>CM033439.1:1200000-1817500 GCA_019425775.1 Rafetus swinhoei | reverse complement strand
GCGGGGAAGTCACCGAGGCCAGGACGGCCCATTTCCCAGGATGCCGGCCCAGGTCCGGCTGGGGCTCTGCTGTGAGCCGGTCTGCCCCAGTGCGCCCCACTGGACAGCCCATGCGCGGTCAGGCGGGGGCTGGGAAGGGGCCAGCACCAGGTACAGCCGCACTGCAGAGGAGCAGAAACGGAGCCGCGTGTGCGTGCACGAGGCCTCGCCCTAGTAGCCAAGGCTGCTCCCTTGGGAGCCCCTGCCTGGCTGCTTGCCACCCCCGAGCGCCCTGGTGCAGGCAGAGCCCCGGCCCAGGGCCAGGCAGAGCGCCCCACGGCCAGGCAGTGCCCTGGCCCACGGCCAGGCAGTGCCCCGGCCCAGGGCCAGGCAGAGCACCCCACGGCCAGGCAGTGCCCCGGCCCACGGCCAGGCAGAGCGGCCCACGGCCAGGCAGTGCCCCGGCCCAGGGCCAGGCGGGCTAAGTGTGGCTCCCAGCACCTTGCCTTGCAATAATGGTTTTATTGCCCGGCTGATATTAAACCAGCAGTGGCGGTATCAGGGCTCGTTGGGCGATTGGCAGCGGTTCCGTTAGCGACGTGAGAACTCCTTGATGAGCGTGAAGTGGCTTTGATTGCCCCCAGCTGCCAGAGTCTGCGATAAGGGAGCAGCCCGCGCGGCCGGGCTGCTATCTCCCAAGGGCCTTTATCGCTGGGCCCTGCTGAATCAGGAGGGCGAGAACAAAGGCGCCTTTGAGAACCCGGCGCGGCTTGTCGCCCTGCGCAGTGGGGACATGGCCCTCTCTCTTTGATTCCCCCTTGATCTCAGGTCGGCTCGCTTTATTGTCTCTTCGGGGCCGCCTTTAGGCCGCTCTTGAGGCGAGCAGCCGTCCTCAAACCAGAAGGGGGGGGTTGCTGAGCAAGACATGGAGAGGTGATGGAAGGTTTGGCCATGGGTCAGGCTGCCCCTCGGGCCCTGGGGGGTCTGAGCGCTTCCTAAGCTGTGTGTCCCTACCAAGTCTGCCAGCAGCTCTGGGGAGAGCAAGGCCCCTCTTCCCCTACCCCAGCCCCACGCAGAGAGCGCTAGGGAGCTGTATCAGCCTGCTGTAGCAGGCTGGGTCCCCCGGCCAGCGCCGGAGGTGTGCCATACGGCCAGGGCAGGCCAGCAGCCTGTTGGGCTGACGCCAGGGGCAGGGCGGCAGCAAGTGAGATGCACGGTGGGCAGGAGGGCGGGACTCAGGATCAGCGTTTGGCTTGCCACCCCGAGAGGCTGTAACGCCCATCGGAAAAGGGAGCAAACCCGCAGGGCCGGAGCCTTGGAATGTCAGCGCTGGGGGTCTGAGGCCCAGGAGGTCTCCCCCGTGTGCGCGGAGCCAGGGCTAATGAATACTATTAACCCGCTGCCTGCCTCCTCCTCATCTCTGCAGGCAGCTCAGAGCCAGGCACATCTAGCCTGTACCTATGGAACCTTGAACTGTGGCTTCCTCTGCTAGGTCCCACCAGCTAAGCCAGGGTGGCAGTTCGGGGAAGGAGGCTGTGGAAAGCCGGCTCAGGGACGTTCTTCCCTCTGGCTCAGAACTGTTGAGTTTTGTAACTGGTCATAACGATCCAGGGATGCGCTTTGTGAGAGCTGGGGTCAGTGGGGTGAAACCCCAGAGCCCTGGCCTCACCCCACCTCAGGTGACAGGATTCTACTTCCCTAGAGCCCCCCTGCTCACGTCCTGTCCTATACCCCTCTGCTTCGTCCCAGAGGTGGCTCCCTCACTGGCAGAGGGGTTGGTATTCGTACTTAGGGCCCTACCAAAGTCGCAGTCTGTTCTGGTCAATTTCATGGTCATGGGATTTTAAAAATCGCACATTTCATGATTTCAGCTGTTTAAATCCAATAATTCACAGTGCTGTTATTGTAGGGGTCCTGATCCAAAAGGGAGCGGTGGGGGGGGGGGGGTGTCACAAAGTTACTGTAGGGGGGGTTGCAGTGTTGCTGTCCTGCCTTCTGCATTGGTGCTGGTGGCAGTGCTGCTCGCACAGCTGGAGAGTGGTGGCTGCTGGCCAGAAGCCCAGCTCTGGAGGCAGAGCCACTGCCAGCAGCAGTGCAGGAGAAAGGCTGGCCTGGGAGGGTACGGCATGGCCACCCTTACTTCTCCACTGTTGTCCACAAAGCTGGGCCCTCCGGCAGTAGCATCCACCCTCCAGCCACCCAGTTCTGAAGTCAGCATGCTGTGGAGCGATCACCCTTCTGTGCTGCTGGCGGGGCACTGCCTTCAGAACTAGCACCCAACCAACAGCCGCCGCTCGCAGGCTGTCCAGAAATACAGGTGGCAAGGCCTACCACGATCCCCTGTACCTGCCTTTTGGGTCAGTCTGAGAGAGGCTGGTCTCCCTGTGAAATCTGTGTAGAATGGGGTAAAGGCACGAAGACCAGATTTCACGGGGGGCGCGGGGAAACCCAGATGTCAGTGGTGTGCTTTCCATGGTTGTGTGTACATAAGAACATAAGAACGGCCGTACCGGGTCAGACCAAAGGTCCATCTAGCCCAGTAGCCTGTCTGCCGACAGTGGCCAGCGCCAGGTGCCTTGGTGGGGGTGGACCGAAGACAATGATCAAGCGATTTGTCTCCTGCCATCCTTCTCCAGCCTCTGACAAACAGAGGCCAGGAACACCATTCCTACCCCCTGGCTAATAGCCTTTTATGGACCTAACCTCCATGAATTTATCTAGCTTCTCTTTAAACTCTGTTATAGTCCTAGCCTTCACAGCCTCCTCTGGCAGGGAGTTCCACAGGTTGACTACGCGCTGTGTGAAGAAGAACTTTCGCTTATTAGTTTTAAACCTGCTACCCATTAACTTCATTTGGTGTCCTCTAGTCCTTCTATTATGGGAACTAATGAAGAACTTTTCTTTATTCACCCTCTCCACACCACTCATGATTTTATAGACCTCTCTCATATCCCCCCTCAGTCTCCTCCTCAGAGTGTAGGAAGGCCCCAGCCATGGCGCATGACATGGTCTGATCTCTCGAGGTTCTTACATGGCACCTGGCGTCTGGGCACCTGCGATACAGCCCCATGCACCTTGCTAACATTCAGTGACGGCAAGATCCATAAACCCCCGCAGGACACGTCTCTGCCTCAGGGCTAGCGCCAGTTAATGGGCGCCTGTTTGTGAAGCGCGGGCACTGCTGTCTCAGGGCTGCGCGCGGTTATTAGCTCAGGGAGGTTCCTGCCCGGTTCCCATGCCGACAATTTCCCTGTTTGCTGCTTCGTCCATATACTTCGTAGGGGCTGGTGAGTTCTGAGCAAGCACCATAAGGTCACCTGCATCAGCTGGGGCAGGCAGTGGAGCCGTGTCCCTGGTCAGCGCCTATGACATTCCTCCCTTTGGGGACACTTCTCTCCATGAGATCCAGCTCTGTCCATGCTCCAGGTCCTTGAACACCTCCCAGCCCCGCTCCCCTTCCTGGCTACTATCTGCTTCCTCACTCCCCTTCTTGAGATGATTGCCTGGCAGATGTCAGCCCCTGAATAGAACGACAGCGTTAACCCTTAGAGCCCCGGCACTTCCCAGCGCCTGGCCCGAGGAGATCTCGGCGAGCCCTGCGTGTGCCACTGCAGGCACCAAAGGGTTAACAAAGACCTGGAGATAGCAGAGGCTGAGCCTCTTGTCAAACCCAAAGGGGCAAATTCCACGTGTTGTCGGCTTGTTTTCATCCCAGCCTCTCCGCCCAGTTTCACTCCCAGCCACAGGAAGATGTGCGGCGGGCCGAGGACAGCTGAGCTTTGCAGACTCCTCGTAGGCTGGAGAGCTACAGAGCCCTTTCGGCTAGTGCCCGTTAAGAGGGTTGCTCTTGGAAAGGAAGGCAAGGCGTCTTCCCTGTAACACTATTAGGAGCCACCCGAGGGGGCGGTTACAGATCCTCCTACAAGTGTCACTGACCTTCTGGACACAGATCCTGGAGAATGCTTGTTGCTAGTTGTGGTGCAGTTCTAAGGGGCTCCCTGCCTGAGCTTCAAGGCAGAGTGTGGAAAGAGCTGCTAGCTACGCTCATGCAACAAGCCACTGATAACTCTGTGTCAGAACTTCACATCCTTTTTCAGCGGGGTGCAATGTTCCAGAAAGAGCAATGGTCCCTAGATGCAAATCAAGTTTTGATTTTAAGAGGGGAGTCCTGTCTACAGCAGGCTTTCCAACACACTATTGCCACCTATCGTCAGCTTGTGTCGCCAATGCCAGCTGAGGTTAGCAGGTGACCTGCAGGCTGTCCCAAGGGACAGTGTAGTGACTGACCTCTGTACAGGACACAGTGACAGGTCCATAAAACACCCTGCATCCCAAGGCCCCAAGGTGCTTTACAAACCATACGATCAGGGCCCTACCAATTCATGGCCACGAAAAACACATCACGAGCCATGACATTTGGTCTCCCACAGTGCTTTTTGTCTGCTTTCACCCTGTACTATACAGATTCATGGGGAGACTAGTGTTTCTCTAATTGGACAGCCTAACCCGAAAGGGAGTTGCAGGAGGCAGGGTCACAGTATTGCTACCCTTACGTCTACATTGTATTCCGAGCTGGGCAGCTGGAGAGCAGCAGCTGCTAGCCAGCTACCCACTTCTGAAGGCAGCAGCCTGCCAGCAGCAGCACAGAAGGAAGGGTGGCAATACCATACCAAGCCATCCTTACTTCTACACTGCTGCTGCTGCTGCTGGTAGTTCTGCCTTCAGAGCTGGGCTGGCCAGCAGCCACTGGTTTCCAGCTGCCCAGCTCGGAAAGCAATTCAGCCACCAGCAGCAGCATAGAAGTAAGGGTAGCAGTCCTGCAATCCCCCCCTCCCATAATAACTTTGCAACACACACACACACCTCTTCTTTTGGCTCAGGACTCCTCCAGTTACCACACCATTACATTTCAGATTTAAACAGCTGAAATCATGACATTTATAATTTTTAAAATCCTATGACTGTGAAATTGACCCAAACAGACTGGATTTGGTAGGGCCCTAACCATAGCTCATAGGAAAGTCTCAGCAAAAGCAGGGACAGACCTGTGACACTGGCAGGCCAGGTGCCAGCTCATGCCAAGGTCTCCATGTCTCAGCCGAACACTGACATGCACAGCTAGGACCAGCCTGGCTCCCCTTAAGGAATGCTTGTGAGAGGCTGCCGGCATTAATCTGTTATAACAGCTCTATGCCGGTTGTGTGGGCAGATGTGAGCATTTGCATTGTGAGTCTCTGTGTGTAACTCGCTGGACAGCAGACAGGCATTAACCAGCGTGCAGTGCTGGTCCCCAGCTGAAGATGGTATGTCCTGGCCAGCAGGGAAGGTCCATCAACTCCCAACGGACTATTGTGAGATAAGGAGGATGGCGGTTGTGTCATCCCTCCCATGAAGATGAGTCTTGCAAGTGAATTCCTCCAGTCAGCTGAACTTGCAGCTCTGAGCTCAGAGAGAAGGGGAATAAAACCCCCTGGCAGGAAGGAAGTGGGTCCCTGTGCAGCTTGGATTCCCAGGCGCAAGGTTTACTAGGCATAAGAAAGAGATCCCCTGCTTCAGCACTGGTTAGCCCTAAAACGTACAGTACGGTACACCCCGGAATGCTCCAGGTGCTGGCCCAGGAGGTATCTGTGCCATTAGTGATGATCTTCTAAGAGTCATGGGAGATGCAAGAGGACTGGGGAAGGACAAATCTCGTGCCTGTCTGTACAAAGAGAAATAAGGACAACTAGGGGAATTACAGACCAGTCAGCTTAACTCCAGTACCCGGAAAGACAATGGAGCAAATAATAAAGCAATCACGTTTGCAAACACCTAGAAGATAATCAAGTGATAAGGAATAGCATGAATTTGTCAAGAACAAATCATGTGCAGCCAACCTAATAGCTCTTGTTGGCAAGGTAACAAGCCCTACAGACGGGGGGAAGTGGTACGTATGCTATAGCTCAGCTCCAGTAAAGCATTTGATGCAGTCTCACATGACCTTCTGAGAAACAAACTAGGGAAACACAACCTAGATGGAGCTAGACGAAGGCGGGTGCATATCTGGTTGGATAACCATTCCCATCAAGTCCAGCAAGGCCCCTCGGTCGTGTATATGGGCCAAAGCAGGCATTCTCTGCCCTGGCCTACACTAGGGCTTCATTTCAAAATAATCCCCCTTGGGTCGAATTAATAAGCAGAGCGTCCACACGACCAAGCCCGTTATTTCGAAATAATGGGCTGCTTATTTCGAAATCTTACTCCTTTCCTCGAGGAATAACACTGATTTAACGCTAATTTCAAAATAAGGATTTCAAAATAGCAGAAGCGTGGACACTCCAAGCACTTTTTGAAACTACTCCCCAGAGTAATTCAAACTAATTGCTCCCCAAATAATTACTTCCTACAACAGAAGTCTAGACAAAGACACTGGCTGGATGGCCCGCTACATTCCACATCCTAATGACATCAAAAACCAAACAAAGGGGACTTAGAGTGGGTACTCAGTATTCTTAGCAGCTTCATTTAGCATGGACACTCTAACTGACCATTTCTTTCCTCTTTTTTTTCTTCTTTCCTCCTCTTCCCCCCCCCCCCCCCCCGTGCTATTTATTTGAAAACTGGACCAACACCTTAAACTCCAAAAACAACAAATGGTCTGGTAGAACTTTATAGACTAACAAAACATGTCGATGGGATCATGTGCTTTTGTGGGCACAGATGACCGGACTGAACTGGTGAGTTGCGCCCACAAAAGCTCATGATGCCATTTACATTGTTTGTTAGTCTCTAAGGTGCTGCAGGACTGTTGGTTGTTTTGTTAGTTTTTCCAGTTACAGACCAACACGGCTGCCCCTTTGAAACTTTGTAATTACTCCTCAGCGCTTCCTGGGGCTCTAACTCAAGGTAGCGCGTCCACAGTAACAGAGCCTGCCTCAGACTAATTTTGAGGCTTCCCCGTAGTGTGGACACACTATTTTGATTTTGTTATTTCAGGAGTTATTAAATCAATTTTAGTTATTCCGAAATAACTAGATATCTACGATCTAAACCAGGGCTACTCAACTGTGGAAGCCCCGGGGGCCACAATGATACTCACAGCATATGCCAAGGGCCGCACCTTAAGTGTGGTTCGTAGACATGCAAATAGATATGCAAATAGATATGCAAATAGCTTCTCTCACACTGATGGGCATAAATACAAAGATTAAGGCAAGACTACACAACACACAGGCCCCATTTAAGTCAGTTCTGCTGATTTTAATAAAAGGCAATATTTACCCAATTTCCACCCATATGACAGCACTTTTAATGAACAGTGACAGTCCAGGAATGTAACTACTAAAACACATCTCAACAGAAGACCATAATATTGACTACTTGTTTGTTTTGGCTCCCCACCCATGGGCTGCGTGTTGAGCCCTGCATAAACCCAAACTGCGCCACAGGCCACAAACAAACGGGCCGCAGACCACATGTGGCCCACGGGCCACGTGTTAAGTAGCCCTGATCTAGACAGTGCTTGGTCCTACCGTGAGGGCAGGGGACTGGACTCGATGACCTCTCGAGGTCCCTTCCTGTTCTATGATTCTATGAAATAGTTTCCTAGTGTAGACATGACCTCTGTGCCAAAGGACAAATGGATACAAATCAGACATCAGGAAGGGTAACACACATACATCTGTAGGGAAACATTTTAACCTCTCTGGACACTCAATAATGTATTTAAAAGCAGCCACCTTCTAGAAAGGAATTTTATCACCCAATTACAGAGGAAGACAGCTGAACTGGAGTTCATTTACAATTTCAGTACTATCAACTTAGGGTTGAATAAAGATCTTAACTGGTTAATGCAGTACAAAGGTAATTTCCCTGCCTTTGATATTCACATTTCCACATCAAATGCTGTGAATGAGACACATCTAGCCTACTTAATTAGCTTCGTTTACACTGGTCCTACAATTGTCAGGTAACTTCTTTTGTTCTTAGATAAAAAACATGTAACTGACAGGTAACTTCTTTTGTTCTTAGATATAAATGATCTGGAGAAAGGGGTAAACAGTGAGGAGGCAAAATTTGTAGATGATACTAAACTGCTCAAGATAGTTAAGACCAAAGCAGACTGTGAGGAGCTTCAAAAAGATCTCACCAAACTAAGTGTGTGGGCAACAAAATGGCAAATGAAATTCAATGCTGATAAATGTAAAGTGATGCACATTGGAAAGAATTATCCCTACAATATGAATGGGACTAATTTAGCTACAACTACTCAAGCGAGAAATCTTGGAGTCATTGTGGAGAGTTCTCTGAAAACATCCCTCAGTGTGCAGCGGCAGTCAAAAAAGCAAACCAAATGTTAGGAATCATTAAAAAAGGGATAGAGAATACGACAGAGAATATCTTATTGCCCTTATATAAATCCATGGTACGCCCACATCCTGATTCCTGCGTACAGATGTGGTCGTCTCATCTCAAAAAAGATCTCTTGGCACTGGAAAAGGTTCAGAAAAGGGCAAGAAAAATGATGAGGGGTTTGGAACGGGTCCCATATGAAGAGAGATTAAAAAGACTGGGACTTTTCATCTTAGAAAAGAGGCGACTAAAGGGGATATGACAGAGGTCTATAAAATCATACTGGCATGGAAAAAGTGAATAAGGAAAAGTTATTTACTTGTTCCCATAATATAAGAACTAGGGGTCACCAAATGAAATGAATAAGTAGCAGGTTTAAAACAAATAAAAGGAAGTTTTTCTTCACACAGTGCACAGTCAACCTGTGGAACTCCCTGCCAGAAGAGGTTGTGAAGACTAGGACTTTAACAGGGTTCCAAAAGAGCTAGATAAATTCATGGAGGTTAGGTTATCAATGGCTATTAGCCAGGATGGGTAGGAATGGTGTCCCTGGCCTCTGTTTGTCTGGAAATGGATGACAGGAAAGGGATCACGTGAGGATTCCCGGTTCTGTTCCCTCCCTCTGGGGCATCTGGCATTGGCCACTGTCGGCAGACAGGACACTGGGCTGGATGGACCTTTGATCTGTCCCAGTCTGGCCACTCTTATGTTATACACATATACCCAGATTCTGTAATTTCCACTCCAATTCACCTGATAAAACGGGTTGTACCATGACAAAAGGTCATGACCTAATAAAAAACATGATAGCAGCTTTCAAGTACCTAAAAAGTCATGACAATAAGGGAGAAAAACTAGTCTCCTTAACATTTGCTGACAGGACAAGAAGCAAGGGGCTCAAATTGCAGCAAGGGGGGTTGAGGTTGGACATTAGGAAAAACGTCCTGCCTGTCAGGGGGGTGAAACACTGGAATAAGTTGCCTGGGGGGTTGTGGAATCTCCATCCCTGGGGATATTGAAGAGCAGGTTGGACACACACCTGCCAGGGATGGTCTCTAGTATGATGAGGCTTGGTCCTGCCATGAGGACTTGATGGCCTCTCGAGGTTCCTTCCAGTCCCCTGAGTCTATGCTATAGAGCTTGGTTATTATAAAAGCTTCTCTTCATTTGTGAAATTGGGGATGGTAACTCATTTGCATATAAGCATTTACCTGCTTCAGCCTCTCCTGTTTCCTGTTCCTATTTAATAAATCTTGGCATCGTTTACCCAAGAGTTGGCTACAAACATTGTCTTTGCTGTGAGATCTGACGTGCTCCTGCCCTGAACAAGTGACGGGCCCTTTGGGACTGGGCACAGCATGACTGTTGCTGTGATTGGGGTGAGAGGGACCAGCTATCACTGAGATGCTGACCGGGGGCGAGGCAGAGCAGGGCACCCCAGGGACTGCGTGGCACCCCCTGGTTCGGCTGGGATGGCACCTGAGGAGTTCCCCCGTGGGGCTGGCTGGTGAAATCTCCACCCAGGACTCCCAGCTGGGTGGGGTGTGTCCTGGTACCTACCAGTGCCCTGGTGCCCACTGAGTCACTGCAGGCAGCTTTACCCCTTGTGCTCCTAAAGCAGTCAGGCCCAGCCCCTGAGCTAAGGAGAGTCCCCATTAGGAGTAGCGGCATGGGGCCTATGACACACAGTAGTGTGGTTCTGATTCCCAGGCAGCTGAAAGCAGCAGGACACGTGCCCCGTGCACACGCTCTACCCTGTGTTCTGTGAGGGTTTATACGCGCTGACACTGGTGGGCTCAAGGCAACGGGGGCACAGGGATGCTCCCACATCAAACGGAGCAACGCAAGCATGGGCTGAGGACTGGAACGTCTCCCCCCAGCAAGTCTCACTGAGATTCCCCTTGCTGCCGAGTCCCACAAGCTGCAGCCACGGAGCCGGGCACGGCCAGTCCCTGCGGGCACCATGGCCTGTTTCCTCGCTAACCCTGCTGGCAGCCTTGTGCCCGGGTGACCTCCCGGTGTCCTGCCTGCACCGTTCCTCTATGGGCAGGGCAGCAGCCAGCCAAATCCACCCGCAGGCCCCCTCCTGAGGAGCAGCGAGAGCTGCGAGGGGCGACTCTGGCTGCCCCCTCTGGGGGCCGCACACAGGACTGGCCCCCACACAGCAGTTGTAAAAGGCTTTTTGCTCCGGCCGAGTCAGCATCCGCTCCGGCTCTCAGCTTCCCGTGCCAGGGGATGGTCTCCGAGACATGGGTGGCTCACGGCCGTGGGCTGCCCCCTGAGCTCAGGGTGCGCACACCAGGACCTGCAGGGTCTCCCTGAGACAGAAGCCCCTGGAATGTGACGGCTTTTAATCCAGCCCCACAGGAGGATGCCAGGAGCTGCACGAGGAGAATGGCCCATTCTGGTTCGCCAAGGTGCTCCCGCGGAGGAGCCTCACTCAGGAGAATCCCCCGAGGGGAAGAACCAGCCAGGCCACCACTGGACAAGGGAGAGAAGACACCTGGCTTCCTGCTGCTGCCATGCAGCTGCTGTAGGCCCTGGCCAACGGCCAGGCAATGCCATCATGCCAGACGCAGGCCTGGTTTCCCACCAGCTGGACACTGGGGGGGAGGTGTCCAGCAGCGAGCAACATCCAGACTTGAAGTCCACAAGCAAGTATCCTGGGGCCAGCCACCAAGTCCACTGACACTAATCAGCCAAGCCGACAAAGCGGCCGGCTCATCCATTCGAGCCCAGCCCAGCTTCGGGAAAGAGAACAAAATTCTCAGGGTCGAACCCCCCACCCTGCCGAAATATTGACCTATGCCTAGATTCCCCAGTCGGAAGGGGCCACTGTGACCCTCTCCCTGACCTCGCCACAGGCGGCCCTGCACTCATTCCTGTGGGAGCAGCAAACACCACCCAGCCTAAGGTGAACATTGCGAGTGATGGAGAATCCAGGGCTCTGCTAAGTCTGTCCAGTGGTTAATCACCCGCAGCGTAAACAAACATCTCCCTGAGCTCCTGTCTGCATCTTCCTGCCCCTGGATCTTGCTAGACCTTGGGGGTGGAGGGGTTGTCAATTCTGATTAGCAGAGTGACTCTTCTATCACTAACCCCAGTAGATGGCTCTGTGTGTGTCTGTGTGTGTGCGCACACGCGTGTGTGTCTGTGTGCGTGTGTGTGTGCTCCTGCGCACGTGTGTACCGACATCCCATGGCCTACAGCTGAATGTTTGACAAACCAGGCTATTTCCACCTAAGCTTTTCAGCTGGCCGTTCAATGGGATGATCTGGGCAAGCCAGGACTCCCCTGGCATGCTCTGAGCATCCTCTTGCTGGGGGAGACCGCCGCTTTACCTGCCCACTATCACTGAGGCAGGCTGGCTTGGCCGACATCCGAGCCTCTTTCTACATGTGACGCAGCCTAGGAATTATTTGATGCTCACAGCCTCCGCCGTGCGGCCGACCTGCCAATGCCTGGTGTCAGACTGGTTCTCTGGGGGCCAAGCAATAAACACCACAGCTGCCTTCCTGGCTTACTTGTGCACTTCCTGGAGAGTCGCTGGTTTCTGTGGTTCGGTTCAGTCGGTTGGTACCTAGTTTCATCTGGGATTTGCCGTTCACCGTGTTTTCATCTGGGCTCTTGCACCTTTGGCTGGCCTGTTGTAGCTCATAGAACGTATCCCGCCCCATGACTCACTGACCGGCCCTAGCGACCTGGCCCTAGCACTGCAGCTGCTCACAGGTGTCCTCGGCCGTAGCGTGGTGCCGCAGCACAACAGACCGCATTTAACGGTGCCATCCCGGGCCTTGGCTTTTCCTCCTGGGACCGGGCCTCCCTGCTCTCTGGCTTCCTCCTTCTTGGGGTAGTCTACACTAGCCCCCTAGTTCGAACTAGGGAGGCTAATGTAGGCATTCGAAGTTGCAAATGAAGCCCGGGATTTAAATATCCCGGGCTTCATTTGCATCTTCCCGGGCGCCACCATTTTTAAATCCCCCTTAGTCCGAACTCCGTGCCCGCGGCTACACGCAGCACGGAGTAGGTAGTTCGAATTAGGATCTCTAATTCGGACTACCGTTACTCCTTGTGGAACGAGGTGTACCTACATTAGCCTCCCTAGTTCGAACTAGAGGGCTAGTGTAGACATACCCCTGCTTCCCCTGTGGTGGTCTCAGGCACTCGCCCTTTCTGGCAGGCTCCCCAGCCCCGCCACGTATCCCTCTTGGCCACATCCTGCGGTTTAACTGCACCCGCCTGTGCCCCTCCAGGGCTCCCTGGGGCTCCATCGCTGCCTGGCGCCCACGCGGCAAAGCCTAGCTCTAAGCCGTGCATCCTGCTGGGCCGTTGCCCCGCCAGGCGCTGTGCTGCTGAGCAGGGCTCTCCGCTGCATGCCCAGCTCTCGGCCCCCGACTCCCAGAGCTGGAAAGCCAGAAGGGCCCATGGAACCCCAGTCTGACCTCCCAGTCATGCCCTGCTACCCTGCGCTGGACCGAGTCTCTCAGGCAGCCCCAGGCTAGACCTGGAGACACCCAGAGCTGGAGAAGCCACCACTGCCCTTGGGCGTGCGTCCCAGTGACCGATCCCAGCCCTGCTAGCGCTTCCTATGGGAATTTGCCCGGCCGCACTTCCAGCCCCCGACTCCTGCTCTGCCTGCTACTGCCAGCCACTGTCACCATGCACCGTGAGTCAGCCACCTCTCCATCCTCCTTTGGGAAGCCAGACAGATCGAGCCCAGAGCCGGGCACTAACACACCTTCCCCAGCCCGGGACTCCTTCCCATGGCCTTTCCTGTGCCCTTCCCAACGGCCTCTTGCACAAGGGGAACCCAGAACCGGCTGCGTGTTCCTCTGTCACCCTCAACAGTGCTGCACACGGAGGTAAGGTCACCGACCTGCATCTGTTCCCTGGCCTAGTAACCCAGCGCCCCGGCCCCTCCTGGCCTGGTAACCCAGCGCCCCGGCCCCTCCTGGCCAAGTAACCCAGCGCCCCGGCCCCTCCTGGCCTGCTAACGCAGCGCCCCGGCCCCTCCTGGCCTGGTGACCCAGCGCCCCGGGCTCTCCTGGCCTAGTAACCCAGCACCCCGGCCTCTCCTGGCCTGGTGACCCAGCGCCCCGGGCTCTCCTGGCCTAGTAACCCAGCGCCCCGGCCTCTCCCGGCCTGGTGACCCAGCGCCCCGGCCCCTCCTGGCCTGGTAACCCAGCACCCCGGGCTCTCCTGGCCTAGTAACCCAGCGCCCCGGCCCCTCCTGGCCTGGTAACCCAGCACCCCGGCCCCTCCTGGCCTAGTAACCCAGTGCCCCTCCTGGCATCCCCAGCACCCCTGCCTCTGCGAGCCCTCCCACCTCCTGCTCATCGTGACACGTGGCACCCACTGCAGTGGCACCCACACGTGGCACCCCCGGGCACGGCACTGCTTCTGACCTGCCGCGCTGAAAGGGAACAGCTGGCCCCAGAGCCCCAGCTCTGAACCACACTGGGCAGAAGTGCCACAGGCGGGCGAGCTGCCAGCAGGGTGCAGTAGGGGCAGGCCAGAATCTGGCTTGTATCCGAACCAGGGGATGCTGGGCACTGGGGCTGCACTGACCTGGGCCCAGAGGGGCGGTGGGTGCTGAGCGACAGCAGGGTGCAGGCCTGTGGGAGGAGACAGCGCGGGTGGCCGATTTGAACCTGCATCCCCTGAGCCCTAGTCTAGTGCATGTCGGGGGACTCCCTGCCTGTCTAGGGTTCCCAGAGGGTTTCAACAAAACTACCAGACACACTTGACATCACATCTGAGTTAGAAAATACCGGACAGTTCTGTTTTCTCAATGTGTTTCCCGAACAGAGAGCTCCAATACTGACACCTGGCAGCCCCCTGCCTGTTTCACCATCCCCCACGGGCAGAGCACAAGAGACCTAGCCAGACACCCAGATTGCTTTAAGCTGGGGGGTGGGGGGGGACCCAGAACACTGCCCCCTGCAGGAGCATGACAGCAGTCGGCCTGCCCAGCTGTTCCCTGGGCAGCAGCCGGATGCCTGCCTCTCCTGTGCATGGCCTCACTAATTTGGGCGGGCCCATGTGGGGAAGCCGAGACGATTCCCGCTTGCAAAGAGCTTTCACACGCTCATTGGCCAGGGGACATAAATCAAGACTCTCCGTGCCCATAAATCTCAGCTCTCTGCCCAGGCGCCCAGCTGCTGGCGTGGCACTTCCTTACTGCTCACGGGGCAGGGAAGTCCTAGCCTCCCCCAGGAATCTGAATCCACCCAGCTCCCTGTGGCAGCCCTCCTTCCCGCACCGCATGGCCCAGCGGCCTAGCCGAGCGGGTGCCCAGCCAGCACCAGCCAAGGGGTTTGTACGGCTTGGGGAGAAATGCAGCCCTGGCAGGGCCTCTGTGCTTGGCTGGGCACTGCTCACACCCACCTGGACTTGATCCCCTCTGGTCCGATGGGCCCAGGTGCTCAAAGGGCCACACGTCCGGCCCCTGGGACGGGCTGGGCCCAGCAGCTGGAAGCAGCCAGGCCTGGCTCTCAAAGCCAGCGCGAGGCCCCTTCCCAAGATTCCCTGGGCTGCCCCAGAGCCGGACACCAAGCCCAGCCCCAAGCTTGGATGGCTCCGGAGGCTGAGCCTTCCTTCTCCGCGCGGCCTGGCTGGATGCAGGCCAGCCTGGCTTTGAGACCGCCGGCGCCCGCCA
This sequence comes from Rafetus swinhoei, assembly GCA_019425775.1. Lineage (NCBI taxonomy): Eukaryota > Metazoa > Chordata > Testudines > Trionychidae > Rafetus > Rafetus swinhoei. Next base: position 1,802,532 of record CM033439.1, on the reverse strand, counting down.
CTCCAGGATGTTTTGCCAAAGGGAGCTCCAAAGGAATCCCTCCCCTTAGGGGCTTGTGCTGAGCCCCTGGGCCATCGGGGGGGGGGGGGATCAAACGCTTTCACAGTCAGGTCAAATTATTGCCTCGTGGGCCTGGGGGAGTCACTGGTCCTTTCTGGGCCTCAGTTTCCCACCCGTCTGAAATGGGGATAAAGAGACTGTGCTCCTGGTCTGCGTGGGGAATGGCTCCTCCTTGGGAAGCCAAGGTCAGCCCTGTGCAGAGGGCTCAGGCGAAGCGTGGGGCGGGCACACTTGTGTGAGTGCGACTGAAAGGAGAATGGGCCAGCAGTGGGGGCACTGGCCTGTGATTCGGCTCTGCCTGGGGGAGCAAGGCCAAGTCCCTTAATGCCAGGGGCTCCTCTCTCCATCTCTGGAATTGCCCTGCCCTGCCCCAGGGGCTGTTGTGAGGCTACATCCATCAGAGCATGTGAAGGGCTCAGGGCAGATAAAGACTTTAATCAGGAGCAGCATTTTCACGGTGGCGTGAATTTTGCTCACACAAATTATTCAGAAGGGGGAGCTCAATGTTGTGTGTTTGCATGTGTGTGCACGTGTGTGTATCTGTATGTGCATGTTTTCTGTGCACGTGCGTGTGTGCGCATACTTGTGTGTGACTGTGTGCATCCGTGGGCATTTTTCTGTGTGGGCATATCTGTGTGTACATGGGTGTGTACAAGTGGGCATATACGTATCTGCATTGGTGTGCATGTCTGCATGGCTGTGCATGTTTTGTGTGCATATCTGCTTGTACACGCGTGTGCACATGGACATATATGTGCATGCATTTGTGTGCACATGTGTGTCTGGGTGTGCGCGTATGACAGACACTGCCCTGCAGCTCTCAGACCTACACCTCCGATAGCCATGACAGGGAATTTGTTCTTCCTAAAGATTTTCAGGAGCCAGGGGGATTCGGAGGCTGTGAGGGGCTGGTCCAGCAGGGCCCAGACTGCATCATCCCAAATCACCCCTGCGTACAGCCCTCCTGCATGCACACCCTCCCCAGTCACACCTGAGTACAGCCCTCCTGCATGCACACTCACCACAGTCTCCCCTGCGTACAGCCCTCCTGCATGCACACCCTCCCCAGTCACCCCTGAGTACAGCCCTCCTGCATGCACACCCTCCCCAGTCACCCATATGTACAGCCCTCCTGCATGCACACCCTCCCCAGTCACACCTGCGTACAGCCCTCCTGCATGCACACCCCCTTCCCAGTCACCCCTGCGTACAGCCCTCCTGCATGCACACCCTCCCCAGTCACCCCTGCGTACAGCCCTCCTGCATGCACACCCTCCCCAGTCACCCCTGCGTACAGCCCTCCTGCATGCACACCCCCTCCCCAGTCACCCCTGCGTACAGCCCTCCTGCATGCACACCCTCCCCAGTCACCCCTGCGTACAGCCCTCCTGCACACCCTCCCCAGTCACCCCTGCGTACAGCCCTCCTGCATGCACACCCTCCCCAGTCACCCCTGCGTACAGCCCTCCTGCATGCACACCCTCCCCAGTCACCCCTGCGTACAGCCCTCCTGCATGCACACCCTCCCCAGTCTCCCCTGCGTACAGCCCTCCTGCATGCACACCCTCCCCATTCACACCTGCGTACAGCCCTCCTGCACTGGATTATCCGCCAGTCTCAGGAGCAAGGAACCAGCGAGCAGTGGAGCATAAGGACTGCAGGACTGGCTCGTCCCAAGAGCCAATCTAGCCCAGTGCCTTGTCTCTGCTAGTGGCCTGTGCTAGCTGCACCAGAGGACGGTGCAAGGAACCCCCCTAGGTAGAGCAATCTATTGATAGGGGAAAGGTGTCCCGAGCCCTGGTCACCAGAGTTTGGCTGGATCCCTGCAGCAGGCGGGTTTATAACCCCTGTATGCTTCTTCTGCCAAATGCACCTAGAGTGTATTGGCATCACTGCAGGCTTTTTAACCCCTTGGCCTCCACATCATGTGGCAATGAGTTCCACGGGATAATTTTGTATGCAGTATAAAAAGGGAGCCTGATTCATCTTCTGATTTATGCTGGGGCCAGCCAGAGAAACTCCACTGCAGTTATAGCTCCATCTGTTAGCAGCTTAGGGTCTGGCATCACCACCCCAGCTTTGCCTTTTGGGCAGAGAGTTTGTTATAAATATACAAAGAGGGAGGCAGGGGGATTAAGAATAACAAAAGGCTGGTCATTCAAGTAATTGAAGCATTGTTAGATCATCATGAAAACATTGCTGGGTACTCTACTTAAAAGATGGGGGAGGGGAGAGTATGAATGAGTGTTGTGCAGCAAAGATCTGCATTTGGATCACTGCTGTTAAACTTCTGTGATGGCGCGTCGGGGTTCCCCCCGATCCTGCGCCCCCGCAGCAGCCAGAACAGACTCCGCCAGCCAGTAGAATAGAGGGAGTTTATTGCTTCTCCAGGATACAGCACAGCATAGACGTGGTTACAGGAGTCAGGGCCAGGATGCCTCAGCTTCTCACAAAGGTTCTTGAAAAAGGAGTGAACAGGGACTGATCCAAAGCTGACTGCAAAGACATTTCACAAAACTGGGTGACTGGACAACGCAAGGGCAGATGGAATTCAGTGTTGGTAAGTGCAAAGTAATGTGCATGGGAAAATAGAATCCCAACTATAAATAAAGAAATGATGGGTTCTAAAATAGCTGTTACCACTCAAGATAGAGATCTCGGAATCCTTGCGGATAGTTCCCTGAAAACATCTGTTCAATGTGCAGTGGCTGTCTAAAAACTAAAAAGTGAACCCAGTCTTGGGAATCATTAGGAAAGGAATAGATAATAAGACAAGATACCATATTGCCTTTATAGAAAGCCGTGGTACGCCCACATCTTGAATGCAGCTGTGACGACGCAGTTGGGGTTCCCCCGTTCCTGCACCCCCGTACCAGCGCGAACAGACTCCGCCAGTTGTAGAATAGAGAGGGGGTTTATTGTTCCTTCAGGATACAGCACAGTGCATATGTGATGTGGCTATAGGGCCCAGGGCCAGGATGGCTCAGGCCCTAGGGTTAGGGCCCATCGCCCCTAGGCCCCAGCTTAGCCTCTTCTCTCCATGCTTCCCAGACAGCCACTGCCTCCCTCCCAGGCCCTGCCCCCCAGCCAGGTGCTGGTCTCCACCTTCCTCCCTTTGTCTCTCTCCCTGGGAGGCTGAGCCTGGGTGTCTGGGCTCATACACATTTGGGAGAGTCAGTGAGAATCTCCCATCTCAGCGCAGGGGGACCCCCGGGTCACAGAGCAGACAGCACCCCTACTACGCCACAGCAGCATGCTGATCTGATCACCCCATCTAAAAAAAGATCTATTGGATTTGGAAATGGTACAGAGAAGGGCATGAGAAATGATTAGCATAAGGAACAGCTTCCATATGAGGAGAGATTAACCAGACTGGGCCTTTTCTGCTTGGAAAAGAAATGACTGAAGGGTGGGGGGATGTGTGAGAAGTCGAGCAAATCGTGAATGGTGTGGAAAGCAGAATAAGGAAATGTGATTTACTCCTTCACTAACATAGCACAAGAAGCCGACCCAATTACATTTACTGGCAGCAGATTTAAAACACACAAAACAAATTCTTTTCTTCGCAGTCAACTTTTTGTGGAACTCTGCCGGGGGATGGTGGAAAGGCCCAAACTATAACAGGGGTCCAACAGGAACAAAACACGTTCAAGCAGGCCCGGCCAAAGGGTTTGCGGGGCCCACGGCAGCGTGTTGTGGTTGGCTGCACCCAGGGCCGGATTAAGGCGGGGGCTAGCCGGGCAGCTGCCCGGGGCGCCAACCTATGGGGGGGCACCTGACGGCAGCTGCAAGGGGCGCCGCGTGCCGGGGCCGCGCGTGCACCGTGCACCCGGGGGTGGAGCCGCGCATGCGTCGCGCGCCCACTGCCGGGGCGCAGGAATGGCTCGAGCCGGCCCTGGCTGCAACATGTGGCCAAGCGGCTCCCAGCCAGGGCATCAAGCGAGCAGCTGGGCAGGCAGGCACCGGGCAGCGTGGGGCCCTGAAGGCGCCGGGCCCGAGGCAACCGCCTTGCCCTACGGCCGGGCCTGTGTTCAAGGACAGGTTCATCAGTAGCTATTAGCCAGGATGGGCAGGGGCGGTGTCCCTGGCCTCGGTTTGTCAGAGGCTGGGAATGGGCGACGGGATGGCTCATGATGATGCCTCTTCTGTGTATTCCATCTGAAGCCCCTGGCCTTGGCCTCCGTGGGCAGACAGGACACTGGGCTGGAAGGATTTTGATCTGACCCAGCCTGGCCGTTCTTATGTTCTTATATAGACCGTGTGGCGTAGTGGGGGGGGCTGTCTGCTCTATAACCATGCTCCCCTGCTCCGTGCTGGGTGATTTCCACTGACTCACCCTATGTGTATTAACCCAGGTGGTGCAGTGTCAGTGCCTTGCTGGTTGCTATGCTGGGGCTGTGGGCTGTGGACGGCCCCCCGGCGGCTGTCTGTAAGCACAGCCCAGCAGGAGGATGCCTCGAGACCCTAGGGCAGTGGCCAAAAAGGTTCTACTGGGAAGGGAAGAGGCAGGCAGGAGAGGTGTGTGCTCGGGGGAAGGGGCAGTTTGGGGCCGGAGCCATGAAGGAGACAGACTGAGGAGGGGGCTGGGGTTGTAGGGGCCCAGTCACCCCCATCTCAAGGGGGGCTGAGGCATCCTGGCCCTAATTCCTGTAACCAGATGACATCTGTGCTGCGCTGCACCCTGGAGAAGCAATAAACTCAGGGGCGGCCCGTCCATAGAGGCCAACGAGGCGGTCGCCTAGGGCGCCAAGTTAAATGGGGCGCCAAATGGTGGCGCAATATCGTTGAGGGGTTTGGAGGTGGGGGTGCCAATTGCATGGTTCGCCTAGGGCGCCAGTTGCTGGCAGCTAGTCTAGGGCCCCCCCAATAAACTCCCTCTATTCTACTGGCTGGCGGAGTCCGTTCGTGCTGCTACGGGGCTGCAGGATCCGGGGAACCCCGACTGCGACGTCACAGACCAGAAATGTATCTGCCCCCTGCTATACAGGTCCCCCCCCATCTGAAATGGCCCCCGGCCCTGGGTGAGCAGCAACTCGGGCCCTGCTCCCGGCTGCCCCCGGCCCAGGGCCTCCGTGTCTAGAGCGTGTCTGCCGGGATCTGAGAGCAGCTGCCCCAGACCGCCCGGCCCGCTCCGGAGTCGGCTCCAAGTTACAAAGTCCGGCAAAGACCCGCTTCCCGCTTAACCGCCGAAACGCAGGGGGCACGCTGCCGGGGCCCGGGAGGCAAAGGCGGCTCCGTGTGAACGGCCCAGAAGTGCGGTGGCTGCTCCCCCCGCCAAGCTGGAGGGGGAAGGGCGTTTCCCGCAGCAGAGGGGCACGAACCGACCTGCCCGCATCCCCGGGACTCGGCTGCGCGCGAAACCTGCCTCAGGGAGAGCCAGAGACCCGCGCCCCGGACTGTCCCCAGGCGGCCGGGCCCGTTCACACGGGAAGCGGGCGTGTCCGTGCGGGGCAGACCGAGACAAGGACAGTTCGCTTCGCGCCCCGGGCTCCGGGCGGGGGCCGGCTGGAGAGCGAGGCTGGAAAGTGGTTTGGCAGAGCAGGACGCTTGGGGGGCGGGAACCCCGGGACTGGCAGCTTCTGCTCTGCCCTGCGGATCAGCTGGGTGCGGTCGCTGGGCTGGGCGTTTCCCCCCCACCGAGAAGCCCCAGGCAATGGGGAACTGCAGGGAAAAGGGTTTCGATTCTGGGCTGCAAAACGGGGCCCCCGGCTCCCGCTCCCCGCGGGGGCCCGAGGGAGCCGCACCGAGGGCGGGCCGGGCCGGGCGGGCGGCTTTCGAAGCCCCTTGCCGCCCTTCGCCGTGCGGATCCGCCGGGACCCCTTTCTCCGGCAGACACAAGTTGGCCCGAAAGCCAGGCCCGGCCCTGCCCCACCCAGCAGGGCGGGTCCCCGCGGCCGGCGGGACCTTTCGTTGACTGCAAGAAACCCGCCGCTCCCGGCAACAGAAACTCCGAGGCGCAAACTCGCTGGCGCGAATTCCCCGCGGAATACGCTCCCTGCCCCATCCACTGCGCGCCCGTCTGTCCGCGCCTCGGTCCGTCCCTGCCTGTCTGTCCGCGCCTCTGGCGGGCTGTCCGTCCGCGCCTCGGTCCGTCCCTGCCTGTCTGTCCGCGCCTCTGGCGGGCTGTCCGTCCCTGCCTGTCTGTCCGGGCGTGTCTGTGCCTGGCTGTCCGTCCTTCCTACCGTGACTAGCTCCTGGCCCCTGCGCGTTTCAGCTGGTGACTGTTATAATTGGCGGCAATTGCCGATGGATTCTGTCCGACCAGTCGCGCTGCAAACCCGCGGGCGGGCGGCAGCCTGCGAGGCGGAACTCGGTGTCCTTCGGTCGGTGTGCGCCTCGCCGCTCCTGGCGGAGGGCGCCCAGCGGAGCCCCCGAACCAGGTGGCGTTAACTAGTCGGTCCGGGAGCCGGTCCCGCCCCGCCCTCTGGGGCGCTGTGAGATTCGAGGGCCCCACCAGGGCTGCCTGCGGAAATCAAAGCCCGCGGCCCCCCACTGCTCCCCAAGACGCGTGCGGCGCAGGAGGAAGATTGGGGGGCACCCAGCCTCGCCCCCCAGCGTGGCGGAGCCGAAGGCCCCAGTGAAGTCAATGGGAAGATTCCCGCGGAGCGCAGAGGTTTGGGGTCCGGCCTCGAGCTTGACCCCCACCTGTGGCTCGCCCCTTCCCCATATACCGCGATCCTGTCCCGAGCTCCCGGGCCGGCCCGCGGGCCGAGCTTTGACACGCGCTTAGCGCCCGCACCTGCCCGCCGCCCGGAGAGCAGCGGATCGGGCCCCTTCGCAGCCCCTTCCAGCCGGGCCACTGCCTACCAGGGGGCGCCTCGGGAGGCGGCAGCCCGCAAAGGCCTCGCGTCAGGTCCCGCTCCCTGGGCCCGGGCCGCTGCCGCGCCAGGTTGGCTGGCCGCTCATTCCCACGGGCCCTGCTCGGCCGAGCGCCGTGAAATTAGCTCACGGGGACGGGGACAGTGAAAGCGGGTCGGGCGCAGCGGGGTCGGGCGCAGCCAGGCCGGAGGCTTCCGGCCAAGCTAACGGGTCCCTCGCTCAGCCCAGCGGCGCTGCCAGGCAGGAGCCTCCCAAGTCAGACCCCGAGTCTGAGCAACGCGGCGCGTTAGTGGTCAGACAGACAGACAGATAGACAGACAGATAGAGGGTGTGGGGATAGATAGATAGATAGAGAGGGTGCGTGGGGATAGATAGATAGAGGGGGTGCATGGGGATAGATAGATAGACAGATAGAGGGGATGTGTGGAGATAGATAGATAGAGGGGGTGCATGGGGATAGATGGATAGATAGATAGAGGGGTGCGTGGGGATAGATAGATAGAGGGTGCATGGGGATAGATGGATAGATAGATAGAGGGGTGCGTGGGGATAGATAGAGGGTGCGTGGGGATAGATAGATGGGGGTGCGTGGGGATAGATGGATAGATAGATAGAGGGGTGCGTGGGGATAGATAGATAGAGGGGTGCGTGGGGATAGATAGATGGATAGATAGAGGGGGTGCATGGGGATAGATAGATAGACAGATAGAGGGGATGTGTGGAGATAGATAGATAGAGGGGGTGCATGGGGATAGATAGATAGACAGATAGAGGGGATGTGTGGAGATAGATAGGCAGGCAGACAGACGGGGTGTGTGGACGGATGGAATCTAGTGTCTGTAACCCCACACCCCCTGTCTATCCCGCCACCCTCTCGCCAGCTCTGTCCATGGGCGAATTGCCCCCGGGGCGGCAGAGGTCCCAGCGATGAACCCCAGGGGCGGGACCGGCCTGGGGCGCTGCTGGAGGCGGGGCGGGGCGATGCCCCCCGTAGCTGCACTGGGCTCAGTGGTGATCTGAGAGCTAGTTTACACGGACGTTGCAAACTCCGGAGCAAAGGCCCGACCCGCAGCCCCCTTTGAGCCAAAGGTCTCGCTGCCAATGCGCCGGAGCCGCGAAATGCCGCTTTACGGCGGGGAGCCGCCAAGCTCCGGGCAGGGCCCCGGCAGCGCTGTGGCAGGGCCCCACCTGGGTGGCGGGACCCCGCGGGGGGGAGGCGCCGAGCGAGGGTGCCTGGCGCTGCGCAAAGGCCTAGCGGTGCAGGGGTCTGGCCCGGGCCCAGTGGCCCGCCTCGGGGCTAGCCAGGCTCAATGTTCCGAGTTGCCGCCGCCGCCTCTCCAGGCCCGCGGCGCAGATGGGGCCTCGGTGCCCTAGACGCGCGGACCCCGCGAAGAAGCCCCGCACCGGGAGCCGCCGACACGCAACCCCACGGATCCGGCTACAAAACTCGCCACTCTCCCGGCGTCCTGGGCCCAGGCATCCGCGGCCAGAGCGGCGCCAGGCGTCCGGACCCCTGGGCAGGAGGGACGGGGCAGCGAGGAGGCTGGGCCGGGCGCTGGGGGAGCCTCCGGAGAGAGGCAGCCCTGCGCTCGGGGCTGGCGGTGACCGGGTCTCCCCACGTCCTGCCCCCCCTTCCCCGTGTGTCTTGTCCCGCCTGGTCCCAGCGAGCCAGAACAGGGGAGCCCGGAGCAGACGCCCACTGGGGGGGTCTTTCCCAAGGGGATCCGGCCCCCCTGCGGCAGGCGCCCTGGGCGTTCGCTCCCTCGAGGGCTTCCGGGCGCCGCGCTCTGGGCCCCTTGGGGGCTGTTACTCACCGTGCAGGTCCGAGAGCCGGGGCACCACCATTCCGGCGCGGATCCAGTGCTCCAGCGGGAACGAGGCAGCCACGGCCGCGGCCTTCAGGTGCTCCGGGCCGGGCTGAGGCAGGTGGGCGAAGCCGGGATAAGGGAAGGCGGGGTGCTGGCCCCCCAGTGCCCCGATCGAGTACAGCGGGGGCGGGTACAGGGCCGGCAGGGCGCTCAGTCCGGGCGGGGCCAAATGCAGCAGGCCGGGCTTGGGGATGAATCCCGGCGGAGGCAGGGGGCCCGGGGCCTGGGGCGCACGGGGAGAGGGCGTCTCGGTGCGGGCGCAGGAGCCGGGGCTCCCCGCGGAGCTCTGGGGGCTCAGCCCCTGCGGGGAGCCGCTGGGCATGGGCCGAGGCGGCTGCTGAGCCAGGAGGGCGTCGATCCGAAAGTTCTTGGACTTCTCCATGGGGCTCGGCGAGGCCCGGCCCCCTGCGCACCCGGGAGAGACGCGAGGGGGCCCCGCCAGCACAAGCCCGCAATCTCGCTGCTCTCCCGCAGGCAGGAGCGCCCCAGCCTCCTCCCAGGGGCCACCGGCTCCCTGCAGCAGGGCTCCCGGCCCGGGGCGCCCTCACCCCCAGCCTGGGGCGGATCCGCCGCCCTCCTGCGGCCGGGATGGGCGCCTGGGCGCAGGAAAGTTTTGGAGCGGCTGGTGGCTTCTTCTCGGTCCCCTCCCTCTCTGCGCCCCTCCTGCTCTGGCTCCTTCCCCAGGCCCCCTCCTGCCAGCCTCGGCCCCGCGTGCCTTGGGTGAAACTCCCTCCACCTGCCCCTTTGCTTCCGGCTGCTCATTGGTTCCCCCGGGCCGCTGCTGCCCCCAGGCCTTGGGCCCCTCCCTCTTTGCGGGTCGGATCGGAGCCAAACGGGGGTGGGGCGCCCAGCGGGGGAGGGGGAAACGGAGCGAAACGTGATCTGGCCGTGCCAAGGCAGATCCTGGGGCAGGTGAAATAGAAACGGGGAGGCGGACTCGGAGCCTGCTCCCCCCTTTACGCCAACGCCAGGATCCCCCGGGACTGCCGAGGGGTGTGGGGCAGGCCCCGGGCCGGGGCTGCCGGGGGGGGCGGGGCAGGCAGGGGAGAGACGGGCCAGCGCCACACCACACCTTTAAATGCAAAACGAATTGAGCGGATTTTCAGTCCGAATCCGGGCGCAGTGTGAACGGGAGTTCAGCCCTCGTGGCGCGCGAACCGAAGGGACCGGACCAGAGGCGAGGGACAGATCGGCCGATCGCCGGGACGGGAGGGCGCTAACTCCGTTGTGATGGGGGGTGGGGGGGGAGCTGGCTCTGAGCTGCACTGCAAAGGGAGACAAACGAGCAGCGACCTGTCAAGTAGCCCCAGCGTGGGCAGGTCACCCCAGGCCTGGTCCTGCCCCGCCCCCCGCGGCTGTGAGATGCGCTATTGGCGGTGCTATTGCCCGGCCAGGCGGCGGACACCCCCTCGCAGCGAGGGGCTGGCGCAGCACTGCGGGGAGGGGGTCTGCGCGTGGCCCGGCGGCACGGCTGCACTCCATTTCCCGGGCAGTGCGGGCAGGCCCGAGGCGGGATCGGGTCGGTGCCGGTCTGCACGCGGGGTGCTCGGGCCGGGCAGGTGGCCCAGCGAGCCCGCTCACGGTGCAGCGGCGCTTAGCACGAGCCCCGGACCCGGGCTTCCCACGTGCTCGCCTAGCACAGGCGGGCGGCTCCGGTGCCAGAGCGTCCGGCAGGCGGAGCCCCGGCCTCTGCCCTGCGCCGCCCGGCCTCCCCCGGGTCCCCCTGCGCCGGCCGGGCCCCTTTGCCCCCACTCCACGCCAGCGAGACGGGCTCCAGGATAGGACCCGCGAGGAGACGCTACCGAGCGCGCCGGGACTTGCGGCTGCAGCGCCGGGTCCTGCCCGGTCTGCCCCGCGCCTCGTGTGTCAGTCCGCCCCCCGCGGTGCCGCTTTTCCCGCACAAACTGCCCCGAGCGCGCTCCCGCGGCCAGGCCGGGCGGGTTTGACCTTTGCTCGGGACGCGGCTTTTCCTGGCAGCAGCCTGGGCCGCTCCCCCAGCAGCGAAAGGCCCAGCCACAGCGAAAGCGCCGCTGCTCCGCCTCCGGCCGGGCGCGGGGAGACTCTCGCTTCGCAGCCCCTCGGGCGGAACTGGCCCCGCGTCCCCGGCAGCGCTGCCCGCGCAAAGTGGGGGGTAAGCGGCAGCTCCTGCTCCCGGCCCGGCCAAGCTGCAAGGGGCCCCTCGGCTCGCCCCGGCTCCCGCTTGGCGTTGGGGGCGGGCGGGGAGCAGGAACGCACAGGCCGCCCCTGGTTCCCTTGCTCCACGGAGAACCCAGCGAACTCCTCCCCCCCCCCCGTTGGAAGCGGGGCGGTTTGGTGTTCCAGGGGCCGGGCTCCGCTTTCGCCGGCTGCGGGGACCCCCGGCAAGGGCCGCCCGGAGGGGCGAGGCGCGGGCTGGGCCGGTGAGCTCCGTGCTGGCTGGCTGGGGGCTGTGAACAGCGCCCGACGCAGGAGCCTCCTGCGGCCGGGCCCTGGGAACCAGAGGCGCTGGGGCAGAAACCGGCTGCGGGCGGGAAGTGCTGCCGGGCATCCCAACTAACCCCACCCGGCCCCAGGCCAGCCCCTGGCGCGCCTCCTCCCGCCCGGCCCGGCCCGGCGCGGCGCGGCGCTCCGACGGCCCTCGGCGGGGGAAGGGCCGGGGGGCCGCGGAGAGGCGAGCCCCCGTGACAAGGCAGCAGGGGCGGGGCCAGGCCCGGCCAGATGCTAGCGCGGCGGAGTTCAGGGCCGGCGGGTCATTAATCAGATCCGAGCAGGACTACGGCGGTCGGGAGCCCAGGAGGGGGGAGCCGGTCGGGAGCGGCAGCAGCAGGCCCCGAACGCCGGCCCAAGGAGCAGCCAGAGGCTGGGGCCCTCCTGCTACCCTCCCCCCGAGCTCCATCCCGCCGGGCACAGCCAGGGCAGAGCCTGTGAGCGGCCGGGGCAGCCAGAGCTTGCGCCCCTTCGCCCGCAGTGTGGGGGGCTGCGGCTCCCGGGTGTGCGGGGCTGTCCCGGGGGGGGGCGCGGGGAGCCGGCTGCAGAGATGCGCCAGGCCGCCTTGGCAGCCCCTGGGGGTGGCAGCAGCTGGCAGCGCCTCGCGGGGCCGTTTCCCATCAGCGCCTGGCGGTTCCCCCGCTCCTGGCCCGAGGGGGCCACGAGGAGCAGGCGGGCACGTCCCCTCTTCCGGGATCCCCACGACCAGCCGCGCCAAGAAGGGGCGCTCGCGGGCCAGGGCAGCACGGAGCTGGGGCAGCCCCGGAGGGAGCCGTCCCTGGCTCCCAGCCCGCTGGGCCGCGCTGCCGCAGGCCGGCCCTGGGCTTTGGGGGTCCGCTTGGGGCTGCGGCCCCGCCTCTCTGCGCGCCGGGGCCCCGCCTGCCTCGGAGCCTGGGAAGCTCCGGGCGCGGGGGGGAAGGTAAATAAGCTGCCAGCCGGCGATGACTGGTGGGGAAATGAAGCGCTGAGAAGTGACCGGACCGGGCTGAGAGCCCTGGGAAACCAGCCCCCCTCGCTCCGAGCCAGGCTCTCACCAGGCAGGGCCAGCTCCGCCCGCATTGCTGTTCTCCCGGCTGGGCAGAGACCCCTTGTGGGGTTACAGACAGCCCCTGTCCGTGCCCACAGCAGCTGCTGTGCCCAGCCCCCTGCCCTATGGGCACCCACGGCCCCTCGCCTGCAGCCCCCTGCCCTGCACCTGCGGCCCCTCGCCTGCAGCCCCCTGCCCTGTGGGCGCCTGCGGCCCCCTGCCCTGTGGGCGCCTGCGGCCCCTCGCCTGCGGCCCCCTGCCCTGTGGGCGCCTGCGGCCCCTCGCCTACGGCCCCCTGCCCTGTGGGCGCCTGCGGCCCCCTGCCCTGTGGGTGCCCGCGGCCCCTTGCATGCGGCCCCCTGCCCTGTGGGCACCTACAGCCCCTCGCCTGTGGCCCCCTGCCCTGTGGGCACCCGTGGCCCCTCGCCTGCGGCCCCCTGCCCTGTGGGCACCCACGGCCCCTTGCCTGCAGCCCCCTGCCCTGTGGGCGCCCGCGGCCCCTCGCCTGCGGCCCACGGCCCCTCGCCTGCAGCCCCCTGCCCTGTGGGCACCTACAGCCCCTTGCCTGCAGCCCCCTGCCCTGTGGGCGCCCGCGGCCCCTCGCCTGCGGCCCCCTGCCCTGTGGGCACCCACGGCCCCTCACCTGCAGCCCCCTGCCCTGTACCTGCAGCCCTTCGCCTGCAGCCCCCTGCCCTGTGGGCGCTCGCGGCCCCTCGCCTGCAGCCCCCTGCCCTGTGGGCACCTGCATGGCCCAGATGTTCCGAACCTGCCCCCCCCCCCCCCCAGCCTCGCAGGCAAACCCAGCCACCGAAATGAGACCCCCTCCCAGAAGTGCAGCCTGTGACGTAGTGGAGGTACCTGGCTGGTTTCTATGCTGGCTCTGTGGTAACCCCCACTGGCTGCCATCGGTACCACAGCCCAGAAGGACTGGAGATGAGTCATTATGCAAAGAGGGTCTCTCAACCTGTCTGACCAGCTACCCCCAAGGAGAGAGACAAAGGAAGGGAAATGCTGCCCTGGCTGGGGCAGGGCTGGAAGAGAGTGGGTTAGTTTCTGTCTGGGATCATGGAGGAACCAGCCTAAGCCAGGGCTGGGATTTAGGGGCCCAATCTCCCCATCGCAAGAGGGCTGAGGCATCCTAGGCCTGCCCTGTAACCAGATTACATCGGTGCTGTGCTGTGCTGTGCTGTATCCTGGAGAAGGAATAAACTCCCTCCATTCTACGGGCTGGTGGAGTCTGTTCGTGCCATTACGGGGGTGCAGGAGTCAGGGGACCCCAACGCGTCGTCACACAGCCCACGGTGCCACAGACGGAGCAGAGGAGGGAGCGAGGGGCAGCCATGCCCGAGGCCCCCGCCACGCCAAGGCAATGACAACACCAGATACCCCCAGACGATCCTGGCCAGCGACCCGCTCCCCACACTGCAGTGGAAGGAGACAAAACTCCAAGGTCCCTGCCAGGCTGGGCGGAGGGAAAAATCCCTCCCCCCCACGTACAGGGACCAGCTGGACCCTGCGTGGGTGAGCCTGAGCCAGAGCCAGCCAGCCAAGCCCCTGAGAGACAGAGTTTTCGGTTCCACCTCAGCGCCCTGCCCTTCCCTGCCCAAAGCCCCTCTCCAGCCCCGCGGTCCCCAGGAGCTCCTGCCCCACCGGGCCCAGTTGTGGAGCAGGGGCCTGCAAGGAACCAGGCAGGACAGGCGAGGGCTCAGCACAGCACCAGCCAGCAGCAGGCCCTGGGGAGCTGCCCCGCCAGGGGAGCTGAAGCAGGATGTGTGGGAGCTGCTCCCCAGGGGGCAGGGCCTTTCAGAGGGCAGAGCCGGCCCTGGGTGCAGGCCCTGGAGCACCTTGATGACAAGTAGCTGCTGGTTGATGTGAAGAACAATCTTTGCATCTGGGGCATCAGGCTCACCCGCAGCTTCAGTCCTGGGGGGGCGGCACAGCTCTGGGGGCAGCCAGGGTGGAGATGGGGCTGGCTTGGGACTGGGCCGCAGCTCCCTGGTTCTGTCCCACCCCACAAGGATTGAGGGCCAACAGAATGCACTGGAGGGCCCCACATGAACAAAGCAGGGACAGAGAGGGGGCTGCTGTGAGGTGTGGGCAGAGCTGGCTGGACGACCGCGCCCAGAGAGGAACTCTGTGGTTTGCAGTCATGCTGGAAGGGCACAAGTGGGGTCCCCGGGGTCAGTCCTGGGGCTGGCTCTGTGCAGCGCGTTAGCGGATGGCCCAGAGCGGCTGATCACGTTTGCAGCTGGTCCCAAGCTGGGAGGGGTGGCGGGTGCTTTGCAGGAGAGGGGCAGAATTCAAACTGATCTGGACAAACTGGAGAAATGGTCTGAGGTAAACAGGATGAAGTTTAATAAGACAAATGCCAAGTGCTCCACTTAGGAAGGAACAATCCGTGTCACACACACAGAACGGGAAGCCACTGTCTAGGCAGGAGTCCTGCAGAAAGGGATCGAGGGGTCAGAGTGGCCCACAAGCTAACGATGAGTCAGCAGTGTGGCACTGTTGCAAACAAAGCCACCATGACTCTGGGCGGCATGAAGAGGAGTGTGGTGAGCCCAGAGGTCATTCTTCCCCTCTGCTCTGCGCTGATTAGGCCTCAGTGCTGAGCGTGAAACACACTCTGCATTACTAGGCCCAGGTGTAGAACAGTCATTGGTACTGGCAAGGTTGAACACACAGTCCAGAAGGATGGTACCACCAGCTCATTAGAAAAGCCCTTGGGACCCACTCCCCACAGATACGGACCTGTGTTCAGGAAAGGGTCTAAACTGACAGCCTGATGGACAGAGCTGTTCTAAGCAGACCACGAGGCACAGGGTGATGGGTGGTATCTAAGCAGCGTCGGCGTGTGGTAACCTGAAACGCCAGGAGTGATGCGTAACTTTTTTGTACCTGTATATAAAGGAGGGTCCTGGGGGGACAGGCTGTGTCCAGCTGGGGGGCACTGGGACCTCCCACTGACTGAGCTGAGTCCATTGGTATGGGGTACATGTGCGTAGAGGTTGGGTAGACTCTGCGGACAGCTATCCAGGGCTCGACAAAGCCTTGAATCTACTCGCCCATGGTGAGTAGATTTCAGCCGAGCGCCCTGTTTGTTTCTGGCGTGCGCATGCTGGCAATACGGGTCTTGCGCATGCGCAGTGAGGGGCTGGTGAGCGGCTTTCGCCGCCGTTCATCAAGCCCTGGCTATGACTGTACTTTGCTTAACAATAAACCTGGCCGGGCACCTTCGATCCTTATCTGGTTTGTGGTCTTCGGGGACTCTCTTGGGGTCAGAGCTGTTGCCTAACAGCACAAGTCAACACAGCACACAACTGAGCACACACGCACGCAGCCTTCCGGCTGTCATTATGGACGGAGCAGGAGACCGGTCAGGACACCATGACCGTAAATCCCAACCTACTACATCGGTGGCCCTACTACACCATCCAATCTGGGTTCGTTCATGTGTGGCTGATCAAACAGCTGCTGGTCCCCACCCCAGAGGTGGCTGCATCTCAGCGGGGAGCACCAAGTACTTGGTGCGGCTGTGGGGTCACATCTGACAGACCCAGTTCATGGGTCACAGGGGGAAGGCGCAAACCCCAGTGTCTCCTCAGCGCCTTGGCTGGGAGTCATTTTGCGAAATGGCTCCAGTTTGGAGCAAAGGGGTGAGAAGAGAAGTTGGCTGTGGCCTGCAGCAAACACCTTTGCTTTCTCCCCCACCTGTCTGATACTAGCGGCCTCTGATCAACTGCACTGTGCTTTCTAGCAAGAACTGTCTGTCTTAAGAGAGGAAATAGCATACTGCTCTGGATAACGCCGTGGTAGCCCTGTGATGTAGTGGAGGTACCTGGCTGGTTTCTATGCTGGCTCTGTGGTAACCCCCACTGGCTGCCATCGGTACCACAGCCCAGAAGGACTGGAGATGAGTCATTATGCAAAGAGGGTCTCTCAACCTGTCTGACCAGCTACCCCCCAAGGAGAGAGACAAAGGAAGGGGAAATGCTGCCCTGGCTGGGGGCAGGGCGGGAAGAGAGTGGGTTAGTTTCTGTCTGGGATCATGGAGGAACCAGCCTAAGCCAGGGGCTGGGATTTAGGGCCCAGTCTCTCCCATCTCAAGGGGGGCTGAGGCATCCTAGACCTGCCCTGTAACCAGATTACATCGGTGCTGTGCTGTGCTGTGCTGTATCCTGGAGAAGGAATAAACTCCCTCCATTCTACGGGCTGGTGGAGTCTGTTCGTGCCATTACGGGGGTGCAGGAGTCAGGGGACCCCAACGCGTCGTCACAAGCCCACAGCTTGAATCCGGCCTGCAGCCGTGGTTGCCTCTCTCAGAAAAGCTCTATATTAGGATTGGAAAAGGTTCAGAAAAGGGCAACAAAATGATGAGGGGCTTGGAATGGCTGCGGTGTGAGGAGAGATTAATAAGATGGGGACTTTTCAGCTGGAAAGAGAGACCGCTAAGGGGGGAGATGACAGGTCTCTAAAATCATGACTGGAGTGGAGAAAGTAGGTTAGGAAGTTCTATTCACGCCTTCCCAAGAACTAGGGGTCACCAAATGAAATGAAGAGGCAGCAGGTTGACAACAAACCAAAGGCAGTATTTCTTCATGCAACACAGCGTAAACCTGTGGAACTGCTTGCCAGAGGATGTTGTGAAGACCAGGACTTTAACAGGGTTCAAACAAGAGCTAGATAAATCCATGGGCTGTGTCTAGACTGGCAAGTTTTTCCGCAAAAGCAGCTGCTTTTGCGGCAAAACTTGCCAGCTGTCTACACCGGCCGCTTGAATTTGTGCAAGAGCACTGACTTTGTAATGTACAAAATCAGTGCTTCTTGCATAAATACAATAACGCTCCCGCTCGGAAAAAGCCCTCTTGCGCAAATGTATTTGCGCAAGAGACCAGTGTGAACAGCTAAAAAGTGTTTTGCGCAAAAAGCCCGATGGCTAAAGCGGCGTCGGGGCTGTCTTCAAAACGCGTCTAGATTAACACGGACGCTTTTCCACAAAAAGTGCTTTTGTGGCGTCGTGCCAATCTAGGCGCTCTTTCATAAATGCTTTTAACGGAAAAACTTTTCAGTTAAAAGCATTTGCGGAAAATCATGCCAGTCTAGACGCAGCCATGGAGGACAGGTCCAGCAATGGCTGTTAGCCAGGCTGGGCAGGGATGGGGCCCCTACCTCTGTGTGTCAGAGGCTGGGAATGGGCGTCAGGGGAGGGATCACTTGATGATTCCCTGTTGTGTTCCCTGCCTCTGGGGCACCTGGCCCTGGCTGTCAGATGAGAGGACACTTATATGTGCCTCCCTTTCCCAGTGTTGTCTAGAGCCCTGTGCCTCTCTCCCCAGGCCAGTGCCCTGCTGGCTCACTGCAGCCCTCAGGCCGTGGTCCTGCAGCCCAGGGGCGCAGCTCTGAGTGTTGGCCGTGGAGGGTGGTACCGGGCCGTTGCAGGGAGTGGGTACGCGTGGGGAAGGCAGCCCTCTGAGCCCCCCTTCCCCCGGCCCTGAGAGCCCATTCACAGGGCATCCATGAACACAGACGCTTCTCCCAGGACCTTGGGCTCTAATGTCAGCTCGTTAGCGAGATAACAACCATTTATTGCCTGGCCTCTCTGGTTTCTGATTAACTGCTTCCCCTGCGGGGGAGGGGGGCCAGGGGGAAGGGGAGAGTGTGGCCCTCCAGGGGCTCCAGTGCCAGGCCCAGGAGGTGCCCGGGGCAGGGCTGGCAGAAGGGCAGGGCACAGTGGGTGTCAGGGCTGGCCTGGCTGCACAAGGCAGTGAGCAAAGGCTGGCGGGGGGCACAGCCAGCATGTCAGGGCTTCTGGGTGTGACACTGCGCAGCTTCAGAGAGCATCCGCCCCCCCCATGCCCCTCCTCTGTAGAGAGCTCATGTGGCACAGGCCATGGGAGGGGCCCGGGGACACCCACCCCCCGCCGGCTGAGTGGGTTGGTCTGTGGCAGGGGGAGCTGGGAGCTCATGTGGCACAGGCCATGGGAGGGGCCAGGGGACACACACACACACACCCCCGCCGGCTAAGGGGGTTGGATGGTGGCAGAGGGAGTTGGGAGCTCGTGTCCTGCGGCTGGCATGAAGGAGGCTGCAGGCTGGGGACTGGGCCAGGCGTGAGCTGGCCAGAGACAACAGCAAGGGAGTAACCAGCCCCAGCCCCCCGCCGTGGGTTGTCCAACAGCCAGTGTCCAGCGAGGGAGCTTCCGCTCAGCGGGGGGTTGCTCAGGGACTCGGCCATACCAGGACTTGTGCCCTCCCTGCACATGGGACCGGGGGCCCAGGCGTTGCTTGCCTCCCCACCCCCACTGCAAGCAGCCACTGAGAAGGCACCTGAGGCCTGTGCCCTATGAACGTCAATACATAGGGGGGGGGGAAGAGAATGGCTCAGGGGTTCTCAAACCGTGGGTCGGGAGGGACCCCAAAGCGGGTCACAACCAACATGGCCTCTAATTTTTTCATCCACGTGTGGACTCAATGTTGTTCTGTGCACCGAGGCCTGGGGGACGTGCACCACCAGTAGACACAGGCTGCCGGCAGTGGGCGCTCTGCTGATCAGCTGGGTGGCACCTAAATCTCTCCTGGGCGGTTGCCCCAGGGTGCAGCTTAGAGGGAACCCTGGTCACAACCCCATTTAACGGGGTCACCAAGGCAGGTGTCCCCTCCCCCCGGGGCCTCAGCAAGTCCAAAGCCCGGGTGTAAGGGGGCAGACTCAGCACCATGGCGCCTCCAGCTGGCTGCTCTGGGAATTAGCTTGTGGACTCGCTGGGCGCCTCCCTCTTGCTGGTGTCTCCCGTGTTCCTTTGTCCCCAGCGTCCCCTCAGGACACGGCCCCCCAGCAGTGCCCACGCCAGTGTCCGGGCCCCCTTCCGGGGGGTGTTGTTTACCCAACTGCACACTCCAGGGTCCTCCCTTCCCAAGGGGCACCCAGTTCCCCCCTTGCCTCAGTGACCCACTGCCAGTCTCCATGTAGCCCCTGCCTCGGGGCACACTGCAGTCTGACACGGCCACTCAGCACTGGCAAAGGGGTGCAGACCCGCTGCCCCGGCTGCCTCCCTACAGCCCTAGTAGCTTCAGGCCTTGCAGCGTGGGGGCTTGCTTGGCCGGGGCTTGCCCTGCCTGCCTGAGCCCTGCTCTACCCCCAGGAAGCCGCCTACTGCCCTGGCAGTCCGGTCCCTCCTGCTCTCTGTCCACAGCAGCAGCCAGCTCCCCCCCCTCCAGCCCTTCTTTACACAGCGCCCAGCTGGGCCCTCCTTAGCCAGAGCTGCCTCAGCTGGGGCTTCCCTAGCAGCCCTTGCTCAGGGCTGGGGGTTTGCCCTTGAAGGGCCAGTGCAGGGCAAACGCCCAGTCACACTGGGCCAAAGCCCCACTGCCCAGGGCAAAGGTGACTTGCCCCCACCCAGGGTCTTGGGCTTCAGCTTTGCCCCAGCCAGGGCGGCAGCTGGGCGGGCTGAGCGGTGCAGCAACTTCTGGTGGCAGAAGGGGCTGACGGCGCGATGGCACTGGGGGGCCGCTGGGTGAGGGGGGCCAGGCTCGTGGTGCGATGGTGCTGGGGGGGCCTGTGACTGTGACGTAGTGGGGGTATCTGGCTAGTTCCTATGCTGGCTCTGTGGTAATCCCCAATGGCTGCCATCGGTACCACAGCCCAGAAGGATGAGTCATTATGCAAGAGGGTCTCTCAACCTGTCTGACCAGCTACCCCCAAGGAGAGAGACAAAGGAAGGGGATTGCTGCCCTGGCTGGGGGCACGGCTGGAAGAGTTAGTTAGTTTTCTGTCGGGGATCATGGAGGAACCAGCCTAAGCCAGGGGCTGGGATTTAGGGGCCCAGTCTCCCCCATCTCAAGGGGGGCTGAGGCATCCTAGACCTGCCCTGTAACCAGATGACATCGGTGCTGTGCTCTGCTGTGCTGTATCCTGGAGAAACAATAAACTCCCTCCATTCTACGGGCTGGTGGAGTCTGTTCGTGCCATTACGGGGGTGCAGGAGTCAGGGGACCCCAGCGTCGTCACACTGGTGTCAGGAGGCGGGATTCACTGCACCCGTGGATGGAGCATCCAGCGGCGGCGACAAAGGCGCAATAGAAGCAGAGCCATGGAACCAGGCGTGCTGGAAACAGGCGGCGGTTCCTGAGAATCGTGGGCGCAGCAGCACTAGACTGGTGAGTCTGCACCGAGGACCAGCGGGAGATGGCCTACACCCAACTCCTGAAGGCAGAGCTGGTGAAGCTGTGCAGAGAGAGGAGCTTGCCTGTGCGGGCGCAGCAAGGCCCAGCTGATTGCCCGGCTGGAAGAGAATGCCCAGCCACAGGGCTGGGATCCTGTCCCCGTGGGAGCAGCCAGACCCCCTGGGGCGTGTCAGGCTCGAGAGGGGCGGAGTGCTGGAGGCCGCCGAAGAGACCGGACTGCCTCCCGGGGAGCACTGCAAGCCGTGAGTCCGCCCGAGGGAGGGTCCAACCCAGCGGAGCTGCGGCGGCTAAATCCAGCTGCAGATGAAGGAATTGGAAGTCAGGACCGTGAGAGCAGCGGCAGCATGAGCTGGCCATGGCAGAGCGGAGAAGTGGCGGGGCCCGGCTGCGCCAAGTGCGGGCGGGCCCCAAGGGCCCAGGGCGGCCAGGCGGCTTGGAGAAGCTCGTGGTGGCCCAATTGAAGGACATGGGCGATGTAGATGGGTTCCTCAGCTCCTTTGAGAGGGCCTGTGGACTGCAGGTCCCCCAGCTGACTGGCTTCAGGAGCTCATCCCGCACTGAACCAGGAAGCTGCCGGGGTGCTCAATCAGCTGGAGGACCTACAGCCAGGGGATTACAACCGAGTCAAGGAGGCCCTGCTGCACAAGTTCGGGCTGACCCCGAGATGTACAGGAAGAAGTTCCGGGAGGTGCAGAAGGAGCCACGGGAGACCTATGTGGATCTGGCCTCCGCCTGGCGCAATACTGCCAGAGTGGGTGTCTGGAGTCGAGCCCAGACTGCAGAGGGCTGCTCAAGCTGTTCATGATGGAGCAGTTCTATGAAGCATGCCCACCCAGATTGAGGCTGTGGCTCAGGACCGAAGACCAGAGACCCCCAGGAGGCCGGAGACTGGCAGATGAGTTCACGGAGAGCCGGTCCGGGTGTGAGCAGGAGTCCCGGAGAGAAAGGGAATCGCACAGAGACCGGATGTCGGCTGAGCGACGGAGAGTCAACTCGAGGCGAGCCCAAGGAACAGGTCGTCTGTGCCCCAGAGAACCAGCCAGGGCCTGGACAGAGACAGCCCAAAGCCTAACTTGCCATCGCTGTGGGCAAAAGGCCACAAGAGGGCTCAGTGCACCAGGTCCCATGACCTGGGACTTTCCAGGGTTAACTGGCTGGGGCTGGAGGAAGGGCAGGCTGCCCCAGAGGCAGGGGCTGGCAGGCAAACCTCAGCTCAGAGTGGGAAGGATGCTCAGTGCACCCCTGGGAGGTCTGACCCTCGGGAGGCGGATTTCTCCGTGTACCGGGTGGGGCAGGGCGGCCCCTGCGGGCGAGTGCCTCATACCCCTGGAGGTGGATGGTAGGAAGGTGACGGGTTTCTGGGACACGGGGCGGAGGTGGCGCTGGCCCGATCTGACATAGTGGCCCCAGACCGGATACTACACGCAGCTGACCCTGAAGGGCATAGGCGGGTCCCGTTTAAGGTGCCCGTAGCCAGGGTGCATCTGAAATGGGGGCCAAGGAAGGTCTCAAGGAAGTGGGGTGCACCGCGCACTTGCCCACCAGTGCTGATGGGGAATGACCTGGAGGAGTGGCCCCATGAATCCCAGCGGGCTCTAGTCACCGCCCGGAGCCAGAGCCAGCGAGGGCTGGCAACCTGGATCAGGAAGGACTCCTGGCAGGGTCCCCAGGGTCCCATCACCGTGGACACGGGGTCCAGCCAGCGGGGACCCCGGACCTAGGCAAGGTGGGGAACAGGTCGATCCTGCCCCAGCGGCTGAATTCAGGCTGAGGTGCAGGCAGACCCTTCCTTGCAGAGGCTGAGGGCGAGGCTGGCCTCCGTGCAGTTCAGCCCCTGGGGAGAGGAGGCCAGGAGAGATTCCTGTGGGAGCGGGGATTCCTGTTCGGGAATGGCTTCCCCCAGGAAGGTGAGGGCATGGGGTCCAGCGGCAGCTGGTCGTCCCCCAAAGTATCACCTCAAGCTGCTGTTTTTGGCCCATAATAACGTCCCCTTTGCGGGCCACCGGAGATCGGAGCACCCGGCTGAGGCTGCTCAACACTTCTACTGGCCGGGGATATTTGCAGCCGTGCAGCGGTACTGCCGGGCCTGCGACTCCTGCCAGAGGCGGGAAGGCCCAAGACGGGAGAAAGCTGCTCAGGGGCCCCTACCCTGTATAGAGGAGCCTCTGGGCTTGCTGAGAGAGTTATGGGAGGAAGACCTCCCGGGATGGAGCGTCGGGGTGGAAGCCGCCCTGGCTGTCAGAGAGGCTCGCTGGGCTCATGGCCCGGCCGAGAGACCCTGGCCAGAGATCAAGGCCAGTGGAAGGGTGGGTGCGACCACAGAGGACAGGCCTGTGCCAGTCGCCCTGGAGCGATGCGGCGAGTGGACAGAGGAAGCCAATTCATGTGGGGCCTTGCCACGGCCGGCCCGAGTCAAGGAGCACCCATGTCCCCAGGGCGGGTTCCCACGCAGAGGACCCAAACTTCCCTAGGTCACGGCGGAGTGACCCTGCTCAGTTCGCTCTCGGAGGAGAACTGTGACGTAGTGGGGTATCTGGCTAGTTCCTATGCTGGCTCTGTGGTAATCCCCAATGGCTGCCATCACAGCCCAGAAGGATGAGTCATTATGCAAGAGGTCTCTCAACCTGTCTGACCAGCTACCCCCAGGAGAGAGACAAAGGAAGGGGGATTGCTGCCCTGGCTGGGGGCAGGGCTGGAAGAGTTAGTTAGTTTCTGTCTGGGATCATGGAGGAACCAGCCTAAGCCAGGGGCTGGGATTTAGGGGCCCAGTCTCCCCCATCTCAAGGGGGGCTGAGGCATCCTAGACCTGCCCTGTAACCAGATGACATCGGTGCTGTGCTCTGCTGTGCTGTATCCTGGAGAAACAATAAACTCCCTCCATTCTACGGGCTGGTGGAGTCTGTTCGTGCCATTACGGGGGTGCAGGAGTCAGGGGACCCCAAAGCGTCGTCACAGTGACGTAGTGGGGGGCTGTAACCCAGTGTCCCTCTGCGCTGTGCTGTGTGATTCCCACTGACTCACCCACGTGTGGATTGGCCCAGACACCTCTGCCCAGCCTGGGCAGGTAACAAGGCTCTTCCCAGGGGGAGAGACAAAGGGAGGGAGGCGGAGATGAACACCTGGCTGGGGGGCAGGGTCTGGGGGCAGGGCAGTTTTTTTGCAGGGAAACCATGAAGAGAAGAGACTAAGCAGAGTGCTGAGAGTTCATGGGGGGCCGGGGACCCCTGCCCCAAGGGGTCTAAGGCTGCCAGCCCCTGACTCCTTATGGCCACATCACGTCTGTGCTGGGCTGTATCCTGGAGAAGCAATAACCCCTCTGTTCTACTGGCTGGCGGAGTCTCATCTTGCTGCTATGGGGGTGCAGGATTGGGGGGGTCCCTCACTCGCCGCCACAGGACCATTGGGCAAGGGGGGCCCAGGCTTGCAGCAATGGTGCTGGGGGGGCCGCTGGGCGAGGGGGGCCCAGGCTTGCGGCGATGGCTCTGGGGGCCGCTGGGCGAGGGGCCCAGGCTTGCGGCGATGGCTCTGGGGGCCACTGGGCGAGGGCCCAGGCTTGCGGCGATAGCTCGGGGGCCGCTGGGCGAGGGGCCCAGGCTTGCGGCGATGGCTCTGGGGGCCGCTGGGCGAGGGGCCCAGGCTTGCGGCAATGGCTCTGGGGGGGGGCCACTGGGCGAGGGGGGCCCAGGCTTGCGGCGATGGTGCTGGGGGGGCCACTGGGTGAGGGGGGCCCAGGCTTGCGGTGATGGTGCTGGGGGGCGCCCAGGCTCACGGCACTGAGTTTACACTGTGTGCTTGGTCATTTTCTTTTGGTAACAACTCCGACCTTTTACCTCTCAGTCACTTACCATCTCCATTGTGGGCAATACACCTGCCCACCCCTTCTAGCTAAGGCCCTGCCCCTTCTGGAAGCAGGTAACCGCCCACCCAGGGCCCATGGAGCCGCCTGCCCCTGCAATAACTTATGGGCCTGTTTGTCTTTCCTGGCACGCTGGTGAGGTGCTGAGCTGGCTAGCACAGCTGATCGGTGCCAGGCGGGTTGTCCTGAGGTGCGGGGGAGGGGGGTCCGGCTGGTGTCTCTTGGGCGATTCGCAAGTGGCTCTGGGGGCAGTCCTGTAATCGGGCTGGGGGGCTGGTGCTGAGTGATCACCGTGCCTGGAGGGGGCCGCTGCCGGTCGCTAGCAGAGCCTTGCAAGAGGCAGCCCTGGTTGGAGAGTTGGGGGCACCAGCAGCCCCACGGCCCCAGACTGCAGCATGGGGACCCCATCACACCGGGCTCTAGTCCCAGTTGTGCCCATGGGAAGGAAAGACGGCCCAAGTCTAGGACCCGGGCTCACTCCTTGCGTGAACGCAGGCCAGGCACTTCGCCACTCCGTGCCTCGGTTTCCCCTCCTGGCAAAGGGATGACAGCCCTACCCAGCCTCCCCCGGGGTGTGTGAGGAGGTTGGCACTGGCAGCCGCATGGTCCCTCCACCCGCGGCCCACCAGCCCAGGGACAGCAAGGCCAGTGTGTAGGCACCAGAGCGGGTGGGGCTGGTGGAAACCAGGGCCGGGTGCGGGGGGGGGCGGGGAGAAGGCAGGAGCAAGCCCCCGGGGAAGGTGTGAGGCCCCAAACCGACCTTCCCCTGCACCCGGGGCCCGTTGGCCGGGCACTAAGGGAATAAACAAAGCAGGCATGGGCCCCCTGGGCCAGCAGCGCCAAGCAAAGCCATTGAGTCCGTCTGTCCGTCCATCCGTCCACGCTCCACCCGGCGGCTTTCTCTGACGGGAGCAGCGGCTAGCTAATCAGGCGAGGGCTTTGGCTCGTTAAGCTGACACCTGCATTCCGAGAGCAAGGCGAGGGGCTGCTCGGGGGTCACGTCTTTATGGACCCTTTGCCAGGAACAGAGCAGCCAAATGAAATCCCTGGGGTGGGGTGGGGTGGGACGGGCGGCTGGGCCGGGATCTGGCCGAAGCTGCCACCCATCCCAAATGCTGAAAGCAGATGCTGCCCGCTGGCCTCCCACATGTCCCCAGCAGGGCATGAGCCTGGCACTGGCACCCACCGGCCAGCTGCTCCAGGCCCCACAACCCCTTTTGTGCTGGAAAGGCGTCTCTTTCCCACTGGCCAGGGCTGTGTGATTCCCAGCGAGTCCAGCTGTGGAGCTGTTACGGGCCTGCTGCTCCACCCCAGAGCTGGCTGCATCTCAGCAGCTGTGAGGCAGTGTCAGGTGGAGCCTAGACAGACCGACCGTAGCCATTGATCAGCAGGATTATTGTCTGTTGGACAATGTGTAACAACCCCCCATGTGGCAAAGAACCCCTTCCCTTGCCCGGCGTTTACCGGCCCCATCTCGCCCCGCACACCTTGCTGCAGTCCTTCAGCTGCCTGTTCCTCTAGGCCTGGCCCCACCTTTCCCGGGTGGCAGGGTGACTCCCAGGAGGTTAGTGAGGAATTAGAACTAATTTAATTTACCTCTCTTGTCAGGAGCGATGAGGAGCTGAAAGGCCCTTGTCAAGCCGCGAATCCATCTTCCTCCAGCCTTACATCAAATTTCATTCACTAATTAGAAACTCTTGCCCCCAGCGCGCCCGGGGCCCCCCAGCCACCCCCTCTCCCCGCCGGCACCATTATGAAAATAAATTGTTCCATTAGCCGCATTGTTGCGGCTGCCGGGTCCCTGACGCCTTGAGTTATTAGAGCAGGAGGGAAGGCGTTTGATTAAGATGAATGATTGATTAAGGAAAAGGGCTCTGATTAGATTTTATTCCCCCACCCCCACCCGCAGCCCATTGGCCACCCCTCCCCCCACCGATCTGTCTGTGGGAAGGTCACCATGAAATTGCTTCACGTTCCTTAGCAAACCTCCCGCTGAGCCCCTTGCAGGGGGGTTCCCCTGGCTCTTGGTGGCCGTTTAGAGGGGTCCCATGGTAACTGCACTAGTTATCATGTGGCCCCCTGGATTTCTGTGGTCTGCGCCTCTCACTAGTGACCGGTCCATATAAGAAGGTAACAGCCTATTATTGCTACCAGCTGGTGGAGTCGCTCCACTAGCTGAGGGCCTGGGGGGTGTGCACCCAGCACTGGGGTCAGGTCCCAGGGAGGCCCCCGGGCAAGGCAAGACAATAGCCCAGTAGCCTGGCACAGCCTGAGGCCGGGCTGGGGCCGCTGGGCACTGCAGGGACAAGCTGCCCCCGGCTCTGCGGGCAGGCAATGGCAGGGCCCACAGGCCTCGCTCGGAGCCGCTCACAGGCTGCATTGCTGGGCTCCACACAAGGCCACGTGCAGGCTCCTGCGAACCGCCCTGGCAGAGGAGGCTGGAGCCCTGTTGCCCCGTATGGTGGGGCTGGGGCAGATCCAGCACCGTCTGGTGGGGGGCACTAGGGGGCAGTGCTGGGAGCAGGCCCCTTGGTGAAGGGCCGGGTGGCTGATAGGCCAGTGGGGGGCTGCTGGAGAGTCTTTGAGGATGGGGGGGGCAGCTTTGCAGGGAGCCTGTCTCTTCCTTTGGTTCCCCTGTGTGCACTGGGAGCCGGGAATAGCTCGGTGGGGCCCTGGGGGGCAGAGACGGGGTCGCACCAGGAAAGGCTGGACCCCGAGCAGGCCCTGTGTGCACCTGGGCTGGCGGCACCCGGTGCCGACCCAGGAATGCAAAGCCTGAACTCGGCCCCTGGGCTCCCTGGCGCCGCCACGCAGAGGGAGCTGGCGGGTGGAGGCTGGGGAGGGGGCCAGGCGAAAGGGAAGGCAGCCGTGGGAAGGGCAAGCGGCTCACCTGCCCCCTAAGTCCTTGGCCTGCACGTGGTCCTCGCTCCACCCCAGAAGTGGCTGCATCCGAGGAGCAGGAGGGAGTGATTCCAGTGTCTGGCGCTTTGGGACCGGGGGGCCTTTGGATGGGGCCCCGCTGGAGCTCAGGCCTGTGGCAGGAGGGAACAGGATGTGCCCACACACTCCTGCCCGCCAGGCCCATGCATCGCTGTTTCCTGGCATGGGGCTGGGGAGCTGGGCACTCGCTGGGGAAGGGAGAGCTGCACCTCAAGGCATGTCTGGGCACCTGGACAGGCCCCACCCTGCCTGGGCCCCAGAGGGCCAGGGCTGAGCCCAAGTCAAACACCACGGGGCACTGCCAGCCCCAAGCACCTGGAAGGGAGCAGAGCCAGTCTGGCAGGGAGGGGACGGTCCAGGGAGCCTGAGAGCCAATAGTGGGGCAGGGGAGTTCCCAGGGGGGCTGGATTTGGGGCCAGGTTCTTTAGCGCTTCCAGGCTGTGGCATGTAGCTGACCAGAGCTCTTGGCCTGTTGTGGGGAGAGGGGTGTCCTGGTGTGTCCATGCAAGTGTGAGCCCAGCCCTGCGTGTGTACTGTTTGTGTGCCGGTATGAGTGTAAGCCTGTGTGTGCAGCACGTGTGCACCCTGCACCGCCCGCTACAGGCCAGCTGCCGGCCCAGCTTTGCCTCGGAGCCCCGGACCCTGCGGGGAAGGGGGATTCTCCCTCCGCCCCAGCGGCCGGGCGGAGGGGCCAAACCCCGGGCGGCGAGCAGGGCGAGGCTGCTGCAGGGCCCTGCCCCGGCCCCGGCCCGAGGGGGGCGCGGCGCGACTGGGGGCAACTCGAGCGGCCTTCCGCCCGAGCCGGCTCCCCGCGGCCCGTCGATCGCGCCTGTCCCGGGCTCCCGCGAGGCCCCGTTAGCTCCACGGGAACGTGCCGCAGGCGGGCCGGGCCGGGCCGGGCCAGACACACGCGCCGGTCCCCCCGGCTATGGGGAAGGGGGCGGCCCCAATCCAAAGGGCCGGAGGGAGCCTCTGCGGTGGGGCCGCCCCCTTCCCTGCCGCGGGGGGCGCTGCCTGGTGTGGCCCGAGCAGCCCGAAGTGAAACTCGGGGCTGTCAGCGCGGTGCGCCGGGAGTGCGGGGCGGGAGTGCGGGGGGGCTGCGGGGCGGGGGGCACCGGCAGGGCTGTGGGGGCAGGCGGGGCTGCGGGTTAGCGCACTCCATAGGCCCGGCAGGGGCAGGAATGGCGACTAGCTCCCCCCCGCCGCGCATGGCGGGTCCTGCCCGGGACGCCCCAGGCCCGGCGCACTTGGAGAAGTAATTAGGCTAATGAACGTGTCAGTGTCGGGCTGGCATCTGGGATCCTCCCAGTGACCCCCCCGCCCCCCGCCAGTCGCACAATGGCGCGGCCGGGGGGGGGCTCAGGCTGACAGACTCCTCCGGCATCTGTTGCTATTTCACTACAATGAGCAGCGCCCGCGCTTTGTGCTGCCTTCCCTGCACCTTCCCCGCCCCAGACCCCCACAGAGCCCCTGCCCCCCCAGAGCTTCCTCCCCAGGGCCCCTGCCCCCACAGAGCTTCCCCAGGGCCCCTGCCCCCCGCACAGAGCTTCCCCCTCCCAGGGCCCCTGCCCCGCACAGAGCTTCCCAGGGCCCCTGCCCCTATGCCCACGGGTACTCCCCTGCCGGTCACACAGACCCGCTCCCCACGCAGCCCCTCTGCCCTCATGCGCCCTGTGGGGCCCGGCGCAGCGCCGAGCAGCCGGGGCTGAGTCCCAGGGCCGGGCCTGCCTGCAGCTCGCGGCTCGGGTGCGAGCCCGCCCTGGGCGCCCCTTTGGGGACGCTCCCTTCCCAGGGCCAGGCCGGAGGGTGCAGGCTGCCTCGACCGCCCGGGGCAGAGGATGGGGCGGGGCCGGGCTCCGTGCAAGGGGGGTCCCTTTGCCGCCGACCGCTGGCGGTTAGTACCAGACCGTGGCCCTGCTCCCCGGCCCGGCCCGCGGCTTCGGTTCTCGGGGGGCCCTGCCTGGCTCCCGGCCGGTGCCTGGATCCGGGCAGCGGCGACTCTGAGCCCAGCCCCGGGAGCGCGCGGTGGGTACACGGGGACCCCCGCCGCCTGGCAGATACCAAGCCCCGGGGCCTGTCCCGGGCCGCGGGGCGGGGCGGGGCCGGGGGGCGGAGGCCCCTTGTTAACATCTCCAGGGCGTGTCGCCCTTTCGCAGGAGGGGAGAGGCCACCGGCCCCTGCCCCTGACTCCACCGGGGACGCCCCCTCCGCGGCGCCTGCAGCTGCCCCAGATGGGAGCGGGGAGGCCGGGCCCCTCCCTCCTGCTGCCCCTTCCCCCCTGCTCCATTCACATGGTAACGAGGACAAATTGGCGGAGACGCCTCCATTGTGCCGGGCCCATAAACCGCCACCCACAGCCAGGCGCATCTATCACCCGCCGCCGGGCCACAAGCGAGGGTCCCGCGTCCCCCCGGGCGCCTCCAGGTGCCCCGCTCCCTGCCCAGAGGGTGCTCGGGACCCGCCGCCACCCCCCTCCTGCCTCAAGCGGCCCCTGCCCTGGCCCGGCCGGGGGCTCCCAGCAGCGGGGCCACAAGGACACCAAGAGCAGGGCTCCCTGGCCCCATGGAGTCCAATCGGAGTCAGGGGACAGACCCGTTCCCCATCCCCTGCCCCATCCCCTGACTCCAGCCTGCCCCATCCCCTGCCCCCTGGGACAGCCTGGCTCTGCCCCATCCCCTGCCCCCCTGGGACAGCCCGGCCCTGCCCCATCCCCTGCCCCCTGGGACAGCCCAGCCCTGCCCCCCCCCCGGGTCAGCCCGGCCCCGCTCCATCCCCTGCCCCTGGGACTGCCCGGCCCGCCCCATCCCTTGCCCCCGGCCCCGCCCCATCCCCTGCCCCCTGGGACAGCCCAGCCGTGCCCCATCCCTGCCCCAGGACAGCCCGGCCCTGCCCCATCCCCTGCCTCCAGCGTGCCCCATCCCCTGCCCCCGAGACAGCCCGGCCCCGCCCATCCCTTGCCCCCGGCCCCGCCCCATCCCCTGCACCCCCGGGTCAGCCCGGCCCTGCCCCAACCCCTGCCTCCAGCCTACCCCATCCCCTGCCCCCCGGGACAGCCCGGCCCTGCCTTGCAGCGCCCACAGGGGACAGGCCCCGCGGTCCCCTGCCCTGGCCGGAGCTGTGATTTATTGGGCGGGGCCCGGCGTCAGGAGCCCCCGCCAGCTGCCGCGCAGAGCCAGGCCCCGGGGTCCCCAGGGGCAGCTTGATCAGCGCCCCCCCCCACGGGTTGGAGCCTCGCTCCATAAAGCGCCTCCCGCCGCCTGACCCCGGGGCCCTGGGGACCAATTTGTCCCGCTCGGTAATAAGAAGCTAATTCAATTAGCGAAGCCACCGCCACCCCGCCTCCCCCGCCACACGAGGTCCTGCCGCTGCCTGGGCTGGGCCCCGTCTCGCTCAGCGCTGGGCGGGGCGGGGCTCAGCGGGGTCGCTGCTTGCGGGGGGGGGCTGGTGCCAGGCAGAACAATGGGGGAGGGGCGGCTTGGAGGAGTTGGAGGTTCAGGGGGTTTTGCGGCGTGGAAGACTCGGGGTGTTGGGGGGGCTCAGGAATGGGGAGTTGGGAGTTGGAGGTTTGGGGGCATTGGGAACTTGGGGCTCAGGCGGAGGCGGGATGGTGGGGATTTGGGGTGTTGCGGCTCAGGCGACGCTGGAGTTTGCGGGTGTTGCAGACCGAGGGGTCTGGGTTGGCTGGAGGCAGCGCGGGGCCTGGAGTGGGCGTGGGGGGAGCTGGATCGGCCGGGGGCTGCGTGGGGGCTGAGTCCCAGTGATGGCTGAGCATCAGATTTAGGCCGGGCGGGGTGTCAGGCTGGGGGGGGTCAGTGTCGGGGTCCAGGACCAGGTGGGTGGTGGAGACAGGCGAGTTGTGCCCAAAGCCCCTCTGGCAGCCCGGCCAGTGCCCCCCCCCAGGGCTTCAGGCCGGCCCCTAAGAGCCCTGGGGACCCCCAGGCGAGACTAGCGGGGGCAGGCTAGCCAGTATCCGGATGCCCCTGAGCCCGAACTCGCTCTGAGCCCCCAGCCCAGATCCTCCGGGAGGTGTCTCCACAGCCCTGCCCGTCCCCGCACTGGGGCAGCCGCGGGAGGGGGGACCTGGCCTTCCCGGGGGAGGGAGCCGCAGCCAGCCCCCTCCGCCCGCCCCGGCAGAGCTGGCCCAGGCCTGGCGCTCGGCTGCCCTGGCCCTGGCAGATTTGCTGGAGGGCAGCGCCCCCTGCTGCCCTTTGGGAGCGCTGCCAGAGCGGCCTCCCCCCCCCAGCACAGCAGGGCAGGACGGGAGGGGCAGTCCGCGCCAGGGCTGCCCCGGCAGGTGCCATCTGCTACAGGAGCTAGGTCCTGCCCTGCCACGTGTGGGCGTTACAGGCCCTCCAGCACTTCCCACGTGGCCCAGCCCACGGCTGCCCCGGAGCTCTCCGAGGCGCGGTGCTCCTCTCCAGAGCCGGCCGCATTTTGCCGGCGGGGACCCCGCTGGAAAGCACAGAGAGGCGCGGAGACCCGTGAGTCCATGGCTTTATTGGCCTTGCCCCCTGGGAAACCTCCCTCCAGTGACACAAACTGCACAAGGTGGGGGCGCGCCAGCCACAGCCTCACGCCTCCCCTTAAATACCCCCCCAACCCCGGGTGCTGCGCAGGGCCAGGCCGCGGGCCAGCGAGCAGAGCAATAAATAAGGAGGGGGCACGTCCCAGGGCGCCATGGCACGGAGCCCCCTGACCATCAGAGGAGCAGCCCTGGTGTTTCCCGGCGGCTGCAGGGGCCTGGCCGCAGGGTCAGAGCCCCAGGGCACCTGGCTTTGTGGGTGCCAATGGCAGATGGGGGGGTGGTGTCAGAGCTGCTGCTATTATTAAATGGGGGGTTTCCACCCCATTCCCCTCCCCCCGCTCCTCTCTGGCAAAGCAGCACCATTCCCGGCTGTGTGGGGCGCCCAGTCTCCTCCATCCGTGCCTAGCCCCGATGCCCCCCTCCCAGCACCAGGTGCACAGGGGGGGGAACAGCCTCGGCCCCGCTCGCTCATACCCCAGGGCCCCCAGGCCCGGCTGAGCGGTCTCAGAAGCCATGTGGGGGGCAGGGCCGCCCCAGGCCGGCTTGTTCTCAGCCGTGACTTTGCTCCCATCTGGCATGGGGGCTGCCCTACCAGCGGGGGGGAGGGGGGCTATCCAGCCCAGCCCAGCCCATGGGGTGCAGGTGATGGCCTGGCCTGGCTGGGCATCTCTCCTCTGCCGCCCACCCTACCATGGCAGCGTTGGGGAAGGCTGGGCTCCCCGATACACCAGGCCCTCCCCCCACAGCCTCTGTAGAAGTCCTCCCACCCCCATCCTCCTAGCTTGGGGTGCTCCACCTGGCCCCTCCCCCTTCCCCGCCTTCCTTGGAACACGCTGGTTAGCGACTCGTGCAGCAAAAATAGCAGCATGTAGATCCCACGGGGGCCCCCTCCTCCAGCACGCCCCCCCGGGGGCCCTAGGCCAGCCGGCTGGCAGGGCCCAGGCTGGCAGGGAGCTGGAGCAGCCCTGACGCTGGCAGCAGAGGGCAGAGACGGGCTTCCAGGCCCCCAGAGCCAAGCCTCCCAGAGTAGCGGGGACATGAGCTGGGTGCCCCCCGGGCCCAGGCCAGTGGAGCCGCAGGGGCCCGTCCACAGGATCCGGGCCCAGGGCAGGATGTGCCCCCGCCTCCCTGCCCGGGCCCTGCATGGGCTCAGCGGGCCCCTCTTCCTCGGGCAGCCTAGGAGCTGGTGGCTCCTCTTCCCAGGCAGCTGCGCTGGGCGCAGCCCCCTGCAGTGTCCCAGAGCAGCACTCCTCCCCTGGCAGCCCTCAGCTCTCGAACTGGGCCATGGCCAGTGGGTGGAAGCTCTCGGGGGCCAGCAGCAGCCTGCCCAGGCGGTACAGCAGCCCCGAGTACCAGTGCACGCCCTCCGGCTGGGTCCTGGGCCCGCCCGCCAGGCCGTGGTAGAGCCGGAGCGGCCAGAACGCCAGCTGGGCCAGCCGCTGCTCCTGCACCAGGGCAAAGCAGGAGGCCACCATGTCATCCACCACCAGGGTCCCGTGGCGGGTGAGGGGGGCGTAGGCCCCAAAGTCTGTCTGGGTGGAGACATGCACCACTCTGGCCGGCTGCAGGCTCGTCCCCACCGCTGCCACCAGCACATAGTGGCCGGGCCGCACATGGCTGGCGAAGGTGGCCTGGAAGTGGGTGGCGGGCGCTGTGGCGTTCTCCGCCACGAAGAGCAGGTGGGCGGGGGTCAGGGCCAGCCGCCGGGGTGGCTCCTGGGTCTCAATCACGTGGAAGGTGGTGAGGGCCGAGGTCTCCTTGTCCAGGAAGGCCAGGAAGTCGCTGTAGGTGGCCTGGCCCTGCTCGTCCATGGCCAGCACCCGCTGCCCAGGGCGCAGCGCCCACAGAGGGGTCCTGGCCCCGCTCTCCAGAGTTGCCAGGGCCCGGGCGGGGAAGCAGCCGCCCGTCTTTGCTGCCGCCGAATGCTCTAGAGGGAAACAGACAGACAGGGCGGTTACCCTGCAGGCCCGGGGCCCACCCCACCTGCTGTGACCCCTCATCTGGCGGGCAATGCAGCCACTTCTGGGGTGCGGCGTAGGGCCTGTTTATACACGGACACACAGCCCAGCACTGAGCCCTGGCTGCCCCAGCAGTCAGAGCAAAAGTGCGACCCCCGTTCCCCACTGTGACGCTGATACCCTGCACCCCAAAGCCCCAGCACCCAGCACAGCCTTCACGCCCCATTATAACACCCAACCACTGGAGCAGCAGGGCTCACTGGGGAGGGGCGGAGGGGAGGGGCGGGGTGGGAGGATGGACTAAGCGGGGCAGGTGTGGGGACGAGTGGGGGTGGGCATTCGGGGTGGGTATGATACACACAACATGCCACATGGCCAGGCAGCTGCCCCGACACGCGGCACCGAGGGTGGGAAGCAGCGCCCCCGGCCCAGGCCTGGTCCTGGCCAGGCACCACGCGCTCCAGCAGCCCACCACTCTCCAGGGCCTGCCCCTCTCTGCTCCTGGGCACCGTGTGCAGCGGCTGGGTCCGGGCTAAGGCAGCAGGATGGGCCAGCGCAGGGGGAGCCGGGGCCTAGCAAATGTTTCCTGCCCAGCAGCCACAGCCCCTCGGGCCCCTGGCATCACGCTACTGGGCACAAGACGCCGAGGTCCATGCCCGACCCGGCCCCGGCTCAGCACGGCTGGTCCCTGCCGCCGGAGCCGCCCAGCGGGAGCCGGGCACTGGGTGCTGTGGGGCCTTTCTCCCGGGGGGGGGGGGGGAAGGAGGGATTATATGGGGGACCTCACTGCCCTCTGCTGGGAGGAATCAGAACTGCACCCGGAATCCAGCACTGCCCATGGGGCACCTTCTCCCTGGGCACCATTGGCCGGGCCTGGGGCCTGTCCCTGCGGGATGTGGGGCAGCCACACCGTGCCCAGGCCGCCTGGCGCTCAGGGATGGGCTCCCGGGCTGATTGGCTCCTGGCCAGCCTTCACCCCCTCACACCGGACACTTTCCCCTTTCGAGGGTCCGCCCGGGCAGCCCCACTGGCAGGGAGCCCCAGCAGCCCATACAGCAGGGACCCTGCCCCCTGCGCTTGTGTCTGGGGACGGGCACTCACCGCAAGGCAACAGCCAACGCAGGTGATGAGGCCTCAGCCCCAAACACAGTCTGACCTGTGTCCGCTTCAGTCCCCACCCGCAGCCCCTGCCCCCCCAGCCCCGGGCTCCCCCAGCCCTGCAGGCCCTCCTCCACCGCAGCCCCTGCCCCCCCAGCCCGGGCTCCCCAGCCGCCAGCCCTCCCTCCCACCCGCAGCCCCTGCCCCCAGCCCGGGCTCCCCCAGCCCGCCGGGCCCTCCCTCCACCCGCAGCCCCTGCCCCCAGCCCCGGGCTCCCCAGCCCCGCCAGCCCCTCCCTCCCGCCTGCAGCCCCTGCCCCCAGCCCAGGCTCCCCAGCCCCGCCCAGCCTCCTCCGCCTGCAGCCCCTGCCCCCAGCCCCGTCTCCCCCAGCCCTGCCGCCCTCCCTCCCGCCTGCAGCCCCTGCCCCCAGCCCCGTCTCCCCAGCCCCGCCAGGCTCCCTCCCTCCCGCCTGCAGCCCCTGCCCCCAGCCCGGGCTCCCCCAGCCCGCCGGGCCTCCTCCCGCCTGCAGCCCCTGCCCCCAGCCCCGTCTCCCCAGCCCTGCAGGGCCTCCTCCCGCCTGCAGCCCCTGCCCCCAGCCCCCGTCTCCCCCAGCCCCGCCAGCTCCCTCCCTCCCGCCCCTGATGGTCCCGGCCAGTTTCCCCCGAGCAGACGTTGCCAAACTGGGCATTTGGAGAGGCCATGTCTGGGCCCTGCCCTGAGTGGCTTGTTATCACCATGGCAACCAGCCCCTGCCTCCCCTCTCCCCTCTCCCCACCCATCCCACTGCACAGGGTGGGGGGAAGCAGTGGAGTTGGGAGGGGGAGACTCCCCGAGGGGTGGGGGCAGGGGAAGTGCCGTGGGGCTCTGATCTGGGGCGGAGGAAGCAAGTGGGGGGCTGTGGCAGAGCCTGAGGTGGGGGAAGGGGCCGGGGTGAATAAGGGGGCTGGCAGGGATCAGGGCAGGCAGAGATGGGACAGCTGGGGGGGTGCAGGGCGGC
This sequence comes from Rafetus swinhoei, assembly GCA_019425775.1. Classification (NCBI taxonomy): domain Eukaryota; kingdom Metazoa; phylum Chordata; order Testudines; family Trionychidae; genus Rafetus; species Rafetus swinhoei. The sequence continues at coordinate 1,766,737 of CM033439.1, read as the reverse complement.
TCTGGGATGCAGTGGGTGAGCGCAGGCTGGCCCATGGAGTGGGGGAAGGGAGGGGCGGGGCGTTGGGGGGTGCCAGAGGAGACGATGCCCGGGCCCCCGCCGTACCTGACTTGACGGAGCAGTGGATGTGGGCCTTGGACTCGTAGTAGACCCAGTCGAAGCCGGCCTCCACGGCCAGCCGGGCCAGCATGCCGTACTTGTTGCGGTCGCGGTCCGAGGTGGTGATGTCCACAGCGCGGCCCTCGTAGTGCAGCGACTCCTCCGAGTGGTGCCCGTCTTCGTCCCAGCCCTCGGTCACACGCAGCTTCACCCCCGGCCACTGGTTCATCACCGAGATGGCCAGGGGAGTTCAGGCGGTCCTTGCAGCGCTGCGGGCGGGGGCAGAGTTAGTGCAGAGCCTGGGGCACCACGGACTGTAGGGGTGGAATAGAATGGGGGCAGCGTGGGGGGACACAACAGAGTGGGGGCAGGACAGGGTGGGGGGGAGGGCTTCTCAGCGTGTTCCCCGGCCCCAGGACACAGCTGGGAGCCAAACTGGCTGTACATGGGGCAGCAGCACCCCCCCACCTCCTGCCAAAGCTGTGCTGGGGGGGGCTCTCCCTCCCTCTGCCCCATACGGCGAAGCCAGGCCTCCGCTGCCTCCTGCTGTGTGTGGGGGGGTCCCCATGCCCCACAGAGTGCACCGAGCGAGCCCCCCACCTGTAAGCCCAGCCTGGCCCCTCCCCCATCACAGCCCCTGCTCTGCAGCCAGCAGGGGACTGGCCAGGGCTCCTTTGGGAGGCAGCCTGGCTAGCAGCCCTGTCCCTGCTCGCTCACTCCACTGGGGCAGAGGATCACAGGCCTTCTGATGGGCTCAGACCCTGGACTGCCTGTCTGTGCCAGCGCCCAGCGCAGATACCACAGGGGAACTTGTAGGAGACCCCCCAGGAGCAGATGGAGGGAATCTCCCCACACACACACACACACAGATTGGCTCAAACCCTGAAGCAGGAGGGACAACAGTCCTGCCAGAATTTATTATAACCCCTCTGGGGAGCCCTGGAGCTGCAGAAATGTCCCACCCTTTTTGGAGCTTGTACGGTTCTTGGCTTCAGTAACTTCATGTGGCATGGAGTTCCACAAGTGAATCAGATGTGTGGAAAAGTATTTGCTTGTGCAGTGAACCTGCATTCCCCACTTTTTAGTGTCAACCTAGTGCTCTTGTTCATGTTCCATGAGCCAGGGAGACAAGAGGTGCCGAGCTCCAATCTCTCACCCAGCCAGTGCCTCCTAGCTGCCTCTCGTGGCCCCTCCTCTGTGAGGGCACAGGCAGCATCATTCCCCTCAGAGCCCTGGAGCCAGGCTGAGATGGGCTGCACAATGCGACTGTACATGGGGCTCTCTGGGGCAGGTGCAGTGAATGCAGACCCTGCAAAGTGTCCACACACACACAGTGGCAGATATAGGGCAGGGTGAGCGGGGCGGCTGCCCCGGGCCTCGCGCTTCAATAGGCCCCATGCCAGCGCCAGGGACGGACTGGCCCGGCGGGACACCGGGAATTTCCTGGTGGGCTGTCTGCCGAAGGGCCGGCTGGCGGCTGCTGGAGGAGGAGGCGGATTGTGACGGGGCGCCGCAGCCCCACACTTTCAATTCCCCGGTGCTGGCCAGTACGGGCCATGTGGGGCCGAGGGAGCGCATGCGCGGCATGCTGAAACGCCACGCAACAGCTGAGAGGGGAGATGCCAGGGCGTGGCGTGACGTCACGGCCCGGGACTTTAAAACCGCGCGAACCAGTGTTGCACCGCTCAGTTCGGCACGTGGTCTGGAGCCTGGGCTGGGGTCGCGGCCGCCCTGCCAACTGGAAGGCAGAAGGTGGATGGCAGAGGAAGGGGCTTGTGCTGAGGGGAGGGGGGCAGGTCAGGAGAAGAAAGGGGAAGGCACCAAGGGACAGGGGTGCGGGAGAGACAAATCCCAGGGGGCCAAGTGCAGACAATGAGGAAAAGGGCAGGAGGGAGGTGTCAGTGGGAGGGGACAGGGTGATGCTGGGAGAGGAGAGGGGAAGGGCATTGGGGGCTAGAGGGGAGGGAGGTGCTGGGAGAAGGCTTGAAAAGGGTGGGCATGAGGAAGGTGAGGATGGAGCAAGGCATGTGTGAGGCAGAGGGGCATGAGGGGAACGGGGGCAGAGGGTGGTGAGGGGGTGGGCATCAGGAAAAAGAGGCAAAGGGGCAGGGGCAGTGTGGAAGGGGAGGCACCAGGAGGGTGCAGGGGTAAGGAAGGTGCAGGTGCCAGGGATTCTGGGGTGAAGCAGAAGGGCAGACACCTGCAGGGGAGGGACCAGCACCAGAGGAGAGAGGCAGGGCAGGTGTGTAGAGGGAGGTATTAGAAGAGGGGTAGCTCACATGATCAGAGTGGGGCTACTGGAGGAGTGGGCATGGGGGGGGACCCCTTTTTTCTATTTTTTCTCCAAAGGGGGGCCCCATGAAATTGTGCTGCCCTGGGCCCCGCAAAACTCTCATCTGTCCCTGCACACACACACACACACACACACACACACACACACACACACACCCTGCAAAGTGTCCACACACACACATACCCCCGGAAAGTGTCTCTACACACACACACGCCCTGCAAAGTGTCCACACACACACACACACACACACACACACACACCCTTGCAAAGTGTCCACACACACACACACACACCCTTGCAAACTGTCCACACACATATACACACACACACACACCCTGCAAAGTGTCTACACACACCCTTGCAAAGTGTCCACACACACACACACCCTGCAAAATGTCCACACACACACACACACACACACTCTACCTTCGCCTTTCCCAGAGTTGGGCACATTGCTTCCCTGAGCACTCGCAGCCCCGCTGGGACCCTTTGGCCCCGTGCCAATGGCCCCATTAATCCCCCACTTGCTCTCTGGCTCCTGGCCAGGCCTGGGCCATGCCAGTACTTGTCCCTCAGCCCTGGACCCTTCACTTCCCTAGTGGCCTTTACTGCTGTGGAGACGCCTTCCCTGGCTCCCCTGCCCCCGCTTGCTGGGCTGGTGGGGCACACGAGCGGAGCTGCTACCAGGGCCAGGCTCTCCGCAGCATCCCCACGGCCTCTGGACACCAGGCGGCTACAACACACACTGCCTGGGGCTCCATGCTCACACCACACCCTGAGCCACGGGGGGCGGTGCTGGCAGACCCCTCCCCGGCCGGCAGGTGGACAGGGCCAAAGCAGCGCCAGCAGTGGCGGAGTCCAGCCCTGACATCTCAGCAGCATGTGGAGAGCAAGTCGCCAGGACCCAGTCGCTGAGCCCCTCACACCTGCCCTGCAGGCCGGGGGCCCCGCCCGGTGGGCCTGCCAGCGAGGGGCTGGCTGGTGCCTGTGGTCACTGCTAGCCTGGGGGTTAGAACTGGAGACCCAGTGCCCCTGCCCAGCCCCTGTGGAGGGTCTGACTCTGGAGATGCTTTCCAGCTGCTCCCCCAGTAGCCCAGGGGTCCTTGCTCCTCCCCAGGCCAGGTGCCCTGCACAGCCCCAAATGGCCTCCTTCGGAGCAGGGGAGAGCGCCCCCCGGGGGATGGTGGTGGGGCTGCGCTGCGGGCTAAGGCTGAGGCAGTCCCTGGGTCTGATCAGAGCCCCCTTGTGAAAAGCCATCCCATAGAGCCGCCCCTCCCCCCGGGACAGCCCTTCCCCCCAAGGACCCTGGCACCATCCCAGGGACCACCCCTGCTCCAGCCCCCAGGAGAACATGGCCCTGTGCTTCCTCAGCCTTGTGATTATGGTGCCAGTCCACAGCCCCATGCCCTCTGTAACCCCCACCCTAGTGCCCTTCCGCCAGGGGCCTGATCAGGACAGGCCCCCCCAGAACCCAGGCTGAGAACTGGGAAGGGGCTGGAGCCAGCTTCAGTCTGACCTAGTGACCTCGGGGGGAAGGGAAGGGGCTCAGCCTGTCAGACCAGAACCACTCGGGCCCATCTCAGCTGCATGAGGAACCCAGCTCGCCAGCGAACGGGGAGGGCAGGGGGGTCAGAGAAACTGACACACTCCCCGGAACTGCAGGAAAGAGCCCAGAGCGCGGTCCACAAATCTCTGCTTGGTGATAGCAACCAAACCAGGCCCCTAACCCCACCCTCCCGCCCGCAGCCCTTCCGGGCCCCTCCCTCCCGCCCGCAGCCCCTGCCGGCCCAGCCCTGGCTCCCCAGCCCCGCCGGCGCCCCTCCCTCCTGCCCGCAGCCCCTGCCAGCCCAGCCCTGGCTCCCCCAGCCCCCGGCGCCTCCTCCCGCCCACAGCGCCTGCCAGCCCAGCCTCTGGCTCCCCAGCCGCCGGCGCCCCACCCTCCCGCCGCAGCCCCTGCCAGCCCAGCCCTGGCTCCCCAGCCCCGCCGGTGCCCCTCCCTCCCGCCCGCAGCCCCTGCCAGCCCAGCCTGGCTCCCCAGCCCGCCGGTGCCCCTCCCTCCCGCCCGCAGCGCCTGCCAGCCCAGCCCTGGCTCCCCCAGCCCCGCCGGTGCCTCCCTCCCGCCCGCAGCGCCTGCCAGCCCAGCCCTGGCTCCCCAGCCCCGCCGGCGCCCCTCCCTCCCGCCCGCAGCCCCTGCCAGCCCAGCCCTGGCTCCCCAGCCCCGCCGGCGCCCCTCCCTCCGCCGCCAGCGCCTGCCAGCCCAGCCCTGGCTCCCCAGCCCGCCGGCGCCCCTCCCTCCCGCCCGCAGCCCCTGCCAGCCCAGCCCTGGCTCCCCCAGCCCCGCCGGCGCCCCTCCCTCCCGCCCGCAGCCCCTGCCAGCCCAGCCCTGGCTCCCCCAGCCCCGCCGGTGCCCCTCCTCCCGCCCCGCAGCGCCTGCCAGCCCAGCCCTGGCTCCCCAGCCCCGCCCGGCGCCCTCCCTCCCGCCCGCAGCCCCTGCCAGCCCAGCCCTGGCTCCCCCAGCCCCGCCCGGTGCCCCTCCCTCCCGCCCGCAGCGCCTGCCAGCCCAGCCCTGGCTCCCCAGCCCCGCCGGTGCCCCTCCCTCCCGCCCGCAGCCCCTGCCAGCCCCCCCCTTGCCCTGGGAGCAGGAAGATGGCTGGTGATGAATAGCCATGTGGTGATAATTTGGGATGCTCCAAGCCAGGCCCTGGGACTGCAGCTGAGGCCCCTACGCTCATGTCCGTTGGGAGCTGGAGGAGATTCGAACCCAGCTCAGGGGACTCCAGCAGGGAAAGGCAGGACAGGCCATCAGCCCAGGCTCCAGCTGGTGCCTCAGGCTGGGCATTCAGAGCGGGCACAGGGCTCTCCCCGGGGCTCTCCCAAATACCCCCTGCCCCTCCCGAACCAGGAGACCCAGCCCCCGGGCTGCTCTGGCCATGACACCTGCCCCAGGCTGGGAAGGGCCCAACAGCGGCGGCTGCAGCAGGGGTTTTGCGGGAGAGGCAGAGGGGTGGGGAGTCGGGCAGGCCCAGGGTGGGTCACAGACAAAGGCTGCAAAGTGAGGGGTGAGAGCTCTTCTGGGTACAGAGCGCTGGGGGAGGGCAGCTGGGATGCAGAGGGAAGGGGCAGGAGAAGGCGCCGTTGCCCCGCAGAGGTTCCTCTCGGCCCTCGCCCCTCCCCCGGCCACAGATAAGCCAGGGCAGGAATCTGACAAACCCAGTTCTTGGGGGATTGTCCCCATGAACCACCCATCCCAGCGCCGCCCGCCCAGCCACCAGCACGCCCGGGAGCAGGGCCCTGTGCCCCTCGCCCGCTGCTCCTGCAGCCCAGCCACCAGCACGCCCGGGAGCAGGGCCCTGTGCCCCTCGCCCGCTGCTCCTGCAGCCCAGCCACCAGCACGCCCGGGAGCAGGGCCCTGTGCCCCTCGCCCGCTGCTCCTGCAGCCCAGCCACCAGCACGCCCGGGAGCAGGGCCCTGTGCCCCTCGCCCGCTGCTCCTGCAGCCCAGCCACCAGCACGCCCGGGAGCAGGGCCCTGTGCCCCTCGCCCGCTGCTCCTGCAGCCCAGCCTGTGCCCCTCCCCCGCTGCTCCTGCAGCCCAGACACCCCCAGCACGCCCGGGAGCAGGGCCCTATGCCCCTCGCCTGCTGCTCCTACAGCCCAGCCTGTGCCCCTCCCCCGCTGCTCCTGCAGCCCAGACACCCCCAGCACGCCCGGGAGCAGGGCCCTATGCCCCTCGCCCGCTGCTCCTGCAGCCCAGACACCCCCAGACACTCCCTGGCTGGGCGGCAGCTCCTGAGGGCGGCTGAGGCTGGGAAGCGAGAAATGGGACCAGCCTGGGGCACCAGTTTGACTCCAGCTCACAGCAGCCGGTGGAGAAAGGGCTGGGGGAGGGGGGCTGTTCTGCCTCCTGGGCTCTCAGCAGCCCTGCTCCTGCCCCAGCCCCCAGCTCAGCTGCACCTGATGCCCTCCCAGGCAGGGGGTGCTCATGACGAGGCTCCCAGCAGCGCCAGCCCCCCCGGCCCAGGGAATCACATGCTGCAACCAGGCTCTCCTGGACCCGGACAGACCCTGGCACCGAGCCAGGACACCCCTTCCCGCCTCATCCCCCAGCGCGTGGCCCCTTGGCCCCCAGCTCAGTCTGCACATGGCCCCCAGCACACGGCATCTCAGCCTCTCCCAGGCTGTGATCCCTACACCGGACTGGAGCCGCCCTGCCATGCCCGGACCCCTGTGCTTGGAGACCCCTGCAAGCGCCTGGCCCGTTCCCCGCCCCTCTGCCATTCCTCCCGGCAAGTCCCCTTTCCCTGGCTCAGTCTCCCTCCCGACAGGGCAGGACGCTTGCGCCAGCTGAGCCACCGGCCAGGCTCCCCCAGGTGAGAGGCTGCGAGGACGGAAAGACGCTTGCTGGGCCCCCCCGGGATTCCCAGCTCCTCCCAGGTTAGCACCTGGAACCCCCCCAGACGTCTGATCACACCTCCCCGGCCTGGGGCGCACCGCCCAGGCACAGGGCACACAGCTGTACAGGGACGGGGGCTCAGACCCCATCGGCTACTGGCAAGGGAACCAGGGAGGGGGCGTGCAGGGGGCAGCGGGAGAGTGAAGGCCCCTGTGGCTGCTCTGCCAGTCCCAGCTGTAGCCAGCAGGTGTCACTGCAGTGCCAGAGGCAGCCAGGGACAGGACACAGTTGGCAGCCTGGCGCCCCCTTGAGGCCCTGGGGCGCCCCTGAGTGGCTGGGCTGGCCCAGGCTTGCAGGCTGACGGGGAAGCAGGCAGCGCCGGGGGGGGGGCATGCAGGGTCTTCACTGGGTTGCTGCGGGTGACAGGACTCTGGGGCCGGACCGGGCCGGGGACAAGCCTGCCGCTCAGAAAGCAGGGCCTGGGCAAGGCAGCATGGGAAGCCAGGCCCATGCCATCATGGGGAAGGGGGGCGTGAGAGGTGCCCAAAGCGGGGGGGGGGACAGACAGAAATCCCTCCAGGCCTGGCAGCTCTGTACCTGGGCACCTTGCAGCCCAGCCGGCATCCACATAGCTACATGTAGGGTGGGGCCAAGTCTCCTGGGGGGGCAGGGCTGGTTGCCCCCGGCCCAGGCTATCGCCATAGCGACAGGTGGCAGCCGCCCACTCCGATCGGGATGGGTAGCAAGAGGGAGCGGTCCCAGAGCCTGGCACCCAGAGCTGGGCCCCGAGCAGACCAGAGCCAGATGCCCGCGTCGCTGCCTGGGGTGGTGATGGCTGGGAAAGGCCCAGCGAGGACCCTGGGCTGTGGCAGGGGACTCAGACCCTCTGCCCAGCGCCGGTTGGCCTGTGGAACTCCCTGCCACAGGAGAGTGGACAGGCAGTGTCGTGGTGTGCGGCACGCGAGGGTCCAGTCCCGCGCTGCAGGGCATTCTGCCCAGCCAGCCAGGGGCATTGCAGGGGACGGGATAACACCCATCAGCTATGGGCCACGGCTGGAGACCGATGGCCATGCCCGCTGCTCAGGGCTCCCTGCGGAGCTCTGAGAGGGCTGGGCATCTGGGCCATGCGTGGCTGCCCCTAGGAGACGGAGTGCACTTCCCCCAAGGTGCTGCTGCTGACAGGGCATTTGGCACCAGCACTTGTTCTGTGCCCATCAGCTCCCATTGGAGTCAATCACAAGCCAGGGGGGAGCCCTGAGATGGCAGGGCCAGGGGCCTGGGCCTTCCCCACTCACAGGCAGGGCAGGCAGCAGCCCCTTCCTGGAAGGGTCAAGGCCCCGTGTTAGGAGGTGAAGAAGGGCTGGGGCAGGCTGCCCAGTAGGGAAAGGGCGAGGGGCCCTGCCTGAGGGGGCAGCACGCCGGGTCTGCAGGCCGGTGGGGCTGGGCTAGGAGGGTGGCCCGTGGGGCGCCGGGGAGGGTGCCTGGGACATTCCTCTGCCCAGCAAGGTGGAGAGGGGCTGGCTGCCCTGGAGAGGAGGGTGGGGCCTTCTCTCAGCGCCGGCCAGCGGGCCCAGCACAGAGCAAACATGCAGATTCTTGAGGCAGATGAACCGATAAGGGGAGGCGGGGAGCAGCCCTGCTCCCCCCGTATCTCCCAGCACCACCTGGCCCAGACCCTTGGACTTGGGGAAAACAGGTTCTGAGTGAGTCACCAGCAGTAAAAGCCAGTGAGGGGAGGGAGGGGGCTGCATGGGAGTGGGTCCCATGGGGCCCCTCCCCCAGCCGCCCTGACAGCGTGGAGCCCCAGCTGCCCTGTCCCTGGGGCATCTCTCCGTTTGCCCTCCCCGCAGGAGGCACTGGAGGGCTGGACAGCTGCCCTGTCTGGAGCGACTGGCTCCCCCAGCCAGGTGTCCCTGCATCGTGGACGCTGGGTTGCCAGCAGGGCCGGGCCAGTGGGGCTGGGTTCGGATGGAACGTCTGGGAGGAGGCCGGGCCCCACTGTGTGCCCGTGAGAAGAGAGCGGCCCTGGGACAACTTGGGCCCTGCTCTGCCAGAGACAGACTCAGCTGGGACACAGGAGGCTGGCCCTGATCCTGTCCCAGGGCAGGGACTGTCTGGCTCGGGGGGGGGGCAAGGGAGGGGCCCAGGGCCCGTCCTGGAGGGGGCACCAGCTGATTCAGCAGCTGCCAGCAGTGAGGGTGTGACAGGCACTACTAGCTGTGGGGGCTCTGGGCTCCCAGCGCACAGCCCAGCTGCCCTGGCAGGCACCCAGGGGAGGTCCAGGCAGGCCAGACAGGAGCAGTGTGGGTGCAGGGGGCTGTCCTGGGCGGTACCTCTCCAGGGATCCAGTCTCCAGTAACGTCACACGCCACATTCACTTCCTGGAGTTCTGGGCCCTCACACACACCAAGGCCAGAGTCCACCAACCCTCCGGCTTCACGGCCCCTGTGCTCAGCCCAGGCTGCGCTAGCCAGAAACCCCCGGCCCCGGCCCCAGCGACTCGGCAGGGACAGTCACCTGGGCTGTACATCAGCAGGCTCCTCGCCCACCCCGAACACAGGGCAACCTTCCTGCCCCAGCCTGTCTCTGCTGGCTTCCCGGTGGAATTTATGACAGGCCATTGTCCCCTCTGTGAGATGCAGCCTCCTGGGCTAGGGTCATCCAAACGCCCCACCCCACCCCTCAGTCATCCGCACCCCAGCACCCGCAGCTCCCTTCTCACACAGGCAGGGGAAACTGAGGCACAGAGCAGGTGAAGGGGCTTGGCCAATGCTGTGCAGCAGGCTGCCTGCTCCGAGTGAAGACTGTGCCCACTAGGCCATGCTGCTCAGGCTCCTGGCACATTAATTCCCTCGTCAGTGGTGGGGACTAGGTTCTGCTTTGCCACCCTGAGGAATGCCCGCCTGTGGCACTGACAGAGCCCTGCAAAGCCACTGCCCCCACCTCCACTGCCATCCCAGGCACTCAGCCCATGCGCACAGGCTGGCGAGCGGGCATGCAGGGCACCCACCCACACCAGCCACATCCGAGCCCTCCCATCCGCGGCCCCTGAGCCTAGGGCTCTGCCCGGCCAGGCCAAGTGCCCAACCATGCCCAGAGCCTTTGTGGGACGCTGCCAGCGACCTGCCTCCATTCTCCCAAGCCGCCCACACCAACAAGGGGCTCCGGCCACCCACGGAGCCCACTTGGCCACGTCCTCCACCCGGTCCCCAGCAGGGACCTGGCGGTGGCCTTGCACCCTAGCCACGGGGACTCCAAGGAGGCAGCAACGGAGCCGACAAGGCTCAATCTGTGACAAGGGTCAGGCCAGACGCCCGCTGCCCGTCCTGTCCCGGAGCCACTCCAGCCTGAGCAGGCTCCACGCTGCTTTAGCACGGGCACTGAAACCCTTCAGCTGCTCTGCCCCCAGCGCCAGGTCCCAGACCCCTCCTGCGCCGGGTCCCAAACCCCCTCCAGCGCCAAGTCCCAGACCCCTTCCAGGCACTGGGTCCCAGACCGCCCCCCAGCACCAGGTCCCAGACACCATCCAGCACTGAGTGCCTGACACCCTTGAGTGCCCCTCCCCCCCCCAGCACCGGCTCCCGGCCACCCTCCAGCACCCCCCTCCAGCACTGGGTCCTAGACACCCTCCAGAGGCCCCCCCAACCCCAGCACTGGGTCCCAGACACCCTCCAGCGCCGGGTCCCTGGTACCCGGAGCTGCGGGCCTCTGGAGATTCCAGACACTGAAGCCTACCTCCGCCCGTGCCCATCCCGCCCGCTGCCCCCCAGCATCCGACCCCGACTCCCTCCAACGCCTGGAACTTCCCAGCCGCCGGGGCAGCAGCTGCGCCCAGGTAGCCCCGCGTGGCTCAGCGCATCTTGTGGCTAGTGGGGGCCGGCTGCGAACTCGCCTCCCCGGCTCGGGCTCACGCTCCCCGCAGGTGAACGGGAGAGCCGCTGCCAGAGCCGGACCCGCTCGCTGCACCGGGGCGCTGGAAGCAGGGCGGTGGCGGGCCGAGAAGCGGAGCCGGGCCGGGCCGACAAAGCAGGCCCGCCTGGAGAGGGGCCCGGCCACAGGACAGGTGCCGACAGCCGAGGGAGCGCAGCGGGCTACTGCCCGTGGAGACTTGTCTGCTCGGCCCATTGCTCTGCCCCGCACCGCCGGGCACGTCCCGCTCTCCCTCCCGGCCCGAGCGCCCAGAGAGCCGCGGGGGCTGCAGCGTCCCCCGGAGCCCAGCGCGGGGAGGAGCCAGGGCCCCGGAGCCCGGCGCGGACGGGCTGGGGGAGCCGCTGGGCCCGTACCTGGGTCATGAGGCGATCGGCTCCCGTGTTCTCCTCGTCCTTGAAGATGATGTCGGGGTTGTAGTTGGGGGTCAGCTCCTTGAAGCGCTCCGAGTTGCGGGCGATCTTGCCCTCGTACCTGCCGCTGGCGCCCAGGGTTTTCTCGGGCACGTTGGGGCTGAACTGCTTGTACGCCAGCGGGATGAGCTTCCTGGGGGGCCGCCGGCGGCTGCCTACCACCCGGCCCGGCCCGCAGCCCCGCACCGCCGGGGCCAGCAGCAGCGCGCACCCGCTCAGCAGCAGCAGGAGCCGGGCCAGCTTCATGGCAGGCACGTCCGGGGGCAGCGGGGACGCTGGACTGCTCCGCCGGGGAGGAGGCTGCCGACCAGGGGGCCCTCAGCCCGGGAGCCCCTCAGGCTCGGCCGCGGCGCTGGCGGAGCCCCCCGCGGGTCGCCATCCAGTGCGCCACGGCGGCGTGTGCCGGGCAGGTGCTGCCGCGCGCCCCGCTGCTGCTGGCCGGCGCCGGGGCTGGCCGCCTGCTCTGAGCTCTCCTGCCGGCCGCCGCCAATAAATAGCGAAGGGCCGTTTGTTTTGGCAGCAGGGCGGCTGCTGCGGGGCCGGGGCCCGGCTGCCCGGAGTCCCCGCGGTTTGCGCCCTGGCGGTCAGGGCGGCGGTGGCTGCAGGGGCTGGAGCCGGAGCCGCTGCAGCCTCCACTCCCAGGGCACGAGTGAGAGGGGAAATTGAAGAGATCCGGGATCGGGAACCGCCAGGACCGCACCCTGCCCATGTCCCAGCCTCCCAGCTCCTTCCCTCCGCCTCCCCGCGGCACCGGCCATGGGCCGCCCGCAGCCTCCTCCCCCTGCCAGGCGCGCCTTTGGCCGCAGCCCACCCCACCGGCCGGGGAGGCGCCCCGCTCCACCTGCCCCCAGGCGCGCCCCGGCGGGCAGCTGCCCCCAGCCCGGCTCCAACCAGAGCGAGGCTGGAGGGATCCCCCACCCCGGGAACCAGCCCTGCTCTGGGGGCGCCGGCTCCCGGCCCGCGCGGGCCACTTCCACAGGTGTCAACAAAACACACGTGGAGGGCCCCGAGCCCATCCCAGCGGGTGCCCCCCGGGCCCCAGCCGCCCTGCGGAGCAAGTGCCGCCTGGGCACTGGGGCTCCAGGTATGCGGGGTGCCTGGGGCAGAGCCTGCAAAGATGCCTGATCCCAGGTGCCCTCGTGCCCTGGGAGGGGGGATCAAACAGAGCGGGGAGGCAGCTGGTTGAAAGTTAACCACAATATTCGCGGTCTCTATTGTTTGGAGGGAGGCCCAATATTTCCACAACAGGATTATGGGATCTGATTAACTCGCTGAGACAACAATGCGGGGCGGGGATGGGCTTCCCCTTCCAGCTGCCAGTAGGGGAAAGTAAACACAACACCCTGATTTCACTGCCCAGGCCCCGAGGCCCCGGGCTCTGCCCTGGGGAGGGCCCCGAGCCCCTCTTCCCCAGGTGAGTCGAGTCCTTGGGGCAGCCCTTCCCGCGGCTCCAGCAAGGCCAGGCAGGAGACAGAGGCAGAGAGGGGCAGCAGGGCCGTGCTGAGAGGGCCCCACTCTGGCTCTGGGGACTCCAGCGGGCAGGCAGCTGGACGTGCCCTCTGAGTCGGGGTGCCCCGCGTGAGGAGCCTTGGGCCAGATTTCCTGGGGTGCTGCTCCCCAAAGTCAGTTCCTGCCTCATCCCCGGGCCTGGGGGAAGCAGGACCAGGGCCCCCAACTGTGCAGCCCGAACCAGCACCCTTATTAACCAACGCGCCACAGCCTCCGTCAGCCAAGGGACTAACACTGCCCTCAGCCCAGTGCCAGAGGGAGAGCAGCTCGCCACAGAGACGGGCTCCTGGGGGCTCAGACAGATGGGGCTCAGGGGCACACTGCTTAGAAGGCATTTTCCAGGCCATTAAGGGGCATGGGCAGCCTGGGGCCTCGTCCCACTCCACCCACCTCTCTGGGGCATCGCCAGCCCATGGCAGGCCAGTGCGGGGAGCGTGGGCTGGGCCGAGGCGCACTCAGACAGGAGACTGGCCTTGATGGGTCCCTCGGCTGGTCTGGCCCGGCTGTTCCCAGGGCCAGGCCTTTGTAAGGTTGGCCCTGACCTCTCCCTCCAGCCCAGAGTTGCCTTCTCCAGCTGGTGGGTCACCCGCTCCCAGAACCTGCGTATGAGAATCCCACCTGTCCTGCTCCTGGCCCCACGATGCCCACGAACGCCCCCTCCAGCACTGCAGCCTCCCCCTGCTCACAGGACCACAGGACCCCCTCACCTCATGTATGGCACCACAGCGCCCTGACACCCATGTATGCCTCCGCCATGGAGCCATTTCCACTGTGGCAGGGAAGGGGAGCCCCGAGGGCCTCTGCCTGACTGCGGCCATCCGGCACCAGGGAACACCAGCCTCAAGTCTGGGTGAAAGCTCGGCAGCTTGCCCCCCACCGGTGGGCTGATCAGTAGCACAAACAGTGAGGGTGGCTCCCTCCCTTACTGGGGCAGGCTTGAGAGCCCCTCGATCCCCCACAGCCCATCGGGAACACACGGCGTGCCCAGCTGATCTCAGGGTCTGGGCAGTGCCAGGCCTGACGGGGCCCTGGTCTCAGTCGGGGTCTGGGCACCAGGGGGCCCCGGTCTCAGTCGGGGTCTGGGCACAAGGGGGCCCTGGTCTCGGTCAGGGTCTGGGCACAAGGGGGCCCTGGTCTCGGTCAGGGTCTGGGCACAAGGGGGCCCTGGTCTCAGTCGGGGTCTGGGCACCTCTGGGCACAAGGGGGCCCTGGTCTCAGTCGGGGGCTGGGCACCACTGGGCACAAGGGGGCCCTGGTCTCAGTAGGGGTCTGGGCACCTCTGGGCACAAGGGGGCCCTGGTCTCGGTCAGGGTCTGGGCACAAGGGGGCCCTGGTCTCAGTCGGGAGCTGGGCACCACTGGGCACAAGGGGGCCCTGGTCTCAGTCGGGGGCTGGGCACCACTGGGCACAAGGGGGCCCTGGTCTCAGTCGGGGGCTGGGCACCACTGGGCACAAGGGGGCCCTGGTCTCAGTAGGGGTCTGGGCATCTCTGGGCACAAGGGGGCCCTGGTTTCAGTCGGGGTCTGTGCAGCACCCAGCATAATGGGGACCCCACCCATAGCTCCTACTGTTACTACCCATCACAGCACGGCGGCAGCAGGGCGGGGCAGGAGGCAGGTGCCCTAATGAGGAGAGCAGGGTGCCAGCTGATGGCTCAAGGGGCAGGGAACTCCACAGCATATGGGAAAGCCCCCATGTGTCACCTCCCAGCAGGGCAGGACCTGCTCTAGGGGCCTGGGTTAGGAGCATGAACAGGATGGGGACTCAACTGCACTTGTTCATAACCAAGGCCTGAAGAGCAGCAGTCCCCCTCCCCTCCCCCCCTGCAGTAAGTCCCGCCCCCTGGCCTGTACCTCACTGGGTGGCTCCCACAGGCCAGCAGGGGGCGGCAGAGGTTAATCTTGGGGAGGGGGCATCGTAGGAGAAAGGGGCATTGGGAGGGGGCCTGGCTCAGCTCCAGAGATGGGACTGTGGGCACCAAGCACATGCTGGGCATGGGAGGGGGAGGGCAGATGCGAGCCCCTCGGGCTGGCACTGGCGCTGTGCTCTCTGGGCCACGCAGGGAGGGGGGAGGGCAGGAGATGGGCAAGGGGTGGGGGTGCTCCCCCTGCTGCCAGAAACACAGCAAGGTCTCTCTTCCCCGGCCCCAGCCCCATGGTGGGAGAAGGGCCTGGTTGGGGGAGGGCCATGTGCTCTCCCGCCCTGCACTGGGCACATGAGGGCGTCTCTCAACTGCCTGGACCAAAGCACCCAGGCCACGGGACACATGGGGCAAGGGCTAGAGGGAATCCCTGGCTCGGGGGCGGGGGGATACCCCACCCTGCTCGGGAACCTGCCCTGTGTCCTCTATGGGAAAGGCAGAAGCACGCTCAGCGCTGCCCAAAATGAGGTGCCCCCACTTCAAAGTGGGGGGGCATGGACGGCACCTCAGGCATGGACCACAAGGCCCGAGGGAGAGCGGTTCTCTGCTGGGGGCAGGGAACGTCCATCCAAGAGCCTGGACTGGCCCCATAACCACTGGCAGGCCGGAGAGCTGGGAGCCAGGACTCCCAGGTCTGTTCCCAGAGCTGACTCACTGGGTGATTTTGGGCAAGTCCCGTCTCTTTCTGTGCCTCAGTTTCCCCTCTGTACAAGGGGATGCTGAGCCCAAGGAAGGTGTGCAGACGTATTATTTATAGCATTCCCCTCCCCCAGTCAGTCCGTGGGCACCTGGCACTGTGCAGGGCAGGGAAGCCAGCGGGGAGGAGGCTCAGGCGCCCCATGGCCCCAGACCTGGCAGGGCGGGGGCAGAGCACAGCTGGCCCAGCAGAGCCAGGCAGGGAGCTGCAGTCTAGGGGGTGCTATTTCCT
The DNA here is from genome assembly GCA_019425775.1 of Rafetus swinhoei. NCBI lineage: Eukaryota > Metazoa > Chordata > Testudines > Trionychidae > Rafetus > Rafetus swinhoei. The sequence goes on along the minus strand of CM033439.1, from coordinate 1,751,256 downwards.
TAGTTTTGCACCAGGCCAGCTCGGGAGTTTCCTCTCCTGGCTTGGCTGAGTTTTCCCCCCTTTTCTAAAAATACTTGAAAGCAACTGAAAGGTCCCTTTAATCGAGGCCACAGAGCCGTTATTAAGGCCACGGGCTGGGGCGCGGGGCCGTGCCCTGCATAACAGCTTCATTAAACCCTGTGAAAACGTATTTATGGACTCAGACTGATGGAGGCGGAGTCTGTAATGTGCACTGGGAGCCAGGACAGAGATCACAGGCACACAGGTTGGCACAGGGGGCAGGGGCCGCAGTCCCTAAGCCCTTGGAGACACGGAGTCCGGCCAGCAGGGTCCGGGCTGGGGTCAGAGCCCCCGGGGCTGTGATTGCTTCTGGGCCAGCAGGGCTAATTCGGGATGGCGGGGCTGCCCCCTTTTCCCGATAGGAGATTCCTGCTGCTGTGGCTCTGACTGCAGAGAGCACAGCTGAGCTCTGGGCTTCCCTGCCCCATAGCGTCTCCTTGGCAGGTGATCTCCCAGCCCATCTGCCTGTGGCTTCCCCATGGTGCCGGATTCCTGTGTAACTTCCCCAAGGGGCAATGGGCCGACTCAGGCAGGGCCACGTGGGATCCCTCCCCTCACTCCAGCAAACACCCCGTCTCTCGCACAGCACCCGCCGACCTGCACGGGCAGCGGGGGGAGCGGCGCGAGGGAGCGCCCTGCTGCTGAGGTTGCCCATCAGTGGAAATTTGGGGATCCAGTTGGGCATATCACAGGAATGGCACTGAACCTAGCACGAGTGCCGGGCTGGCAGGGGCTGCGGGTCAGGAGCGAGGGGCACCGGCAGGGCTGGGGGAGCCCAGGGCTGTGGATCGGGAATGAGGGGCACTGGCAGGGCTGTGGGGAGCCAGGGCTGGGGGGGCAGGAGCTGCAGGTCAGGAATGAGGGGCGCCGGCAGGGCTGGGGGGGCAGGGGCTGTGGGTCGGGAATGAGGCGCCAGCAGGCTGGGGGCAGGGGCTGTGGGTTGGGAATGAGGCGCCCGGCAGGGCTGGGGGCAGGGCTGTGGGTCGGGAATGAGGGGCACTGGCAGGGCTGGGGGAGCCAGGGCTGGGGGGGCAGGAGCTGCAGGTCAGGAATGAGGGGCGCCGGCAGGGCTGGGGGGGCAGGGGCTGTGGGTCGGGAATGAGGGGTCCCGGCAGGGCTGGGGGGCAGGGGCTGCAGATCGGGAGGTCGGGGGGCCGGCAGGGCTAGGAGGGGCCCAGGGCTGGGCTGGCCGGGGCTGTGGGTTGGAACTGAAGGGCACTGGCCAAGCTACGAAGGGCCTGGACTCAGCCCGGCACTGTGGGCCCAGCAAGCCCTCCTCCTGTTCCACCTCCCAGAACACAAGGGGTGAGGGTGCTGCAAGCTGGCCCCCAATGGCTCAGTTCCCCAAGGAGCCTGTGGAGGTGGCCCCGGCCTGGGAGCCTTGTGGCAAAGGGGAAGCAGGCAGGCCAGAGCCACGCGCACCCCAGAAGGGAGCGTGACCGGTCCCCTCACAGGTAAGGAGTGTCTGTGCTCAGACTGCCCCACAGCCTCACTGGCCTGAAAGCTGAACTGCCCCCCAGCCAGCCTAGGCACCAGGCAGGGCGAGAACCTGCTGCACAGGTGAGGGCTGGGACACGCTGCAGCAGCCAGTCGGTGGGGAGCACAGGGCCCCAGGCCCAACAGGCTGTGGCCTACAGCTGGGACCATAAGCCTGCTGTCCCAGCCCTGGACGGGGCGGAGGGGGTGCAGAGAGCCCTTGGCTCGGGAGCAGGGGCTCCCACAGTGCCCGGGATGCATGTGACTGAGGCGGGCCCCCCAGCCCCAGACATGAAGGGTTGGGCCTTAGCTTGTGGATTAAGGGGTGGGGCAGTGCCCCTAGTGCTGGGGAAATCGCCACCGCTACTGGCTCCCTCTGCCAGTCCTGCCCCCTTGCTGTGTGCCCCTCTGCCATGCCCCCTCCCCCCGCTGCGCAACCCCTCATCCCCCCATTGCACCTCGGGGGTGGGCTGCTGCTTCAGGGGCCACAGCCAGACTGCTCTCAGCATGGGCAGGGGGAGCCTGCAGCGGCGGGGGCTGGAGCGGGGAGGCTGCCCGCAGTTTCCTCTTCCCGCCCTGCAATCTCCACGCTTGGAGAGGAAATATAAAAGGCAGCAGGATGCCCTGCGCTTGCTCTGGGACCAGCCGGGCTGCAGCCCAGCGAGGGCCATCCATCCCTTCCCCAGACACCAGCGCTCTCCAGCCACGGGGCACGAGATGGTTTTGTTTCCCCCTTGACAACGCCTGCTGCACAAGGAGATTGCTCACTGCAGCCAGCCCAGCCCCCTCCAGAGACCATCCCCCACCCTCTGGGCCCCGGGGAATGGCACTGCCAGGCTGCCCTTCATGGGGCATCCCTGGTGTCCACAGCACGGCTTGTGGGCATGGGCAGGGGGAGCAGGATCTCAGCCTGTGAAGCCAGGGAGTGAGCTGGAGAAACGCTGCCCGAGAAGAAGGGGAGAGGCGGCCGGCCGGGCTGGCACTGAGGCGGAGTGGGGGAAGGACCAGGCAGTACGCATGGGCTAAGTTGGAGGGCCACCCGATGCCTGATGGAGGCTCTACGTGCCTCGTGGAGCCGACAGCATGGCATGGAGGGCAAGGCCTGCAGGCACAAGCAATGGATTAACCCCCCTTAGCCACCGGTCAACCCTTCAGAAGCTGTTTCTACGCACCCCACCCTAGGCTGCGGGCCCGTCGGGCAGCACGGGCTCACCACCGCTGATTGGGTCAAGGCTTTTACCAGGGCTCCAGCCACGCCCAGCAAAGAAGAAATCAGACTTGCCTGCCTCGCGCTGGCACCCACGCCCTCTGCCCACTTCTGCACTCAGCCTGGACGGTGCCAAGGGGCACGAAGGGGCAGGCCTGTTATCCACAGAGGCTGGCCTGCAAGCCCCTGCCAGGTGCCACAAGATTACACTGGAGCAAAGCATGCTGGGAGCTGTAGTCCCCACAGGCTGCGCCTCCAGGCAGACGAGGGAAGCTGCTTGGCCTCCAGGCTGGGCAGAACCTCTCTCACTGGGCACATACAGGCTGGAGAGACAGGTCGGGGCTGGGGCAGAAATCGCTCCCATGGGGTACCTGACAGGACCAAATGGGAGGAAGCAGAGCTTGCCCCTCCCCCAGCCAGACACAGCATCCTTGAGCAGTGAGGGGCCTTTATTGCAAACTAGCGTAAAACCAAAGCGTGGGGCCACTGCCTGAGGGAACAGGAGCCTGCCACTCCCACCCCCTCAGCTCACCAGCACTCAGCCCGGGAAGGCCAGCCCTAGGGTTGGGGGGGCGGAGAAGCACTTGGGGTGAAGAGCAGAGGCATCGGCTGCCACAGCTGCTCTGCCAGCGGAGAGGCCTGGCCACAGGCAGCACCAGCCGCATGCCAGCGAGGTGAGAAGGGGCTGAATGAGCTGCCACAGGAGAGAGCAGCCCACAAGCTCCCCAGAGCAAAAGCCCTGCTTGGCCCTTCTAGATGCTGCGTCACGGTCAGATTCAAGGCTCCGTGCTGGGGTCCTGGAGCTGCTACGGTGAGCAGCTAGTCCCTGGGGCCAGACTCCTCCCCACGGCGAGGGGGCGGAGCAGTGATGTGTCAGCCAAACAGCCCCTTTGCCTTCTTCCTCTTGACCTTGGACACGGGCAGCTGGGCTCTCTGGGCCGGAGAGGAGGGAGTCTGGAACCAAAGGAACCTCTGTCAAACCAACAGGGATGCTCCTGCAGGCCGGGGCTGTGCATGAGGCTGCGTGCACATCTCGTGCAAGCCCAGAGGTGCTGGGGGGAGCTGCCACACGCCCTGAAGTGGTTTCAGGGTTGGCGTGTGGTTCAGTGGCTCTCAGTGCCCCGCCACACAGCGTGCAAGCACCCACCGCATGGCTGTGGGCCTGCCTGCGTGCGAGTGCAGCCACGGCGTAGGGCATCCGGGTGTGCTCGCTTCTGTGGCTATGGCCGTGTGCGCACATGCACAAAACAGAAGCTGTAAAGCCGGCCAGAGTTTCTCCAGCACCTCCCTCTCCAAGCACTTCCCAGCCTGTGGGCATGTACCCAGAGACATACCCAGCTGAGGTAGGCACAAGGGAGGCAGAGAAGGCCCCTTGTTTCCAACTAAAAGTGTGGGTTTGATGAAAAGACACTGCCCAGCCTAGTCATCACCCTAGACACAGTGAGCCCCCGTCTCCCAGAGCTCCTACAGCCCCCACGGGCTCCCAGACAGGAGCAAACACAGGAAAGTGCTGAGGGACAAATGCCTCCCCCCAGGGGCCCAGCCCTGCGCAGCCAGGATGCACCCTCCTAGTGCCATGTTGCCAGCTCTCCCCATCCCACCCACCCACACATGAAGCTCCAGCCCCAGCAATTGCCGGTCTTGCCCCAGGGAAAACCTCTGAGCGGCTGCCTGCCCCCCCTCCTGGTGAACAGCAGCCAATCAGAGGTGCTGTAGGAGGCAGGCCAAGTTCTCCCCCCATGCAGGGGAAGAGGAGTTTTTGGGTAGGGGAGGAGGGAGAGGGAACAGCCAGCACCATTGTCGCCCAAGGGGCGTAGGGAGAAGAGCCCAGAACCAGGACTGGATCCCGCAGGCCCCACTACCATGATGGTACGAGTGGGTGAAATGTGCTTTGTCATGCATGGGATTGGGTGGGGCAACAAAAAAAGACTGTGGGCATTTGCCGGAAATCACTACATCTTGAGTTTATCAAGAGTAGCCCATTTAGGAAATTGCTAATTCGTCTGTTGGAGCGTCGCTTTCCTACACGTGTGTACCCCTGGCTCCCCAGAGACTCCATTCAGAGTGTGTTGTTCTGGGACATCACAGGTGCACACAAGGTCACTGTTGTATCAGCAGACTGTCAGGGCTGCAAGCAGGTTTTCTGTTCAACCGTTTTCAAAAAGCAGTAACGGATAGAATTAACTTGACTGGGGCGTTTCAAAGTTCTAAAGAGTGCGTATGTAGGTTAAACATTTCCAGGCCTTTAAAACAACTCACTTTTATAATCATTAAAAAAAGCTGCACCTTTTAAGGCAAAATTGGTGGGCAATTTGTTTAGACATTTTGTGTGATGGACACATGACAGCACAATAGATTTCATGCAAGGTAAAGCAAGTTGGTTCTTTCTTTCCACTAGCTCAGAGCAAAGGCCCGTCCAGCCCAGTGTCCTGTCTGCCCACAGTGGCCAATGCCAGACGTCCCAGAGGGAGTGAACAGAGCAGGGAATCATCAAATGATCCCTCCCGTCGCTCATTCCCAGCCCCTGACAGAGGCTAGGACACCCTCCCTGCCCACCCTGGCTAATAGCCATCCATGGACCTGTCCTCCATGAATGTATCTAGGGTTTCAAACTAACATTTACGGGAGGGATAGAAAGAGACTTTACTGTCTGCAATAATAAGAGAAAGTATTTGACATGGTTAAGCCAGATTAGTTTCATTCTTTTAGTGGTAAGAATTGTCTGTGGTGGGGTTGTGCCTCTTTTGTGGGATTTGTGGGAGCAGGTTTTTCTGAGCGGGAGCAGGATAAAAATGCAAAATACAATGTGGGATATTGTGGGGTAGGAGCAGAATTAACACACATTCCCAGCAGAGCACGGGTAGAACACAGCCAGGTAGACCCCTTCCTGTGACCCCTTCCTGCTCCGGGCTCCATCCCCTCCTGTCAATGGGCCAGTCTGCTCCGGGCTCCCTCCCATCTCGTAAAGCCTCCATGGGAAGTTCCAGAGAAGACACGGCAGGGTGTCCTGGCTGGAGTGAGGGGGAATCGGGCTGGTGGAGCTACAGGAGCCGACGTGGGGGTGGCACAACACTGAGGAGCTAGAGGCTCTGCAGGTGAGCCAGGGTCACCTCGCTACATGCAGCGGGTAGCTCTGTACCTGCCCCACAGACTGGGGCAAGGGCAGAGAAGGGGAAGTTCACATCCAAGGCTGGGAGGTGCCGCAGTGCTTGGGCTGGACACTTCCCATGAGGAGCTGAGACCCACCAGGTCACCTAACAGCCACGGGACGGGAACAAGCTTTGATCAAATAGGGCCAGAAAGGCGTCATGCACAGTGCTTGGAGCCAGCCAGCCCTGCATGGGGCCAGATCAGAGCCAGCACCCCCTCGAGGGGAACGTCTCCTGCCCCATTCCCCACCCCCTGAGCCAGCCAGCCCTGCATGGGGCCGATCAGATCCAGCACCCCTCGAGGGGAAAGGCCCCTGACCCATTCCCCACCCCCTGAGCCAGCCAGCCCTGCATGGGGCCGATCAGATCCAGCACCCCCTCGAGGGGAAAGGCCCCTGACCCATTCCCCACCCCTTGAGCCAGCCAGCCCTGCATGGGGCCGATCAGATCCAGCACCCCCTCGAGGGGAAAGGCCCCTGACCCATTCCCCACCCCCTGAGCCAGCCAGCCCTGCATGGGGCCGATCAGAGCCAGCACCCCCTCGAGGGGAACGTCTCCTGCCCCATTCCCCAACCCGAGCCAGCCAGCCCTGCATGGGGCCGATCAGATCCTGCACCCCCTCGAGGGGAAAGGCCCCTGACCCATTCCCCACCCCGTGAGCCAGCCAGCCCTGCATGGGGCCGATCAGATCCAGCACTCCTCGAGGGGAAAGGCCCCTGACCCATTCCCCACCCCCTGAGCCAGCCAGCCCTGCATGGGGCCGATCAGATCCAGCACCCCTCGAGGGGAAAGGCCCCTGACCCATTCCCACCCCTGATCCAGCCAGCCCTGCATGGGGCCGATCAGAAACCAGCACCCCACGAGAACGTCTCCTGCCCCATTCCCCAACCCGAGCCAGCCAGCCCTGCATGGGGCCGATCAGAGCCAGCACCCCCTCGAGGGGAACGTCTCCTGCCCCATTCCCCACCCCGAGCCAGCCAGCCCTGCATGGGGCCGATCAGAGCCAGCACCCTCTCGAGGGGAAAGGCCCCTGCCCCATTCCCCACCCCTTCCCACTGAGCCAGCCAGTGGGGCAAGGCCCTGCACCCCACACAGAACCCTCTGAGGCAGCCACTCCTCTCTGCAGGCTGGTTTGTCAGGGCCTGAAGGGATGGGGCTGCGGAGCCCTGAGGGCCCTGCAGGGGGAGGGGGGCAGGCACAGCTTGTCTCTGCTCTGTCCAGGCAGCTGCTGGCTTGGGAGCTGCACTTACCGCTGTGGCTCCCAGGCTCTGGGGCAGGTCAGAGGGCGGCTCGTCCTTTTCCTGCTGAGTGACCAGAGAGTCCAGAGGCTCCCCCGGCAGCGGGTGAGACGAGGCGAGCTCAGGGGGCTCGGCCTCCCCTGTCCCAGAGACAGAAGGCAGGAGTCAGAGGCACGAGGGGCAGAGGCCAACAGCGAGGGGAGGAGCCGGTCCCTCGCCGACTGCAGGGAGCAAAGCAGCCCCAACACCCCGAGCTCCAGCTAGCGGAGCCTCCCAGCCTGGCAGGCCAGACGCTCCAGGAGCACTGGGATGGGGCGATGCCCAGGGGGAGGGATCTCTGGTACAAGCTGCACTGGACACATTTCCATCTGGCCCCCCCATCGACGGGAGGTTCCTCACCTGAGTGGGGGCGCTTCTGCCCTGCCCTCGCCTCCTGCCTGGCCACGGCCGTGTAGAGCTGCTGCAGGGTGTCCGCGAACGCCCGGCCGTCCCCCGCGCCGCAGAGCTGGGGCAGACGCTGTGAGGGACAGAGACACCATCAGTCCCCTCCGGGCCAGGCCAGCGTCTGCGTCCAGACTGATGACGTGGCTGCTGACGATTCCGCTGGGGCAGCCAGAACCGCCGAGGGACCTCACTGATCCTGGAGGGCAGGCCTTAGGCTCCATCGCATTGGAAACAACCCCCAGCGTGCTACACCGCCACTGCCTGCCCGGGGAGAGTCCCTCCCGGCACCACCCCACCCCCAGCACAACCCCCTAATGCCACGCTGGGCCAGCCCCTCCCGGCACCACCCCACCCCCAGCGCAACCCCCTAATGCCACGCTGGGCCAGCCCCTCCCGGCACCACCCCACCCCAGCGCAACCCCTAGCGCCACGCTGGGCCAGCCCCTCCCGGCACCACCCCACCCCCAGCGCAACCCCTAGCGCCACGCTGGGCCAGCCCTCCCGGCACCACCCCACCCCAGCGCAACCCCTAGCGCCACGCTGGGCCAGCCCCTCCCGGCACCACCCCACCCCAGCGCAACCCCTAGCGCCACGCTGGGCCAGCCCCTCCCGGCACCACCCCACCCCCAGCGCAACCCCCTAGCGCCACGCTGGGCCAGCCCCTCCCGGCACCACCCCACCCCCAGCGCAACCCCCTAGCGCCACGCTGGGCCAGCCCCTCCCGGCACCACCCCACCCCCAGCGCAACCCCCTAGCGCCACGCTGGGCCAGCCCCTCCCGGCACCACCCCACCCCCAGCGCAACCTAGCGCCACGCTGGGCCAGCCCCTCCCGGCACCACCCCACCCCCAGCGCAACCCCCTAGCGCCACGCTGGGCCAGTGCCGCCTGCCCGGGGAGAGCGCCCCTACCCCCCAGCACCTAGGTACTGCTTGGCAGTCTGCCATGCCAGTGCCTTGGGCGCTATGATGGAGCCTCGCTACACAGCACAACTCTGGTGGCCTTCTGGGGGTGCAGGGGGTGCACTGGAATCTGCCCCTGCCTGCCCCCCACCACAGCACCCGCTCTGCCCAGCACGTTCCTGAACTGGCTCCATCCGAGCACTGGCAAAGCCATCTGGGAGCTCCTGGCTTGGCAGTGCACCCCTCGCTGCACTGCAGGGGCCCCTGGCCGATCACAGCCTCGTGCTGCCCCCAGTCTAGTGGGCATTACTGCAGGGCACAGATGGCAAGTGCAGCTCCCTGTTCCCGCTGGCGCTGCCTCTGAGCCCAGCAGGGGCACTGACTCAAACCAGGGTGGACCCCTCAGCCGCAGGGGACCGGGAGGGGTGACATGGGCAGGCCCTAGGCGAGCGAGGGCTGCAGAGAGGACCAACTTTCTTCTCACTGCCATTGATGCTGCAATAGCACCAGCCGGGATCAGGGCCCCCGGTGCCAGGCATGAGAGCGCCCGTCCCAAAGGCCTGGCAGCCCAAACCGACGGGCGAGAAGGCAGGGTGACGAGCCGAGGCCGTGCCTCTGGCAGAGCCAGATGCTGACCCTGGGCTTCCTGTCCCTGGCCTGTGAGGAGAGGGGGCGGTGCCCGGCTTGCCATGTGCACATGGAAACTGCGGAGCTGCCTTAGCTCAGGGGCGCTGCATGTAGCCACCTCAGCCTTGGCCCAGGGCCCCAGGCGGCCAGGTCCTGCTGAGTGAAGAGGTGGCTGGACTCCTGTGGCGTAGTGGGGGGGCTGTCTGCTCTGTGACCCGGGGTCCCCCTGCGCTGTGAGGTGATTCTCACTGACTCTCCCAAATGTGTATTAACCCAGACACCCAGGCTCAGCCTCCCAGGGAGAGAGACAAAGGGAGGAAGGTGGAGACCAGCACCTGGCTGGGGGGCAGGGCTGGGAGGGAGGCAGTGGCTGTCTGGGAAGCATGGAGAGAAAAGGCTAAGCTGGGGCCTAGGGGCGATGGAGCCCTAACCCTAGGGTCTGAGGCGCCCTGGCCCTGGCCCCTGTAGCCACATCACAGATGCGCTGGGCTGTATCCTGAAGGACCAATAAACCCCTCTCGATTCTACGACTGGCGGAGTCTGTTCGCGCTGCTACGGGGGTGCAGGAGTCTGGGAAACCCCAACTCGCCGTCACAACTCCCATCCCCAGACTCGCTGGGACACTGCTGGCCTGGCAGCTCGGCGCCAGTCTAGGCCCTGCCAGGCCAACGGGCGCACGGGCCTACCAGCCTGCCTGCAGGTCCCAGCACGGCTGCGCTGGCCCTGGCCCAGCTCCTCCCACACGGGCTCAGCAGCTGGTGGCCAAGCTGCAGCACTTGGCAGAGCCGGGCGCGCTCAGCTGCGCGCACACACACCTGCTCCTGCCTGCAGCCGGAGTCCCATTCAGCAGAGGATGCCAGAGGCCAGGCCCAGGGCTGGGAGCTGAGAGTCATTCATGAAACGCTGCTGATAAGATCTAATGGGAAGGGCTGCGGCTTCCCCTGCAGCAGAGACTGAAGTCTTGAATCAGAAGCCGCCTGTGTGATAAGGGGCCGAGCTGGCTCTGTCAGCTGGGCAGGGGCAGAGACGCTCCCGTCCCCTCTGAGCGGCTGGGATTCCTGAGCCCCCCCTTCCCCCCCCGCCCAAAGCCAGTCCCAGGGCAGAACTGGCATGTGGCAGGGGGTGGAGACAGGGTGAGGCACCGGAGAGCCCTGCTGAATAACTCCAGAGCCAGCTCCAACTCAGAGCTCAGTGCTGCTCCTGCCACCTGGCCCAAGACACCTGTAGTCCCGGGCTCCCCCGGAACAGGCCATCCCTCGCTCTCTGAGTGCTCTCTGAGCGCCCACTGGCTCTGGAGTCGAGGGCCAGCGCTAGGGGTGCCACCCTATCCCAGGACACACAACCCCCCCGACCCCATCTCCCACCTGTCCAGGGAGCAGAGAAGCTCCTCACAGTTGGCCCCACACAGCCGGCCCCGGCCAGGAAGCCCCCACCTTTATTTCAACATACCAAGGAAGGAGCAACGGGGCTTGGCAGTGGTTCCCAGTCCCAAACCCACCAGGCAGGAACAGAAGCTGCCCATGCAGCTCCTACGGGAGCAGGCCAAACTTGCAGAGGGCACCCGCCTCCGCTCCCCCTCCCTCTTGCTCTCTGGGTGCAGGGACCAGCAGTGGGCACAGCTCTGTGTGCCTACGGGAGAGACTGGGAAAAGCTGCTCCAAAGGAAAGCAATTGCCAGGCAAGGCTCTCACTGCTGCCTAGCTCATCTTCCTTATGTCCAGCCGGGGGTGCTGAGGAGCTCTCAGCTACTCCAGCCCCACCTCTCCCAGCAGGGGGCGCTGTTGGGGGTGGGGAGGTGGGACAGGAGTGCTGGCAGTGAGGGGCGTGGTGGTGGGTCAGGGACCACCCCCGATCCTGCACCCCCGTAGCAGCAAGAACAGACGCCGCCAGCCAGTAGAACAGAGAGGGGTTATTGCTTCTCCAGGATACAGCCCAGCCCAGACGTGATGTGGTTACAGGAGTCAGGGCCAGGATGCCTCAGACCCCTTGGGGTAGGGGGTTCATCGCCCCCCCCTCAGCTTAGTCTGTTCCCTTCATGTTTCCCAGCCAGAAACTGCCTCGCTCCCAGACCCTGCCCCCCAGCCAGGTGTCCGTCTCCCCCTCCCTCCCTTTGTCTCTCCCCCTGGGAAGAGCCTTGTTATCTGCTCAGGCTGGGCCTAGGTGTCTGGGCCAATCCACGTGTGGGTGAGTCAGTGGGAATCACACAGCACAGTGCAGGGGAACCCCCAGTTACAGAGCAGACAGCCCCCCACTATGTCACAGGGGGTCTCCCAGCTACTCCAGCCCCACCTCTCCCAGCAGGGGGCGCTGTTGGGGGTGGGGAGGTGGGACAGGAGCGCCGGCTGTAGGGGGTCTCCCAGCTACTCCAGCCCCACCTCTCCCAGCAGGGGGCGCTGTGGCTGGGTGCCAGATGCCGCGCCCAGACGCGCTGGGCACACACTGCTCTGACAGGCAGCGGGCGGGAGGCGGAGCGAGCACTTTACCCCAGCACCAGCACAAAGCAAAGCCATAAACTTGCCTGCAGTGTGCGTGTCAAAGGTCTGAGGCTAATCTCCCGGCTCTGCCTGCTCCACGCCCAGACAGCAGGGAGAACAAAGTGTAACAGATAACGGCCAGTTCCTCTGTGCTGGGAGGGGGGCATGGATCTGCTCAAGGCCAGAGTCCACAGCCTGTGCCTGGCAAGTCACAGCAAGAGCCTGCGGCTGGCGTCCCCTCCTTCCTGGGCCGGGGTGTCTCCCTGGGGAGCTGGCAGGCCCGGGGGCTGGGGCTGGGGGCAGGTCGCCTGGTGCTGGTACAGCCCCGCAGGTCTCACTCCCGTTTGGAAACCCGAGGGCCGCGCTTGCACTAGCAGCGTGGAGCCGAGGGAGCTGCTGCCACCAGTGCCCAGGCGCCAGGTCCACAGGTGGTTCAGCTTCAACCCCAATCACTCGGGCCAGGAGCATAGGGAACGTGCCTAGCCCAGCGCCCCTGGGCCAGGCTGGCCGGCCCCCGCTCCCAGTGGCAGGCTGGGCCCACGGGACAGGAGCCAGAGCTGCCTGGAGGGCTGCAGGCCTCTGCCGTGCTTCACCAGCCTGCTCTAGTTCCTGGGCTAGTGTTCCTCCCCCTGAGCCCCAAGGCCAGCCTCGGGGCTGCGAGTCAGGGACCCAGCAATTCCTGCGCAAATGGAGCACCAAGAAATCAGCCCTTTGCGACATGGCCCCAGGGCTCCTTCTCCGCCAGCCCCGCTCTCCACCTGAGCTTCCCCGCGTTGCTGCTCCGACATCCCCGGGGCTCCTGCGCACCCTGCCAGTTCAGCTCTTCTAGCCTGAGACCCCCAGCTCCTCCCCCCACTGGGGCTCTGGGACCCAGATGCGAGCCTTGGTCAGCGCTGGAGAAGTGAGGCGGCAGAGACAGGAGCGCCCTGGGGACACACTGCCCATGCCCAGGCAGCCTGCAGGGCTTCTCTGGGCAAGGCAGTCCTGGAACCACGGGCAGCCGAGTGCGTATGCTGGGAAAGCATGGAGAGCCATGGGGCAGGTACAGGCTGTCTGCCTGCCCCTCCTCCACAGCCAGGCACAGGAGGCAGCTCCCCGCTGCTGCCTTGGCAATATGAAGATCCATGACCTGAAGTGGCTGCTTTCCCTGTGCAGTGACCCAGCCTGGCGTCTCCTCGCCCGCTGCCAGTGGCAGGAAGGACTGAACAGCCCTGCCATCCTTGGCACATTGCCAGCACCTCTTCCAACATGCTCCTGGCTGCCCTGCGAGGGAGGGGGATTCAAGGAACAGAGGGGAGATGGGCTCAGCCCTTCAGGTGACCCTGCCCCATAGAAGAAACACAGAGATCATGGGCTGGGATGGCAGGTTCAGAACCCTGTGGGACTCCCTGCAGCAGGAGACAAGTGTAGAGCCCCACCCCCATGCACGGCAAGGGGGATTAGATGGCCACAGGTGACATTTGCAGCTCAGCACTAAGAGGAGGATACGGGCTCTCAGCCCAGAAGTGCCCCAAGCTCTGCCCCTGGTGGGGCTATGGACACCCCTCACAGGGTCACCAGAGCCCAGGGGCACCAGTGCAATGTGGGCACTGAGTTGTGCCCAGCACCGAAGCATCTCAGACCCGCTCCCCAGGTCTGCTCCAGAGGCAACACAAAGCAGGGAAGGTAAATGCACTTCAAAGGAAGGCCAAGAGCAGCCCAGATCAAAGGCACAAGCTGGAGTCATAATTCAGAGAAAAGCAAACAGCAGCTCCCAGAAAGCTGGGCACGGCCATGGAGTGAGCAAAGTGTACCAGATAGCGCAGCCCATGGATCAATGCCCCGGGGAGGGGGCACAGCAAGCCGGAAAGCACAGGGCACAGCGACCTCTGCTGCCTGCCACCTCCAATGGAGAGTCAGTCCAAGCCTGGGACAGGGCTACCAAAGCAGCGCCCTACCTCCAATGCAGCCCCGCCGAGCTCTACGGCGGGCAGGGCACTGGGCGCCTGGGACGGCATCCTGGCCACCGAGATCTGCACAGACAACACAGCGCTGGTGGCGGGTTCCCACGGACACCCCTGGACGGCTGCCCGGTGCTGCACCCCGAGAAGGCAGCGAGCGGGGAGAGATTTTAGGCGGAAGTCCCCGGGCAGAGCGGAGCAGGATTAACTCAGCGGCTCCAGGCACAGCAGGAGCGTCAGGCTGGCATCCCCATACGAGAACAGCTGGGTTTGGAACAGGCGTGAGTGGTGCCTCTCCAAGAGCAGCAGTGCTGAGAGGCAGGTCGCTGTGTTTCCTCTCCGAGCGCCTGCTTGTGTGCATTCCGATAGGCGGCTGCCAGCAGGGGTCAGAGCTCATCCCTGGCCTGTGGGGACGCGAGCGTGTGAGCGGGGGGCCCTGCTGCGGAACGCTGCAGCAGATGCCTGCGCTCTGGCGGAGTGAGCTGTCCGTGCCGGAGCCGGAACCTCGGCCAGGTCGCAGCAGGAGCCGGTGCGGGATGTGATCCCCGACGAGACGGGGAGCCCCTCATCTTCTTGGCAACTGCAGCAGACCTGTGGGGGTTTACAACTCGGCTGTGTGCGCTCACTGCAGAAGGCCAGGGCGCGCCTGACCTCCAGGGAGCAGAGGGCTTGCTCCTTACTGCTGGCCTGGGGTCTTAGAAAGAAAAGCAGCAGGAGGCTGGCCGGGTGCACGCGACAGTGCGAGGCTACCTTAGGTAGGAATGCTGCACGTGGACAGAACAGGCTCCGCGTCTGCACCGCTGGTACAGGGCTCCATGGAGACAGGGCTCGCCGGTCCCACTACTGCTGTGCCGGCCAGGGCTCCCCAGGGCCAGGGCTCCATGGCTTCCCCGCTGCTGCTGTGCCAGAAGAGGGCTCCGCAGGGATGGGGCTCACTGGTTCCGCTGCTGCCCTGCCTGGCCGGGGCTCTCCAGGGCTCGGGCTCACCCGTGGGATGGTGGGGCTCCCCTCCACTGGACTCCCTGACTGGTTCGCATTCCCGGGCACCAGGGCTCTCTGGTCCAGCAGCATCTGTGAGCCTGCCAGACCACGGATGTTGCCAGACCAGAGAGTCCCAAGTTTAAGAAGTTCAACCTGTAGTTTTCCTAATACCCAACCTAGCCCTCCCGCACTGCACCTTGAGACCATTGCTCCTCCTCCTGCCACCTCTGAGAACAGCCTCTCCAGCCTCTCTGGACCCCTGCAGGGAGTTAAAGATGCCCATGAGCTTGGAAAAGCCCAGGTTTGTAGTATCAGAGGGGTAGCCATGTTAGTCTGAATCTGCAAAAGTGGCAAGGAGTCCTGTGGCACCTTATAGACTAACGGAAGTGTTGGAGCATAAGCTTTCGTGGGCAAAGACCCGCCGTCAGATGCATGCATCTGGACGAAGTGAGTCTTTGCCCACAACTGCTCCAACACTTCCGTTAGTCTATAAGGTGCCACAGGACTCCTCGCCGCTTTCCCAGGTTTGTAGTTGGCCATGGTCCTGTGTGATGCAATCTGGGCGCATTAGGAGGGCCAATGGCCTGTCCACTGACCGTTCCCCATGCTGCTGGATCTACTGCCGTAGGGCCATGCCAATGCAGGATGCCTTGTCCTGTCAGCTCTTGAGGAGAACCCAGTGTATTAGCAGGAAGGCAGGAATGCGTGCAGGAGGTGACAGGCAGGGGAGATGAAGGTATCCGCTGTGGTTCTGGAAGGAGCAGAACCGGCAACACTTCCTGTGGCTCCATGTCGCAGAGCTCCACTGTGACGGTGCGTCGGGGACCCCTCAACCCTGCACCCCGTCTGCAGCCAGATGAGACTCCGCCAGCCAGTCGAACAGGGGGGTTTATTGCTTCTCTGAGATACAGCCCAGCCCGGGTTCCATGTGGGCATCGAAGTAGGGGGCAGGCAGCCTCAGACCCCTTGGGGCAGGGGTACACAGGCCCCCACACACCCAGTACTCAGCTTAGTCTGTTCTCTTCATGATTGCCCAGCCAAGACTAAACACAACCCCCCAGCAGCTGGTCCCTGAGCCCCCAGGCAGCTCTGCCTCCTGCACTGTCCTGCTCCCAGACCCAAGGTGAATCTTTTGTCACCTGGACCCCAGGAGGTGACACACTGACACACTTCCACAGTGAGTCATGCCTGGCCTCTCCCACCTCATGCAGAGAGAGCTGCAAAAAGGGGGGGGGGAGGCTGAGGTTCAGCCCCACACACACACACACACACACACACACTACAGCACACCCCACTATGTCACATCCACGTGGATGTAGGCGAGGGCTCAGAGTGCTCACTCGTGGGCGTTGAAGAGCAGCTGAGGAGGTCCACAAGGTCGCTCTGTGCCCCGCCAGGTCTGAGGCCTGCAGGTGGATGTGGCGAGTTATGCAGAAGTCCCACAACTGGCGGGTTTCTTGGCCTATGAGAGAGGAGGAGACCGTCTCTGCGGTATGGCTGGGACACCCCTGCCCTGCAGTTGGGGAGGAGAAGTCTGGCAAGGCAAGCGAACCGCTCTGAACTGCAGCGATCGTTCTGTGACCCCAACCCGTCTGCAATGTGTCTGAGCCGGGGAGGGTGGCTTGGGCTTAGCCAGGGCCCTCACGCACAGACCACTACCCAAGGCTGAGCCCAGGATGGACAGCTCCTCTAGAGAGTCCCGCTTGGACTTGTAAACCCTTGCTAACCAGGCCTGCAAGGGGTGCAGGCACACTAGGGCGTGCTGCCCCACGGAGGAGCAGGCCACCATGTGCCTGGGAAGCCTCATGCATTTCCTGGCCGTGGTGCTTGGGAACCACAGGCTGTCAGTGAGGGCTGTGATGGTTCGGAGCCAGGTTTTGGGCAGGTAGGCTCTCGCCTGCAGGGCGTCCGGAAAGGCCCCGGTGACCTCTGTCTTTTACATGGGGCTCAGCGTGGACTTGAGTAAAATCCGCATGGGCCCAGGCTGCTGAAAGTGGCTCACACAGTGCCAAGTGCTCCAGTGCCTGTTCTTGGGACTGGCCCTTCATGACCCAGTTGTCCAGCTCCAGACCCGGGAAGACGTGTGCCCAGGGTTTGCGCCAGAAGGCTGACGCTACCGCTCTGCCCTCTGAACACCTGCGGGGCCGCGGAGAGTCCGAACGGAATCAGGAAGGTCCCACAAGGCCACTGGGCAGGCCAGGACATCTGCTTCTGCTGTCAGTGCCTAGATCAACGCCAGGATCTCGATTGGTACCATGCACCGTGGGAGGCGGCCACCCCCGACTCAGATATATTCTGAGCCTGACAAGGGAGGGGTGAAACCCAACGGTGCCAGTGAGCAGTTCCGGCGCAATGGTGAGCAATGCCTCGCCATGGTGCGTTTGCTGTGGTGGGGCCGCTGGCAGCGCTGCTGGTCAAGCTGTGGATGGTGCTGAGGACAGTACCACGGATGGAGCTACAGATGGTGCAGTGAGCAGTATCATGTGCGGTGTGGTACCACGGTGGTGCCAGCGTTGGGGCCAGGCATGAAGCGGCAGCCTGGTGTGCTGATGGCAGCTCGTTGAAGAGCTAGGAGAAGGGGCTGAGGACTGTGCCATCATGATGATTAAGTCCCTCATGGCACCAAAAGCAACCGGTGTGAAGGGAAGGTCCAAGTTCTTCTCCAACATCTCACGCACTGGGGAGTCCACTGTGACCAGACTCAGTGGCCCTGCCCTTGAGGCCAGAGTCAACAGCCCTGGGATGGAGGTGCCAACCTTTTGGTGTCCCGACGTGGGGGGTCTCAGCTGGCCTGCTTAGCTGGGGAGCAGCCCTAGGTTGCTGCTGCCTTCTTGTGTGGCACCAAAGACTGTGAAGGGTGTCACACAGATGAGCCGGTCTCCCCCCCCGGGGAGTGGCGTCTGTGCTCCCTCTGGCCATCCCCCCCTGGGGCCGAGGTTCCCCCCCCAAGGAGTGGCATCTGTGCTTCCTCTGGCCATCCCCCCCCGGGGCCGAGGTACCCCCCCCCCCCGGGGGTGGCGTCTGTGCTCCCTCTGGCCATCCCCCGTTGGGGCCAAGGTACCCCCCCCAAGGAGTGGCGTCTGTGCTTCCTCTGGCCATCCCCCCCTGGGGCCAGGTACCCCCCCCAGGAGTGGCATCTGTGCTCCCTCTGGCCATCCCCCCCCGGGGCCGAGGTACCCCGGGAGTGGTGTCTGTGCTCCCTCTGGCCATCCCCCCTTGGGGCCGAGGTACCCCAACCCGAGGCCGGTACACTGCACAGCAAGGATGCCGGCTGGCACTGGCTCTTCGGGCAGCCTCCATGAGCAGGCGAGTGGGAAGTGGGGCTGCTCCCAGCTGTTCCTTCTCCCACCCCTTTGCGGCGGGCTCCCCCCAGCTCTGTGCCTTGGGATGAACAAGCTCTGGGGCTGTAGTCTCTCCACAGGCAGGTGCCCCAGCCAACAGCTCAGCCGCCCGCCCTTCTCCATGCCAGTGGCGACTGTGCAGCTCCCCTACAGGATGCACCTGGCACTGCTGTGGAGTCCCTGGCTTGGGTGCCTGCTGGCCAGATGCTCCCTCTAGCTCCATGCTGGCTCCTACTCTGTGGACCCTGCAGACAGACCCCAGTGGCCCTGGGAATTGAGGCTTGCCTTCCCAAAATGCAGCTCATAAGCTGCCCAAGCCCTGAACCTTCCCATCCCCTGGGGAGCGAACACAATCCTTAGTGTCTTGCACTAATGGAACCAGCAACTGCACCGGGCCACTGGCCACCTCCCCCACGAGTCACTGACACACGGGACTGGCCCGGTCCCTGCCTGGCACATCCAGCTCTCACCTGAAAGCCCGCCTGCAGCTGCGCTCCCAGCACAAAGCCCTGGCCCTGCCCGCCCCCAGGCTGTGCCTCGGGGTTGCTTTCCTTACCACGCCCGAGGCTGAATTGCACCACTCAAGTCAGCTCGTGGCCAGCCTGGGGCGGCAGAGGGGAGTGAGGTAAATGGGGTTCTGGGGGGAAGGTCCAGGACAGCAGCTGGGTGGTTCATATGAAACTCCTTGTCCAGGAAGCACTGCGGGGGGTGAAGCTACTTCACCCTCTGGCGGGGTGGCAGATAAGCAGCGGATCCACACAGCCCCGATCCCAGCCCAGGCCGGAGTGCTGGAGAGCCAGCCGGAGCGTCATGTGAGCGGGGGATGGCCAGCATGTTATGACTACCTGGCCACAAGGCCGAGTGCGCTGCATGGCTATCAGATGCAGCGGCTCAAGGCTCTGGCGGGAGCGCAGGGCTCTTGCAGCATGCCCTGAGCTGTGAGATTTGCAACCGACAAGGCATTCCAGGGGGCAGACAGAGGCTCGGATCCCCGCCACAAGGCTGGCAGTGCCTGGGAGGAAGAGGAGTTGCTTCCCCATCCTGGCCCTGCAGCTCCTCGTGCCCCAAGGAACCCCAGCTGGGGGGGTGGCTAGACAGGCTGCACCCCGTGTTGGCAGGGGACATGCTTGCTGGGAGGGAGGGGGCTGCAGACGCTAAGAGCTGCCTTGCCTTCCTGCCCAGAGGTCTGCATGGCCTGAGGAAGGGAGGGGTGATGCCGCAGAGCACATCAGCACCAGAAGTTAGGGAGCTGTCTGAGAAAGGCCTCAGGGGCTAAAATTAGATTGTCAGGAGGAAAGTTTCAATCTGGGCCACAGAAACTGCCAGGGAGCGCCAGGACGGGCTTTTCCACACTGGCAGGGCTGGCCTTACCATGAGGCGAACTGAGGCGGCCGCCTCAGGTGCCAGACTGTGGGGGGCGCCACTAGAACCCAGAGTGTAGACAATTGTGTCTGCTGCTGGTGCAGCGAGGGGGATGGGGACGTCCTTTGAGCTCCCCATCTCAGGTGCCAAAATGTTGTGGGCTGGCCCTGCACACTGGGCTAGCGCCGATGGGCAAGACTTCAATACTGCCCCTGCCCCGATTAGCACCTCCTGTGCCAAAGATCCCCGTGGAGTTTCTAGGTGGGGCAGGGGGACACAGTCTGGCCCTGCAGCAAACAGCCGGGCGCACAGAGCTGCGTCTGGGCCGGAGAGCTCTCGCTGACCACGACCCTCAAGGGCAAACGGTGGCTTTGAGGTTTACAGTACAACCAAGCACACTGCACACAAAGCACAGCCCCTTGGTGCAAACCTACAGCACGATATCCAACTCCTGCCTCCAGCCCAGGCCCCGGCCCAGCAGAGGACAGGCTGTGAGTTCAGGACGTCTCTCCAAGCCCTAATCAGTCTCTGACCCCCTTTCTGTGTTCTGCAGGGTGGACCATAGCAACGACCACACGGTTCTAGCTAGGCTGCAGCAAGGAATGTCCTGCAGGCCTGGCGAGAGCACAGGGCCCACTCCGCTACGCTGTGCCCCATCGTTTGTGCTGAGGACCACAGTTGCACACAGGTGTTTGCCACATTTTCCACGTAGGGAGGGTTTGTCTCAGGCACACCCGCCTCCCCGACATAAATCCAGCCCGGGAGGTTCCTTGGCAGCCACGGAAGAGCTGGTTTGAGCAGTCGAAACGTTCTGCTGGGCTCTCCACTGAGCCTCCGCACGGACACCGGCTGCAAAGGCCTTGAGGGGGTTCCATGGAGAATTGTGGGATTTTAATCTTCTCTTTGGCAGGCTCTGCAGGTCATTGTGCAGCGGGAGCCTCACGTTTGCATGGCCTGGTTAAGAAAGAGATGTCGGAGCGGCAGCTCTTCTAACCTGCGGAGGCCGGATGTGCGATGGGACCAGGAACCAGCTGGCGAGTCGTGTGAGCGTCCCTGACACGGAGGGTGCATCTACACAGCAGAGCTAAACTCGAAAGAAGCGAGGCAACTGGAGCTTATTTCAAATTTGGGCACGTCTACCCAGCACTTACTTCGAAATCGAGCGCTCTTCCCCCGCCTTCCCTTTCTCCTCGTCCAAGGCAGGTTCCAGGAGTCGGAGTCAGACGGCATTCCGACACTATGTCGCAATCACTGCTCGGTCACTGCGACGTAACCAAGAGTAGTATTACTGGGCTGAGCCTCAAGGAGGTGAGTGGGACTGTGGGGAGACCACATGGACACAGCACTCAGCTGCAGAATAGACCAGGGCAGTTGTGGCTCATACGGTCCGCTGACTGCAGCCCTAGGATGTTCGGGCAGGTCCCGGGCCCACTGCTTTACAGGAGAGCACTCTAGCATCCCCAGATGGTTCCCCGGCCCGCTCCTTCGCCATCCTGACGCCCCCTCTGCTTGTAGGACCACAATCCACTTTCAGCCAAGACCCTCTCAGCTGCCACAACAGTGTGCAAGTGCCGAGGGGATCACCCTGGGCTGGAGTGAGAGTATCCCCGATCCACAGTGCCCCACGGCTTGAGCCCTCACTGAGCGCTGCCTGCACGTGTCACGCACAGCCAGCCCGTGGAACCCACTCACTGCAGCCCCGGCAGCAGGGGCACGTTGGCACCGCTCACGCACCTGGTATCGCACAGCCGCTGACGCCCGAAGGGCTCTCTGTGGCCAAACAGGGAGGTCTGCTCCCTGGGGTAGCCTCGCCCAGTCACGCCAGCAGTGGCAGGACACACTCCACTCCATGGGGAGCCGCAGGCCTCGTGGAGCTGTTCCAATGGGTCATTCACCTCCCAGGTACCAGTCTGCACCTTATTTCTTGGCTGCATGTTCCTGGCTCTGGCCCCAGCCACTTGGCCTCGCTCTGCCCTGGCCTGGAGGTGGGAGCCCTCTGCTAGCAGCGACCACCTCTCCAGCGCCCCGGGGCAAGGGGGTTCCCTGGGCACAATTCAGTGACAATCTGGGGATGAGCAAATCGTCACCTCCTGGCACTAGCGCTTGTCAGGGAAGGGCAGCGCAGGACCCGGCCTGGCCTGAGACTTGGCTGCTGGCCCTGCTGGAGGCAGGTCACAGCCTGGCTGGACCAACAGTCTGATATGCTGGAGCAAATCCTCAGCTCCGTGTTCGTGCCAAATGCCAGAGTCTAAATGTGTCGCTCTCGCGGCTGGGGACCGACCCTCTCATTATCACACCAGAGCTTTCTCCCTGGCTGCCAACACTCCTCTCTGCACACCCCACAGCCCTATTTTGTCATATATTTTTAACTGAAAAACCGAGCGATTGGGGCCTGTAGGAAATTACAGGCTGGCTGCTGTGGCTTGTATGTCAGATCTGCCCACATTCTCGTGGCCAGCTTCAGCACATGTTCCACCAAGGGCACGCTTCAGAATTCACGCTGCAGCTGGGCGCCACAGGGCGTGGGCTGGGGAGGGGGAGCTCCGGCTTTCCCAGACTCACTCCCACAGCAGGCTCCATGGAAGCGGTGTGGTGGAGCGACAGCCAGGGAACGGCACTGTGACTGCCGTCATGGGCAGAGCTGCAAAGGCTGGCAGCTCCGAGTGACTCCACGTGGGTACAGGAGGACTCGGTGGCCTGAGAAATTTTGAAATCACCCTCCAGATCCCCTCCTTGTCACCAGGCCTCCCCATGTCACCCCCTTCCAAAGCAACAGCCTGGCGCCAGAGGTGTGGAGAACACATGCCACCCCCCAGCTGTCTCAGCCCGGGAGCTCTGGGAGGCCTCACTGCTTGCTAGGTACCCAGCTCCCACCAGATCAGTGCTAGCACTAGCACAGGCCGGACGCAGGCGAGGGGATGCCAGCCGGTGCCCACAAAGGGCCCTTCAGTTCCCATCCCGGATCAGGCAGAGACCAGCGGCCCCGCTCCTCTGCAGCCCACCAACTACACAAGAGTCTGTCTGGCAAGCCTCCCACATCCCCCCCTGCCAGCAACAATCCCAACCAGTGGCCAGCAAAATCCTCCCCCAGGCCCTTGTGTTGGCTGGGACCCAAGAAACACAACGGCCCCCTCTGCCCATCCTGGGCACGTCACTGCCCCGCAGACCAGACCAGCCTCCAAACAGCCACCATCCTGCTGCCAACAGCCAGCCTAGATGCCTTGCCTACAAACCGCCCATTGGCTGCTCGTTTCCCCTAGGCTCTGTCCGTCCGTCCTGAGGCTGAGAGTTCCGGGGGCAAGAGAGTGCCTGACACATGGGAGATGCCACCACAACGGAGAGCCAGGAGACGCTACGTAAGGCCACCTGAAAAACTCCTGCCCTCTGCCCAATTCCAGACCTGCCCCGCTGGAGGGGGAGGGGTCAGAGAGGCACTCCCGGCCTCAGCCCACTTCAGACACAAGAGACAACAGCGCCTGCACGCTCGGCACGGCTATTCCAGTCACCCGCTTCAGGGACAGTGTCACCTGCTCCCCGAGAAACCTTCTGTGGGTCCAGAAACACCCAGGCAGAGCCTGTGAGCCCATCCCGCAGCACCCCACCCCTGCACTGCATCGCCAGCGAAACACCCAGTCCCCCCTGGAGCCTCCCCACTCACCAACCTCACCGGCACCCGCCCCCCCTCCACTCACCAACCTCACTGGCACCCGCCCCTCCCCCCACTCACCAGCCTCACTGGCACCCGCCCCTCCCGTCCCCCTCCACTCACCAACCTCACTGGCACCCGCCCCTCCCCTCACTCACCAGCCTCACTGGCACCCGCCCCTCCCGTCCCCCTCCACTCACCAGCCTCACTGGCACCCACCCCGCCCCACTCACCAACCTCACTGGCACCCGCCCCCTCCCGTCCCCCTCCACTCACCAGCCTCACTGGCACCCACCCCCCCACTCACCAACCTCACTGGCACCTCCCCTCACTCACCAGCCTCACTGGCACCCGCCTCTCCCCACACCAACCCCACCTGCACCCGCCCTCCCGTCACACACCAACCCCACCAGCCCCTCCCCCCTTCGCACACCCATCACATTGGCACCCACCCCTGCCTCCCTCACTCACCTACCCCACCGGCACCCGCTTCTGCCCCTGCTCAAACACTAAACCCACTGGCATCTGCTGTTCCCTTCCCCTATGGCCACTAACGCCCTCACACACATCCACCCCATTAGTAACGCTGGCAGCCCGGCACGGCTGGGCCCGGCCCTGCGGGGAAGAAAAAGCAGAGAGAAGTACTGGAACAAGAGCTCGGCCCTGGACTCGCGGCCCCTCTGGGGTGGAGGGTGGCAGGCAGCGGGCTGGTCAAGGCCTGCGATCACTAATGTCCCTGGGAAAGGGACGGAAGGGCGGCCGAGGGCCTGCCCAGAGCGAATGCACAGAGCTCCCTGGCTCCACCTGGGAGGGGCCAGGCCGTCACCCTGGGGTGCTAGGGAGCCAGCCCTGGCGCTCAGCACTGCAGTCTCAGCTCCCGCTGGCTCGGCTGTGGGACGTGGTGTGAGCACAGCACAGCAGCTTCACAGGTCAAATGGTGAACGGGTCGCGGTGCCTGTGCCCGGCCCAGCAGTAGGGCCAGTGCCATGGCAAGAGCCACAGGCGACCTGGGTCGCAGGGCAGCCTGGCTCAGCCCTCCTCCCAGCCCCGCTCAGGCACCCGCGTGCACGGTGTTTTCCTTTCCCTCTTTCCAGAGAGTAAATGTCAGGCACATAAAGGCCGGCACTGTGAGCGGAAGGCACAGCTCTGTCGCGGCGTAAGTGCCGCCTCACACATAATCAAGGCAGTCTTTCCGTGCAAGGCACCCGCTTAACAACCAAGGGTCTATGCCGGCACTGAGACCACAGTGGGCCTGCAAGTCAATAACCTTTTCTTCCCCCCGTGCTGTTTGCTCGGCTTGGCTTGCAGGCTTTTCTCACAGACACTGAGTGATGGTGCGGTGGGGGAAGGGGACTTGTGGCAAACCCTGGCGCTTGCAGCCAGCACAGCAGGGCTGCTGGGCTTGTCCCCTTCCCATTCGGAATTTCCTTGGCTTGTTACCACAGGGCTGGTTAGAAGGGCCGGACGGGTGGGGCTGGCTGGGTACCGCAGGGTCGCCGAGAAGGGCCGGACAGGTGGGGCTGGGTGGGTACCGTAGGGTCACCGAGAAGGGCCAGACGGCTCGGGCTGGGTGGTTACCGTAGGGTCGCCGAGAAGGGCCACACGGGTGGGGCTGGGTGGGAACCGCAGGGTTGCCGAGAAGGGCCGCACGGGTGGGGTCGCCGAGAAGGGCCAGACGGCTCAGGCTGGCTGGGTACCGCAAGGTCACCGAGAAGGGCCGGACAGGTGGGGCTGGGTGGGAACCGCAGGGTCGCCGAGAAGGGCTGGACGGGTGGGGTCGCCGAGAAGGGCCAGACGGCTCGGGCTGGGTGGTTACCGTAGGGTCGCCGAGAAGGGCCACACAGGTGGGGCTGGGTGGGAACCGCAGGGTTGCCAAGAAGGGCCGGACGGGTGGGGCTGGCTGGGTACTGCAGGGTCACCGAGAAGGGCTGCACGGCTCGGGCTGGTTTGTTACTGTAGCACAATGCAGCAGGACTGACTGACTTATGCTGGCCTGTCACAGGGTTGCCAGCACTGGGCCTGTAAGCTCCCAGGGAGGCGGGGGGGGGGAGAGTAAGTGCTGTGGACTAGGGTTGTGGGGTTCAGGGATGCAAAGCTTTCGGGGGGTGGGGGCCAGCAGGGGCCAGACACAGCAACAGTGGCCATGGGAGAGGAGCCTGCTGAAGCTTCGCTGGGTGGGAGCAGCTGTAGGAGAGACAGGCGACAGGCAAAGGACACCGGATGCCCACGTGCCACCCTAGCCGTTTCTCAGTGCAGGCCAGGCTGCCTGCAATGACTGCTCCGTTTGAAAGCTGTCTCTGGCCACACAGCCACCCCCTACCCCCTGACTGCAGGGAGGCCCTGGGCTCCTGTCCATTCAAGGCACATTCACCCTGACAGGTGACATGGACAATGGCCCATCCAGCCCAGGGTCCTGTCTGCGACAGTGGCCACTGCCAGATGCCCCAGAGGGAAGGATCACAACAGGGAATCCTCACGTGATCCCTCCAGTCACCCAATCTCCATTTCTCTACTCTGCCTCTCACGCCTCTCTCCCCAGCCTGAGCTGGTGAAGACAGGAGCCAGGTGCATTCACTCCCCCAGGGGCACCGCGGGGACACCCTGCCAGGCCCCTTTATTCTTCCAAATCTGGGGTGACACTTCAGAAGCCGGAGCGTCAGTCCGCTCCTCGCTTGTCCAGGGAAGTCTCTGTGCTCCACTGGGGGCCTGGGTGGAAGAGCAGAGCAAATTGCCTGTGCCTGCAGCAGCCGGTGCAGGTGGAGGGGTGAGAGGGGGTGGGACCCTGCGGGTTTGTGCTGCTCTAGCCCTGGTGCTGACAGCTTGCAGACAATGCTGGGGAAAGGGCTTCCCTGTGCAGCTGGCTCCTGAGAGCCTGGCGCCTGCCCAGGCAGGGAGCGGAGAGCAGCCAGCGACCAGGGGAAGGCCAATGAAGAGCAGCTGGACCCTCAGCGTGCCTCGTGCAAGCGTTAGCTGAGCAGAGGAGGCGCAGAAGGCGAGGCGAGGGGCCGGAGAGGGAACCTGGCGCATTCGGGAGCAACGCGAGCCGCGAGCAGCACCGGACTTGGGGCTCTCTGGCGACTCCACGGGAGTGCGCTCAGGAGGGAGAGCTGCCCAGGCCAGCGCCTCCCCCTGACTCAATCGCAGCAGGGAGTGGCTGGACGCAAGGCAGTGATGAGAGAAGCAGCACTAATTCCACAGCTGACTGGGGCAGCCCTGCTGTCACCACATGCCAGCAGAGACAAGCCGGGAGGGCTGGGCTCCGTACATCCCCCAGCCCTGCCGCCACCAATGGGCAAATCGACTGAGACTGAGGGCACCCCCCGCTCCCACAGCCCTCCTGGGGCTAACACAGTGCCTACCCAGTGCAGCCAGGCGCTGCCCTCTGCAGAGCGCCCTGGTGCCAGCCAGGTTCCCAGGCACGGGCCTGTGGACAAAGCCCCCCAAGGCCAGTCAGGTTCCCAGGTGCCCCCACTCACCTGTCCCCGCCGCTGAGTCTGGGTGCAGCGCACACAGAGGCAGGAGGCCAGGTTGTCCCATGAGTCCTTCCATTCACGGCCAAAACAACCTCTGGGCGTGTTCCCCAGCCTGCCCAGCCACTGCTATCCAGGCAGCAAAGTAACATTTCACGGGGCTCCCTTCTCCCAAAGCCCAGCGGGAGGGGCAGTTCCCAGGGCATGGCCACAGGCAAGGCGCTGGCCACTCAGGCACCCCAAGCTCACCCACGCAAACCAGCCCTGCTTCCAGGGGCCAGGCAAACGCCAGAGAGTCAGACCTCAGCCCAGCCGGCCATGCCACAGGAGCCTGCTCTGGTAGCAGCGCCAGGCCCAGCATCACCCCTGGGAGCTCCCTGCCAATGCCCAGCAGCTGAGGAACGGGAGAAGGGCTGTGTCAGGGTTCTCCGCTCACTCTATCACCTGGCCCCATCACTCCCGTACCTGAGTCTCACCACCTCATGGATTTTCCCTCCCGCTTAGCAGGGGGCAGCACCAGATCTCTGGACATCTCTGGAACTGCCAGCCGCAGGGTGTAGCTACTGAACACACTGAGCTATGTACCAAGCCAGCTGCCCAGCCTGAACACTGAGCGGGCAGCGTGGGCCGTGCAGGGACAGTGCTGGGGCAGCAAGGGCCCAGCGAGGAGGGGGGGAGCACGAGAACCAGCCAGGGCAGTTCTGGGTTATGGTCAGGCTGGAGCATGTGCGTGATTTAGGGCTTAGCTGGTGGCTATGCATGGCAAGGGATTCTCTTTCACTGGGGATTACACAGGGGACAGCTGGAAACACACAGACACAGCCTGCTCCACCCCATCCCTGCCTGGGAACCCCCGTACAGCCGGGTGCATGGCCGACAGGGGCGCTGAAATCCCAACAGCCAGGGAGAGATGCACATGCTGCTTCCCACGCTAACGGACCCTGGCAGCAGGGGCAGGGAGAAAGGAGCCGCCCTGAGCCTTCACCTTGCTTCCCTACCTGTCTTCATGAGAACGTAAGAGGGGCCAGACAGGGTCAGACAAAAGGCCCGTCCAGCCCAGTGTCCTTCTGCCCACAGTGGCATGCCAGGTGCCCCAGAGGGAGGGATCACAACAGGGAACCATCATCTGATCCCTCCTTCGGCCACCTCCCACCCGCACCTCTACACCTGCAACAGCCCCTCCCCACAAGGCTGCTCCAACTGTCGCCCCTCCAGGCCCCCTTTCAAACCTCCCCCACCTCGCTCCTGTCCAGGACAGCAGTCACAGGCTCCAGCGAGGGATGTCAATGTGTAAACAGCTACACGATTAACCGACAAGCCTGGATTCAGCAGTTAATCTTGCTGACTACATGCACTTCCCCACCCCGCTGCCTCTGTAGCAGAGGAAGCAAGAGGGGGAGTGGGAGCTGGTGCCTACGAAGAGCTGGTTTAAAAGCTGGCTCCCCACGAGCACCGGGATCCACCTGCCCCAACACCTCCTATAGAGAGGCTGTAGTGCGGAGGGTAAGGGGGCAGGCAGGAGCCAATACGCATGGGAGCTGGCTTTCCAGCAGGCTCTCCCCGCATGCCAGCTCTGTGCTGCTGCCCTATCAGAGATAGCAGCATGGAGGGGGGGAGACTGCAGCGAAGCAGCCTCTGTCCGTGGCAGCCAGGGCTTGCCGTGGACAGAAGCTACTCCGTAGCAGCAGCCCCTGTCCGTGGGGGGTCTGAGCTCCCCATGGGCAGGGGCTGCTGCTGCAGTGCAGCCTCTGTTTGTGGGAGCTCAGCCCCCCCGCAGACAAGGGCTGCTGCCAGCCTGTGCTGCTGACTGGATCAGAGGAGGCAGGGCAGCAGGCAGGAGCTGGTCTGTGCGGGAAGCTGGTTTTCAAACTAGCTCCCCTTGAGAACTGGCTTCTGCCTGTCACCTCACGCTTCTGCCTCTGATAGGCAGACAGCAGTGTGATGTGGCGGAGGGCTCCCTGGGAGGGGGGCCGGGAGTGCACTGGCTGCCAGCCCCGCCCCCAGGGACTATCCAATTGTTGCGTGCAGCTACATTTCCATGCGGTTACAGGACTAGTCAATTACCCGCTATCTAGCATCCCTGCTCCCAGTGTCAGCACCTCGCCCCTGCTCAGCCCGGCAAGCCCGCCAAGAGCTTTTGGGATCTCGGCGCCTGCCTACTAGGGATGTATAAAACCGCTTAAAAAGCACCCGTGTGACCATTCAAATCCAACATGCACTGCAGACTGCAGTAAAGCTTGTACTGCAGAGCCGCAGTGCAGCCAGCTCCCCGGGAGCCAGCTCTCAGCATAAGCCAGCTCCTGGCACTCACCGGCTCCAGATGTCAGCCCTGCTTCTGGGGAACCAGCTGCCGCCCCGCACAGCAGGTTCTGACAGACATCTCTGAGCCACCCTCGCCATTTCTCACTGCAGGCCAGATCGCTTGGATTTTCAAAGCTGTCACTGGCAGCACAGCCACCCCCGGCCCGACTGCAGTGAGAGGTGCCCTTCAGGCTGGCCTGGGCCCGCCCCAAACAGAGCTCACTCACCCTCACAGGTGCACATCGGCTCCCAACGGCCAGTCCCACTCCTGGGGAGTTGGCTGCACGCCCACAGCATGGGGCAGCAGCCAGGAGCAGGGCTGGGAGCCGGCGTGCGCCGGTGAAGAGTATAACCATAATGGAAACCGATAAGCTGACGATGGTTTGAACGGTTCCACTCTTCCATCCCTAATGCCTCCCAGCGGCACACTGAGAGCCCAGCCCTCCACACATACCAGAGGGCTCTGGGACAGGGGAGAAAGGCAGCCCATGCCTTAGACCGCTGGCCCCTGAGTTACTGAGTGGCGCAGCACGCCCACGCAAGGAGAGACGCAGACACATTGTCCCCAAGACCATTCCCAGACGCACATCTAGAAGGGCTTGGAGAGCCGCCCCTTCTGCCAACCCAGCACAAGCACGAGGAGGAGCCAGGCGCTGTCTTTGGAACCAAGCACCCAAGATAGGGGGTAAGGGACATTCAGGCTGTGACCCCTGCCAGCCCCACGCTGCATGCTGTGCCCACCCTGAGGGTTAGACACAGCCCGTGGGCAGCAGCAGGTGACCAGCTGCTCCCCGTGCAGGGCTCTGCATCATGAGCCAGGCAGCCCCCATGGCCAGTTTCATTCCTCTCTCCTACAGTCAGGCTCCTGCCACGCGGAGCCAGGTGGGCAGCCCGTGTTGTGGGCCTGACAGGCCCCCGGGAGGCACAAGGGGGACAGCCCCAAGGTAAGCACTCAACACCTTTGCTACAGAGAATCAAGCACGCCACCACTTTTGTGATGCTCCGAGCTGTGTGGGTGCTCCCTAGAGCAGCCATCTGTGTTCCCACTGCAGGAATCTAGGTCGGCCTGAGCTCGCACAGGGCGTTGCAGCCAGGCGCTGGCAGCAGCGAGCCAGTGCCCAGTGGGGGCCACAGCACAGTTCCCCGCCCAGCGGCACCCCAGTGTGGGAGGCTGGCCTACTGCTGCCCTTTCGATTTCCCTGAGCACCCACAGCAGTGCAACCAGGGCAGGGGGCCCAGAGGCTCTGAAGTGCCCTTCTGAACAGGAGGGGGACCTGGGACAATTCATTCCACTGCCCAGGGTGCGGCGGGCAGGAGGAGTCAGTTACTAGCCGTCCATGGTTGGAGAGGCTGTGGAACGGCCGAGGGCTGACGCTTCCCTCCTCCCCTAGGCCTTGCCCCGCCACTAGACCAGGCGGCCTGTCAGTGGGATGAAGAGGACTCCGGCTCCAGGACTGCCAAGCACACGCCTTTCCTTGGAGCGAAAATTCACTTTTACAACAGAAGAAAATAAAAAACCAAAACCAACCAGAAGGGTGAAAAATCCCTGCCCATTTCTCCCCTCCACGTGCCTGGGGGCAGGGGAGAGGGGGAGAGGCCCCGGAGTTTGTGGAGCAAACACTCACACCCTCAGCCCTCGGAGCACTGCAGCTGGCGTAGGTACGCTCTGCTCTTTGAAGGAGTCTGTCTGGAGCAACCGCCATGTGGGTTTGTGGGCCCCACAGCACAAACCAGAGGCACGCACTCTCTCTGTCACACACACACTCACACACACCAGCCTTCAAGGTCATGTGCCTGTCAGGTCGCGGGCTGGGCACGGGATCCCTGCCCTGCTCAGGCAGCGAAGCCCACTCAGAGCCCTCATTCTTATCAGCCAATGCTGCACACGGGGTGGGGATGTTTAGGCTGGCCGGGGGCCAGCAGCAATTCTGCATTCCAGCGCACTATAAAGTTAGTCAAAACTAAATGGTCCCAGCCAACAAAGCTGGGGTCCAGGGAACCGACCAGGAAGTGACACTTCAGGAGAAACCGCCAGGAGTGGGGGAAGGGTAGAGGGACGAGGGCAGGGCAGGGCGCCGATACAACAGGCCTGCTCAGAGCACTCGGGCCGCGGGGAATTGCTGGGGGTTACCACACGCCTGGGCCAGTCAGCGTGCCATGCAGAGGAGCCTCAGCGTGGCAGAGCATGGCGGGAGGAGAGCACAAAGGGGGACCCAGGCCCCCACCAGAGTGCGGCGCACACCCTGGGACGCAGCAAGCGCCACCTTACAGAGGCAACTCAGCGTGGACAATGCCACTCCCACCACGTGCCCCTTCTTCCCAATCTGACTCTCCTTCCCCTAGCGCTCATCCATGCCCCAGGGAGACAAGAGCAGAGCCCTCCCCAGCAAGTGCCTGGACAGGCTGTGCTGGGCTCGCCTCTGCTGCAGGGACGATGGGGGTTGCAGCATCCCCAGGAGCCGGTCCCTTCCCAGGCCAGCCAAACCACCAGGCTCCAGGCTGCTCAAGAGAAAGGGGCTGCGCCGCCCCCAGCAGCAGGAGGCACTGAAAGGAAGGAGCATGCGGAGGAAGGCCTATCGCGGGAGGTTTGCCCCCCATAGCTCACAGTCGCAGGCCCTTTTGGCCCCACTGGGCCCTTGGTTCTTGGGGAACCACAGGGGCCTATCCCCTCCTACACACAGTCAAGGGCTCATGCCCATTCCTCTGGCAGGGGATGTGCTGGCCCCAGGAGCAGGGCTGAGCTCTGAAGCCCTGCCTGCTCTAGGACCTGGGAGGCTGCAGGAGTTCAGCTAGGATGTTCTAGTCCTCGGCCCTAGGTAAATTCCCACGGAGGTTAGGTCCATCAATGGCTATTAACTAGGGCTGTCAATCCACATGCGTTAACGCCTGCAATTAACACAGGGCAGGATTAACGCGTTAATTTTTAAAAATACATTAATCGCAGGTGTTAATGCTGCACTGCCCCTTTGAAATGCCGCTCTGGTGCTTCAAAGGGACAGCCCAATGTCAAGCCTGGGATCAGCTGGCGAGTCCCCAGCTGACCCCGGGCTCCACTGCCCCTTTGAAACACACGGAGGCGGTGTTTCTAAGGGGGAGCAGCCTCACAGCTGAACGAGGATCAACTGTGTGGCGGCTGCCCCTTTGAAACGCTGCCTCTGTTCACAAAGGGGCAGTGGAGTTTCAAGGGGCAGTGGAGCCCAGGATCAACTGGGGACGCCCCAGCTGATCCCAAGCTCCCCGCAGCATTTCCCCAGAATCCAGGATCAGCTGGGGAGTCCCCAGCTGACCCAGGGTTCCGCTGAAATGATGTGCGGAATGTCTTGCGCTCCCCCCTGGAAACGCCGCCCCAGTGCTTCAAAGGGGCAGCACTGCATGGAGCCTGGGGCAGCTGGGGACTCCAGCTGATCCCGGGCTCCATGCAACGCTGCCCAGTTGAAATGCCCCGGCAGCATTTCAAAGGGGAGGCGCACGCAATTAATTGCAATTACATTTTTTAATTGCTTGACAGCCCTACTATTAACCAGGCTGGGCAGGGAGGGTGCCCCGGCCTCTGTTCGTCAGGGGCTGGGAATGGACAACAAGGGAGGGATCACGTGATGATTCCCTGCTCTGTTCACTCCTTCTGGGGCTCCTGGCATTGGCCATTGCGAGGAGACAGGCTAGTGGGCTACGTAGACCTTCAGTCTGACCCCGTATGGCCGCTCTTATGTCCCTGGGGATGGGAGTGGCTGGGTCCATAGGGAACCCTGCCCCTGCAGCTCTCCCAGAGCCCAGATGGGGCTGATTCCAGCACTCAGCACAGGGAAAACAGCTGGCTCTTGTCTCAGGGGATGCTTCCTCTTGGGATGGCTTTTCCTTTGGTCCTCCCTGCGCCTCCTGTTCCAGAGGCTGCGGCTGCAAGGGGTATTAGCGACTGGGCCTAATCCCAGCTGACAAGCCCTAGAGGGTGGAGATGACGAGGCAGAGGATGAGAGAACTGGGAGCCAGCTTGGGCCAGAGATTGCTGCCCAAGCAAACAGCACCCCACAGCTGTGAAATCGCACTTTACGCGCCTGTCACCCGTGGCAGCACCAGCCTGTCAAGCTGTAAAGAGCTGACTACTTCATGCCTCCGGTTACAGCCTGGGTAATCCTCACGTTGGGAGGAAGCGCCAGCCTGGCACCGCCTCAGGCTGACCCTGGGCAGGGATGCCCTGGCCCCTGGGTTCATCGCCAGGTGAGGGTAGGGAGCGGCAGGAGGCACAGGAGATGGGTCGGATTACAGGGCACCTGTGGGCAATAAAACACTCTGGCACAGGACTCTCGAGCCCTTCAGCAGGGGGAGGTGGGAGGGTCAGAAAGAACACCAGGGGACAGCAGAGCTGTCCAAGAAGCTGCCGGGGAAGTGGGAGCCCATGCATCAGTGTCAAGTGGTGTCACCCTCAGCAGGTAAGGGACTAAGGCATTGGGAGGGAAAAGAAGGTAGTTTAGGGGCAAAACCATAGCACAGTCCACTGAGAATGCTGGACTGCTCTGCCCCACAGGCAGGGTGACCTGCAGGGACGCTCTGGGTACTCTCGCCCCACAGGGGATGGTGACAGGCCCTCTGACCCCCAAGGCTGTGTGGCTGCTCCTTGCATCTCCACTGAGTCTGATCTAGTGCTAATCACAGGGCAGGGAAGCC
This sequence comes from Rafetus swinhoei, assembly GCA_019425775.1. Classification (NCBI taxonomy): domain Eukaryota; kingdom Metazoa; phylum Chordata; order Testudines; family Trionychidae; genus Rafetus; species Rafetus swinhoei. The sequence continues at coordinate 1,717,979 of CM033439.1, read as the reverse complement.
AAGGAGAGTGCTGAGGGGCAGGCGTGGAGGGGAGGTGGCCTGGCCCACCTCGCGTATCGTCGTCCCAGTCACAGCAGCCAGAGGCAGGCAGCCACCTCGAGGTGGTGAGACACCTAGTCCCACAGCTGCGGAGGCTCCCTGGGTTTAGGTGAGGGGGTGCACCCACTTTCCCCAGCACCCGCTTGGAGCCATGACTGAGAAACATGGCTTCCCAGTGCATCCCTGTGGGCAGGCCAGAGCCCTGGCACCACTGCCCCCCTCAAGTCAAGGACGCCTCTGCCTGGCAGTGAACAGAAGTATCTGGCCATGGCCTGCCGTATACAAGCGGCTACAAAGGGGGGCAGGAGGCCAGCCTGCTCACGACCGAAGGGGACTCCCTGAGCCCAGGAGAAGGACAGACTAATCGCTAGCACAGAGATGACCCCGTGTGCTATCCTGGCTCAGAGAGGTCTGCCCCCAAGCAGACGAGCTGCCGAAAGGCCTCCCAAATAACCAAAGGCACAACAGGAAACCAGGCCCCCAAGTATTCGGCCACTCACTCCTCCCATACACCACTCACATTGTCTTGGGGGGCGGGCCCGGTGGAGGTGGAAGAATTCATACCTACCCACCCCCTGCATGTCACCTCTGAGCTCTGGTTCTGACCCAGCTCCCAGGTGGGCTGGGTTCACTTCAGCCTCAGCACATGCCCCACCACCCGGGCCCAGAGCAGGGCCTATCCGAAGGGTGGAACTTCCCCACAGCATGTCCCTCCCCAGGCATCGCCCCCCCCCCACCAGCGCACACCCGCAAGTACGCTCCGCGCACACTAATGCACCCCTAGGGGAGCATGTGTTCAGAAGAGGGGGCAGGAAACCTTGGCTGTCCATCCCTCTCTCTGCCCCCATAACCCTCCTTCACCAGCACGCCAGCAGCTCTTGCCAGCTCGTGCACCCAGCCACACCCCAGGTGATCCTCACCCTCCTGGCCAAGGAAAGCCAGAGCTGGTGAATCGTACGGCACACCCTGGCCTCCCTGAGGGGTCACACTTCGACTCAGCAGAAGCGGACAGTAGGAAGCTGGATGCAGATACACTGCAGCCCAATGGCTCCTAGATCCCTGCTCCACACCCTGGGGAGCTGAGAGATCCTCTGCTTTTTCTGCAGGCCAGAGGTGAAGCCCCAGCTTGCTGGGCTTCTCCAGACGGTCGATGGCTTTGGCAGATTGGACTGACCTGCGCCACCCCACGAGTCCTCCATACTCCTCACACGGAGCTGGCAACAGAGGGGTCACCTGTCTCTGGACTGTCACTCTGGAACAAGCTGAACTGGAGAGATCACACGGCCCCACGCTCCACTCTGCACCAGCTCCCCCCCACCCATTGAGGAACTGGCTGTGGGCACCCCACAAGCCCCCCCTCCTCCCCCCCCCCGCTCCACAACAGCGTTTGCCTGCAGCAGGTAGAGTCCTCAGGGAGTAGGATGCTGTTAGACCCAAGGGGGGAAGCTCATGAGAGTAGATGCCTGGAGCTCTTCAGCAACAGGAAACAGAACCAGTCCCAGTCACACAGCCCTGCAACAGCCTCACTGCTTGGACTTCAGGGCAGAGAGGAGGAGGAAAAGGAGGAGAAGGCAAGAAAGGAGACAGAGCAGGAGAGGAGGAGAAGGGTCTGAACCCCAGTGTGGAGGGTTTCAGGACACTGGCAGGGAATGCTGGAAAGCAATTCTTGGCTAGTTTCTCAAAGAACTTGACATTAGAAGTCGTTCTTCCGCTTTACTTTGTGCTGATTAGGCCTCAGTTGGAGTATTGCGTCCAGTTCTGGGCCCCACATTTCAAGAAAGATGTGGAAAAATTGGAGAGGGTCCAGAGAAGAGCAACAAAAATGATGAAAGGTCTAGAGAACACGAGCTATGAGGGAAGATGGAAAGAATTGGGCTTGTTTAGTTTGGAAAAGAGAAGACTTAGAAGGGACATGAGAGCAGTCTTCCAAAAGGGTGTTACAAGGAGGAGAGAGAAAAATTGTTCTCCTTGGCCTCTGAGGACAAGACAAGAAACAACGGGCTTAAATTACAGCAAGGGAGGTTTAGGTTGGACATTAGGAAAAACTTCCTACCTGTCAGGCGGTTAAACACTGGAATAAATTGCCTAGGGGGGGTTGTGGAATCTCCATCACTGGAGATACTGAAGAGCAGGTTGGACAGACACCTGTCAAGGATGATCTAGATGGTGCTGGGCCCTGCTGTGAGGGCAGGGGACTGGACTCAACTTCTCGAGGTCCCTGCCAGTTCTAGTGCTCTGTGATTCTATGATTAGAAGGTTGTCTGCCAGGTCTGAGGGCTCACAAGTTCATAGAGTGTAAGGCTATCAGGGATCATGAGATCATTCAGTCTGACCTCCTGTATAGCCCAGGCTTGAGGATTCCACCCAGTTCTCGCTGCATTCAACCAAATAACCTTGTGCTTAGCTAAAACCATTTCCCAATCAGTCTGGACTTGAAGCTATTAAGAGATGGAGAATGCACCATCACTTACCTTTGAGAACTCTTGGAGGACAGGTGACATCCCAGAGGACTGCAGAGGCTTTTAGCGTCTCTTATCAATTTTCTACACTTCATAACAGAGGTGGGCAATGATTTTCACGGGGGGCAACAATGAATTTTGGGTCATGGTCTGGCTTCATCCCCTTGAAAGGGGCAGGGCCTAGGGTGGAAAGGGTGGGGCTGGGGACTAGCCTGCCCCCAGAGTTGTCTGGGACCGGAGGGTTGAGTTAAAAACACACCAAAGAGTGTACAGCCCCGCTGCTACCGCACTGCCTGGCAGCTGACCAGAGTTGCTGCAGCTATTTAAAGGGCTCATGGCTCTGGCATCTGGGAGCCATGAGCCCTTTAAATAGGATCCTGCTGCCATAGCCACTGCCTGGAAATCTGGTGGCACAGGCAGCAAGGTATAAATAGAAAGCAGCCAGATGCAGTCAGCAGGCCAGATCAAAGTGTTAGGCAGGCTGGATCTGGCCCTTGGGCTGCATCTTGCCCAGCCCTGCTTCAGAACTTCGAATTGATATGAATTGTTCTCTATTTCCCCTTTTCCACTTGCTACACATGTCTAATTGCTACCACCAGCTCGCCTCGCAATCAGGATGCACTGTTAGCTCAAGTGGTCCTGTTCCTTGATTATGGAATTGATGTGCTTTTTGCCCATCTAGTTAAGAAGCATTTAAGATCTCCTGATTTTCATTCACAGTCCTCTGCCTACATTTCCTTCCAATCAATTTGGCTCACAATTTTCCTTCACTTTGGGAAATTAAGCCTTTTAAAACACCAATTATAGCATCAATACCAATTACAACACGTATAATATTAGCTGGGACAGTCCTCTGTTTGCAATGAATGTAGTCAGGCTACAAACTCTGGTCCCTAGGCAACCACCAACTTCCAGTTTGGTGATTAATTCATCTTTATCCACAAGAAGAGGGCCAATACGTTTATCTCATTCTGAGAGAAATCCCTTCTGTGTTGGAAAATATTACCTGGCGTTTTTAGAAATTGCAATGACATGTTATCCCGGCTGCACGAAACTCCATCATACATCTCCCAAACGGAAGGTCCCACAAGTAGGGATGTAAAAATTAGTTAAGCGGTTAAACGATTAAAATGATATTGCTTAACTGGTAAACCACCATGCCGCGTGGGAGGGGCTGCTCCAGCCCAGCCCCAGCCGGCCGCCAATAAGCCTAATGCTGACTGGTTAACTCTTGCGTCCCTACCCATAACAATTTTGCTTTCCACACATTACAGACAGGTGCGTACAGAGGAATTCATTCTGTTCCTGGGCTTGCGACAGCCAGACAGGGAAGAAGGGGAAATCCATTCTTTTAAGATGGGCTGAAATTCAGCCCCAAAGCCTGCAGCAACAGAACAGAGCTCACTATCTCCCAGGCAGGAGCGGCCCAAGGTGGGCTGCGGCAGCTGGCGCCCCAGGCAGAACACGCGATCGGCGTCCCCACCTGCACAGCCGTCAATGGAGTGACGTCATCATTGGGCACCCCGTTGAAGGCAGCACCCTAGGCGACGGCCGAGTCGGCCTATAGTCACGGGCCACCCCTGCTCCCAGGAGGTGCATGGCTACTGTGGGGAAGGGTGCCACTATAAATACTAGACAATCCTAGGCAGAGTGCACACACTTGGATGCCCCATCCGTACAAGAGTGTCCACAGCAGACACCAGCCACCTGTGGACCACAACTCCGGCACCTCCTGGTGTTCTCCCTAGACCCAGGGCAGGACTGCTCCCAACAGCAGATTTCTGAGCGCTTAGGCAGCGGAGTCCTGAGCAAGGGACGTTCTGGCTCTCAGGCTAGGGCTGCTCCTCCCCAGCCTCACAGATCACATCGTTAGGAAGGGCCAAGCAGCTTCTGATTTGTTTCATTCTGTTCCCTCACCCAGACACCTCCCTGTGTCCCACCTTTAGAAATTCCTCCCCCTCCTTGGCCCTTTGGCCTCCCAATCATTCCCATAGCTCCTCTAAGCTCCCTCAACAAGCTGTTGTCAGCACCACTTACGATTTGTCCCCTGCAGACAAAGTGCTCAGTGCTGCATGGATTTGGGGACTGAGCCCACCTCCGGAGTGGGAAAAGCCAGGCTCCAGTGGCAGTAAGGCCTGTCCAGGACTCAGGGCCCAAGCCTCCAGTCTCTCACAATGCGCCTCAGTATACACACAATGACGCCTTGGCCTCAGATGCTGCTATGCGCCCATCTCAGACTCCTGCTCTCCCTTCCCACTGCACCTCTGCTCTCTCCGCCAGCTGCCCCCTCATGGACAAGCTGGAATGTCCCAGATGGGATGGCAAGTGGGATTTTCTTCCCACACCTCTGGTCTCTCCACACACCGCCCCCAATTTACTTTCTCCTCTCCCGCTGCAGGGCAGGTCAGAATGAGCAGTGAGTCCGTCAGGGAGCTCAGTGCTTCTACCAGAGCACTAACGAACATGCTCAGTGAGCCTCGGCCATATGCTGGTCCTGGAAATGAGGTTGCCAGACTCCACTGTCTGCAGCCAGTCTAGCCCTGGAGCCTAGGCCATGCTCTGATCCAAGGCCATCATAACCAGTGCTCTCATTTACCCTCACATGCTGCAGCACCTGTGATTGGGGCTCTGCAGGCCAAACCACCCCCAGCGTCCATGCTGCCCCCTCTGCCTACGGCGATCCCCGTGGCCACTGCAGAGGGCCCGGTGCTAACCACGTCCGCCCCAGTGCGCCCCCGTGCTCCTTCCTCTGCCCTCAGGTACTCCATGCATTACATCTGCCATCACACCATGTAGCTAGCTGCACATCAGTAAGCGATCAGGTTCCTGACGCGCCCAAAAGACACGGCTGGGGTAGCTGCCCCAGAGCAGGGCTGGCTCTGCCTGTCTGAGCTGTTAGCAACGCTTGCTCCTGTAGCTTTCTGAACAAGAGGCACATGGCATAATGCACCAGGCTCCCCTCGCTCTGCCCTGGCAGCAGCCCATAGCTGTGTGGGTGTGGGGGGGTCCCCCGTCTGTCTGACTGCTGCCCATGTGCCTCACCCACAGCACACGGCAGCCCAGGGGACGAGAGGGCACAGAACGTGAAATGACAGGCAAGCAGCTCAACAAGCTGCAGTGACACAGCTATGCCAGAGCAGCTAGAGCCAGGGCTCTGACACCTTCACGTGGCACAGAGAGGGGAGCCAGGGAATGGGCAGTTTCACTCAGAGCTGGGTGGTGGCGTTGAACTGCCCTTCCCGGGGACGTGGGGGTCAGACTCATTGACCCAACGAACAGATCTGAATGTGCCAAACAAGTGGTCTTGCTGAAACCAGTAAGACTATTCAATAGTGACCTGTACAAACGCTACACTTGGGAAGGGAAATCAAACACACAGCTAAAAACGGAGGAAAGCTGGTCGCATTACTGAGTCACCAGTGCGCTGCTCTTGTGACAAAGGCTTAGCTTATCCCCAGGAGTGTTGGAAGACTCAGGAGGTAACGGCCCCACTCTGCTCAGCACGGGTGCGGCCTCAGATGGAGAACCATGTCCAGTTCTGGGTGCGACACTGTAAGGAAGATGTGGACACACTGGAGAAAGACCAGAGAAGAACAAAAATGATCAGAGCTGTAGAAAACCTGCCCTGTGAGGAAAGGTTGAAAGAGAAGGCTGAGGTGACCTGAGAACAATCTCCACAGAAGTCACAGAATCATAGAATACTAGGACTGGAAGGGACCTCGAGAGGTCATCGAGTCCAGTCCCCTGCCCTCATGGCAGGACCAAGTACTGTCTAGACCATCCCTGATAGACATTTATCTAACCTGCTCTTAAATATCTCCAGAGATGGGGATTCCACAACCTCCCCAGGCAATTTATTCCAGTGTTTGACTACCCTGACAGTTAGGAACTTTTTTCTAATGTCCAACCTAAACCTCCCTTGCTGCAGTTTAAGCCCATTGCTTCTTGTTCTATCCTCAGAGGCCAAGATGAACAAGTTTTCTCCCTCCTCATGACACCCTTTTAGATACCTGAAAACGGCTACCATGTCCCCCCTCAATCTTCTCTTTTCTAAACTAAACAAACCCAATTCTTTCAGCCTTCCTTCATAGCTCATGTTCTCTAGGCCTGTCATCATTCTTGTTGCTCTTCTCTGGACCCTCTCCAATTTCTCCACATCTTTCTTGAAATGCGGTGCCCAGAACTGGACACAATACTCCAACTGAGGCCTAACCAACGCAGAGTAGAGCGGAAGAATGACTTCTCGTGTCTTGCTCACAACACACCTGTTAATGCATCCCAGAATCATGTTTGCTTTTTTGCAACAGCATCACACTACTGACTCATATTCAGCTTGTGGTCCACTATAACCCCTAGATCCCTTTTCTGCCGACTCTTCCTAGACAGTCGCTTCCCATTCTGTACGTGTGAAACTGATTGTTCCTTCCTAAGTGGAGCACTTTGCATTTGTCTTTATTAAACTTCATCTTGTTTACCTCAGACCATTTCTCCAATTTGTCCAGATCATTTTGAATTATGACCCTATCCTCCAGAGCAGTTGCAACCCCTCCCAGCTTGGTATCATCTGCAAACTTAATAAGCGTACTTTCTATGCCAATATCTAAATCATTGATGAAGATATTGAACAGAGCCAGTCCCAAAACAGACCCCTGTTTTGGGACCGGCTCTGTTCAAAGGTTGTTACATAAAGGACAGTGTCCACCAAGAGCAGAACAAGGAGGAACTGGCTCAGTGTGCAGCAAGGGAGACATGGGTTAGATACTGGGAAAAGCTTTTGAACTCCCAGGCTAGTTAAATATTCCCAGGCTGGAATAGGGGATGCAGGGTGGTTGTGCTGTCCCCATCACAGAGCAGGCTGCATAAACTCCTGTCCGGGCTGGTCTTGGTTGACTTGGCCCTGCCTCAGTGCAGGGGGCTGGACTAGATGATCTCGAGGGGCCTTCCAGCCCAACATTTCTATGATGTCTACAGAGAATATCTAAGGGATCTGAGACCCACACCTACTCCACCCCACCTGAGACCTGGTGACTCAGCCGAGCGCCTGCTGGGACAGGTGTCTTACACACACATGCCCTACTGGCATTAACTCAGCACTGACAACTGCAAACACTGGAAAATCCCGAGCCAGGGCCTAATGTTCAGGCATGTTGAAACCATGGTAGTTTGGGCGTCTGGCTCTTTTGCTTTTGGCCCGGGAGCAGTTCAAGGTCACAGGGGCTGCCCTGCCTACTCTCCCACTCCCCGCCAACCAGGAGTCTAGGAACATCCTCACCTAATTCTCCCCTAACTCCAGGACCCCAGGAGCTGGGGCTGTCACAAACACCCAAGCACTGCAAGACTGGCAGTAACGTCACCAGAGATGGCAACAAAGCTGGCTGGTCAGCCTCAGCAGAGGACAGGACTGAGTGGGCCTTGGAGACAAGATCTTCCCCGCCTGGGGTCGCTCCAGGGTAGGGCCACTTAAGCTGCCCGTGCTTGTCCCAGGGGATCGGTACCAACTACTCAGCCCTTTCCATCTGCACTGGACTCTCCCTGGACTGACATGATCCCAGGTTCTCCCGTGGCTGTGAGTCAGTTTGCTCCAGGCCATTCTCCAGGCCTGGGATGAGCCTTCTGTGCTGGGCCAGATAGAATACACAGGCTGTGTGTGCTGGGGTTTCCCTTTGAACCTCCCCCTTCCCCAAGCAAAGCAGATGTACCAATGGTTCATGTGGAAGGCGCATGTCGACCACTTGAAAGCTCATGGTATGAAATAGCTGGTAACCCATGGCCACTCCTCTGCCGCTCACTGGGAGTGCTATTTATGGAGCTGCTGGTGCCACCCCGGGTTAGTTCAACAGCTGTGGCACAGCCTCCTGCCAAGCTAGCTCCCCCCGCCCAACACTCCCCACAACCACCAGGGCAGCCTGGAGGCCCTGATGCCAGCAAAATCACCATCAGCGCCCAGCTGGAGCTGGCCAGGCACCCCCGGGAGGGCTTCCCCGGCCAGGTTTTGATGGACAAACTAGGACGAGGCACATGGTGGAGCCCTGTCTGCACACCTGGGGATGCTACACTGCAGGCACCGGGACCCCCCCATTGCCCTGCACAGCTCCCCGATTGGCCAGCTGCTAGGCAATGGGGGATGCAGAGCCTGTGGGCAAGAGGCAACTCGTCAGTCGCCAAAGAAGCAGCAACAGCCAGATCCCCTTGGAACCCTGGGGACTAGCAGAGGGAGCAGCAGGCACAGCAGAGCCGGAGAGCAGTGACAAACAATGCTGTCCAAGGACAGAGCCTGCTGCAGGGCCCAAGCCAGTGAAACAGGGAGAAACGGTCCCATCCCGGCTCAGTGAGGGTCCGTCGGCTCTGAAGAAAGCAACACAGTGGCACTGGCCCGAGGAGAATCGCTCCCAGCTGGGCTGCCAGAGGGAGCACATGCCCCTGCTATTGCTGCACACACAGACACACCTGAGGTGGTCAGAACTGAGAGACTAGAGAAGATGGAGTCTCCTTGGGCTTCTCTGTGTGCTTCTGTGGTGAATCTGAGCACACCATTGCATCCCCATCCCCCGCACGGCGTGCCCATCCTGGTGCCGTGTGGGTCGTTCCCCCGCACGGCGTGCCAGTCCTGGTGCCGTGTGGGTCGTTCCCCCGCACGGCGTGCCCGTCCTGGTGCCGTGTGGGTCCCTTCCCCGCACGGCGTGCCCATCCTGGTGCCGTGTGGGTCCCTCCCCCGCACGGCGTGCCCATCCTGGTGCCACAAGGGTCCCTCCCCCGCACGGCGTGCCTGTCCTGGTGCCGCGAGGGTCGTTCCTCCGCCTGGCATGCCCGTCCTGGTGCCACATGGGTCGTTCTCCTGCATGGCGAGCCCGTCCTGTGCCGCAAGGGTTATTACCCACACAGAGAGTCTGTCCTGTTGCAGCATGGGTCTGTCTCACAGCAACAGTGTTACTCGCACAAATTTCTCTAACCCTTCCACACTGTAGGGACACATACCTTTACCCAGTTCCTAGGGCTCAGGGCGCATCTTCCTGCGGGTTTTGCAGGATCTTTAGCCACTGAAAGAGCCTCACACAGTAAAATCCTTATCCTCTATTTATTGACAATTCCCAAACAAGCCGAATACACATGCTAAGCACACGGTGTCATGCTCACCAATCCTGATACAGGCAGGCAGACTTCCCCTGCTGGCCAGGCAAGGTCAGTCTCTCTGGATCTTAGCTGCTTGCACATCACGGTTGTGCAGCAGAGTCCTGGCAGCTCTTATCTTAGACTGGGTCTTGGAGGAGAGTTCTTCTTCTTTCCTTGTCTCCCTTTGGTCTTCTTCCAGCCTTTTGCTTCCTTCCTTCTGCTTCTGTTATTTCCAATCTTCTTCTTCTCCTTCTTGGACCCCAGTTTATATAATGAAACCTGAGTCTTGCTTAGCTAGACCTTAACCAATTATTTTAGTATAATTTTACTAACCAAGCATAACAAAATTACCTAACCAATCATACCCCACCACCTTCATTGATTTACACCTAGCAAAATTAATTATCCAGCAGACAGGAACAGTTACAAACCAGACAGAGATCACACAGACAAACAATAGGAAAGTGTAATGACAATGATCATAGAATGAGGATTCCATAACCTCAAGTATTGATAAGCAGTTCCTTGCCAGACAGAATGGGGTGACTTCAGTTTTCTTTACCTATCTTGAGATCTGTTTCTTTATCTGGTGACAGTGGGGGAGCGATCAGGGCGAAGTCCCCTCCTCACAGCCCAGTGTGACACTTTGTAATACAAAATGGACTATGAGTATGTGACTCCAGGCCTTACAACTAATGGCTGCTGCTCTTCAGTCTGGCTGCAGAAGGCGGCTTTGGTTCAGGCCTAGCACAGGCCTTCCAACATGGCTACAGAAAAGCCGTATTGTTACAACAGGACAAGCACATTGTGACGGGGCGTCTGAGCCCCGCACCCATGTTAACGCGGCTCTCGGGGCAGCCTGAGACCTGCTGGGGAAGGGAGAGCGGCGGCGTTTCGACCACCGCGCATGCGCAGGGCATGAGGCGGGCACCTTGGAGGAGCCGCGGCGCCCCGGCAGTGGCGCATGTGCGGGGTGCAAGGCAGGCATCTCCACACCGGACGGCTGGGGACGGCACCGGCGTGACACAGGGCGGCCCATAGAAAGGACGTGCCGTGCAAAGGGAAGGGGAGGCAGGAGGGCCAGGGAGCCGGAGAGCGCTATGGGCACCCTAGCCCAAACGGAGCCGGAAGGTCAGAGACTCGCTGCTCTGGGGGGAAGACGGAAGTGACCTAGGGAGAGACTGTGTGGAAGCCCACAGGTTGGCGAGTTTCGGGTGAGCACCCCGCCAACCAGGTCGGGGAAGGTTTTCCCCGCCTTTACGGCCCTTGGTCGGGACCCGGAGAGAAGGCGGGCCCGGGTTCCCCTTCCTCCAGCGCAGAGCTAACCAGTGGGAGGCATCTCCCTTTGAAAGGGGCACTTGATCGGAGAGGATGGACTACGGCTGGTTGAGCAAGGACCGTGGATAGAGGCCTCCAGTGGGAGGGTAAGCCCCAGTGCATTTCAGGGGCAGGACTGCTAATAAAAATTGAGCCGCCTGCGAACGATTGGAGCATCAGGGGGTGTCATTGAGGGGCGCGACCTGACCACATGACACACCCCCATTGGCTGGGGGCCGGGTAGCTGTGGGAAGCAACCAGATCAGGATCTCCACCAAAATATACTTCGTTTTGTTCCTCAAACTGGTTTTCTGCCCAGTGGTGCCCTTCCGCAGGTCACCCCAACGCTCTAGCCATGCAGCTCTAATTGGGACTAATGGCTGTTCTCCATCTCCACATGTATTTGGATGTATCAGAAGTGCCCAGTCTCACACCCTGAACACTGAGCAAAACACCACATGGATCAGTCTCCTCAAAAGGACCTCCCACCCCAACCCCAAGAACACCCTCACCAGGGACAGCCTGGCAAAACGGGCTCTGCAAAGCCATCCATTGGGCCAGGAGGGGGGCCAGAGGGCCCTGGCCAGATGGTCTCCTGTAAGTCACACAATTGTTAGCTCAGGTGCCTCAGCTGATGAGCTACCACGGGGGAGGGCTAGCCTCTCTGGCACCTAGGATCCAAGCCACGGGATTTCCTGAACCAAATGGTGCCACCTTCAACCCCCCACCCCAATCAGGGCAACCTGGCCCCAGAGCAGCACGCTCCCTAGGAGTAGCAGAGCAAGCAGCTCCATTGTGCAGTGAAGCTGTGTTCTGCCCACTCCTCAGGGGACAGACAGCGGGATCAGCCTGGCAAGGGCAGGGTCCAAAGACAAGGCCATGACCTTCCTGCTAAGCATGGACACGGGGCCAACAGGACACAAGACAGCCTCTTTCCCTTCAGGGAGCCCAATGCCAAGGCCCCCTGTGCTGCCCCTACTTCAGGCTGCACCATTCAGTCCTGCGGGAAGGTCTGGCCAGCCCTGTGTGGTTCTAGTGAGGTGAGACACCACCAGCTCCAGCACCGAGCCTGGCTCTGATGAGGCTTGGGTCTTGCTCTGAGCCCTGGCCACCCATCTCCAGTCCCCCGATTCCTCAGATGGCACCCCAATCTGGCTTTAACCCACTCTGCTCAAGATGCCCACTAACCCCACCGTCTGGAATCATGCTCAAGCCCCAGCAGTACAATCCATGAGCAGCAATGGATGGTCACTCCACACCCAACCCACTCCACAGACACAGGAGACTACCCCCATCCCACAGAGGAGAGAGCTGCATCGACAGCCTAACCAATAGTGTAACGGGGGGACAGACACGCCCAAGCTCTCACAATCAGTGGCAAAGTCAGTGCTAGAACCAGGTGGCCAGCACTGGGGCGGGACCCCCACCACCCCCGATCAATGGAGGGAAGGGCTCCACTGACTCCTCTCCCAGGCCTTCTTACTGCCATGCACTGAGCACAGAGTCCAGCCCAGAGAGCCCACAGCTGGGGTTTCTTGTAAGGGATGCCAGAGGGGCTACAGTTGGGACCATGGCTTTACTGGGTGTATTTGCTTGAGCGCATGGCGAGGCTGCTGACGTGGCTCTGGATGCTGACAGGTCTCACGTCCTCACGTCCATACTGCACACATCGCCTTTCTACAGGAAGAAGTCCCACCTGAGCATCCTCTCTTCACAGGCAGGGCTCCTGGGGCGAGTACCTCCCCTGCCCCAGCTGGCTCAGCTCAGTCAACCCCACTCGCGTGCCGGCATGGCCAACCCTCCTTTGTCGTCAGCAATGGGAACCAGAGCCCTTCTGGGCTGTCTCATCGGCACCCGCAAGTCCTGATTACAGCCCCATGGCCAAAAGTCTTTCCTCCCACGACCACAAAGGGAAAAGTTTCCACATTAAAAACCTAAAACTGGCAACAAGGTGCCCATGCAGGAACCTCTTAAACTGGCCATTAAAGTTTATAAGTTAGACGGGCACCAAGCACGAAGGAAAACAAAGCCGCTCCTTCTGGGGCAGCCTGACCACCGCTTTCCCCTGAAGCCACAGGGCTGATGTCACGAGATGAGTTCACTTCCATCACCCACTGCCTGACCATCAAGAGCCCTGTGTTTACGCGTGCAGCCCCCCAGCACTGTCACTCACAAGGCAGCCAGTCTGTTTGCTCTTTGAGGTTGGCAGCCCAGGGCCTGGCGAAGAAAAGGAAAAGAAATAACAGAAACAACAAACCTCAGCGCCCACGGGGCAGCCTGCAAAACACGGAAACGAGGTCAGTCCCACTGGCACCAGGACAGCAGGCTACTCTGGCATCTCTGCGTGGGTGCATCAGGGCAGGGCGTACAGGAACCCTGGCCTACACATGGGATACACCAGCGTGTCAGCCTTCCTGCTGTGGGGTGGAGCCTGGTCCCATCCTGGCCAGTCTGTCACCAGGGATCAACGACCAGCCTCTCCACTCTCTGGTCTCAGCCAGCTGCCTAGCTCCCCTCTCTGCTAAATGCCCGGCCCCAGAGACGGGGGAACAGAAAGACTCAAGGCACCTATGGAGGTTGGTGGGGGCCAGAGACCTGCCCGCTGCAGCTGGACAAGGAGTGAGCAGGGCTGCCCTGGAGCCAGGTGAACTTGCTCCCCAGACTCAGCATGGCTAGCAGAGAGCTCCACAGGACGCCTGCTCAGCTACGGCCAGTAGCAGGGCTAGTTGGTTCAAGCTTGGAACCCACCTAACCAACAGGCCCCTCTAATGGCAAGCTGGAAGAAGCCACCTGACAGTTACCACACAATGAGCCATAGTTTAAGGCCAGAAGGGATCACCAGGTATCCAATCTGACCTGCTAGGTGTCACAGGCCACCAACCCCGGCCTCCCAGGCGAACCCAGCCACCGAAATGAGACCCCCCCAGAAGTGCAGCCCACGGTGCCACAGGCAGGGCAGAGGAGGGAGTGAGGGGCAGCCATGCCCGAGGCCCCTGCCACGCCAAGGCAATGACAACACCAGATACCCCCAGACGATCCTGGCCAGCGACCCGCTCCCCACACTGCAGTGAAAGGAGACAAAACTCCAAGGTCCCTGCCAGGCTGGGTGGAGGGAAAAATCCCTCCCCCCCACATACAGGGACCAGCTGGACCCTGCGTGGGTGAGCCTGAGCCAGAGCCAGCCAGCCAGCCAAGCCCCTGAGAGACAGAGTGCTCGGTGCCACCTCAGCGCCCTGCCCCTCCCTGCCCAAAGCCCCTCTCCAGCCCAGAGGCTTCTGAGGCAGGCGAGAGAAAACTGTTCCCTTGACCCCAGAACAGCCATGGTGCAGGGGGAAAGCCAGCCAGGGGCAGGTGCCAATGCCACTCTGAGTGCAACTTGGCCATAGGGAGCACTCTGCTTCTTGGCCCAGGCTCTCTCTCCATCTGACTGCAAGGGCTGCACAGGTGCTCCAGCAGGTGTGTAACTTGGCAGCCCACCCCCTGGGCAAAGGGAACACACCACCCCAGCACGGAACATGCATCCCTGGCTTCTCATTCACTCCCATGCTCCACTCAGGACCCTGCATGCGGGCACTGCACAAACACTGGGAGGACAAGGTCCTGTCTCCAGGAGCCTACAGACCTAGAATCACAGAACCATAGAGCTGGAAGAGACCTCAGAAGGTCATCAAGTCCAGCCCCCTGCCCAAGGCAGGACCAATCCCAATTAAATCAACCCAGCCAGGGCTTTGTCAAGCCGAGACTTAAACACCTCTAGGGATGGAGACTCCACAACTTCCCTAGGGAACCCATCCCAGTGCTTCACCACTCTCCTAGGGAAATAGTTTTTCCTAATATCCAACCTAGACCTCTCCCACTGCAACATGAGCCCATTGCTCCTTGTTCTGCCATCTGTCACTACTGAGAACAGCCTTTCTCCAGCCTCTTGGAACCTCCCTTCAGGAAGTTAAATGCTGCTCTCAAATCCCCCCTCACTCTTCTCTTCTGCAGACTAAATAGACCCAACTCCCTCAGCCTCTCCTCGTAGGTCCTATGCTCCAGCCCCCTAACCATTTTGGTTGCCCTCCGCTGGACCCTCTCTAATGCATCCACATCCTTCCTGTAATTGGGGGCCCAGAACTGGACACAATACTCCAGGTGTGGCCTCACCAGAGCCGAGTAAAGAGGAATAATTACACCTCTGGATTGACTGGCAATGCTCCTCTTAATGCAACCTAATATGCCATTAGCCCTCTTGGCTACAAGGGCACACTGTTGACTCATATCTAGCTTCTCATCCACTGTAACCCCCAGGTCCTTTTCTACAGAACTGCTACTTAGCCAGTTGGTCCCCAGCCTGTAACTATGCTTGGGATTCTTCCGTCCCAAGGGCAGGACTCTACACTTGTCCTTGTTGAACTTCATCAGATTTATTTTGGCCCAATCCTCCCATTTGTCTAAGTCACTCTGGACCCTATCCCTGCCCTCCAGCGTATCTACCTCTCCCCCTAGCTTAGTGTCATCCGCAAACTTGCTGAGGGTGCAACCCATCCCCTCATCCAGGTCACTAATAAAGATGTTGAACAAAATCAGTCCCAGAACCGAACCTTGGAGCACTCCGCTAGAAACCGACCGCCATCCTGACATCGAGCTGTTGATCACTACCCGCTGGACCCGACCTTCTAGCCAGCATTCTATCCATCTTACCATCCATTTATCCAATCCACATTCCCTTAACTTGCTGGCAAGAATATTGTGGGAGACCGTATCAAAAGCCTTGCTAAAGTCAAGGTATATCACATCCACTGACTTTCCCACATCCACAGTGCCAGTTACCTCATCATAGAAGCTAATCAGATTGGTCAGGCATGACTTGCCCTTCATGAATCCATGCTGACTATTCCTGATCACCTTCCCCTCTTCCAAGTGCTGCAAAATGGATTCCTTGAGGATCCCTGCCATGATTTTCCAGGGACTGTGGTAAGACTGACCGGTCTATAGTTCCCTGGATCGTCTTTCTTCCCTTTTTTGAAGATGGGCACTACATTTGCCTTTTTCCAATCATCCGGGATCTTTCCCGATCTCCATGACTTTTCAAAGATAATGGCCAAAGGCTCCTCAATGGCATTTGCCAACTCCCTCAGTACCCTCGGATGCATTAAGTCCGGACCTGATGAATCATAGAATCCTACAACTGGAAGAGATCTCAGGAGGCATCGAGTCCAGCCCCCTGCCCAGGGCAGTACCAACCCCAAGTCAATCAGCCCAGCCAGGGCTTTGTCAAGCCAAGACTTAAAAGCCTCTAGGGATGGAGACTCCACCACCTCCCTAGGGAACCCATCCCAGGGCTTCCCCACCCTCCTAGGGACATAGTGTTTCCTAATATCCCCCCACTGTAACTTGAGACCATTGCTCACCATTGGTGAGCCAGGAGTAAGGAGATGCCACAGACCTGCTACAGGAGCTGGTGCTAGCTCCAAGACCGGCAATACTCTGGAAGGAAAGAAACCAGCATGAAGAGAATGGGCAGAGGGAGAGCTGTTGTGGTCTGATCCACAGGCAGGAGAGAGAACCAAGAGCAGGGGCTCCCAAGAGATCAGAAACACAGCAGGGGTGGGAAACAACAACATGCCTCAGGCTTTCAATCCAAACCGGCCTGGCCAAAGCGCTAGGAACACAGGGGCTGCCCAGGGTGTGGTGAATGGGGATTTTCCATCTCTGCCTTCCATAGCACTAGGAATGTGTGATCTGAGGGAAATGATCCCCAACCAAGCCACGCGTGGGGCACACAGGCCAGCCCCAGAGAGACCACAGCTGGGTTTCTCATGAGCAACTCCAGAGGAGCCACATTTGGGTCCTGGGTTTACTGGGTGTCTTTGTGTGAGACTGCAGTGGCATCTGGATGGGCGGGGGGGCATTACTAACCCCGCTCCAGAAGGCAGCTCTGCTTCTCTCCTACTCTACTGAGCTGGAGACATTTCACAGCCCCCACCAGCTCGCTGCCTGGGGTACACTCCAGGGAATTCCCAGGGCCTGGCCAGGTCCTGGGGGTGGATCACTGAGGTGGTGCTGCACTCAGTGGAAGGGACACTTGTCTGCCCAGTAAGTCTCTGCTCTCAGAGCAGCTCAGGGTGAGTACACATGGCAGACAAGATGGAGCCCCCAAGAGCAACTAGAGAGGGCAGAGCCAGGGGGTCACCAGCCACGTGGACTCCCCCAGACTAGGGAAGGGCTAGGACAACCCCCATCCACCCCAGGCCACGCCTCTCCCCCCTTCTCCAGACTGAGGTGGCCCAAGGGAATAGCGGAGCCAGCGCTGGCAGCAGGGATCTGCCTCCCCCCCACTCACTGGCAACGGCAGGGGAAACAGAGTCACAAGGACTTAGCTTGCTCTGCTCCTCCGGCCGTGTCGCTCCGCTTCCTGTCTGTGAGTGCGGGGGGCAGTCCCGCCCCTTCCCTGAGCAACACGGCTCGGAGAGCTGAGATGAGCTGGAGTGTTGCTCCACTTCCCCCATCACTGCCGGTGAGTGTGGGGGCGGGAGGTCAGATCCCTACAGGGGGTGCCAGACCCCCTAGTCTGCCCTGGCTGCTGGCCGGCCCCTCGCCCTTCCCACCCACCATGCCAGGGGCACATGACCTCTCATGCCCCCACGCCTCCCCCCGGGAGCCCCTCATGCAATACGGCAGCAGTGTGACAGATGAACAAGCTGGAATGCCACCTTCTGGTCCGAGTAGCACAGCACCAGAAAGATCCTGCCTCCTGGGGAAACTCAAGTGAGAGCCACGCAGCCCTTCGGGGCCAAGGGATGGAGTGAAGAGGGAAGATGAGAAGACCTAGATCTGCCTGGCCTGCATGACAGCATGACTCTGCGACATCTGGGGGGTAATGGTCTGGTGAGGGCCCAGGAAAGCAGCTTTCACTGCCCCCTACTCTTCCAAGCCAGGAGTCTGGGGGCGTCTCACCTGCTCACATTCCCAGCAGCCTCTAGCCACTGCTCGCCAGAGGTTTGTGGGTTATGAAGACAGCTTACTTCACTGGCCACAGTCCCTTCCACACACTCGCTGAACCTCAGCACCTGTGCCAGGCTGGGCTAAGCTGGGCAACCTCCTTTGTGTGCCCAAGAGCAAGTAGATGTGCCAGCTCTCTGCACCCCAGCCGCTGTGAGTCAGCACCCACCAGCACATGCTCACACGCAGCCCCACCGCTCAGATCCACGGGAATGGAGAAATGAAAACAACCATACACAACAGAGCAGCCTCAGCAAACAACTGCTCGTTAAGTTAAAATTAAACTTTGAACAAATATTGACCTTAGGAGGGGACAGAAATTAATCCCGATATATTTACCAGCTTTATAAATGGGACTGACCATAGATGCCCTGTCCACATTGCCAGATGAGATGAGGCTACAATAGCACTTGGATGGGGGGTGGTTTCCTAACCCCTCCCTACAAAGCAGCTCTGCTTCTGCACTGCATACTCCCACGGAGCTGGACACGCTTAAAAAGCAGGAGAAAGAAGAGGAGGTGGCAAAGACCCTGGCCAGGTTTTACCTTCCTCTGCAGCATGAGGCACAGATCACTTGCTGGCTTGAACAAGAGTAAAGGCTGGAGTTTCTGGAACTTGAAGTCTTTAAATCAAGATCTGAAGACTTTGGCAGCTCAGCCAGAGGTTCTGGGTCTATTGCGGGTGGGGGGGATGAAGCACAAGGGAGAGAGGCCTGTGATGTGCGGGAAGTCAAACTAGGAACTAGATGATCATGAAGGCCCCTTCCGGTCGTACGGCCTAGGGACAGGAGAGGAGAGGAAGCCAAGCACCCCATCTCAAATGGAGACTGACACAGACCAGGGATGTGAATGACTAGTTGACTATCCAATAAGCAAATGCTTATCAGTCGGCAGGCTAGTTGAGTAGTCGCTTCCCCCCCTTGCTGCCTCTATCAGAAAGAGGCAGCGGGGGGGCGGGGGGGGGAAGAGGAAGGGGTACTTTCAAAGTGACAGCACCACGTGGAGTCTGGGGCCAGACCCCGGGCTCCACACAGTGTTGCCACTTTGAAACACCATGTGCAGCCCAGGACCAGCTGGGGTGTCCTCAGGCTGCACGTGGCATTTCAAAGTGGCATCACCGTATGGCACCCGGGATCAGCTGGGGAGCCCCCACTGACCCCGGACTCTGCAGCGTTGCCGCTTTGAAATGCCACGTGCAGCCTGATGCCGGGCTCCCTGTGGCGTTACAAAGTGGCAGCGCCGTGTGGAGCCCGGGATCAGTGGGGGAGTCCCCAGCTGACTCCGGGCTCCACACGGTGCTGCCACTTTGAAACACCATGGGGAGTAGGGTTGCCAGGTGTCCGCTTTTGAACCAGACAGTCCGGTATTTTCTAATTAGGTAAGCTTTATTATTATTAGGAGTATCAGTACATAGTTGCGAATTGCCTGGCTGGTAGATGTGCTCACACTGTGTGAGTCACACTGCGTCAGTGTGTCTACCAGCCAGGCAGCACACAACCACGCGGGCGGGAGGCGGGGGGATGGAATCCCCGGGGCTGGACTCGCTCATGCTTCGCCGGGATCGTGCATGGGATGGGCAGCGCCCCGGAATCTGCATGCGGCCGGATCAGTCCCGCTTCCCGTCAGCCGATTCTCTCCCCGCTCCCCCCCCCACACCCAACTCCCTTCTGACCAGCCCTGCTTCCCGCCGGCCGATTCTCTCTCCCCGCTCCCCTCCACCGGCCAGCCCCGCTCCCCCCGACTCTCTTCTGACCAGCCCTGCTTCCCGCCGGCTGGTTCTCCCCCTTCCCGATCTCCCCTGGCTAGCTCCACTCCCTCCACCCCTACTGGCCAGCCCTGCTTCCCGCTGGCCGGTCCCCATCTTCCCGGCCAGCCCCGCTACCCCCGTCCTTCCCCAATCTCCCCGGCCAGCCCCGCTGCCCCGGCCCCGCCCCGCCAGCCCTGCTTCCCACCGGCCGCCCCACCCCCAGCCAGTCTCCGCCCCCTCCCGGCCAGTCTCCGCCCCATCTGAGATCAAGTGTGTCCAGTATTTTTTTTTATGCCACCTGGTAACCCTAGTGGGGAGCACTGGGCCAGTGGGGGACCGCCCTGCTGGCCCAATGCTCCCCACAGTGCTTTTGCCTTTGAAGTGTAGCAGCAGCCTTAGGGCTGTTGCTACACTTCAAAGGCAGAGGCACCTTATCAACTAATCAAATAGTCAATTACTCAAAATGTAACATCCCTAACACAGACCCAGCGACACTGGGTCTCTCTTTTCTCAGGACATGGGGCAGCAGGGTCTGGCTGTGTCAGATGCAAAGGGGATCCTGTGCCGATGGAAGCCCCACCAGAACTAGAGTGTAGCACCAATCACTCAAGAAAGCCCTTCCTCAAGAACCTGAGGCCCAAGAAATACAGAGCTGTTTGCAAATGCTTGTGCAATGCTTCTGGGGCCCTATCAAGCTCTCCCATGGCTGGACAATCATAGGGCCACATGCCTGCCACAGAATGGGCTGCTCTCCTAGCCAGAGACCCCGGCACTACGCAGGGGGCGATGGTTCCATTCATTAGAGCCAATCATTTGGCAATTCTCACTAAAGAGGATGGACGAAGATTCCCACTGAGCCATTCTTTTTAGGGGACAGATCTGAGGAACTCAACCAGACTGAGGTGTCAATAAAGGATGTTCTGGAAAAACTGATAAATTTAACAGCATAAGACACCAGGACCAGATGTGTTTCAACTAACAGTTCTGAAGAAACTCAAATATGAAATTGCAGAACTACTATTTGTGGTGCGTAACCTATCACTTAAATCAGCCTCTGTACCAGATGATAGGAACATAGTTAATGTAACACTGATTTTAAAAAAGGCTCAAAAAGTGATCCCAGCAAATAAAGGCTAGTAACTAACATCAGTACCAGGCAAACTGGTTGAAACAATAGTAAAGAACAGAATTACCAGACACAGTAATGAACACAATACTTAGGGGACAAGTTAACATGGCTTTAGCAAAGGGAAATCAAAAGACAGGAAATAAAGAGTAGGAGTAAACAGTCAGTTTCCACAGTATAGAAAAGAAAACAATGGGATTCCCCAACAATCTGTACTGGGGCCAATGCTGGTCAACAGTAAGCTGGCAAAGTTTGCAGACAGTGTAAAATGACTCAAGATAGTTAAATAATTTCTGGTTGCTACAGTATTCAAGGTGTGGGCGTATTATGGATTTATCTAGTGGCATTATAATATATCCTGTCTGATTATCTATCTCTTTCCTAATGGTTCTGAACATTGTTTGCTTTTTTGACTGCTGCTGCACATTGAGAATTATCCACAATGACTCCAAGATTTCTTTTGAGTGGTAACAGCTAATTTAGACCCCATCGTTTTGTATGCACAGCTGGGATTATGTTTTCCAATATGCATTACTTTACATTTATCAGCATTTGATTTCACATGCCATACTGTGGCCCCGTCACGCAGCTGTGCGAGATCCCATCTGACAGCCAGCATCTGCAACTAGTGTTCATCATCTGATACGCGAGGTTTCGGACAGAGGACCAGGGAGTAGATGACCTGGCCCATGTAGAACTAGAAAACAACCCTAGGCAGAAAAGCTGGATGCAGGTACAGCTGGACCATATCCCTGTAGAACACTTTATAGGGAAGCTCCGAAGTGAGCACCCTGATCTCAGACACTCACTATGCCGACATTAGGGCAACCAAGGAGGACACCTTCCAGGAAAGGAACAGGAGGGATCAGGAAGTTAGGGGCTCAAACGGAGGGCCCATGAGTTTCAAGAGCACCAGATTCAGGTCTCACGGGGGAACCGGGTCTTGGACATGTGGGTAAAGGCAGTCCAGACCTTTCAGCAGCTGTGCCACCATGGGCTGGGCAAAAACAGACTTGCTCTGTAGCGGATGGTGGAACGTGGAAATGGCCACCAGATGCACCTTCACTGAAGACAGCGCCAAGCCCAGGAGATTTAGGTATAAGCAAATAGTTCGGGATGACCTGGAGCAAAGCCTCTGTGGGATGAATTCTTGTTCAAGGTCCAACATGCAAATCGCTTTTCCACTTGGCGACATAGGTAGCTCTGGTGGTGGGCTTCCTGCTGCCCAGAAGGACCTGTTGGATTGCTGTGGAGCACTGTCTCTGGTCCGTGCTTAGCCCCAGAGCAGCCACACAGTCAGGTGCAGCAACACCAGGTTCGGGTGCAGCAGATTGCCATGGTTCTGGGACAGCAGATCCGGATGGAGAGAGAACTGCAACTGAACCAGTACTGGCAAGGCCATGCTGGGGCAATGAGAATGACCCATGCTCTGTCTTGCTTCACCTTCAGCAGAGCTCTGGATCAACAGTGCCAGAGGAAAGATGTACATCAGCGCTCCCGATCGCAGAATCAGGAAGGCGTCTGACAGGGAACCTTATTCCTGCTGCATAGGGGGCAGAAGACATGGCCTTTCCTGTTCTGCCTGGACGCACACAGGTTCATCTGGGGAGTCCACCACCATGAGACGATCAGACTGACCATCCCTGGATGGAGGCAGCACTTGTGGTGAAAGGAGAAAGCTCTGATGAGGTGAGGTGCCAGGACATTCCTGGTTGCAGGTAAGTGAGCAGCCACCAGACAGATGGCGTTCTGTACACAAAGCATCTCTGGACACAGGGCTGAGGTCCTGGCACCGCCCTGCTTATTGATGTAATATGTTGTGGCTGCATCTTCCATGAGCACCACCACCACCTTGCTTTTCACATGGGGGCAAAAATGCCTGGTAGGCCAGGTGCACCACCTTGAGTTCCCTGGCACGGATATGAAGAGCTTGATCATGCTGCATCCAGCAGCCTTGGGTACTGAGTTCACCCAGGTAACTTCCCCAGCCCAGATCTAACATGTTCGAGACCAGGGTGAGTGACGGTGATGGGGAGAGAAAAGGGAACTCCCACAGCACTGACTTGGGCACAGTCTTGCAACGTGACCACTCAGTCTAAGGGGTGCCTGCTGGGAATGTAGACCGTTGCCAGCCATGTCTGCAGGGGTCAAAGATGAAGCTGGGCAGGCGTGCCTGACCACATACTGCCACGTGGCACATCAGCCGCAGGCAAGCATGGGCCATAATGACCTCACATGGGTCTCCTCACATGGGTTGTGAGATCCACCATGCTGAAAGTCTGTTTCCCAGAAGGAAGACCCTGGCTTGCATGGAATCGAGAACTACTCCGATAAACTCTATGTGCTAGACTGGTGTCAATGTGGATTTCTGCATGTTTATGAACAGGTTCAAGTTGTTGCGGTGGAGTGTTGCAGATGGAAGCTTCTCCACGCCTATTCTGGAGTCCTGCTCTTGATAAGCCAGTCATCAAGAAGAGCTGGACAACCGACATCTGAGGGTAGTGCCATGAACTGGAAGTGGCACCTTGCCCTATGAAACATAGGAACGGTGTCTTGGGACTATGGAGATATGGAAGTAAGTGTCCTTTACATCTAGAGAGGCGTACCAGTTCTCTGGATCCAAGGAGGGGATAGTGGAGGTCAGGGAGACCATGCAGAACTTCAACTTCTTGAGAGACTTGTTGAGGCCACGCAGGTCCCAGATGGGTCTGAAGCCTCCCTTGGCCTTTGGGATTAGGAAGTATTGGAAATAGAATCTTCTTCCTTCCATGTCCCTCAATTATAGGAGCTTGCTGGCCTCCTCAACTGCAAGTTGATTGTGAGAGGGATCCCTCAGGAGGGTTGGGAATCAGGAAACAAGGGGGCGACAAGGAGGGGTAGCCACAAACTTCAGGTATAGGCCCAGCGGTCCAAGGTAACCCATGACCAGGCAGAGTGGGAGGGGGAAAGTAGTTGAGGAAAGGATGGGTAGGATCTGGCTGGCTGACTTGGGTGTTGCTCTAAAGCGTACCCTCAAAACAATTGTTTTTGGCCCCCAGATGCTTGGTGATCAAGAGGAAGAAGGGCAACGATGGCTAAACGCAGTATCCTTTCTCCTTGCAGATCCCTGCTGGACTTGCCAAAGGCTCAACAGTGGCTGAAGCCAGTATGGTTCTTGGGTGATTGGGGTATTCATGCCCAACAAGTGATGGTCAGCCTTAGTGTCCTTCAACCTGTGTAGCCTGATGTCCACTTGACTGGAGAAGCACCTAACTCTGTCAAAAGAAAGGTCCTGAATAGAGGCCTGCATCTCCTCAAAAAGGCCCGACATTCGGAGTCAGGAGCTGCATCATATAACGACTGCAACCTCCCTCTCCACTAAGTCCTCGGCATCCCATGCCATTTGCAGGGATCTGGCTGCTGCGGTCCCTTCTATCAGGGTACCAAATTCCTGATCCTGATCAAGGGATTCCTGAAACTTCCAGAGATTGTCCCAGAGGTTAAAATTGCTCTGACAAAGCTACTGATAACACTGCAAAGGGAGAAGCATCCACACCAGAATGCCCCATGCTCCCCAATACGGTCACTTGCTTCACAGCCACTGTAGTGCCATGGAAAGCAGAACAGTTTCCACTGCACAATCCTGCCACAGAGACTAGGACAATAGGTTGAACTGGGCCATCCTCTGTTGATGAGGGAGGAGCTGTTGAGGCCTGGGTCTGCCTGCTGTTCGTGGCTACCAGGGAGCACTGACCAGGTGTGAGCAACCAGTGGCTATACCAGAGAGACTGATTCTGGTGCTGGGGAGATGGGCGTTGTGAGGAAAGATGCTGCAGGGACTGATAACACAAAGGGGAGTGGTCCCATGTTGCTGGCAACCAGGACCTACATCTAGACATGCATCAGCAACAGGGTGAATGGCATTGGTCATAATATGGGAAGCACTGTCCCTGCACTGGGGTAGAAGTTACTCACTCTCTGCAGTAACAATGGTTCTTCGAGATGCGTGTTCCTGTGGGTGCTCCATTCAGGTGTCAGTGCGTCCTCGGTTGGTGATCCAAGATTTTTAGCCTAGCAGTGCCTCCCCACGCACTGCATGCGCAGCAGCTGGCTCACACTGTTTTCGTTGTTAGTGGTGTGAGTATCCCTTTGTTCCTTTTCTACTGGAAATCCTATAACGGACTCCAAAGTAGAGGGGAGGAAGGGAAGGCAGTGGAGCACCCACAGGGGGACACACCTCGAAGAACCATCGTTACGGCACAGGGTGAGTACTCGTCTCCCTCGAGTGGTGTCCCTGTGGGTGGCTCCACGCAGGTGAGTAAAAAGCAGTACCCACCATTGTGGAGGTGGGCATTGGAGTCATCTACTGGCAGAGGCAAGGACTGCATCGCCCACGGTGTTACTCGCACAAATTTCTCTATTCCTTCCACACTGTAGGGACACACACCTTTACCCAGTTCCTAGGGCTCAAGGTGCAACCCTGTTAATTTACACACCCACCCGTACCCAATTCCTAGGGCTCAGGGCGTAACTTCCTGTGGGTTGGCAGGATCTTTAGCCACTGAAAGAGCCTCACACAGTAATATTCTTATCCTCTGCTTATTGACAATTCCCAAACAAGCTGAATACACATGCTAAGCACACAGTGTCATGCTCACCAATCCTGACAAAGTCAGGCAGACTTCCCCTGTTGGCCAGGCAAGATCAGTCTCTCTGGATCTTAGCTGCTGCACATCACGGTCATGCAGGAGAATCCTGGCAGCTCTGGTCTTAGGCTGGGTCTTGGAGGTGAGTAGTTCTTCCAGGTCTTCTCTCTTCTTCTTGGCGTTCCTTTCTGTTTTTGTTTCCCTTTGCTCTTCTTCCAGCCTTTTGCTTCCTTCCTTCTGCTTCTGTTACTTCCAATCTTCTTCCTGGTCTCCTTCTTGGACCCCAGTTTATATAATGAAACCTGAGTCCTGCTTAGCTATACCTTAACCAATTATATTCGCATAATTTTACTAACCAATCATAACAAAATTACCTAACCAATCATATCCCACCACCTTAACTGATTTACACCTAGCAAAATTAATTATACAGCAGACAGGAACAGTTACAAACCAGACAGAGATCACACAGTCAAACAATAGGAAAGTGTAATGACAATGATCATAGAATGAGGATTCCACACCATTCTCTATGGAGAAGCAGTTTCTTGCCAGACAGAATGGGGTGACTTAAGTTTTCTTTACCCATCTTGAGATCTGTTTCATTATCTGGTGACAGTGGGGGAGCGATCAGGACAAAGTCCCCTCCTAACAACCTGGTGTGACACTCACATTCCGTCTATTTTATATTTAAAAAAAAAAAAGTATGTGACTCCAGGCCTTACAACTAATGGCTGCTGCTCTTCAGTCTGGCTGCAGAAGGCAGCTTTGGTTCAGGCCTAGAACAGGCCTTCCAACATGGCTACAGAAAAAACAGATTGTTACAGTCCCCTCCTTAATGACACTTTTACCAAAGCTGTCATTACTATTTCAGGAGTCCAATACTCAGACTGGCTGAGCTTGGTCTTGACACTCCTGGGTATCATTAACAAGGGCCTCATTTGACTTTGCATGCCAGCTTCCTGTCTCCTTCGAACAGTTCTCTTCACCCAGCAAGCCAAAGCGATCATACTCACTAATAAAGCCAATTGGATTCCAATGATCACCACAATGGGGTGTACCATTATATTTAGCATACCTGCTGCAGAAGGTGACCAACCTAATAGCGTTTCCCACCAGGAGTGAT
Source organism: Rafetus swinhoei (assembly GCA_019425775.1). Taxonomy (NCBI): domain Eukaryota; kingdom Metazoa; phylum Chordata; order Testudines; family Trionychidae; genus Rafetus; species Rafetus swinhoei. Next base: position 1,691,444 of record CM033439.1, on the reverse strand, counting down.
GTCCTGTATCTGCAATAGTTTTAAGTACATGAGTAATTTCGGCATTATTATGCTACACTTCAACACGTATTTGTTCTTCTGTCTGTGCAATATACTGTAAATGTGAATGTAACATAGGATGGATTAACAACGGCAGTGGTAGGTACCGGTCCTCGCAGTAACATGTTACGTTGTGCAAAAGTATGTGTGGAAGACCATGTAGCCACCCTGCAAATGTTGGCTAGTGGGACATTATGTAGAAAGGCAGTAAATGCAGCCATCCCTCAGGAGGATTGTGTTGTGACCGACCGCTTGTGGTGGTTCCTTGTTTCTAAGTCTATAGCAGGTATTTATACAAGTTGCTGTCCACCTGGATATGTGCTGTGCAGAAATGGCTGTTCCTCTGGCAGGACCGGACGTGGATATAAAAAGTCTGTCAGATTTTCTAAAAGGGTTTTGTTTTGTCTATATAGAATGCGATAGTCCTTCTTGTATCGAGGGTAGGCAGTGCCACCTTCCTCAGGGAGGCATGCGGCTTACGGTAGTAGGTGGGAAGATAAATGGGTTCATTCACATGAAAGTTGGAGATAACTTTGGTAAAAACTTTGGATGGGGTCTGAGAATAATCTTATCTCTGGTGAAGAGCGTATATGGTGGGTCCATCATCAGGGCTGAGATTTCGCTTACTCGTCATGCTGATGTGATCGCGACAAGGAAGGACACTTTCACGACTATATGTTGCATTGAGGCTGTCACTAAGGATTCAAAGGGAGGTCTTGTTAAGGAGTCTAACACAAGGTTCAGGTCCCAAGGTGGGAGGAGTGGACATATATGGGGTTGTGCTTTTGAGAGACTTGCTAAGAACCATTTAGTGATGGGATGGGCAAACACCAAGGCATCATTCACCGGCTCATGAAAAACAGTGATGGCCAACAGATGGATTCTTATGGAGCTAATGGAAAGTCCCATGTCACTAAGGTCCATCAAGTATTCCAAGACGGTAGGTACTGGAGAGGTATGTGCATGTAGATTGCCTTGGCTGCACCATTCCTGAAACCTCTTCCATTTTTTTTGATAGGCGTATCTCATGGAAAGGCAGCAACTGCTGAGGAGGATCTGTTTCACTCTCTGGGAGCAAGTAAGTTCATTGTTCTGGAACCATGGAAAAGCTAAGCAGTGCGCTTCAAGCTCTGAGAGTTCAGGTGATGTGTTTGTCCGTTGCGTTGAGTTAATGATTGAGGAGTGACGGGGAGCTGAATGGGTTTGGAGATTGACAGGTAATGAAGGTATGGAAACCAATGTCTCAGCCAATATGGTATTATCAAGATAACCTTCGCTTGGTCATCTTGGATCTTGTACATTACTGTGGGGATCAGGGGAATTGGAGGAAATGTGTATGAAAGAGGAGCTGTCCATGGTATGGTGAACGCATCCCCTGTAGAGCGTTTGCCTTGTCCTCCTTGGGAGTAGGAGCAATGTTGCTGTTGGTTTTCATAGCAAAGAGGTCTATGACTGGGACCCCCATAGCCGAAAAATGGGTAAAATGACTGTCAGGCTGAGTTCCCATTCATGGTGGTATGAGAAATGTCTGCTCAGCTTGTCTGCTCTGGTATTCTGTTGGCTTGGTATGTACATTGAAATCGGTGTAATGTTGTTCTTGATGCACCAGTTCCAGAACTTGCCTGCCTCAGCAAATAGTGAGCATGACTGGGCACCCTCCAGTCTGCTGATGTAATGCACACACGGAGTGTTGTCCGAGAGGACATGTATAGTATGGCCCTGGATCAGTGGCAAAAAATGGAGACAAGCGTTGCAGACTGTTTGGAGTTCTAAGAGATTGATGTGCAGTCTTGTCTCTCATTGTGACCACCTGCCTTGCACTATGTGATGCCTGCAGTGGGCTCCCCATCCTAGAAGGGAAGTATCTTTAGTGATTACCCATGATGGAAGGCAACTCCAGACAGCAGGTTGTGTAGGCAGGTCCACCATCGCAGCAATGTGAGCACTACTGGTGTGGGTGTAACTCGCTTGGCAAGACTGTGTCGATTGAGGATATACAAGGATGCCAGCCAGGCTTGTAGGCATCTCATGTGGAGTCTTGCCAGGGACACCAAGAAGGTCATGGCTGCCATATGCCCTAAGGGCCTGTAAACATATTTGGACGGTTGTCACCAGGACTGTAAAATCGTTTGAATAAGGGTGCACTGTGTTTGGAAACGGCTCAGGGAGAAATGCCCTGGCCACAGTAGAGTCCAGAAGCTCTCCAATTAATTCTATTCTCTGGGTGGGGTCCAGAGTAGATATCCATACATTTATTAAAAGACCCAGCTGGGTAAAGGTGTCTCGAGTAAGGTCTGTCATGATCATTGTGTGTTGTCGGCAGGATCCTTTGATTAAGCAATTGTCAAGGTACGGGAATATGACTCCCTCATGCTTTCTGAGAAAGGCTGTGACTGCCGCCTGGGTTTTGGAGAAGACACGGGGTGCTGTTGACAGTCCAAAAGGAAGGATTCGGTATTGATAATGACCCTTGCCCACCATAAACCGGAGGAACCTCCTGGGGCCCGGATGTATTGTTATATGAAAGTACGCATTTTGAAGGTTGAGGGATGAGAATAAGGCCCCCTCAACCAGTGATGGGATGATGGTTCCCAGAGTTAACATCATGAACTTGTTGTTGCACACGAACTTGTTGAGGTTCGTGAGATCTAAGATTGGCCTCCATCCCCGTCTTTTTCGATGTGAAGAAAGAGTTGGAATAGAACCCTCTTCCGTGAAATTCTGGTGGAACTCGCTCTAAGGCCCCTAAGCTAAACCGTTGTTACATTTCTGCTCGTAGAAGGGGCTTGTGAGAGGGGTCCCTGAAGAGAGATGGGGAAGGGGGTGGGTAGGGGGTTGTGATGAGGGAGTATACCCCGCACTAGAAGAGGGGAGGTGAAAACCTTGTGGGAGGAGGAAGTCCTGCCCCTTCGACCCAACTGGGCATGCTCCAAGTGCTGGAACAATATAAAAGGCCAGAAAGCAGCTCAGTCTGGGCAGGCCAGTGAAGAGGAAGATTCTCTAGACAGAGCTCCAGCGCTGCTAGAGTCCACATCCCAGACAGAAGGAGCTGAAGCACCAGAAGGCTGCTACTACTCAGCCCCTATGGAGACCCAGGGAGAAACCACTGCCAGGGAGCCGGGAGACCCCACCGCTACGTGGGACGACGCCCCAGCAGGACCAGTAGGAAGCAATCCAGGGAGCGTGCAGGAGCCGCCTCTCCTGCCCTGGTATTCTCAGCGTGTTTCGACCAGATTCCCCACCGGGAGGGAGCGGTAGGCAGCCCCACCACTCATAGGGCCCTGGGTTGGGACCCAGTGGAGCAGTGTGGGCCCAAGTCTCCCTACCAGGGGCTAACCCCAGTCATGTTGACTTTCACTATTAGGCCCTACTGCCCTGACACAAGGGCACTCATAGACTCTAGCTATTAGGCCCTACTGCCCTGAAGCCAGGAGGGCTTATTGACTCTGGCTATTAGGCCCTTATGCCCTGAACCCAGGAGGGCTTATTGGCTCTCACTATTAGGCCCTACTGCCCTGATGCAAGGGTGTTCAGTGACTCTGGCGATTAGGCCATACTGCCTGGAAGCCCAGAAGGCTTATTGACTTTGGCCAGTAGGCCATTTTGCTCGGCCAGTAGGACTACTCATGGACTTAAGAGTTGTGTAGGGTGCAAGAGATTTATGGACTAGTAATGCGGCCACAGGGTATAGACAGGAACAGGATGGCATAGCCAGTTCTTATAATCTTGAGGACCGATCGGTCCATAGTAATGAGGGCCCATTGGGAGTAGAAGGACCTCAATCTGTGATGCAAGATGTGGATGTTGTACACTGGATGGAGGGGGTGATCGCTCATACCCTTGACTAAAGCTTCAAATTTGCTGGCACGGATTGACATGCAGATGTCTAGGCATGCTGCGCCTTTCTTCTATTTGGCCTTTGCTTTGACCTGTTGTCAAAGGGCCTCTGATGCTGTCTTTGACAGGATGTATCTCTTGTCCTCTGATGTGGTGTGTATCTCTTCCTCTTATTGGCTGGCATGTATCATAGAATCATAGGGCTGGAAGAGACCTCAGGAGTCATCGAGTCCAGACCCCTGCCCAAAGCAGGACCAATCCCAACTAAATCAGCCCAGCCAGGGTTTTGTCAAGTCAGGACTTAAACAACGCTAGAGATGGAGTTTCCACTCCCTCCCTAAGGAACCCATTCCAGTACTTTACCACCCTTCTAGTGAAATAGTTTTCCTAATATCCAACCTAGATCTCCCGCACTGTAACTTGAGATCATTGCTCCTTGTTCTGCCATTCGTCACTACTGAGAACAGCCTCTCTCCATCCTCTTTGGAACCTCCCTTCAGGAAATTAAACGCTGCTATCAAAGCCCCTCTCATGCTTCTCTTCTGCAGACTAAATAAGCCCAAATCCCTCAGCCTCTCCTCATAGGTCATGTACTCCAGCCCCCCTAATCATTTTGGTTGCCCTCCACTGGACCCTCTCCAATGCGTCCTCATGCTTTCTGTAGTGGGGGGGGGGGGGCCCAGAATATGATGCAATACTCCAGATGTGGCCTTACCAGTGCCGAATAAAGGGGGAATAATCACTTCTCTAGATCTGCTGGCAACGTTCCTCCTAATGCAACCTAATATTCTATTAGCCTTCTTGGCTACAAAGACACACTGTTGACTCATATCCAGCTTCTCATCCACTGTAATCCCCAGGTCCTTTTCTGCTGCACTGCTACTTAGCCAGTCGGTCCCCAGCCTGTAATAATGCTTGGGATTCGTACATCCCAAGTGCAGAACCCTGCACTAGTCCTTGCTGAACCTCATCAGATTTCTTTTGGCCCAATCCTAATCAGTCTAGGTCACTCTGGATCCCTGCCCTCCAGCATATCTACCTCTCCCCCTAGCTTAGTGTCATCCACAAACTTGCTGAGGGTGCAATCCATCCCCTCATCCAGGTCATTAATAAAGATGTTGAAGAAAACCGGCCCTAGAATTAATCCTTGGGGCACTCCACTTGAAACCAACTGCCAACCTAACATCGAGCCATTGATGTTGGGCCCAACAATCTAGCCAGCTTTCTATCCACCTTACAGTCCATTTATCCAATCTATACTTCCTTAACTTGCTGGCAAGAATATTGTGGGAGACCGTATCAAAAGCTTTGCTAAAAACAAGATATATCACATCCACCGACTTTCCCATGTTCACAGAGCCAGTTACATCATTATAGAAGCTAATCAGATTGGTCAGGCATGACTTGCCCTTGGTGAATCCATGTTGACTATTCCTGATCACTTTCCCCTCTTCCAGGTGCTTCAAAATGGATTCCTTAAGGATCCCCTCCATGATTTTTCCAGGGACTGTGGTAAGGCTGACTGGTCTGTAGTTCCCTGGATTGTCCTCCTTCCCTTTTTTAAAGATGGGCACTACATTTGCCTTTTTCCAATTATCTGGGATCTCTCCCGATCCTCATGAGTTTTCAAAGATAATTGCCAAAGGCTCTGCAATTACATTTGCCAACTCCCTTAGTACCCTCAGATGCATTAAATGCAGATCCATGGATTTGCATACATCCCATGTATGCAGAGGGTTGTACATGAATCTTTCGCCGAATGGAGTACCTCATCTGTTTTGGCCATGAATAGTTGAGCCCTGTCAAAGGGTAGATCCTCCACTTTAGTTTGCAGTTCCCTGGGAAGACCAGATGACTGTAGCCAGGAAGCTCAGTGCATAATGATCGCCGTTGCCATTGACTGGGCCACTGTGTCTGCTACATCCATCGAGGCTTGAAGCACTGTACAGACAATGGACTGGGCCTCCTTTATGATGGACTGCAGCTGTGGCCTTTCTTGTTCTGGAAAGTCAAGGAGCAACATTTGAAGTTTGGTGTAACTGGAGTAGTTGTAATTGGCCAGGAGGGCTGTGTAGTTGGAAATTTGAAACTGGATCATGGCCAAGACCTTCCTCCTGAAGATATCTAATCTTTTGTGCTTATTGTCCTGGGGAGCTGACTTATACTGTGGTTGTCTAGACCGGTGGTGGACAGAATCAATGACTTAAGAATTTGGCTGCGGATAAGAAAACAGGAAATCCATGTTCTTTGCAGGGACAAAATATTTTCTATTGGCTCTGCATTTGGTAGGTGGAATAGAGGCAGGGGTTTGCCGTATAGCCTCCAAAGGCTCCACGATGGCCTCATTTATTGGTAATGCAATGTTGGAAGACGTGGAAGGGTGTAAAATTCTTAATAGTTTGTGCTGGTTTTCCTGTACCTCTTGTAAGGATATGACTTGTGACTGTGCTACCCTTTTGAATAACTTCTGAAATTGTTTCAGATCATCAGCTGGCAGAGAAGAGGAGGGAAGAGGAAGTTAGTCACCTGGCACAGTAACGATGGTTCTTTGAGATGTGTGTCCCCGTGGGTGCTCCACTGTTGGTGTTGGGTCGCTCCAGCGCCGCAGATCGGAATTTTCACTAGCAGTAGTCAGCCGGACTGTGCATACGTGGTGGGCACCTTGTGCTGTTTGCGCCACACTGCTCCCGCATGCGGTCCGGCTCCTGCCAGTTCCTCATGTCTGCCCAAGCATCTGAAAAACATGATTAAAGACCACAAACTCCAAAGTGGGGAGGAGGGCGGATAGTGGAGCACCCCTGGGGAAACACATCTCGAAGAACTGTCATTAAAGCATCAGGTGAGTAATTTCCTCTTCTTCTTTGAGTGATAGCCCCATGAGTGCTCCACTGTTGGTGACTTTATAGCAGTATCCGAGAACACATGGAAGGCAGGTCTCGGAGTCATGGTTTAACAGCTGTGGAGAGTACTGCTGAGGCTACTGAAGTATTGTTAGATGAGTGCTTGTAGATTGCGTAATGCTTCAAAAAGTGTCGTTGGCAGACCATTTGGCCACACAGCAGATGTCTTGGAGGGGAACCCCTCAGAGGAAAGCCATGGATGTTGCTACAGCTCTCGTGGAACGAGCTTTAGGTGTTCCCAGAAGTGGCTTATTTCAGATGGCAGAACACTTACTAATACATGAAACTATGAGTTTGGAGATGCATTGAAATGAAAGTGGTTCACCCTAGGATCAATCCGCTAAGGAAATTAACAAGCATTCTGACTTACAGAGAGATCGAGTTCTGTCTGTGTAAAAGGCAAGTGTTCTACGCACATCAAGAAAATGAAGAACAACCTCCCGTTGGGATGCATGTGGCTTGGGATAGGATGGGAGGATGATTGATTCATTGATGTGGAAGTCAGAACATCCTTTGGGAATGAAGGAAGGGTAAGGGCATAATACAACATTGTCCTTATTAAAGGTCATATATGGCGGTACCACCATGAGGTCCACTAGCTCGCCAACTCTACAGGAGGAATAGTGAGTAGAAAAAACACTTTGATCATCATGATTGAGAGTGGGGAGGTAGCTAGTGGTTCAAAAGGGGGATGGTTAAGGGCGTCCAGCACCATTTCTAGATTCCACGCTGGTGGTGATGTTCTGTGCGGCGGGTGAAGGTTGCAGAGCCCCTTGATTAATCTTTTGGTTGTGGGGTGAGCAAACACTGAAAAACCATCACATGATAGAAGGCAGTGATTGCTACCAAGTGGACTTTCAGTGAAGCAAGGGCTAGTCCTGAGTGCTTCAATAGGAGGATATACTCTAGAATTTCATGTAGGGGCACTATGTATGGATCGAGGCATTTACCAGTGCACCACAAGACGAATCTATGCCTTTTTGAAGATAAATGGAACATGTGGTTCACTTCCTGCTATGCATGAGCACCTCTTTTACTTGCCTTGAACAGAAAATTTCAGATTCGTGGAATCAATGAGGAGCCAAGCCATCAGGAGCAGAACCTGGGGCTGAGGTTGAAGCAGGGTCCCGTTGCTCTGGGTTAACAGGTTGTGGCATTTGGGAAGGGGATTGGGTGGTTGAGGAGACATCTAAGAGAGATAAGGAAACCATATCTGTTATGCCCAGGAGGGGGCTATGAGAATCACTGTTGCCCTATCCCTGTTAATCTTTTCAAGGACCCTGGGTATGAGTGGAGTTGGAGGGAAGGCATATAACAGGGGGGCCTTCCAGTTGAGGAGAAAGGCGTCTCCTAGGGATCCTGGTCCAATCTCGGCTCTGGAACAATATGATCGACACTTCGTGTTCTCGTAGAAGGCGAAGAGATCTATTAATGGAGAGCCCTATCGGCAGAAGATAGGTTGGAGCACCTGGAGATGGAGCTCCCAATCGTGGTCCGGTGCAAAGTGTCTGCTTAGTGAGTCTGCAGTCACATTGTTGATCCCAGGTAAGTAGGAAGCCACTAGGGTGATTCTGTTGCAGATGCACCAGTTCCAAAGACGCACTGCTTCAGCACACAGGGAGCGGGAGCGATCTTGGTGATTTATGTAATACATTGTCGTTGTGTGGTTGGTAAGTATTCTGACGGTGGTATCTTGAATGTGCATGAAGTGTTTTCATGTGTTGAAAATGGCTCTGAGCTCCAAGAGGTTTCTATGAAAGGTCGCCTCTCGTGCCGTCCATTGCCCCAGTGCAAACGTATCGCCCATATGGGCGCCCCATCCAATGAGGGCGGCATCTGTGGTAACATGGATATACGGTTGGTCCTGGTGGAATGGGACTCCTGTAAGAAGGTTGCGCAGCTCAGTCCACCACTTGAGGGAAGCTATGACAGTGGTAGGAGGAGAGACTTGCTTGTGTATATGGTGATTTGAGTGGGTATAGACAGATGCCAGCCAGTGCTGGAGGCATCGAAAGTGCAGTTGTGCATGGTTGACTACATATGTTGTGGACGCCATATGGCCCATGAGCTGGAGACAGGGGAGTATTGTTACTGTGGGGCTCATGGTGACCACAATGACCAGACCCTGGATTGCTTGAAACCTTTGGGTGGGCAGATATGCCCATGCTGTGGTAGAGTCCAATCGGGCTTCTATAAATGTTAGGGCCTGTGTAGGCTGGAGAGTAGATTTTTGGTCGATGATAAGTCCAAGCGACTCAAACATTTGTCTGGTTGTTAGTATCATGCGGTGTGTGTCTGCAGCAGATGGTCCTTTTATTAGGCAGCTGTCGAGGTAAGGAAAGAGTATGATTCGTTGTCGACACAAGTATGCTCCCACTACTGCAAGTGTCTTTGAGAATACCCTAGGTGCGGAGGAGAGGCTGAAGGATAGCCCGCAATAATGGTAATGTTCTGATCTGACTATGAAGCAAAGGAACCTCCTGTGAGCGGGGTGGATAGAAATGTGGAAATAAGTGCCCTGCATGTCGAGAGCTGCAAACCAATCCCCTTTGTCTAGTGCTGGGATTATCGATGCCAGGGTCACCATTTTGAATCGCTGTTTCCAAAGGTATCGATTCAGTTTTTGAAGGTCAAGAATAGGCTCCAACCAGCCATTCTTTTCCGCGTAAGAAAGTAGTGGGCGTAGAAGTCCTTGCCTCTGAACTTGTCTGGTACCCTTTCCACTGCTCCAATAGAGAGGAGCTGATGGACCTCCTCTTGAAATAGATCTTCATGGGAGGGGTCCCTGAAGAGGGACGTGAAGGGTGGGGAGGTGTGTGGTAGTGCTGTGAATGGGATGGTGCAACCCGATGCCACAACCTCAAGAGCCCAGCGATTGGATGCAATGACGGCCCAACAGTGATGAAAGGGCCTCAAACTGTGGTGAAAAGTGGGAACCCTGGGATCATGGGGAGGTTCTGCAAGCCCTCGACCAGTAAGTCAAACCTGCTGCTTATTTAAATGTTGATTAGCATTGCGGTTATTTTGAAGATGCCTTCTCTGAGGTCACTGTCTCGTTCGAGACTGGTCAAAGCTTCTTTGTTGGTATCTTGAATATGAAAAATCACTGTGCTTCTGATAGGGCTTGTACCACTTGCGACAATATGGGGGCGTGTACATACCCAATGTAAGAAGGGTAGTTCTGGAGTCTTTACTTGAATGAAGAACCGCATCAGTCCTTTCAGCAAATAGCTTTTGCTTACCAAATGGAAGATCCTCTACTTTATTTTGCAGCTCATGAGGGACCCTAGCGGATTGCAACCACAAGGCGCTCCGCATAACTATGGAGGTTGCCATGGAACGGGCTGCCATGCTGGCAACATCAAGTGTGATCTGGAGGGCAGTTCTTGCAGAGCCATAACCCACCTGAATGATGGACTTAAGGACTGGTCTTTTACAGTCCGTTAGGTGCTCCATGAGGGTAGTGAGTCTAATGTAGTTGTTGAAGTCATGATTTGACACAAGGGCTGCGTAATTCACAATAAGGAGCACGAGGGTCAAAGAAGAATAAACCTTCCTACCAAAGAGGTCCATTTGTTTGCTTTCCTTGTCTGCAGACACACTGCTATACTGAGGTAGCTTAGATCTCTGCTGGGAGGTGTCCACAACCAGGGAATTAGGTTGAGGGTGAGAAAATAAAAATTCCATGCCCTTGGTATGCACTACGTACTTCTTATCTGCACACTTATTAGTTGACAGGGCAGAAGCTGGAGTCTGCCAAATTTCATCGGCAGCCTCCATAATGGCCTCATCTATGGGGAGTACAATTTTGACCCATTGGGATGGCTGCAGGTTTTTGAGGAGGTGGTGCTGCTTTTCTTGCACCTCCGTTAACTGGACCTCCTAGCTGGTGTCCACTCTTTTAAACAAATCCTGAAATTGCTTCAGTTTGTCTGTGGATGACGTGTCACCTAGAATGACTGCTTCATCCGGGGACGAAGAGGACTGGTCCATGGGGAAAGCACTGCACTGCTGCCCCTCCAGCTCCAATAGTTGCCCCTCCTCAGGCTCGGATTGCTGAGGCAGAGCGGGGGAGGTCAGAGGTGCCGATGCAATATGCAATCTATGTGCAGGCGTAGGGGAAACGATCAATCTGTGTCTAGAAGAAGACTGAGACAGCAAGGTGAACAGTGCCTGGAGTATGGGCTGTCAGTAATGGTAACGTGCCATCCAATGGGGTGGATGGTCGTAGTGGTATCCACGTCTATGATGCCCATAGTCTGACCCAGTGGGGAGGAGTGTCTTGAGAAGAAAACACTCCTACGGTCTCCATGGTAAGGTGTAGGCATTGATAATTCAGAGAGGAGGCAATCACACTGAACCCCCTTGAAGAAGGGGGGAGGAGACATAGACATGTGTTTCTGATGGGCCCTGTGTCACGTTACTGGATTTTAGGGGAGCAGCCAGGTCACTGCTGTGCCCATGGGGGGGGGTGTTTGCCCCAAAAGTTGGTACAAGGGGGGGCCATGTGAGGTGTCAAACAAAAGCTTATTGTCTACGGATTCTGTATATGCCGTTCATATACCTGTATAATGTCTGTGTGTGAAGTTATAAATATGTACTCTGTGTTGATGCTGAAAGATTCTCTGTCTGAGGCAGAGCAATGGGCCAGGAATGTTTGCCCATGGACATGCTAATGAGCAAAGCTCCAGGGAACAATGGACCTCTGGAGGCCAAAGACACACCTGGCCACTGGCCATGTGACTCTCTCCAGCTTGGAAGAAGCCAGGAGGGGATATAAATATGCCATGTGGCCAACTCCATCTTGGTCTTCAGATCTGCTCCTGACCCCAGAGGCAACCTTGCAGGGAATCACGAGCCGGGAAGAACTGTGGACCCATCCTGACATAGGATGTACACCAAAGACTTTTAAGCCAGCAGTTATAACATCTCTGCTGCAAGCCTGCATGAGAACTGGGAGATTCAATGCATGTAATGTATGATACTTTAACAACCTTACTCTCATGCTTTTCTTTCTTTTAGTAATAAACCTTTAGATGTTAGATTCTAAAGGATTGGCTCAGCGTGGTTTGTGGGTAAGATCTAGAGTGTAAATTGACCTGGGATCTGTGGCTGGTTTCTTGGAACCGGACAGAACTTGTTCGGGGTAGGTGAGATTGGGCTCTAAGACCCCTCACCTGTGGGCAGGCCCAGGGCCATCTGGGGCACGGATATTGCTGGAGTGTCAGAGGGGTTTTGCTCGTGAGGCTTCTGGCTGGCCAGGCAGGCAGCTGAAGCGCTCTGTGGGACTGGTTTGTGACCTATTCGGGAAGGTCTCCAGTCTGGGGGCTGTAAGGAGCCCCGAATTTGAGCAATTCGCCCTGAGCGGACGCCCTCAGCGGTGCCCAGCCCCAGCCCAGTCCGTCACACCCTGTGTGGAGATATATGATCTGGTGCTGGAGATAGCAAAGAGACTGATCTGTGATGTCTCCTTTGTGCATGGGGGGGTCATGCGCAGTTCCTGGATGTCGCGGAATGGGTGACAACTGTGCCAGTGACAGGGGTGAAAGTGCTGGGGAAAAAGTCAGCGGTCCTAGACTAATGTCACGGGCCCTGTTAGATTTTTCGCAGGCTTTTGCCAGTGCCGGTGGCTTGACTGGTGCAACCAGCACTGGGGCAGCAAGCTGGGCTGTCAGTTCCGGCTGTCTGTCCCGAGCCAGCACAGAAGTTGATGCCGGCATCTCTGTCGGTGCTGATATTTGTGGCTCTGGAGTTGGCGGTGCTGGTGCCGACACCAGTGCTGAGCGGTGAGATGACGTCTACATTGTTGGCACCAATGAGGTTCTGTGCCACGCTTTCGGTTCTGGGGCAGCCTTGGATCACGAAACTGCTGTGCCAGACGTCCCAGCTTTGTACCCCGTACTTACCTGACTTGTCGAAGTCAGTGGAAGAGAGCGCGCTGGCAAAGCCCATTTCTTAGTGGGGCCCAAGTTCGGGGAAGTGGCTCTATGCTTTTCAGCCTTGACGGTCTGATTGGGCAGTGGACTCTGATGGCTGGAGTGCTTTGTTGAATAGGAGCATACGCAATCGCATCTCCCTATCTCAGCACGCTCTTGCCATCAGCTTGGAGCAATGTGGACATTTTTGAGGCACATGTGCCTCACCAAGGCACTTTATACAGGCAGAGTGCCTGTCAGAAACAGGCATGGGCTTGCGACACGTTTCACAGTTTTTGAAGCCCGGAAAGCCTGGCATTGTGCAGAGTTTTCTTTATCTTTTCTTCTGTTATTTTATCTCTCTTCTTCCTTTTTTTAATAAATGGAACAATTAGCTACTTAATTCTAGGATTACTATAACTAATTAACTGGAAAAAAAAAACCTACAAAAGTACTAGCTAACAACTAAATTTCCTATCTCTGACTAGAATCCCTGAGAAGAGCTCGCTCCGTCTGCAACCAAGGGTGGCAAAGAAGGAACTGGCGGGAGCCAGACCACCTGCAGGCGCAACATGACACACACGGCACGAGGCGCCTACCATGCATGCACAGTCTGGCTGACTACTGCTAGTGAAAACTCCAATCTGCGGCACCAGAACAACCCAACACCAAAAGCGGAACACCCACGGGGACATCACTCGAAGAAACACCACTTCATCTGGGGAGAACAAAGATTTCTGGAGAAGGGACAAGCTGTCTGAGTCCAAATGAGGTGTGTCATCCTCCTCCTCTACTGAACTGGTTTAAGTCGTGGCTGACAGCGAGGAGGGGGAGGGATAAGCTGGAGAGGACAGAACCATTTGTGGGGCAGATTTTGCGGGGGTGCACACTGGGGTAGGCACAGCTGAGTGACGAGATCAGTGCTGCTGAGGTGGTTGAGAGTGATATTGGTCCCAAGGTTCCCAGGGTGGCCACTGGGGTTGATACTGTTGGAGCGGATTCGGCCATGGATGGATGAGCCAAGGAAGTTGAGGAGGGTGGTATGAAGGTCTTGAACCTGCCACAAAATTTCCCACGTGCTGCTCCCAAGGCATCAAACCATGGGCCCATGCTGCAGAATTAAGCGCACAGGCCTTCACTCCATACAAGTGCCACGGAAACCACATGTGTAGGAGCTCTCTTTCCTCTGCTCCTCACCACGGCCCCTCTCTGCTGTGGTTCTGATTCCCCATGGCAAGCCCGCTGGGTTAGTGAGCCAGTGGATGTGCTGCCCACCATGGTGCCTGCAGCAGGGTGTTCTGATCTCTCTCAGCAGAGCCTGGAACTGGTTAATCCCTGATGGCTGCTCTGCTCTCTGGTTCAGCATTATGACTCTGTTCCCATTGGGCGCAGTTGCCAGGTTGAATTCCTGTAGGAGGCTACAGTGTTGACAGGGAACAGAAACAATCCTTGATCTGAGAATATAAGAACAGTCACACTGGGTCACACTAATGGTCCAGCTAGCACAATACCCTGTCTTTCTACTGTGGCTGGTGTCAGAGGAAATGAAAAGAACAGGGCAATCATCAAGTGATCCATTTCCTGTTGTTCAGTCCCAACTTATGGCAGTGAGAGGTTTAGGGACGCCCAAAGCATGGGGTTGTGTCCCTGATCATCTTGCCTAGTTTCCTTTGGTGACTCCTGGTTCTTGTGTTATATCACTTCCCTCCACACTACTGATGATTTTATGGACCTCTGTCATATTCCTCCTGTGATACAGCAGGGCCAGAGAGCAGTAGGAGAGTGGTCCTATTGGGTTCTGGGAAACAGGTGGCCGTGAGCTTACCCATAGCTAAAGGTCCCTCCCCCAGCCTTTGGGGAGAATCCACAAGGTCCAGGAATTCAACTAATTGCAGGGAACAACCAAAAATATAACGATAGGCGTGAAGGTCAAAGAATCAAACCAAGGCAACCTAAAGGGGACATTGAACAGAGAACCCTGAATAGCACCCAAAGTCTCAACAGAGCCAGCAGATAGCTCCCAAAGGAATTCTGCCTGGATGCATTAATGGAGTCTATCAAATTTGCCAGAATTAGCTATATTTAAAGTTAACATGGTGGGATACTGGAAAAAGGTTTCAACTAGCAGTAATCACACTTCGGAATAACCTCATTGGCTATGATACTGCCACTGGGCAAAGCTAGCAGGAGAGTGGTCACAGGGAAGTATATAAGCCCCAAGATGATTAAAGTTTTATATCCTGGGGACTAAGGAAAGCTTACTGCAGAGTAATTGGAGCACTGGAGCCAATTAGGGCCCCGTCCAAGACTTAATAAAAACCCACCTGCTTCACTCAAGAGGGAGGAGGGAAGGAGAGTTCACTAGAGTTTGGAGGAGTGTTGCTGCCAGTCAGAGAACCAGAGGAAGAGAGACCCTGCCCAAGCACAGCAGAGGGGCTTCCTTAGCATGGAGGACTGAGGGCAATCCTACCCAAGGGGAAAGCGGGTAAACAGTAGGAGTGCGAACAGGTAACCAGGTGATACCGGGCCACAGCCATCTGGCTGGCCACATGCAGCCTAAAATTTAACCAGATAACTGATTTTATATCCCTAGTAAGCAGCCTACAAAGCTGAAAGGACTGGGACCCAGAGGAGGAGAGTGAGCCTGGATCCCTTCCCCACTCTCCTCTCTCCCCCCACCAGGGCATGAGCAGAGCCCACAACACCAAACAATAGGAGCAAGGGGTAATACCCTGACCCACCACAGTAACACTGCCCATTTGCCACACTCCTTACATGTCTCTTTTCTGAGCTGAACAGTCCCAGTCTCTCTCACCTTTCATACAGAAGCTGTTCCATCCCCATAAGTATTTTTGCTGCCCTTCTCTGCACCATTTCAAATTCTAATACATCTTTTTTGAAATGGGCACCTCCTACAACAAGAGAAAGAATTTGGCTGAATGGTACCTTGGAAAAAGGCGCATTCCACAGCCGTAGAACCAAGGAGTTAAGAGGACCCCGAGTGAGGTGACTGGACAGTACCAACCTCTCTGAGCCATTGTTTCAGGCTCTCTACAGACCCAGTTGGGTATTGGTTATCAGGGGCGGATATAGGGCAGGGTGAGTGGGGCGGCCGCCCCGGGCCCCGTGCTTCAAAAAGCCCCGCGCATGCGCCGTGGCGCCACTGCGCATGTGCCGTGGCAAAGGGGGGCCCCACAAAATTGTGCTGCCCTGGGACCCGCAAAATGGTCATCTGCCCCTGTTGGTTATACTTGGGTCACATATTCAGGGTTCTCTTCATAACCATGAGGGCTAGAAACGTTTTCTAAGCAACTGAGATTGCAGATCACTGCTGTGCAGCATGGGTGAATTCTGCAGCCAGTTCCACATGGGACCCTGCACAGCATCCAAACAACTTATCTCCAAAATCACAATCTCATTCAACTTCTCTAGAGCATCAACCCCCAGAACCAACCTCCCCTCAAGAGAGCAGATAATGCATTCCATAGCCACATACTGCATAGGACACTAGACAAAGGCCTAAGTAGACAATGTACTAGCCACAGAGAAGACCAGATTAAAATCACCAGCTACAATGCTATAGCTCCCTCCGGAAACCTTCACAAAATCAATTACCTTAATAGAATAAAAAAACCAAAGGACAAGCAGCTCTGCCCAATATCAACCCAGTCGTCCTAAAGCAGGTACAGTGCCTGGAAGACACCGAGCACAGTGAACTGAGAGCGCGCAAACCCAAGAGAATTTCTACTCCGCTGCCCCACAGTGAAGCAAAGTGAGCCAGAGTCCCTCACACCAACAGAGGAGGATCTCCTGTTGAGAGATAAGGAAGAGAAGCAGCGTACAACTCCAGAAGAAAGAGATGCTGAAAATTACCTTCCCATGACCAAATCCTACAGTGAGCAGGAATGTGAAAGTGTAACCATTTTCATAGTTAACCGATGAGCCTTGGCTCATTGGTTCACATGCACAATTACATGCAGGCCCCCTGCTCTGTGCTGCTGTCTGTATCAGAGGCAGCAGTGCGGGGGGAGGGAGAGAAGTGGGGAGGGCGGGAGCTGACGCATACAGGGAGCTGGCTTAAAGCCAGATCCCATCTGTTCCCCCCCCACACACGTAACTGCTGAAATTTTCAGTGGTTACACAATTACATAATTAAATGCATTTAACATCCCTAACAGTGAGTAACAAGCACTATGTCACAGCCTGCACAGGCGACAAGGGGACAAGAGCAAACCCCATCCTTGCTGTGAAGCCCTATGCCTGGCAGATGACAGACTTGGGTGATGACCTGGTGAAGAACGTCAGCAGGAACTGACCTGTTACGGGGTGTGATCACACAAAGACAGCGTGGCAGACATCTTGCCAGTGAAATTCCAGGCTGGGTACTGTCTCCCAGTGGAAGGACGATAAGCCTTGGTTAAAAGCAGATACTGGAGGGGACACTCTGACGATCAGTCCTGCATGGGCCCTCAGAAGGGGAGAGAGGCACTAGGGTGACTAGAGAGACTTTTCCATCCCTGTTTCTTTGATTTCATGACACTTCCTTTTCCAATTCTCTGTAAACCCAAGAGTCTCTGTTCACACATGAAAGGTTCTCCTGAGGGCTCAGTGCAGCCTGGACAGTGCTCCCTTGTCCCTGCAGCCCATGACATGATACCTCCTTCAGTTACAGCACACAGTTCTCCTATAGCTCAGTGTCTCAGATACACACAGAGGCACCCAGTACTGGAGCCTGGTCTCTCGCTCCGTGCTGCTGTTTCTCTGACTGAAGAGCAGCCAAACCCCGAGAACTGTGGCACTGCTGGAGCCCAGCCAGCTGCCCGAGAAGCCCGTCAGGCTAGGCCATCTAAGGTTTGAGGCTCCCTCAGTGAGACAGGGAGGGGCAGCATGCAGTGGCTTGAGAAGTGATGCAGATGGTACCTCTAACCACATGCTGCAGTAAGAAAAGTGGAAGCACCTGGGAGCAGAAGCTGAGTCTTCCACCCAACCCTAAGTGCACTGCTGGGACTTCACGCCTGAGAATGCCTCCGAAGAGCAGCGCAGCCCTGAGACCATATGTGCACACTCCCCCCAGAGGACATGACAATGCGTACAAACGTGGGTGTGCATGCAAGCATATCTGTGCGCAGCTACTTGCATGTGCACAGAGAGTACAAGCCTCTGAAAGTCTCTTGACGAGTGAGCACACAACCTGGCTGTGCCTGACAGCACCTGCAGGGAGAAGTGCAAGCACAGGCAATGGAAAGCATGTGCCTGGCAGCACAAAGGCGCGTGTGTGCATGGAACTGAAAGCATGTGCAAAGTGATGCATGTGCACATGCTGCTGTCACATCGCTCCAAACCCTGGAAAGCAGGTAAACAGCACAGCTCCACACATGCACAAGGCGACCCCGGTCCTAGGAAATGCTGAACAGAGTCTCATTCAGGCCGAAGTAGAACACAGCTAAAACACACAAAAATCCTTTGACTAATGGGCCAGCGGGAAAGAGGATCTATAATTACCAGTAACTATTTGAGATGGTCGCTGCCCAGAGACGCGGACGGAGCAAAACCACTTGAAACAGGCCCCGGATGAAAGGCGAAGCCTGGGGGTGTTTCAAGCAGTCCCGCATGTAACGATCCCAGCCCTTCCAAAATAATTCTGCCATATTAAAAAACCCCAAACCTCAGCTTAATCGGCCTGCACCACTGGGACTAGTGAGCCCTGGGAAGAGGGGAAGGGAAGCTGAACCAGCTTCCAATTAGAGCCTCGACAGAAAGAAAAACTGGGGAGCTATTCCAGAACAGAGCACTGTGAAGCAGGCCAGGAGTGAGCTGACCTGTCCACTTCCAACCACCAGGAAGGACAGACAACAGCACGGGGGGTAAGCCAGCGCTACCCCAGGCACACAGCCCCAGCAACGCCAATAGCTCTCGCAGGGCCGTAGTTCCAGCTCTGCATGCTGTTTTATGGGGCAGAGAGAGAGCTGGTGGGGAAAGGTAGTAGCCAGTATCGTGGCTGGGAAGGAGGGAATAGGGGTGATACTAAGTAGCCCAGGGGGTTAGAGTTCAAGGACATTTCCAAATGGTGCTGTCTCTTCTCCTACATAATGGCAAGATTCAACTGGCATGGCCCTCATCTGCCCCGCCCCACCCCACCCCTCCACAGGCCACCTCTGCCTTGGTCCAGCCCCATTTGTGCTGTGGCACTCAAGAGCCACTGGTCAGCACCCACAGGTGTAGTAGGAGACAGGTCACAGCAGCAGAAGACAGATGGAACCCAGCAATGTGTGCAGCCTGTGTCTATCCCGCCACCCTGCCAGTGTTGCTGTGTGCCTTCGACTAACCCGCCCCGTGTGTCCAGGAAGTGCCTGGCGCCAAGACGGGCACTGCCAGAGCACAAACACACAGTCCCATGATCAGGAAGCAGCACTGAGTCCTGCTGAGCCTATAGCTGGACTCATTGCAAATACGTGCCCATCCCAGGCAGGTCATACACACACAAACAAAACCCCACCACCACTGCATGTACACAAACACCACAGCCCCACACACACCTGGACCCCAGGAGCGGAAAGCAGCCCAGGTCTCCACACAGATACCTGACCCCATGTGTGCTGAATGCATGTACTGCTCCCTGCCCCTGGACGCATGCAGTACAGTGAGGGGAAGGCTGGGGGTGTGCACATGCACAATCCCAAGCCACAGCCTGGTGCCCACTGTAGTGAAGACACAGGTCCCAAGGGCTCCCCACACTGAACACTCCGCTGAATGTGACGGGAATGAGGCAGAACTACTGGTTACAGGTCAGTGCTAACAGCGCTAAGCGCAAGATCTAGAAGCTACTCTCAGTCCTGCCACTGACTCTCCGATGACCTTGGGCAAGTTCTTTTCCAACTCTGAGCCTCAGTTTCCCCTGTAGCTGCTGGAGGCAGAGAGGACAAGACAGTCCAGCTGTGGCCCACAGTGGCAGTGAAAGGCCAAGAGCCACCACAAAAGGCTTGAGCAGGGGGCTCATTTCTGTTTGCATTTTCCTGCCACTGAAGCCTGAGTGAGCTATAGGGCTCAGCGATATCACGCTCAGGGCCCTGGCTGCCACCGTGCCTACACAGCCTGGGACTAGGCAATGCCACAGAGACTATGGGATGGGCTCAGTCATACCAGGCACTTGCCTCCTCAGCTCCCAGCTGGAAGGGGACCCCAGAGCCATGCCAACTGCAGTACCTGCCGCTTCTCTGTGCCCAAGCATGAGCAGCACCAGCCAGGCTCCTACAGTCGGCCACTGAATGGTTAGTCTGCCCCTGCCCTTCTCCGAAGGCTGGAGCCCCCTGTGTCAGCAGCAGGGTGGGCATCGGATACCAGGCTCTTACCTGGCAAACTAGACCCCTCAGTATCAGGCCTCAGCACTGGGCTGCTCCTGAGCCCCTTCCCCAGACACAGTTTCTCTGCCCTCGCAGCACCCATGCCAGGGAACACACTGCACATTCACCCAGGCATCACCACGGTTAATCAAAGGTAACGACCTTGCTAGAAAAGCTGGGTAGATTCCCTCCTCCAGCCTCACCTCTGTGCCCTGGTTCACACCGCCTGTCCATCTTAGGGCATCCCACAGCACCCCTCATCCTGGTTTCCACTGACTGCACCTTACCTGGCTGTGGCCAGTACCAGACACTGCAGGGGAAAGTGTCCAGCCCTGAATTCACATTGTCCTGTGCACCCACAGGTGACGTGTGCCCTGAGGGGACCCATAGGGTACCAAAGAGAGGAGGGGAGGCTCCTACAATTCGGGAGACTTGCACTAGCCTGGGGCAATCGAACAGAGGATGTGCCGGACCTGACAGCAGAGCGGCTGGCATGGCAACATCTCAACCACCAGAGGGGTCAGCAGGTAAAGTCACGTGCCAGGAGCCCTGCTGAGGAGCTCCAGCCCAGCGCCCAGAAAAGGGTGGGGAGGACACACAGTTGCTCCGAGCGCCCCCACCTGCCCCTCAGGAGCCAGCATAGCTCCTCCAGTTTGTCTGTTACTGGCCATCAGCAGGCCAGGAGTAAACAGCTGAGCCGGTTACGCTCAGCAAGACCACAAGGGGGCAGCCCAGCTCACAGCAGGCTCTGTCACAGCCTCTACCTAGCAGCATATGGGTCTGGGTTTGTTTATCAAGGGGATTTTTGATTTCCCCAGCCCCAGCCCTCTGCTGCCCACCTACCCACCTCTACTTCTGGGTTCTGGGCAGGGCCAGGCTTAGCTCCTGCGGCAGGACAAGTGGGTCCAGGGGAACAGGATGGCCGCAGGGCCTGGTGGTTTGCCCGCAGACCTGGATGGGGGCGGATGGACACAGCCCGCTCCATCTCTTTCCCCAGCCTGGGGCCCATTTAACCAAAGTTAATTTCTAACCATGGGTAACCACCAGAGCTGGGATGATTTATCTCCTGCGCCCACCCTGCTGCAGCACTGGCCACCAGCAAGTGGCCTGATAACCCTGACCCAGCCACTTGGCCTGGCCAGAGCCAGGGTGAAGCTGCAGGAGGCCCGAGGCAGGGTGCTCTCATTCCCGCTCAAGATCAGCCACAGCCCATATCTCGCCTCCTTTAGGGCGCAAGGGGGAGTCTCTGCTCTGCTCAGATCTGCCCTCAGTAGCACCACTGCACAACACCTCCCAGCAGCCACCAAGCACGGCCTGCATTCGGCAGAGCCCGAGCCACACCAGACAGGAGCAGATACTCCTAGCATCCAGAGGCCAGGACGATAGGATGCAAATCAGATTCCTTTAAACTTGCCCGCCAGCACCCTGATCAGCTGTCCCATGCCTTGCGACATGGTGCCTTTGCAAAGAGCAAAGCTGCCCCCACAGGCCCTCAGTCAGAATGCCACAGGGCAGGACGGACAGATCACACTACACACTGGTGCATGTAGTCCTGGGTCACTCAGGCATTTGCCAACTGGCAGCCCTGGACCATTAGCACAAGGAAATGGCAGGGCTACTAGAGTGACGAATGCCAGTCTAGGGGCCACTTCAGCCCAGAGGTAGTGGGGCAGAGAGAGGTGCCATAAGGAGCAACTGGGAGAGACTGTCTGATCATGTCCATGGCCCATAAGATCACTGTCCTGTCACTGTGCCCCACAGTGAGCTCCTTGGGGCAGGGCCTGGCTCTGAGTAGGTGAGCAATGCCCTGCAATGGGACGGTGACGCTGGCCAAGGCCTCGGAGCCTTATCACAATCAGACAACCCCACGGGGCGTAGTACAGCAAGAACCGCAGGGGGATTGGTATGGCCAGACTCCAGCAGCGCTCAACAGGCAGCAACTAACCCACGCCCCTAAGGACAGGGCAGCCCCGCCAGCGTGCTGTCCCCAGGTGCTCTGCAGCTCTGCCAGGGAGAGAAGAGAGCCTTGTTCTGGGGCCAAGAGTACGCTGATTCAGCGCTGGTCTCCCCTGAGGCTTTGCAGGGGAAGGCTGTGTCTGTGAGCGTATGGAAATGCCAGCGAATGCTGGATGGAGATGTATACACATCTGCGGGTCAGTGGGGAGAACTATGAAGTGAAGAGTGCACAGGGAATTAGGGAAGGACGGCTCCCCCGAGCTGTAAACACACAAGAGACAGAAGTGAAACCACGGAAGCCAGCAGCAGCCGGGAGCTGTGGAGACAGCCAGATGCTGGGAGGGAGGCAGAGGGGTCGGAGGTACAGGCAAGCTCCTCCAGTAAGTGGTGCATCAGTGGGCACCACGAGAGACTATGCAGAGAAGGAAGCAGCCCTTCTATAGGAGGGGAAGCCCCTTCCAAAACCTTGTGCCCAGCTGTGGGCCCCTCAATCCCAGGAGCCTCCAGATGCAAAGCAGGATGGAGCCTGCCTTACTACCCAGCTTGGGGATAGCCATGAGCTGGTGGGAGCCCAAAGTGCTACCAAACTGAGGGAAGAAGAGCGCTGGTCTGCACAGCTGGGCAAACAGGTGACTGGGGAGGGGCTGCTAACTGGCTGCACACACAGGAAGGAGGGAATGACGCTGGACAGGGGCCCAAGCGGGAGACATGCAGATGGGACTTAGGCTAAATATGAGGGGAACATCCTGACATTGAGCTGTAACAAGAATGTGGATCTAAGGGTTGGTCTCTGCCTGGCATGGCCAGACCCCTGCCCAGCCACCTCACTGGACAAGGTGCTATGTGCCGGGTGGTGGGGTTGCCTCACAGGTGGCTGCAGGGCTGAGGGCACAGCCAGGTCCTGGGGGCTGGGTAGGACACGCAAGAGTCCTGTAGGGGCTCAAAGCACAGGCCCCCAAGCACATGGACCACTTAATGACGACACTCAATCAAATCAGCCAACACCAGCAGGAGGCTCTGCTAAGCCCCGCTCAGCAGAGCAATGCCTGGAGAATCATCCTGTAACCTGTCCCACATCGAGGCTTGCAGCAGCCAAGGGGAAGTGAGTCCCAGAGTCCAGGGCCCTGCTTACACCCTTCTCCTCAGCAAGCCGGAGGGCATTTAGAGCCAGCCGGGCCAATTCAGGGTAGGTGCCTGAGAGCTAGAGGGCCTTCTGAGACCCACTGACTGTTCCCAGAGGCCCTCTCCCAAGCAGAAGTAGATCTGAGTCCGAAGCTACATTCATCAGTCCTATGGGGGCCCAGGGGTAGGGGTATGCTGGTGCCCCAACAGAAGATTTTTCCCAAGGGTCTTTTTTAACAACAACAACAAAAACATCGTCTGACAAAAAGAGAACCTGCAGGCCCCAGGCAGCCCAGCCCCGGTGTTCAGACACCACAGCGATGGACAGGCCCTGCTGAATGCAGTGGGGTTAGGGGAGCCTTGGAGAGACACCTGCCTAGGGCTTTCTTCTGCAGAGCTGTCTCCAAGCTGCTCTGCATGCAGACTCACCTTTTATCCCTGTCCCTCCTGCCGCCACCCAAAAGACAAGGTGCCCAGGGCAAACTAGAAACACAACAGCTGATGACAGCTTCCTGCACCATCCTATCAGTGCTGCATGCCACAGCTCACCCATTTGGGGTGAAGGGGCCCTCCCCTTCCCCATAGCTTGACTGCCACGCAGCAGCCACCACTGGGTTTGTAGAGTCTTAGTAGCACCTACTTCCTGTTTCGGATACACACTTCCCCCGATGATGAATTTTGGAGTGTGAAGACAATGAATTAATTACAACAAACAATATCAATATTTTATTGCAAGGGGCAGAGTCAGAATTTAAATCACATTTTCAGTGTTGCTATGTCCAAATATTCATCAACAACAAGCCTGGCCCAAAAAATTGTCACTTTACAAAATAATCACAGTTCCATTCTTTTCATTCCCCCCTGGCTGCCAAGCTTTTCTCCTTTCGAGTGGAAGAGGAGAGTCTCCCACAAAGTCAGGTCTCCAGCCCCGGGGCTTCACCAAAAGCACCAAACGTCACAAGACTTGAAACCAAATGAACAGTTGTTTGTGCTTGTGAAGAGCCCCCTTGCCCTGTTTACCTGGCAGACCCTCAAGGAGCTGGCAGGGGAGAGCTGTATAATTACATTTCCCCTCCCCCATGGACACTGGCTGCTTTCTCCCTTTTAGGAGACAATGGAAAGACCAGTGCAATTTTGCTTTCTCTTTCACATGCATTAGCACAAAGCCCTTGTACTAGGCTCTCAGCCTCATGAGGAAGTTCAGATCCACTCCACCGGCTCCTGTCACTGAAAGAAGAAGAAAAATCCGGTGCTGACATATTTCCACCCTCTCTAGCTTTTATAAAGCAAGGTACAAGCCCCTCTCCACAAATCTAGGGCCTAACCTCCACAACAGCACCCTTCCTCCCCCCACCCCTCAATATAGCAAAGGGAAATACAAAGCATAGGGCTCCTCATGAAACCAGCAAGGCACTTGTTGAGAGGAGGAAATCAAGGGCTAGAACTCAAACGAGCAGGCAGGAACATGCCTTTTCCGTGCCCCCACTGGATCAGCAGGCCGTAGGGACCTCGCTCCACATGGGAGCCTCGCACTGAATGAGGAAAGGTGCCATGGTGAGAACAGAAGTACATTTGGGAAGCTCCAGGCAGAGGCCTGGGCAACAGCTCCAGAATGCCTCCAGGACGGCACCAAAGTCTTGTGGAATAAGCCCCAAGATGAGTGGGATGCTAGGCACCAGCTGCCCAACAGCCTCTTGAGAGGCTGCTTGGAGAAAGGCGCTCTCCTTTCCTTGCTAACTCGGAGAGCTTGACATCGCCTGAGAAAATCAGAACACGCGTAGCTTTGCTGCTGTGGAATGCCAGAGCACCTCCCCACCCCGCTGACAGGTTCTCGGAAACTGCCAGCTCCCAGCAGTAATGCAATGCCCCCTTCTCAGGGCACACGGTGAATCCAACTGGAAGTGCAGCTGGGTTTCTGGGAGGCTGGATGGAGTTACAAGCTGCAGTATGGCCAAGACAAGAGGGAGAACAGACCAGCACTAGGAGAACATGCCCCAGGATCAACACTGATCAAAGTGGCTGAGATCTTGGTTTTACCTCTCACCTGAAAGTCAGTCCAGAACTTTCCCACACTATGCTGGGGGCATTACCGTTGCTCCAATTGAGGGAAGAGCACCACCTCCTGTATCACCTACACAATGCCATGCCATTTCACGTCTGAGCAAATACAGACAGGCTCTAGTTAATGCCAGTCAGTGATTCACAACCCCCCAGAGGGTGGATGTGTTTGTGTGCAAGTTGGGGGGAGGGGGGGCTCTGCACACTAGGGATGTTAAATGTCGGTTAATTGAATAGTTGTTTAACCTCATGAATTCTTATTGGTTACTCAACTATTCTATAGTTCCCAAGGGTGGGGCCGGCAGCCAGTGCACTCCGGCCCCACTCCCAAGGAGCCCCCTGCCACTCTATGCTGCTAGCGTGGGGTACCAGGTGGGAGCTGGTCTGCGAGGGAAGCCACTTTAAAAACCAGCTCCCCTTGCAGACCAGCTGCCTGTCGCCCCTCTGATACAGAGGCAGCAGTGCAGGGTGGCAGCAGCCCCTGTCCAGGGGGAGGTCTGAGCTCCCGGACCTGGTGCAAGCCTGCCTGCTTGGCTCCTAATACACCTTAAATGCAGAGCTGCAGCAGGGGTAGGTCCCGGCTCTGATGCAAGCCAAGACTGAGCCAGGCTGCCGGCCAGCCTGCTAAAAAATTTCTGGCAAGGGGGGTGGGAAATGCATGTAGTCTATAGCATTAACCTATAAGCTTTTGCTTATCTGTTAATCGACTATACTATTACATTCCTACTGCAGACAGGCCAGTGATCCACAATCCCGAGGTGAAGGGGGGCTGTGCAGACAAGAAGTTATATAGCAATCACAGCTTACATGCAAGAGAGCGTCCATTCAGTCTGGAAGCTCTCTTTCGAAAAAGCAGATCACTTTATCGATGCACTTTTACAGTGTGGATACTCTTTTTCGGAAGAAGTTTTTTTGGAATATCTCTGCCGAAAAAAGCTTCTTCCGAAAAAAGCCTGCAGTCTAGACATAGCCCCAGAGTGCTGCATTGGACAAGACAGTATGGGGAGGAGGTGGGCAGCTCTCAGTGGTGAAAGAACAGGTTAAAGACTATTGAGAAAAGCTGGACATGCACTAGTCCATGTGGTTAGATCTAATGCTTCCAAAGGTGCTGAGAGAATTGGCTGATGTGATTGCAGAGTCATTGGGCATTATCTTTGAAAACTCATGGCAATCAGGGGAGATCCCAGACAACTGGAAAAAGGCAAATGTAGTGCCCATCTTTTTAAAAGGGAAGAAGGAGGATCTGAGGAACTACAGATCAGACAGCCTCACCTCAGTCCCAGGAAAAATCATGGAGCAGACCCTCAAGGAATCCATTTTGAAACACTTGGAGGAGAGGAAGATTAGGAACAGTCAGCATGGATTCACCAAGGGCAAGTCATGCCTGACCAATCTGATCGCCTTCTAGGATGAGATAACTGGCTCTGTGGATATTGGGAACATGGTGGATGTGCTATACCTTGACTTTTAGCAAAGCTTTTGATACAGTCTCCCACAGTATTCTTGCCAGTAAGTTAAAGAGGTATAGCTTGAATGACTGCACTATACAATGGATAGAAAGCTGCCTAGATTGTTGGGCTCAACGGGTAGTGATCAATGGCTCGATGTTTAGTTGGCAGCTGGTATCAACTGGATTGCCCGAAGGGTCGGGCTGGTTTTCTTCAACATCTTCAATTAATTATCTGGATGAGGGGATAGATTGCACCCTCAGCAGTTAGTGTAGACACTAAGATGGTAGAGAGGAAGCTACTCTGGAGGGTCAGGATAGGGTCCAGAGTGACCTAGACAAAATGGACGATTGGGCCAAATCTGAAGAGGTTCAACAAGGACAAGTGCAGAGTCCTGCACTTAGGACAGAAGAATCCCAAGCACTGCTACAGGCTAGGGACCAACTGGCTAAGTGGCAGCTATGCAGAAAAGGGCCTGGGGATTACAGTGGACAAGAAGCTGGATATCTGTTAACAAGGTGCCCTTGTAGCCAAGAAGGCTAATGGCATATTGGGGTGCAATAGGAGGAGCATTGCCAGCAGATCGAGGGAAGCGATTATTACCCACCATTCGGCACTGGTGAGGCCACACCTGGAGCACTGTATCCAGTTTGGGCCCCCCACAACAGAAAGGATGTAGACAAGGGCTAGGTAAATTCATGGAAGTTAGATCCATCAATGGCTATTAGCCAGGATGATCAGAGTTGGTGTCCCTAGACTCTGTTAGAAGCTTGGAATGGATGACGGGATGAATCACTTGATTCTCTGTTCTGTTCATTCCCTCCGGAGCGCCTGGCATTGGCAACTGTCAGAAGACAGACTGCTGGGCTGCTGTGGTGGAGGCGGAGGCTGTGCTGCTGTGGTGGAGGCGGAGGGTCCCCTCTTGAACACAGATTTTTACTCAGACAGTTCTGATGGTCTATAGTAGACTGGCAAATGAGCTGGGTGAAACCACTAAGCTATCTATGCCCTGCCGACATGTTCCTGTATTGACAGAGGCGTCAATGCCCAGAGCGCAGACGGTAGCTCTTACACCCTTCAGAGCATGTAAAGATTCAGCAGACGCACTAAACAGCTCCAAGCTATTGAAGGGAACGTCCTCAAGGAAATTCTATACCTCGCTGGGGATCCCCACTGTGTGCAGCCAGGCTGCATGACGCACACCAGTCGCTATAGACACAGAGCAGGCAGCTGTGTCAGCTGCTCCCAGGGAGATCTGCAATGATGTCCTTGCTAATAATGGCCCCTTGGTGATGACTGGGTGAAATTGCTCTCACTGTCCTCAAGGCAAGTGATCACTGAAGGAAATGAACTTTCCTACCTGGCGTAATTACTCTTTGTGATTAGAACTTGATAACTGGCAATTCCAAATGACAGTGGAGGTGGCAGAATAACAAATCCAATCTTTTCTGACACTTGTCCTGTGAAGTGGCTGATGTTGCCCATTTCTCGGGTTCCCAGCATCAAACACCAGTGAGTTCATGGCTGGATGTGTGAACAGGAGCTCTGAACCCTTAGCAGGAATATATTTGTTACCTGTTCTTTTACAGGTTGGGGGTAGAGTAGCAGAGTTTTGCCAAACTATTTTAGCTGTCTCGAGCCAAGACTTGTAGGTGGAGTGTGTTAGTTTGTGCCATATCTCACAAATCTCCTTTTAGAGGGACTGGAGTAAATCAGCCAAGTTTCTGGAACTGCTTGAAATTGTTTGCACACAACAGAGAAAGCACAACTGACTCATTAGGCAAGCAGAAAGAGATGCTGCTCTGAAGTGTAGCTTCCTCATCTTCCCTCTTCTCCCAGGCCCCAAAGGACTGCTTAGAGCAGAGGGAGGGGGAAGAGAATTATGTGGAAGATCTGGAGAAGTAGAAGGTTATCATAGAATAATGGGGTTGCAAGAGACCTCAGGAGTCATCCAGTCCAACCTCCTGCTAAAAGCAGGGCCAATCCCAACTCAATTATCCCAGCCAGGACTGTGTCAAGCCGGGAACTTAAACCTCTGGGGATGGAGATTCCACCTCCTCCCTAGGGAACCTATCCCAGTGCTTCCCCACCCTCCTAGGGAAATAGTTTTTCCTAATATCCAACCTAGACCCCACCCCCCCCCCACTGCAACTTGAGACCATTGCTCCTCGCTCTGTCATCTGTCACCACTGAGAACAGCCTCTCTTCATCCTTTTTGGAACCCCCCTTCAGGTAGTTGAAGGCTGCTATCAAATCCTCACCCCCCCAGAGAGGTCTGATCTCTTTCTGATACTCCCTTTGAGTGGCACTAGGGGCTCTAGAGAACGGCTCCTTACAGGCTGCCCAGGGATCTCAGAATGATGGCAGAGGCAGCCCTTACAGTAAGGAGGGTACCCGTGATGGTTCGAACCAGGAAGAGTGTGGGGTGTCCCATGTATATCTGTATCTGAGTGTCAACACTAAGGAGTGGGAGGTTATCAGGGTTCCTGTACTGAAAGACCCATAAGTAGTGAAAACAAAAGGTTGCTCGAGCATGAACACTTCCAGTACCAGGGTTTGCTAGCTAGGAGCCTGGCAAAACTCAGCACTAATGGATGGCAGTACCAGAGGCGCTCTGGTCTTTGTTAGTGTTAGTCAATCCATTTGCAAGGTTGTGTAGCTCACTGAAGAGCAAAGGGTTGGAACTGAGGGATACTGGTACCAATCTCTAGTCCTTTGAGTGCCTCACACTGTGTTCATGCTTTTGACAGTGCCAAGCATGGAGGCAGCTATTGGTACCAGACGATAATGGATACCATAGGACTTAGAAGTATCTTAAGCCTTCTTAGTCTGGTATCCTTGGTGTCGAAGGAGCTTGTAGACTCAGCAGAACTCTTTTTAAGACACAAGCAGCATTAGATGGAACGGGGTGGACTGCAGTCAGTGCGTAATGGCCCTGTCACGTGGCAGGGTCCTGACCTGTTGTAACCTTGACCCATGCCAAAGGCTGGAGCTAGGGCACAAAGAGGAGTTGCTCACCAACATCCCTTCATGTCACAACTGTATGACAGGGGCACAGGGAGGACAA
The DNA here is from genome assembly GCA_019425775.1 of Rafetus swinhoei. Classification (NCBI taxonomy): domain Eukaryota; kingdom Metazoa; phylum Chordata; order Testudines; family Trionychidae; genus Rafetus; species Rafetus swinhoei. The sequence goes on along the minus strand of CM033439.1, from coordinate 1,661,762 downwards.
GATAGGATGGGCAGTGATGCACTGGGGGGGTGCTAAGTGCTATTCTACTGGCGGAACCTGAGATCTCGGACTGTCCCACTTCCAGATATCCTGGAAGCCCGAGACTTCTCCCACTGGCTCTGCCCATTCCCTGACTGCCCCCAGGGAAGGGCAAGAACTGGGATCAGTTCCCCAGAATAATCCCCCCCAAACCAGTACCACTGAGGCAGGGTGACAGAGAAACCCCTCCTCCCCGTACACACTCCCTGCCACCCAATCACACTATGTCCCAGCTATGACACAGGAACAGCCCCTCCCACCGGACTCTGCTCCTCTACCATGCTGCCACTCCCCTGGGCTCAGCTTTAGATACAGGCCCTTATCTGGTGAAAGCAGGTGAAAGATACACATACTTGGGCTGCGAAATCTGCGGAAGGGTTATGAATATGGATGAGCTTGTGTGAGCTCATGAATATTAATGGACACTGTGGCTTTCAGGAATATCAACATGGCACCAAGTTCTAATATTAATCTTGGCAGTGCAAGTGCAGCAATAGCCTCACTTTCAGTCCATCCACCACTGCGGGGATGCCAAGCACAACTGCCCCAGACAGACAGACATGAACGCATAGCAGGACTGGGGTCCTGTACCACCCACTCAAGTTAATCTCCCTTTGCTCTAAAGTGCCCTGCAGGGCTGGTGGCTTGGGCACAGGGTGAATAGGCCAGGTCCTGCTGGCCCTAAAGCGAAGTGCCCATGGGCAACCCAGCTGCAGCATCACTCTTGGGCTCTGCCCTCTGCAGTGAGACAGAGCTAAGACACGAGGAGCAAGCCCCACACAGGCACGACCTAGCAGCTGGTCACCCCTGCTCACTTGGCCAAGCTGGAATAAGGACCCAGGCAGCCAGCTGGCTGCATTCACAGGACTGTCACTGGCACCGAGTGCCACACACTTTCCTCTACCCCTAAACCAGAGGAGCTGCCAAGCCCACTGCTGAAGACCCAGACATCAGACACAGGGAGTGGCTGCCAACCCAGGTGGGGAAGGAGCACAGCGGGTGCCAGGCTGCGGGTGCGTGCAGGGCGTGCCTGCAACAAGCCAGCCACTGGAGGGGAAGCTGCGCTAATTGGTTCCGTCCGCTCTGAGCGAGCAGCTGCCGCCAGTTGGCAGGGCCCGCACGGCCCATAACGGCTAATAACGCTTTAATAAGTGCCTTTGATGGAGTTTACATGAGGGAGAGTGTGGATTCCCCAGAGAGCTGCGGGCAGCTGGAGAGTCCAGCTGGCCATGTCACCTCCAGGCCCGGGGGAAAGGCAGCAAGCGCTGCCCTCCTGTGGGTGGAGGAGAGGCTGGGAGAGCAGACAGGCCCTGCCAAGCAGCCCTTCCTTCCCTGTGTCTCTGGCTGCAGATTGAGTGCAGGCTGCACTAGATGACAAAGTTTTACTAGGTTATTCTTGGAGTTCTTTGGGCTCCTCCCAACCTGTCTGCAGCCGCCAGCCCGTCCCAGTGGCTCCCGAGGGCTGCCCAATTAGAGAAGGACCTAACAAACATTAAAACCATTCACGGGGCGGGGAAGCAAACACTGTAGGTGCTCACATGACCCACAGGCATCATCCCCAGGGAGGTTGGCTAGCTCCACAACCCTCAGCCCCTGGATTGGGAACAGCAGCTATACTGGGCTCCCAGCAGAGTCAGGTGATGCTAGAAACTCTGACATGCCAGGGAGGGGAGACACAGCAAGTGCCTGTGAAAAGGGGTTGGCTGGAAGCAAGCCTTAACATGGGGAGAGAGACCGACCAAGGGGGCTATCCAGCCATAGGAGCAGGACCCTGGCTTTGTTAAGGGCCTAGAGGAACAAGGTGGTTCAGTCATGATCTGAGTCTGCCAAATCTTCACAGGAAAACAGTCATCAATCACTCCCTGAGGATTTGGGCTACAGTTGGAGCTTTTCAGAGCACTCCTAGCCCAACAGCCAATGGCAAAGCAAGGGCTGGAGAATGGGACATAGGGTCCAAGCAGAGCAGCACTGGTCCAGGTGATGTGTTCGCAGCTCAGTACTTTCGACTGGCCATGGAGGGATTTGGGGTTACGTTCCTCTCCCCGCGATGCTCCTTCAGGGTCCTGCTGCCCCTCCCCTCAGGAAGGGCAGCTCCCTCAGAAGGTAAAGCAATGAGAGGCCAAACAAACCACTATGACGTGCTTATCAGAGGCAGCAGTGCAGGCGAGGAAGGTGGCTCCACGGGAGCTGGCATGCACAGGAAGCCAGCACGTACCAGCTCCCGCCTCTGCCTCTGATACAGTGGCAGCAGTGTGGGGGTGTGTGGCTGCGTGTAACTGTGAGGGTCAACCACTACTTGCATACATGGGCACACACACATTCACATACCAATTTCACAGTGCCCTGGTATGCTGCACAGAACCATAAATGAAGAAACCCCACCCCAGGCTTTGAGGAGAAATTCTCCCATCAGGTGTGATGGTCCGCATTCATTCTGGGGCACTGTGCCTCCCTCAGAGGCACCGGAGACCAGATGGCCTGGATCTGAGCTGGTCCCATTCAGGGGAGGGAAGGCAAGTGTTAGGCAGTAATTCATGTGGCGTGCAGGTGTGACACTGGGGAAAGCCCAACGCAGCAGCCTCCTAGGCCACAAAAGCCATGAAGTGAAAGTGACCAGGAAGAGAAAGGAAGCTGGCCAGACAGGTGGAGCTGGGAATGAAAGGCAGGATAGCAACTTGAGGGACACTCACACCACAAGGCGCAATATTTATTCCTCTCCCTCCAGATGCACCTAATGGGACAGAGGGGCCAGCCAAGGAGGGCCCAGACATTGAACACTGCCAGGAAAATTACAGCCTGAGTGTTTTCAAATCGTGCGACTTGATTCTGCACGAGTGGATGCCCCCCACATTTCTAAGTAATTAACGCCCCCTGACCAGGTGTCTCCACCTGGAGCCAGGCTGGGCCTGACAGCTCTCCCCACAGGGCCCAGTGAGGCCACTGAGGCAAGAGTGGCTGTGGAGCTGTGTGCCATGCTCTCTCCACCCTCCTGGCCTCACAGCATCCTCAGCCAGCAGGGCGTGGGGTCACACCCAGGCATGTGAACCCAGGTCTGCACAGGAGTAACCTTCTAGTCACACAATTACTGTATTATGTAGCACTAATAAAAAAAAGTCTTGAAGGTTTCCTAGTGCCACATAGTAAAGTATTTATAGAATTCCAGGCGTGAATGGTCTGCTCACAGGCCACGCTCCTCCTCGGCGTCAGGATCGCCAGGAATTATTCTGTGCAGTCACATTGTTGTATTCACCCAGAGACTGAGTTTAGTTGCAGACACCCAGGCAAACAGGCTGTCAGTGTTCCAGTCCCAGAAGCCTCACAGGAAAAGGGCAACTGAGCTTTCTTTAACAAACTTATTTCATTTTAAAAAGAACCAAGAATAGAATAGTGGGGGGGGGGGAAGAGCGGGTCCAGATTGTAGGGCACCAGCAGAGCAGTGAGAGAGAGGAACCCACGGCTGGGCTGGCAGGGGCTTAGGGTCTGGATTGTGGGGCACCAGCAAAGCAGTGTGTGAGGAACCCAGGGCTGTGATGGCAGGAGCCTAAGGGTCAAGACTGAGTGGTACCAGCAGCTTTGGGTGTGAGATGAGCCCTAGGCTGGGAGGACAAGAGGCTGTAAATAGGAATTGAAGGGCACCAGCAGAGCTGGGAACGAGAGGAGCCCTGGACTGGGATGGCAGGGGGCTGCGGATCGGAACTGAGGCATCGTTAGAGCTGGATGTGAAAGGAGCCACGGGCTCCCAACGGGCTGTGGGTCGGGACTGAAGAATTACAGTGGTACTGTGTGAGGCTGGGGGCAGAACAGAATGAGATGCTTAAAATGTTGTGCTCATATAGGTCTGTCTGGAAAAAAAAACTGTTCTCCTTTTGTGCCTAGAACTCCAGTGATGGGTGCCCAGCATGGGTGGTGAGTGACCCCATGGCTTAGGGAGGAAGCCCCCAGCACCACCCACCAGAGCCTCAGCCACCGCCCCCCAACCCCTGTGGCTACTGCTGGCCCCTGTCCAGCCTCCCTCCCCAGCAATGTGGCTGCTGGCCCACTGCCCTCTCCCTGTCCCAGGGTAGCGCCCCCTGCTTCCTCCAGCCCCAGAGCTCTGGAGAGCTGGCAGGTGACACAGCTGCAGCCTTCTCCAGCTCTAAAAGTCTGGAGAGCCTTTTAGAGGCTTGGCATGGTAAGACTGGGGCTGCACCACCTGCACCCGTGATCAGCAAGACTTCCTCGCAGCCAAGCCACCAGCCCCCAAGCTAGATGGCCAGAGTGGTCCCAGTGTTGGGAGGACAGGCTGTGCAGCACAGCCCCCAACTTGCCTGCCCCAGCCTCTGGAATCACAACAGCAGGCGGGAGGACTCCAGTGGAGCACGGGCAGGGCAGGTAAAGCAGTTTGGGAAGGCATTGCCTTCCCCTGCCTAGGATACCCACTACCCATGGTGCTCTGACATGCCGGTGACTGAGTGCTAGATGCACCTATTCACTTAGGTGGCTGCATAACAGAGAAGATTTTACAATATTAACTGGACTCATAATAGCAACTTTCAAGTATCTAAAAGGGTGTTACAAGGAGGAGGGAGAAAAATTGTTCTCCTTGGCCTCTGAGGACAGGACAGGAAGCAACGGGCTTAAACTGCAGCAAGGGAGGTTGAGGTTGGACATTAGGGAAAACTTCCTACCTGTCAGGGTGGTTAAACACTGGACTATATTGCCTAGGGAGGTTGTGGAATCTCCAGCACTAGAGATATTTAACAGCAGGTTAGACAAACATCTGTCAAGGATGACCTAAATGGTGCTTGGTCCTCCCATGAGGGCAGGGGACTGGAATTGATGATCTCTTGAGGTTCCTTCCAGTTTTGGTATTCTATGATTTCATCTGATATGGTGGTGATGGACAACATTTGGAGGTAATGGTTGGGTTAATGATGTAATTAGTTCAATAAGGGGAGACATAATTGACAGGAACAAGAGATAAGGAGGAGAGTTATGAGAAGGATAGGCATGTCTGTTCCGCAGTGCTTAGACTCCAAAGAGGAAAGTTACATATGGGGAAAGGAAATAATATACATGTCCACTGAGAACCCACGCAAAGGGCTATTACAATTACACATGCAACTAAACTATGCTGTGCGGCATCTCCTAGCCAAATAGCAATTTCACATAGTGCAAGAGCCTACGACCTGGAGAATCCACAACTTCCTTTAAACTGCAGCTTTCCTCAGCTACCCGGCAAAGCTCCCCAACGGGGAGCCGGGGGGAGGGGTATGGGCGCAATAGGACAGGAGCACTCCTGAGTTATTACACAGCAGAGTATAAACAGAACAAATAAATATAGAGCTGCTTTATTACAAGGCTGGCCTGCTCTGGTGGTTGGCTGATTACAGAGCAGGTCTCTCCAGAGCTACACAAGTCCAGACCTCAATAAAGGCCAGATTGGAGCTCCCTTTTCTTATTTACAACTTCGGCGTGTGCCTTTGCTCTGGTGCGCAGCCCCAGCACACTGCTTGCCAACAGCAGCTCACAGAGGGAAGCAACAGGGCAGCAGGAGAAAATAAAAGCTTAAACAAATACGAACTAAGTGATGAGCAGGGGCAGGCAGGATCTTTAGCCTCACAGACAAGCACTAAAAATAGTTTGTTTTCCTAAGAAACCAGCAGCTCCCCAAACCAGAGATTAAAAAACAAAACCATAAAAATATAGATCCATGGGGGGAGGGGATGGGGAACCCAAGAACGAGGAAAGAAAAACACCTCTATGAGTAAGATATACACATGGCGTACAGAAATATAGAGACGGAAATGTGCAAACCCTCTGGTGCACACATACACACCCACACATGGAAGCACACAGGACCTGGCTTCATGACTCACTGCAGCATCACCTTCAAAGCTCAACTGGTGGAGGGAAGCATCTGCTCCATTGAGAGAGATGCAGGATACAGCACTCTTTCTCTCCCCTCTTCTCCTAAACCAAGGGAATTATGTCATTAACCTCCACACCCGCTCATCTTTCCAATGCTTGGGCTGAAAGGGCACCTTGTCTCATGGCCTTTTCATCCGGGCTCCAAAGCCACCACTGAGGCATCCAGGGTGTGGGGTGCTGTCTGAAGGGCGCCCGCGACAATCTCGGTACCAAATCCCTGGCAGCAAGGCACTAGCCTCTCCTTCTGCACAGTGGACTTAGGAGATCTGGGCAGGAGACACCCATACAAGGAGCACTTAGGCCTGTAGTTGAACAGTGACTGGTACTCTGGCCTGGAAGCATGCGCGTTGGGCATGCCTGCAATTGACCAGAGAAATGAGTACTGAAACACTCATGTCTCGGTGCAATTCAACGCTAACAATGTTGATTTAGTATTGTGTCCCCTGCCTTGCAGTGGGGACTGTGGAAATGCTGGTAAACGGGCAGATAGCTCATGCAACTAGCCGTGTGAGCTGCCCTCAGGCTTCCTGCACTGCTAACCCCTCAACAGGCTTCTTTCAGCTGAGCGAACTTCACCCAGCTGAAAGCTGCAGGGAGCGCCCGTGGAGAGGCAATGGAGCTTAGTGCAGTGGGTCAAGACAGGACTGCTTGGCTGCAGGGTCTAGTCTCTCTCAAGTAACCCAAGGACACAGAAGCTCTAAGTCAGTGTTGCCAGCCTGACCTGCAGCAGAAGGAAGAGGCCATACAGCTGGGAGGGGGCGGGCATGGGCAGTGCCCGAGCCCCCTCCCTACATGGGATATGCACCCAGGAACTCCTCCCCATGTTTGTACAAAGCCTGCCTGAGCAAGAAAGACATGGAACTCCCACCCCACTCACAAGGGGCTGAGCCCAACACACAATGAACAAGCTGCAGGCAAACTTTAAATCGGGGATGGAGAACCTAAAGTCCAGGGGCCAGATGCAGCCCCTGGCTTGCCTGGATCTGGCCCCAGAGGTTTGGGGCTCCCCCCAGCATTGGGGAGCCCACGCTGGTGAGGGGTGGGGATTTTTTGTTTCTCACTTGTGTGCAGCACCATCCCAAAGAGGTAGCAGACATGTGCCTCTGAGCAACAGCAGCACTCACACTGGCCCTGGCGAGGGGTTGGTGGCAGCCCCACATGCTCCCCAAAGCGGAGCCCTTTTCCATGACTAATGTTTGCGTCTGAGAGAAGAAACTGACAGGGAGCGCTGAGCAAGTGTCTCCCATACAGTTCTAGGCTTCACCTGCAGCATCCAGCACTGGATGCCCCAATCCCCCCCACAATTCTGCAATGCCCCTCAATCCTGACCCACAACGCCCCCACTATTTATGCCCTTGGCTCCCCATCCCCTGCACAGCGCTGCCAGCGCCCCTCAATCTTGTCCTGCATGTTTCCAGACCAAAGTCTGCAACATCTGCTAACTGTGTGCCTGTTCTGCAATATGCACAGATGCATGCTGGGCTGAGACTCACCTTAGCTCACTTCTGCAAATTGAGCAAATAAGTTCTACCATCAGAGAAGAAAGGCTACTGCAGTGACCACCAGGAACCTTTAAGAAAGTTAGATAATAAGACAGAAAGTATCACACTTCTACTACATAAATCCATGGTACACCCACAGCTGGAATACGCAGTTCAGCTCTGGTCACCTCATCTCAATAACCTTTCATTAGAACTGGAAAAGGTGCACAGAAGGAAAACAAATGTGAGTAAGGGAAAGGAACAGTTTCCATATAAGGAGAGATTTAAAATATTGGATTGCTGATCTCAGAAACAAGATAATTAAGGGGAGCTAAGGTAGGGGTCTATAAAACCAGGAATGGGGAGGAGAGAAAGTGAATAGGAAGTGTAACGTACCCCTTCTCATAATGTAAGAACCATGGGCCGCCAAATGAAATTTACAAGCAGCAGATTTAAACCAGACATAAGGAAGTGCTTCACACAACATTCAGTCAACCTGAGAAACTCATTACCAGCAGATGTGAAGGCCAAAACTATAACAGGGCTCAAAAAAGAACTAGAGAGGTTCTTGGAGAATAGGCCCATCAATGGCTACTAGCCAAGCTGGTCAGAGATGCAATCCCATGCTCTGAGTGTCCCTAAGCTTCCGACTGCCAGAAGCTGGGACTGGATGAGAGAGGGTGAATAATGCAGTAATTGCCCTTCTTCTGTTCATTCCCTCTGAAGCATCTGGCACCAGACTCTGTAAGGAGACAGGGGAGTGGGCTAGATGGACCATTTGTCTGACTCGGTACTGTTCTATTTCTCTCTCTCTCTCTCCCCTCCCCCCCCACTGGGAGATGTCCAGCACAGTTGTACAGACTGCTCGATCACACACTAGTGACTGAGCCCGCTTGGTCAGATAAAGCCTCCTGGCAGGTCCTGGGAGATGGGGAAGGCGCTAACCTGACTGCCACATGCAGTCAGATTCCTCTACTGGAGAATGCCCAAGCTGGCTTTGATGCGCCAGCTGATTTTCCTAGGCCATCTTTCTAAGCACAACTACATAGCACATCCTGGCCTACAAACCCCCTTTGCCTCTGGGCTGGGCTAGGGCTGGGAGTGTTGATTGCTTCCACAGAGTCTGCCCAGCACAAGGGATTTTATCCACTCAGTGGCAACTCTCTGACAGCAGCACCATTAGCTAGGTACATAGCAAGCTTCCTAACTGGCTGCTGGTGAGGTCAGAGTCCACCTGATTGGCTAACCAGCCTGTCATGCCAATGGTCAGCTATCTAGTGAGCACAACAGGTCTCCAAAGCTTGTCTCCATGGGAAATGTTGTCACATGCAGACAAGCCACACATGCAATTTTGGAGCAGCGCAGAGCCCCTCCAGATAACACATTTCAGAGCTACCACTGCCCTTCTAGGAGGGGCAGGGACACAAAGGAAACAGATGAGGCTAGTGACTAGAATTTGGTACAAACTGGCTAGCAAAGGAATCAACTGCAGAGAGCACACTCTGTCACTCCGGCATTTCCACTGCACGGAAGCTGCAGGTAGACACCAATGGACAGATCTCCCGACAGCCTTCCTGTCTGTGAGCGAAATGCAAGGAGGACTGCCCCCACGGGAACACAGAAGGTTTCAAAGGCCTTGTAATTTTGTTTTTAATACACATTTGACTTGGCATTGCACACTTTGATTAAAAAACAAGAACGATACAAAGTTACTATAGCCCACATTAAATGGATTAAAAACTAGCTAACTGATAGGTCTCAAAAAGTAACTGTATATGGGAAATAGTCATTGAGTGGGTATTTTTCCGGGAGGTTCCACAAGGATCAGTTCTTGGACCTACACTAACATTTTTTATCCATGAAGAAAACACAAAATCATCACTGAAATGAAAATGACACAAATCGAGGGAATGGTAAAAAATGAAGTGACAAGTCACCGATTCAGTGCAATCTAGATTGGTTGGTAAACTGGGGGAAAGCAAACAATGTATGTTTCAATGAGGCTAAAAGTTAATGTGTACTTCTGGGAACACAGAAGGCAGGCCATGCTTACAGGATAGGGAACAGTAACAGATTTGTGTATTATGGTGGAAAATCAGGAGCTCCCTGCATGGTGCTGTGACCAAAAGAGCCAGCGGGGTCCTGGGATGCATTAGCAGGGGATCTTGAGGAGGTGTAAAGAGGTTATTTCACCTCTGTATTTGGCTCTGGTGCGAATGATGCTGGAATCTTGTGCACAGTTCAGGTGCACACAGTTCAAGGAGGATATTGATACATTTGAGATGAGTCAGAGTAAAGTCCAAGAATGATTAAAGGATTAGAAAATCCACCTTATAGTGATAGACTCAAATAGCTCAATCTATTCAGCTTAACAAGGGTAAGGGGTGACTTGATTCCAGTCTGTACGTGGAATCCTCCACGGGGAACAAATATTTACTAACAGTCTCTTCAAACTAGCAAAGAAAGCCTGACAGGATCCACTGGCAGACAAATTCAGAAAGGTGTAATTTTTTTGAACAGTGCAAGCAATGAACCATTGGAACAACTTACCAAGGGCCCCTGGTTACTCCATAGGACAACTTTCTAATCAAGACAGAATGTTTTTCTAAAAGCTCTGCTCTAGAAATGAAAGTAGGGCAGTTCCCTGGCCTGTGCGAGACAGGTGGCCAGACTAGATACTCACAATGGTCTCTTTTGGACTGGGAAACGACCCCAAACTCCTAATCTATGCTTTCCACAGGCTGCTTAGCCCAGAACGGTGAACTGCATAATGGGACCTGCAGTTCCCATAGGCCATGCAACTGTGTTACAGATGAGGGCAAGGGCTACATGCCGTGTTCTGTGCCTTAGACCTGGTGCTTGTGGTTAGGGAAGTTGGGTAAGGGTCCCCTGCTGCATCTCACTAGAGCCCAGTGCAGTGTCACTAACACAGGCCAGGCAGCACCAACCCTGCCATCTCACCTCAAGGGACTGCAGGCCCAGACATGCCTTCCCTGCAATACACACTGCCCCTCTCCTTGGCCCTCCGCACACGGAGCGGAGAGTGAATCTCTGCAGAGGATAACAATGCGGAAGCTGTTCACATCCCCTGGTGCAGGCCTGGCGGGTGAGGCAGAGGGCAGCGCCTGGGTCGCTGGGTTATCGGATGATAACAAGGCAGTGCAGCCCGAGCACGCGACTTCCAGCAATGCAAGGCTGCTTCCTTTGTTTTGGGAAAACAAGAGTTGAACAAGACTTTTTCTGGCACGTTCCTGTGGAGCCTGAAACTGCCCCCCAACTGCACCAGCTCCAGCAGAAGTCATCCCCTCTGATCCTCCACACAAGAGGTGCAGCTCAAGGCAGCAGGGGAGGGGCACCAGGACCAGTCTTCACCCTTGTTTGCTTCTTCCCTTTCCTCTACTTCCTCACCTGCAAGGGGCACTCCAGATGCACAGAGTCTGGGGCCCTGGACAGGCACTCTGCAGAGCAAGGAAAACTAACTGTCAGCTTCACACAGTTTAAGAGAGCCCAGCTCCTCCAGAAAGACAGCCCTCATGGCCCGACACTTCCTCCCCCACAGCCCCACCAGCCAAGATAGGAAGGTGAGCAGACTGGTTTATACACAGGGTTAAAGTAAGAAAAATCTACTCCCATCCCAAAACATACACAGGGGAAGACAGGGGGCAGAGGACATCCTTCACACAGCGGAAAAGTGGGGACTCAAGGCTCCCCATGACAGGGTTAATCATCAATGTAAGAGTGAAGCAGGTCAGAGAAGCAGCCGTGGGAAATCCCTCTGACTTCGGCCGGTACTCCTCTCTGAAGCTAGAGTTGCCAGGTGTCCGGTTTTGAACCGGACAGTCCAGTTTTTTAGCTTTCTGTCTGGGAAACAATTGAGAAAATACCGGACAGAGAAAAGTCGGGTATTTTCTAATTAAATAAGTTTTATTATCATGAGTATCAGTACGTAATTGCGTACTGCCTGGCTGGTAGATGTGCTCACGCTGCGTGAGTGTGTCTACCAGCCAGGCAGTACGCAACTACACAGTAGGGGGCGGGGGGGATGGAATCCCTGGGGCCGGACTCGCCCGTGCACCCCGCTGGGACCATAAGCAGGATGGGCAGCGTCCCGGGATCTGCATGTGCCCGGGCCAGCCACGCTCCCTGCCGGCCAGTTCCCCCCTGCTCTTCCCCCCAGCCAGCCCTGCTCCCAACCTCCCGGCCAGCCCTGCTCCCCGCCGACTGGTTCCCCTCGCTCTTCCCCAGCCAGCCCTGTTCCCCAACCCCTCCCAGCCAGCCCTGCTCCCCACCGGCTGGTCCCCATAATCTCCCGCCAGCCCTGCTCCCCAATCCCTTCCCAACCAGCCCTGCTCCCCACCGGTTGGTTCCCCCCAATCTCCCATGCCAGCCCCGCTCCTCCCAACCTCCACCCAGCCAGCCCTGCTCCCCCCGTAGCCGGTTCCCCCTCCATCTGAGATCAAGTGTGTCCAGTATTTTTCTCAAAACCATCTGGCAACCCTATCTGAAGCTCTCTGAGGACCATCCCCAATAGACCTGGCTTCATTCTGCCCTCCACACCCTGCATCAACAGTGCACAGCGAGCTGATCCCTGGCACAAAGCTTTCCAGCTACAGTTTGGAAAAGAAAGGGAATCCCAGTAGCCTAGTGTCACACAGGAAACATCTCCTGCAAGGGAGCTCTGGAAGCATCAAGACAGCAGCACCCTCCTGCCCAGCAGGCATGATCCAGAGCTGTGGGCCACAGTGCACAGGACAGCACTGAGGGGCAGGCTGCAGCTCCTGAGGAGGCATCGCTGATGATCAGCAGGCCTGGGAAAGGGAGGGCTCCAGGAAGTCTCTCTGCCATACACAGGGTTCTGTTAACACCAGCTTTGGCCTGGGGACCAGTTAGCTAGACAGGGCCTGGAGAGATTGTATCTTCTAGAGCACCAGGGCTGGAATTATCTTTAGGATTCCCCCGTCCCCCAAAAACCAAGGGAGTGAAGTGGGTCACTGGCTGGCTGGGCTCAGTCTACCCCAGCCACGCTCCCTCACAGAATGTGGTTCCTGCCCCATGCCCAGACTGGTACCAAAAGCTCCTCAGAGACCCTGCTAAAACTGCGGTTTTGATGGACGGGCACCTTCCTTAGGCAGCTCATGTGCTGGAGGAGGCGGCGGTGGTAGTGGAGGAAACATAATAAGAAAAAAATAAAATTTATAAGGGAGGCAGTAATTACAGCATGGCTACAAGAGGCTGCTTCCTCAGGGCCATCATTATGTGGCTAAATTTAACGCCTGCATGGCTGCTCTGTGGGGGGAGCACTGAGCATCCACACAGACGCCGGCTCCTACTACCTTCCCTCTGCGCCAGTCACGGCAGAACAGCTGAACGGCAGCCAAGAAAGCCATAAAGCAGGTCAGAAGTTTTTTTAATAATCTATTTACAAAGATGCTGTTTTTACTGCCGAGGTTTCTCTCGTTTTATCTCTGGCTTTTTCCCCCCTCACTCCTGAACAGACTGGGCTGTATTTTCTGCTTTGAGTTCCTCGCTCATTTGCTCACTCTAAATACTATTTTCAGAACTCTAATTTTATATGGTATGTCCCCTTTTTTTTGGTAAATATTTGCCATGACTAAGCCAGAACACATCCAGTTTAAAAGTCTCTCATCCCACAAAACATCAGCCCTTTAATGACATGAATCTCATTAGCTCTCCCCATGAAAAGAGGTATAGAAAGGAAGCATCGCTCAGCCTCTCTGAACTCTCATATCTATACAGGCATATATTTAGCCGTGTGTACTGTACAGTCACAGAAAGGGACAGGCTGGGCACACGCATGCCTACAGAATAACGGCCATTTCATTCAGCCAAAGGGACTGAGAGCAGGGGCCCCTGGGACAGATTCTGTGGTGAGTGGGTTCTGGGATATCCGTCTGTCTGGGATGGGGTTTGCAAGGACTCCGGCCCCAATGGAAGCTGAGCCAGTCCAGTGAGCCTGGGCACAGAGGATCCTCAGATTCGGCAGTTGGATGGTTAGAGAGTCCCTTCCAGCTACGAGGGTCAGAGCAGCCCCCTCTTACGCTGTCCTCCAAAAGCTAGCAGCAGGGACGCAGGACAATAGCTAGGCTTATGGGAGCACCTGAAAGGCTATTTATCCTGGACCATGGGACTTTATTCAGTGACTTCTAACCCCCATGCCCAGTCCTTGCCAATAACCTGTAAAGATTTGGCGTTTTCCAGCCATTACATTAACCAGCCTCCCCTTAAAGTATAGTATGTTCTGTGTATTCCTCTAGCACTTTCACCCCAAAGGATCACCACGTGTGTAATTACAAAGGAATTGCTTCACTCACCCCTGCAGTGCAGCCCCCTCTAAGGCACAATATGCCAGCTGTTTAGCAATGAATAGCAACTGAGGACAGGAAGTGAAGGAGTCTAGCATATCCAATTGAAATGGCAGGTGGGATTTGGTCTGTCTCAACCTAAACTGCTGTTTGGCCACAACACCAAGGTTACCACTACAAAGACTGCCAATGAGCACATGATGGCCAGAAACAGGCCAGACCTCAGCTGTTAATTCCATTCAAGAGTCAGCTCCTACAGCAGCATAGCACCCTTAGCATGAGTGGAGGGACATTCACCTGTCTCAACCCCTGAAACAGGCAGTGTGGAGGGTGCAGAAGGCACCTAGGGCTCATCTACAGCCATTATTAATGGCTCCTCAGGCAGCTTAAGCAACATAAGAAAGCATGCACAGCCAGAGCGGAGAGGTAGAGCCATCCTTTAGCCTGCCATTTCTCTAGGCCTGTACAGTTGCTATCCAGACAAGCTGTCCTCTACTGCCTCTCAATAGGACCCACAGAGATGCCCAGATTCCAGTCCTGAATGGAAACTGCAAGCCTTGAGCCTCCATGGTGCAGATGACAAGTCATCCCCTACCACCACCACTGCCGGCTGCTCCTTAGTCACACCTCTCCTCAGCCAGAAGTGGCCCTGCCAGCAGCGTGTGGTGCAAAGTCTTGGCTGAGGAGCCCCAGCAGCTCACATGTACTATGTCACTGTATGCTAGCATACACATGCACACACACAGGTGTACATACACTGTGTATATCATATAGTCAGAGAACAAAGTCAAAATGCTGCTTATCAGAGGATCAGGGCTGTAGAATAACAAATGCCATCCAGGCAGCTAGTTAGGCAACTAGTTATCCAAAACCATAACAGAAAATAAAGGAGACTTGCTATGAAATTAGAGGCAATACACAACAAAACAAAATAATGTTTATATGCAGCACTTAACCTCTGGAATTCACTGCCACATGATACTGAAACAAACACAAAACAGTTAAGTAAGAGTCACAAACAGGTTAGACATTGGGTGAAATTCAACACATTACAGAGGGGTTGCTTGTGTTCAGACAACCCCACCCTCTGAGATCAGAGCAACAAGGATTGTAAAGGGAGAACAGATTGTGCACTAGTGTCCTGTGAAGCCTAGTTTTCAGTGTTTACAACTATAGGGTTTTCCACCCTCTCCTTGGCGAGGTGAATTCACACCTTTGGCCATAACACTTGAGGTTCATGCCATTCAAACAGCTGTGAACTTTGTCCCCGTTAGTCTCACTGAGTCAAGACAGAGAGAGCTTTTGTAGATTCAGACTAACATGGCTACCCCTCGGATACAAGACAGAGAGAGTTAGCTCTTATTCTTTTTCCTAGTTCAGTTTCGGATCATTTCTGTGGCTCTTCTCAGAAAGCCATTTCAGTTTGGTAATGTGTGGTGCAATACTAGCATCAATGGATATTGGCTTCAATGGAGACAGGATTTCACCTGGGTTTTCTAACACCCAACAGAACATTTGCGGGGAAGAGGAAGTCTCCCCAGAGCCTAGAAAGAGGGACTCTCCCCTCCCTATCCCAGGATGTGACTCCTGTGCATATGCACCCCAAAACTGCACCGGAATGTTCTATTGCCACAGAGTATCTCTCCTTGCCCACTTGTCCCCTCTAACCCGGATCAGCTCTCTAACCCATGCAGGCACTGGCTTTCAGATGATTTTCCCCCGATAGATTAGCTGCACTGTTTCAACAAGAACTGCATGGTATTTGCACCCATGTTTCTAGTCCCCCTAGGTTATGCTCTTTTCCTTTAGCTTTCACCAATGACACAACATTCTTGCCATCCTAGTTTCCTTAGAGCAGTGGTCACCAAGCTATAGAACAAGATCTACTGGTAGATCCTGGGACCTCTGACAGATGATCCTGACTGATTTGGTTGGGAGGCTATCAAGTGCCAGCAGTCCAAGCCCTGCCCACCCTGAGAGCAACCAGACAGCCGATACAGGATACAGAACCCACCAAAGATAGGGAGGAGGGGTGGCTTCAGCTCTGGAGCAGCCTAGGGGAGAGCACATTCACCTGGAGACCACAGGGTGGTGGGTTTAACTCCTGGGAGCATCTGGACAGCCAACACAGACTGCCCCAGGGATGCTTATCCGGGGGAAGAGGAGGTGACTCACCTCGATAGTAACCATTTCGCTCCTGCCCTCTGACTTGGAGCTGCCTCCTACTGCGAGCTTCCTGTTTGCTGTGCAGGGTGGGATAGGCAGAAGAGGGGAGCCCTCATGTCAGGTGTCCCCTACCCCCCCTCATGTAGCCCATCTCCACAGAGCAAGCAGGGTGAGGCTTCAGAGAAGAGGTGGGGCAGGGGCAGGGCCTCAGAAAAGGAGCAGGGAAGGAGGGGGAACAAGGATATTTGGAGACATCTGCCTCAGAGAATTAACACACTCTTTACTCCCTCCTTGAGATCTTTAATGAGCAGGCTGAATGTAAAACACAATGCAAACACTAACAGGCAGCGTTAAAATAAAGTCCAGAAATACAAGGGGAAGATTGTTTCCCCACTATGTTCATTTGACTCTCTCTTTCAGATAAAAATGGAATCCTTCCAAGCCTATCAGTCAACATCAATTTCACTAGACACACAAATCCACGAAAAAATATTTCCATTGACAATAATCAAAATTTACAGCTAGGCAAAGTCAGAAAACATTGCTTGAGAAGTTAGTTTGTTTTAAGGATAGTTACCTCATATATTTTGATCTGTGACATGGACAATTTGTGTTTTAATTATTAGAAAGCTTTAATTTTTTTTTGAAACTCTGTCTACTATCATTAAATAATTACTGCCTGACCCTATACAACCAGAATCAGGACGTACATTCTCATAAGAGTATTTCCCAGATACCCGTCCCGCAGTCTTCCACATATACTATAAAAATTCCGGGGGGGGTGAAAATATTTAGCAGAGCTTTGCTCTGGACAGCTCCAGCTGAATTTAAGACCTACCAAAACTTCCCACAACCATGAACATTTAAACTGATAAAAATAAACATCAGCATTATCTGTCACATTATAAAGACAGAAGAACTGGACTCTGCCCAGCCTAATTTTAGAAAAAACAGCTGGCCAGAGTGCCCTGCAGACAGGTCAGTGGTGCTGCAGGACCTTGCCCTCAGCAGTCTGACCTACATGGCACAATAACAGCGTTCTGGGGATTTAACTTCTCTCTTGTTTTTTTAAACTTCCACTAAACTGCTGTAAAGATTTAATATGGCCTAATGGCTCAAACTGCTGAGCAATTCCAGAGATAAGCAGTACTTCCAACCCCATGACAAATCATGACTCAGGCCCAAAACACATACCATTCATTTTAAATGTGGGGTCTTTTTCTTTGCTTTCTGGTTTCTGAGTCTTTAGGTTCCTCTCAAGTCTTGTTTTCAAGCTTTTCTCTACAAGCATAACTATAATTTTTCATTTAAAAAAAAATTAAAGCTGAGTGTCTCCCATAACAACATGACTCCAGAAGCTGGTGCTTTTATGGTATACAACAAATACCACAAGAACTGGCACCACTGGACAACTGAGCCTAAGCCTGAGCATACGTGGAGGGAATTCTCCATGTCCACCCCCCACTTCAAACAGGCTTTCCCCCTGCACATGCACAGCTGCCAACATTACTAACTCCCTTACCAATCACTGTGGTTCTCTCCCAAACTCAGCCAGGGACTCCTCAGTTAGGGCTGCTAACAGGCCAAGGTTCATAGAATCATAGGGTTGCAAGAGACCTCAGGAGGTCATTGAGTCCAACTCCCTGCTAAAAGAGGGACCAATCCCAACTAAATTATCCCAGCCAGGGCTTTATCAAGCCGAAACTAAAAACCTCTCACGATGGAGATTCCACCCCCTCCCTAGGGAACCCATTCCAGTGCTGCACCGCTCTCCTAGGTAAATAGTTTTTCCTAATATCAAACCTAGACCCCCCCACACACACCCAATGCAACTTGAGACCATTGCTCCTCGTTCTGTCATCTGTCACTACTGAGACCAGCCTCTCTCCATCCTCTTTGGAACCCCCTCTCCAGGTATTTGAAGGCTGCTATCAAGTCCACACACACACACACACACACCCCGTCACTCTTTTCTGCAGACTAAACAAGCCCAGTTCCCTCTGCTTCTCCTTCTAAGTCATGTGCTCCAGTCCCCTAATTATTTTGGTTGCCCTCCGCTGGACTCTCTTCAATGCATCCACATCCTTTCCTTAATGGGGGGCCCAGAACTGGACACAATAATCCAGATGTGGCCTCACCAGTGCTGAATAAAGGGGAATAATCACTCCCTCGATATGCTGGAAATGTTCCTACTAATGAACCCCGATATGTCATTAGCTTTCTTGGCTACAAGGGCATCCTGTTGACTCATATCCAGCTTTTCATCCACTGGAAGCCCCAGGACCTTTTCTGCAGAGTTGCTGCTTAGCCAGTCGGTCCCCAGCCTGTAACAATGCTTGGGATTCTTCTTCCCAGAGGCATGAGGAGCAGGAAACTGACTCAAGGGACTGAAGGCAACCAGCACTCAGAGTACCACCAAAGCTGCTAGTGCTGCATTATGGAGAAGGGTGGGAGCAGAGCAGAGTATCATGCAAAGCATGGTCATAGCAGACAGTCCATCTGTTGGGGAGCAGCACTGGGAGACAAAAGGGGATTCTCAGCCCCCCAGAAGGAGACTGCTGACCACATGTATTTATGTATTTTAATAACTCCCTGGTTTTGAATGGAAGGCCACATGGCCCTTTGATAAGGTGTTAGACTCACTGCAGCCCCCACATGTATTTGTACAAATTCAAGTAAGCAGTAAAATGTATAAATACCTTATAGACACGTCTCTCTATAAGTTGTCTATATATTTGTGTGTGTGTGTGTGTGTACACACACACACAGATTTATTTGTGTTTTTAGAGTGGTTCAGGATACATTCCAAGACAAAATTCCAGCCAGCCCTGGAGCCAAGAACATCACTCAGCCAGGCATAATCTACCCTCTCTGCCTATGCATATACTAAATACAGAAAGGGAAAGGTATAAATAGAGACCTACATGAATGGCCCTGTTTCCTTACACAGATAAATACATACACAGCGTTGAGCATGCAGCCACAGGAAGGCTTAGAGAACTGCTCAGGGCCACTAAACCAAATTCAATTCAAAGGCTCAGATTATACCTAATATTGCACCCCACTTGCACACAAAACATCGACAGGGATGTCACTTCCTGCACAGATGTGCTCAGCTGTTCTGGGCAATGCTCTCCACCTCTCAACACTGACTGACACACACCAGTCAGCTCACAGGAGTGTGGGATTTGGAAAGTGACTCCCACTAGGACAGAGAAAAGTAGTTGTGTCTTTAAAGAGGAGTGGAATGCAACTAGTGGGGGACAGGCAAGAAGGGAGCAGAACAGTTTGCAAAAGAAAGGACCTTGCACACAAGCAAGGACATGTCAAGAGACACCCTGATTGTTATTTTATAGAACCAGAGAGTGCTGAGCACTGCACAGAAAAGAGAGGTTACTCACCTTGCACAGTAACTGATGTTCTTCGAGATGGGTGTCCCTGCAGGTGCTCCACTGTACATATCCTGGCGCTCCTGCACTTATAATCAGAACTTTTTAGCAGCAGCATTCCCCTTGGGTGCTGGCACGCAAGCGCAGCACTGCTCACGCGACAACAAATGTGCCAATGCACATGCCATCAACCATCCCTCAGTTCCTTCTCTACCATGGACAGACGTTACGACTCTGAAGCAGAGGGGAGGAGGGAGGGTCCTGGAGCGCCCACAGGGACACCCATCTCAAAGAACACCAGTTACTGCACAAGGTGAGTAACTTCTCTTGCCTTCTTCAAGGAGTGTCCCTGTGAGGACTATAGGTGACCACGGAGCAATACCCTGAGCATCTGGAAGGAGGGGATTCAGACCTGACCTGTGAATGGCAGAGAGGACTGCTGCCCCAAGCCTAACACATTGTGCAGTGTAAGTATCTATTGCGCAATGTTTCATAACGGTATGCGTAGAGGCCCATGTAGCAGCTCTACAAATGTCCGTAATGGGCATGTTATGCAGGAATGCTGTGGAGGTGGCCATTGCCCTGGTGGAGTGTGCCCACAACTGAGTCAGTAGTGACATTTTATTGATGTCATAGCAAGTTTTAATACAATTTGTTATCCATTTTGAAAGCCTCTGTTTCGAAATCGCCTGCCCTTCAGAGCGATCTGCTATGGAAATGAACAGTCTGGAAGAGCACCTGAACGGCTTTGTTCTGTCTAGGTAAAATGCAATCACTTGTCAAACATCCAAAGAGTTGCGTTGAGCCGCATTAGCATCAGGATGAGGCTTTTAGTGGAAAACAGGTAAGTATATAGGTTCGCTGAGGTGGTGCTGTGAAACTATCTTTGAGAGATGTTTCAGATGTGGTCTTAGTATCACTTTGCCTTTGTGAAAAATCATAAACAGCGGTTCAGCCATGAGCACAACTAACTCGCTGACCCTTCTGGCTGTTGTGATGGCGAGTAGGAAAGCGACTATCATGCAAAGGTATGACAAGGAGCATGTTGCCATTGGCTCAAATAGAGAGTGGGATAAGGTGTTACGGATATGGTTGATATCCCAAGATGGCACTATTGCCTTTACTGGGGGAAAGGCATTAAGAATTTTTTAGTGGTCGGGTGCGAAAAAACAGTGTGACCATCTACATTATCATGCTCACTAGAAATAGCTGCTAAGTGGACCCTGATGAATTTGAAAGATTGTTTCTTTAAGGAAAGGAGATACTCCAAGAACATCAGCAGCTGGATTATACGAAGTTGAAGTGTCCTGTGCATGGCCCACTTAGAGAAATGGTGCCATTTCTGCAAATAGGTCTTCCTTGTACTTTTTTTTATTACCGTTCATTATTAGAGTATGAACTTCTTCCGAACAGGTGAGGTTCTGCGTAATCACCCTTGGAGGAGACAGACCTTGAGATGGAGTTCGTGGATGTCGAGACTGAGAACATGACCCTGATACCGAGACAGTATGTCCAGCCATTGTGGAAGAGAAATCAGAGGAGTAGCTGACAGCTAAGGGAACTAGGTCTGCCTGGGCCATGAGGGTGCCATCAGAATGACCCTGGCCCTGTCCTGTTTTATTTTGTGTATGACTTTGTTGAGGAGGGGAAGGGGTGGGAAGGTGTATAACAGATTGTGAGAGCAACTGATCAGCATGGCATCTCCCATGGAACTCTTGCCCAGTCCCACTCTGGAGCAATACCTGGGGCACTTTGCATTGCAAAATGTGGTGAATAAGTCTATTTCCGCAAACCCAACTTCTGGAAGACGGTATGTAGGGCTTGGGGATGTATCTCCCACTTGTATTTCTGATTAAATATTTGACTTAATTGATCTGTGGTGGCATTTTGTTTGCCTGGGAGGAAAAAGGCGGATATGGTGACTTGAAGGTGAATGCACCACTGCTAGAGGGCTGTGGCCTCTTTGCAGAGACAGTATGATCTGGACCCGCCTTGTCGATTTATATAAAGCATGCAAGCAGTACCGTCTGTGAGTATTCTCACAGACTAGCCCTGAATTAAGAGAAGAAAGTACTTGCATGCTCTTCTTACTGGGCAGAGTTCTAAGACATTGATGTGCAGGCCTGATTCTGGAGGTGTCTATCTTCCTTGGATGCTGTAGTCGTTGGTGTGTGCACTCCCGTCCTCTAGGGAAGCGTCTCTAGTTATGTGTATGGGCAGTGGCGTTTGTTGAAAAGGGACTCCGCAGCAGAGATTGCTGGCATGCAACCACCATCTGATACACCCCTTGACTTTCATTGTAGGACTCAGAAGTTTGTGCAAAGGTTCTTGTGAGGCCAAAGCATGCACGTCTGCAAGCACCACATGTGTATCCTGGCGTGAGGGACTACATGTGTCGTCACAAACATATCTCCAAATAATTGTAGGCACTGTCTGGTCGATATCGTAGGACTGTCCATAACTGTCTTTGCTAGTGTGGCTAATGAATAAAGTCTTTGTATTGGTAGCTGCACCTGTGTTCGTATGCAATCCAATGTTGTGCCTATGAACTCTAGCTCCTGAGATGGAGTGTGTTGCGACTTTTGCGCGTTCATCTGTAGGCCCAGATTGCTGAATAATCAGATTGTCTCTCTGGTGCAATCCATGGCCATTTGTTCTATAGGAGCCACTATCAGGCAATTGTCTAGGTAAGGGAAGATTACTACTCCTGCTTTCCTGAGATGGGTCACTGCCATGACAAGGACCTTGGAGAAAACCCTGGAAGCTGAAGACAGGCCAAAGGGCAGGACTTGATACTGATAGTGTTGATCCTTTAGTGCAAACCTGAGGAATTTTCTGTGCGAAGGTCGAATTCCTATGTGGAAGTATGTATCCTGTAGGTCGAGGGACGAATCCAGTTTCCTTTTTCCACAGCCGGAATTATCGTCATAAGGATTACCGTGGTGAATCGTTGACTTTTTAAGTACTTGTTCAGCCTGCGTAAGTCGTGGATGGGTCTCCAACCTCTTGATTTTTTTGGAGTGAGAAAGTATCTGGAGTAAAGGCCCTTCCCCTTCTGATGTGCTAATATGAGCTCTATTGCCTCCATCTGGAGCAGTCTGTGAGTCTCCTGCTGGAGCAGAGTCTCATGAGGGGGTCCCTGAAGCGGGACGGGGAAGGAGGTTGGGTTGGTGGAAAGGTAAGGAAAGGAATTGTGAGGACTTTCGCTATAACTTCCAAGGCCTATCTGTCTGTTGTAATCATGGCCCATGCATGATAGAAAGGTTGAAGACTGAACCAGTACCGACTGTCTGGTGGAAACTGCGTCAAACCCTCAACCAGATGTTCAGAATGTCTGCCTGCCATTGGAGGACTGAGACGTGGCAGATTGTTCTTGAGGCTGCCTATATTTCTGTTGCCTCTGCCAGCATCTTAGGTCATTAACTCCTCTGGGTGGAGTATGACGACGACCTGCCCCATGGCTTGTAAAGGCGGTTCAACTTATTTTTGGGTTGACACACATATATGCCCAAGGTCTTGAGTATGGCTCGTGAGTCCTTGAGAGAATGCAAAGCAGCATCTATGGTGATAGAAAAAAAAAACTTCTGCCAGGGGAGGTCCTCAACCGTGTTCTGCATTTCCCTAGGAAACCCAAAGAGGTGCAGCCAGGAGGCCTGATGCATGACCATCAAAGCTGCCAGTGACCTTGAGGTGGTGTCCACTGTGTCCAGTGACGCTTGCAGTGTGGTTTCTGCTATGAGGATCCCTTCATCTATATTGGACTTGAAAGAAGCTTTGTAGTCCTCCAGCAGCTATTCAATAAACGTCTGCATTTTTTCAAAATGGTAGTATGTGTATTTTTCTAGCAATGCTGAATAATTTGCTATTCTGATCTGGAGGGATGCGGAGAAGTAAGATTTCCTACCCAAAATGTCCAGTCTCTTCCAGTCCTTGTCGCAAGGAATGGATTTATATTGGGTCTGCTTGTCCCTGATACTGGCTGCATCCACCACCAGAGAGTTTGGTGATGGGTGGGTGAACAAAAATTTAGCCCATCTGGCAGAAACCTAATACTTCCTGTCCACCCTTTGTGAGGTCAGGGAAATCGGGGCTGGTGTTTGCCACAGAATCTTTCCCAGGTCCAATATGGCCTCGTTGACTGGCAAAGCTATTTTTGATGACACCGACACCTGAAATATATCAATCAACTTGTGCTGTACCACAGGGACCTCCACTAAGAAAATACCAAGGGAATCTGCCATCCTCTTGTACAGGTCCTGACAGGATTTGAAGTCATCACCCGCCGTCGGCAGAGGGGGGCATTATCGATTCGTCCAGAGAGGAAGGGGAGATGTGCGATGGAGGTAAGATGTCCTCCTTCTGTGTCTCCTCCAGATCTTTCATCTCCTCCTGTGTAGTGTCAGATCTGGTGGATGCAAGTGGTTTAGGAACCACTGTGAGGTCTAGCTATTGCTGTCACTTGCAGTGAGTCTGCCTGTGCTCTTGTGGGACACCAAGGATCCCATCCCTTCCATGACTGTGGGAATGGAATGGGAGGGAACAATGGAAATGGTTGCCACATCTGGGGTTGGCTCTGCTGCTGCAGCTAAGAGGATGGCTTCAGGGAGGAGTGTCTTGGGGAGAAAGATTTCTCTCTCATCCTCACTGTCACTAGAAAAAAGTGGGGCCAAGCTTGATGGTGCAGCCAAGTCTGCTGGGGTCCTCTAACATGGGTGTAGCATTGGTATGAAATAGTGGTATGCCCAGTACTGACAAAACCGCCAGCTCCTGACGTGTAGCGAGTGGCTTTGGTGGAGGAAAGACCAGTGGAGAAGGCTGATGTTGTTGCAGTACAGAGTCACCCTCTGCACTGAATGTGATTGGAACAGGGGAAAATTTGGTATGTAGTGCCAGTGCCATCTTAGTCAGAGTCTGTACCGGCAGTTCCGGTCAGCCCTTAGCCATGGTCTGGTGCAGTTGCTTGGGTACCAACTGCGTCAGTACCGATTGGCAGTAGCAATGTCATGGGGCGGTCTTCTTTGGCTTCAATGCCCGAGACCGTGGGGCGTGCATCCTTAGAAGGTACTGCCCCTCAAGGTTTGTCCATACCGGACGTCCTCCCCCGAAGCCTGTACCTTGGGTGTGGAGGAAGGCTTCTGCTGAGGGGATAGCCTGTTGGGTGGCCTGTCTACTGAGGATGACGAGTGCTTCCTCTTCACCGTTTTCTTGGTGGGAGGATCCCTCAGCCAATCCCTGATCAGTAGCCACTGTTGGGGAGGTATGTGGTGGAGAGGCTTGAGATATTAGTTCCGAGGCTGGTCTCTCTGTCTTCTCCATAGTGACAAGTTTAGCTGCAGCTCTCTCACCTTCCAAGATCTAGAAGAGAGCTTTTTACAGTGGTGGCAGTTCTTAGGAGAATCATCTTGGCCAAGGCAAAGAACACATTGGGCATGCCCAGCAGAGATGGAAATGGACATTCTACATATGAGGCACCTCTTAAATTCTGGAGAACCTGGCATCACTATTCTATTCCTAACAAACTACTAACAAAGAATTTTTAAAAAATTAGAGAGGAAAAAAACGTAACAACTCTAAGAATATCTAATTGCTATCTATTAATTAACAACACTAAGTCAAGAGCTAAACACGTAGTGCTGCTGGATTCCAACCAAGTGTGGAGCAATTGAGAAGGAACTGAGGGACAGTTGACGGCACGTTCGCTCCATCGTGTGCTGTGCCATGCATGCGTGCCAACATCCGGGCGGGGAGGAGGAGGTGCTGCTGCTAAAAAGTTCTGATTATAAGCACAGGAGTGCCAAAGACTCGTACAGTGAAGCACCCACAGGGACAATCTTTGAAGAAGATATAATCCCT
Source organism: Rafetus swinhoei (assembly GCA_019425775.1). Classification (NCBI taxonomy): domain Eukaryota; kingdom Metazoa; phylum Chordata; order Testudines; family Trionychidae; genus Rafetus; species Rafetus swinhoei. The sequence continues at coordinate 1,636,601 of CM033439.1, read as the reverse complement.
CTCTCAAAGAATTTACAATCTTCTACTAATCTTTGTAATCTGAGACTTGACACAGTAAGTGAAACAATGGGGACAGACAGCAAGGCAAACAGCTCAGCCATGTGCACAGCACTGCACTCTCTCCAGCCTGTCTCCTTTGTAAGGCAGTCCCTAGTGCAGGGACTGCCTGGTTCATCAAGCCAGCGAGAGCAGGTGGGATTAAACGGCAAGATCAAGAATGTCAGAGTTGATGCAATGGGAAAGAGGAAGCAGGAACAGGAGCACTTGGTGTTGTGGTGAGTTGCAAAGAGGTCTATTGACAGGTAACCATCTGCAAAAGACAGAGGCGAGGATCACTGGGTGCATCTCCCCCATTCACGGTTGGTCGAGAAATTGTGGCTCAAAGCATCTGCCATGGTGTTGTTCACCCCGAGTAGGTATGATGCCCTCAAGGTGACTTTGTGGTGAATGCACCAGTTCCACAGATGTATTGCCTCTGAGCAAAGAGATCAGGACTGTTTATATAAAACATGGTGGTCATGTCCACGAGTATGCACGCTACTGAGTTGGTAATGATCGCAGCAAAGTGTTTGCAGGCGTTCCTGCTGGCCCTGAGCTCGAGGAGATTGATGTGGAATACTGTTTCATGGGAAAGCCTCTTGCCCTGGGCAGCGTGATAGCTTAGGTGAGTGCCCCAGCCTAACAGGGAAGTGTCTGTGGTGATCTGCATCGCTGGTTCGGGTTGATGGAAGGGGACCCCAGCTAGGAGATTGTCAAATGACATCCACCGTTTGAGAGAATGCAACATGCTTTTGGGAATGGTAACTACTTTGTGAAGTGGATGGCGCAATGGCTTGTATACTGTTGTTAGCCCATGTTGTAAGGCACGGAAGTGGAGCCATGCGTGCTATACAACGTAGGTAGTGGCAGCCATATGGCCCATAAGTTTGAGGCAGGTGGTAGTAGAGGGGCTCACAATAAGAATGGTCACCAGGTCCTATGGCACATCAAAGTGATGACGTGGAAGGGAAGCTCGAGGTGACAAGAAATCGAGACAGGCCCCAATAAACTCTATGTCCTGCATGGGCTCTAGAGTAGACTTCGGCTCATTTATGAGTAGGCCTAGACAACCTATGAAGGAAGATTGAAACCTATGAAGGAAGACTGAAAGAATTGTGCTTGTTTAGTTTGGAAAAGAGAAGACTGAGAGGGGACATGATAGCAGTTTTCGGGTATCTAAAAGGGTGTCACAAGGAGGAGAGAAAAAAAATTGTTCTCTTTGGCCTCTGAGGATAGAACAAGAAGCAATGGGCTTAAACTGCAGCAAGGGAGGTTTAGGTTGCACAGTAGGAAAAAGTTCCTAACTGTCAGGGTAGTCAAACACTGGAATAAATTGCCTGGGGAGGTTGCGGAATCTCCATCTCTGGAGATATTTACGAGTAGGTTAGATAAATGTCTATCAGGGATGGTCTAGACAGTACTGGGTTCTGCCATGAGGGCAGGGGACTGGACTCGATGACCTCTCGAGGTCCCTTCCAGTCCTAGTATTCTATGATTCTATGGAAGAGGCCTTTGGTCCTGGAGACCATATTGGTGGTATCCACATGAGATGACCCTTTTATAAGGCAGTCATCCAGGTACAGGAAGGTGACCATACCCTGCAGTCTGAGGTAAGCCATTACTACTGCCAGGACCTTTGAAAAGACCTGAGGAGCGGAAGCAAGTCTGAAGGGGAGGACTCTGTATTGGAAATGGTCCTTGCTCACGGTAAATATGAGGACGCGTGGGAGGGATGTAACACCAGATGAAAATATGCGTCCTGTAGGTCAAGAGCTGCGAACCAGTCCACCTCTGCTCAGATAATAGAAGCCAATGTAACCATCTTGAAACATTGTTTTCTCAGGAACTTGTTTAACCTGTGGAGATCTAGAATCATTCTCCAAACCCCTGTGCATCTCTCAGTCAGGAAGTATTTGGAGTAGAAACCCCTTCCCCAGAACAAGTCTGGGACCCTCTCTATTGCTCCTACATGGAGGAGGCAAGCGATTTCTTGCCTGAGAGTTTTGTGAGAGGGATCCCTAAAGAGGGATGGGGTAGGGGGAAAGACAGGGGATAGTGAAAAGAAGGGATGGTGTATCCTGTCCGGATTATATCTAACACCCACTGGTTGGATGCTATAGAGTCCCATCGATGGAGGAAGGGACATAGCCTGTGGTGAAAAGATGATATTGGCTTGTTGGCACTGTTTGAATGGGGAGGTCAGGCAGACCCTCAACAAAAGGTTCAAATCTGCTGTTTGGCAGCCTGGGAACCAGAGGAGTGAGGTTGGGGAGGAAGCTTCCTCTGGGGACACTGTCTAGTTCGGTTGAAATCACAGGGCTTCTGTTGTGGATGGTTATAATAGCTGACCTTGTTTCTATTGTAAGGTTTATAGTGCTTCCAATGATATGGTGGGGTGTACATGCCCAGCGTCCTTAGAATAGTTCTGGAATTTTTACTGCTATGTAGGACATTGTCCGTCTTGGATGCAAAAAACTTCTGTTTGTCAAAGGTGAGGTCCTCCACTTTGACTGCAGTTCTCTGGGCACTCCCGCTGCCTGGAGCCTGTCACATCACAACTGCTGTAGCTGTTGCCCTAGCAACCGTGTCCACCACAGAGTGAGAACTGAAGAGCTGTGCAGGCGATGGTGTGGCCCTCATAAATGACTGCCATAAGTATGGGCCTTTTGGAGTGCAGGAGGTGCTCCATTAAGCTTGACAAGCTTAGAGTAATTATCAAAATCGTGGTTTTCTAGGAGCACTGAATAGTTCATGATTCTAAGCTGTAGTGTGGCAGAGGAATATACTTTCCTGACAAACAGGTCTAACTTTTTGTCTTTTGTCAACAGGTGTAGATCTGAATTGTAGAATCTTGGATCGGTTATTGGTGGCCTCCGTTATTAGCGAGTTGGACAGTGGATGAGAGAAAAGGAAATCAAGATCCTTAGGAGAAACAAAGTACTTTTCTATCAGTTCTTTTATAGGTCGGTTGGATAGAGGCTGGAGTCTGCCATATTTCATCCAATACCTCCATAATAGCCTCATAGATTGGTAGTGCGACTTTCCCTTGAGGTGGGCCTGATATTTTTAAGGAGGTGGTATTGTTTTTCCTTAATCTCCTGTAGTTGGACCTCTTGGGAGGCAGACACTCTTTTGAAAAGTTCTTGGAATTGTTTGAGGTTGTCTGAGGAGTAGGTATCCTCTGGTATAACAGCCTCGTCAGGTAGCAATGATGAGCTGTCATTAGGTGAATCTCCAGCAACTCCTGTGTCAGTCTGCTCATCCAGGATTTGACCCTCCTCCTCCGAGTTGACTGTGGTTGGGAAGGTATGGAGGGGCGAAGATGGTGGAGGTCTCTTCGCTGGGGTGAAAAGAGCCATGGAGCAGCGCCTGCAGGAGCCCCAATGTTCCCATGGTGGCCAGTAGGGTGGATAGTGTGGCGAAGGGTATGGCCAGTCCAAGTACCAAGAGGAGTGATGTTTGTCACAGTGATAGTAATAATGCCTGGATGCAGTCAGAGAGGAATGTCGGAAAGAGAAAACACTCCTCCGATCATCTTCCCCGAATCCCATGCACTCTGACAGCACAGGAGAATTCATAAGCCCTGGTGAAACATATGGGGAGAATTGTGCAGGAAATGGCTCCCTACATGGAGGGAGGGAAGCATATCGTTCTCTGTCCCTATCCCGTGCCAGTGGGGAATAAAGGGGATCTAGCAATGCTGATTAGAACTCAATGCGGCATGTCTTCCACCCGTGCCGGGACTCCCAAGGGAGGGAGCATTGTGTCTGGTGTTGGCTCTGTGGAAGCCAGCACTGGAGGTTTGCAGTGCACGTGCTTAGGTGTCTGTGCCGAGATCTTGGTCGGCACCGGGTCACATGTTAGTGCCAGTGCCAGGGTTTGCTTGCGAGATCTTCCCAGTGTCGATGATGAGCAAGTCGGCACCGAGACATTGCAGGCAGTAACAGAGGTGGTGCCAGTTGGCGGTCCCTGCACCAGAGGTGCTGGGTTCATTGTCCTTGCTCACCCTCGGAGACGGGATAGGAGGAAGGGACCTTATAGGAGAAGTTCTCCTTGGGTGCTTTTGGGGAGGAGAAGCAGCCCTTTCCTTGTTAGCCTCCAAAAGAGGACGAGAGGTCTCTGGGTCCTCTGAGGGCTGCATAGCTTTTTCAAATACAATCATGCAAAGCCGAAGCTCCCTGTCTTTTCTGGCTCTTGCAGTAGTGCTCACACTTCTGTGGTAAATGAGTCTCACCCAAGCAATGTACACGACAAGTGTCCGTCAGAGAGAGGCATGGGATCCCCACATGCCTCTCATTTCGTAAACCCCGGCAAGCCCGGTATTGCGCTGCTGACAGTGACCACGGTTTTCTGGGTGGCAGTTTGGCTTCCTGCCTTGTATTATGATACTTTTTCTGTCTTCCTTTGTGGTAGGTTTGTTGTTTCTGTTCATTTGTTGGCTTTTTGGTTGTGGGGTTTTTTTTTTTGCGGAACGTAACAGGATGGGGGGGGCAAGTTGCGTGGGGCAAGTGCCGCCGCTCCCTCAAACAAAGAAACCTTTTTTTTTTGTTTCAACAAAACAATAATATATGCGATAAGGAACGACACTAAAAACTAATAAAACTCAAGAAAACTTTCTGAGGAAAACAAACGCCTGAGGTGAGAGAGGAGCTCTGTCCGCAACTGAGTATGGTAAGTGAGGAACTGAGAAAGGGTTAGGCCATGCGCACGTGAGGCGCCAAAGCACAAACAGTGCGAGGCACCTCTCATGCATGCGCAGCCCAGCTGACAACTGCTCTGAAAAAGCTCCAATCGGCAGCTCCAGGACGACCCGTCACCAACAGTGGAGCACCCAGAGCGGCATCACTCGAAGAAGAAAGGAGAGCACTGCTGTGACTCCATCTTCTGCCAATGACGGTAGAAAAGGAACAGAGGGCCGCTTGTGCCATGCGCAGCCAATGGACGAAAAGAGCATGAGATGGCTACTGCACATGCTCGGCACGGGAAAGCACTGCTAAGCAAAAATTTCTGATCACTGGCACAAGGACACACCAAAACCTGAGTGGAGCACACACTGGGACACCACTTGAAGGAGCAGCAGAGGTTGGGCTGGGCTGGGACAGCAATGCAAGCAACAGCATTGGAGAGACCAGGGCTCATGATGCGTAGGCTGTGGGGTCTGGATGGCTCACCTTACCATGTGCCCAAGGACACGTGCTGTGCAACCTAAGCAACAGGGGATTCCAATACTGTGGTACAGCCACCACCACAGACATCGGGGCTTAAGCCTCAGGCCTCCACACCCTGCCCAGAAGGGAACATGCTAGTGGAACATCCCTTCAGCCAGCCCACTCACCGCAGTGACTCAAGTGTACCAAGCACAGCCCTTGAGGCAGGGAAGGGGAGGGGACACAGCCAGGCTTGCAGAAATCACAACCATTAGGCCCACAGCCAGCCCGGTCCCAGCCTGGCTCCTGGGGGCTTGTTCCCTGCTCTATTTCGAGCAGCCTGCAGCCCTGGGGCTGCTGTGCTGGGTCTAGTATTAGCAGCATGCAGCTCCGCTGACTCACTGCTTGTGTAAACTGTCTGTGGTTTCCCTGCATTGGCTGGGAATGCATATGCCAGCCAAGTTCCCACCTCACCTGATCATGGCTAAATAAATAAATAAAGCTGCTCGGCCATCTGCCACATGCTTTAACGGCAAACAGATGGGGAAAGGCTGGCACTCAGGCTCCGCAGCACAGGGGTCAGGATCGCTCCCCAAACCCACCCTACGCAGCACAGTTACAGGGAGCTGGGATTGCTCTCCCCACTACACCATGTGTCATCTCAGAGACCCCCATAAATGCCTGCACGGATCCCCACAGACATTCACCCACACATGGACTCATACTCTTTCACAGGCTGACATGCACCCTCATCCAGGCCTCCATGTTCTCTCAAGCAGACTTGCCCCTTGTGCTCTTACACATGTGCCTTTGCACTCATCCTTGCACTGGCAAGGAGCACACTCACACCTCCCCCCTTCTGTGGGTCACATGCACTTTTGCACACGTGCACGTACACACACTTTCCCTAGCATACACACATCCCCACCCACATACACTTGCACACTACAAACAGGCTCAGTTAGGGAGCCAGGAAGGCTAGAGTGCGACCCAGCAGGGATCAGAGGGGGCAGGAAGCCTGGCACGCGACCCAGCTTGGCTGCCGGGGGGAGCTGGGAAACCCGGTGGGGCAGCACGGCAGGGAGTGGGGCCGGCAGCAGGAGAAGACAGAAATGACTCATCCAGGACCAGTCAGGTTCTGAGGGTGCCAGACCAGGGAGGTCTAAACTGTATGGGTAAACAGTGAGAGGGCTGGAATGGATCAAGACCTCAGTCCCTGGAAAGAACATGGAGCAGGTCCTCAAGGAATCCATTCTGAAATACTTGGAGGCGAGGAATGTGATCAGGAGCAATCAACATGGATTCGCCCAGGGCAAGTCATGCCTGACCAACCTGACTGCCTTCTATCATGAGATAACCGGCTTTGTGGATACGGGGAATGTGGTGGATGTGATATACCTTGACTTTAGCAAAGCTTTTGATATGGTCTCCCACAACATGCTTCCCAGCATGGTAAAAGAAGTATGGCTTTGATGAATGTACTCTAAGGCAGATAGTAAGCTGGCTAGATCGTCAGACTCAATTGCTCAGTGTCTAGTTGGCAACCAGTATCAAACCAAGTGCCCCATGGGTCAGTCTTGGAGCCAGTTTTGCTCACCATCTTCATTAATGATATGGATGATGGATTGGTTTGCGTGCTCAGCAAGTCTGCAGATGACACTAAGCTGGGAGAGAGGTAGATTTGTTGGAGGCAGGGATAGGGTCCAGAATGACCTACACAAATTGGAGTACTGGACCAAAAGAAATCTGATGAGGTTCAGCAAGGACAAGTGCAGAGTCCTGCACTTAGGACAGAAGAATCCCAAGCACTGTTACAGGCTAGTGACCAACTGGCTAAGCAGCAGCTCTACTGAAAAGGACCTGGGAATTACAGTGGACAAGGAACTGGATGTGTCTCAACAGTGTATTGCCAAAAAGGCTCACGGAATACTGGGGTGCATTAGTAGGAGCCCTGCCAGGAGATTGAGGGAAGTGATTATTCCCCTCTATTCGGCACTGATGAGGCCATATCTGGAGTACTATGTCCAGTTTTGGGGGCCCCATGACAAAGGATGTGGACAAATTGGAGCAAGTCTAGCAGGAGGGATTGGAAATGATTTGGGGGCTGGACACATGACTAATGAGAGACTAATGGAACTGGGCTCATTTAGTCTGCAGAAGAGAATGGGCGGGGATTTGACAGCAGCCTTCAGCTACCTGAAGGGGGTTCCAAAGAGGATGGAGACAGGCTGTTCTCAGTGGTGGCGGATGATGGAACAATGGTCTCAAGTTGCAGTGGGGGAGGTCTAACTTGGATTTTATGAAAAACTAGTTCCCCAGGCAGGTGGTGAAGCGCTGGGATGGGTTCCCTAGGGAGGTGATGGAATCTCCATCCCTAGAGGTGTTTAATGCTCAGCTTGACAAAGTCCTGAATGGGATGATTTAATTGGGGTTGGTCCTGCTTTGAGCAGGGGTTGGACTAGATAACCTCCTGAGGTCTCTTCCAACCCTGATTTTCTATGATTCATACACGCACAGGCAGGATTGCTGTAGTTCCCAAGTAGCCAACAGCTAATCTGCTAGAGAAAGAGCCCCACACAGGCCTCTTCCTCCTCTCTCCACAGCCTGCCCTGAGCCAAGCTCTAAGAGAGCCTGAGGACCTGGCACTGGTTGGAGCCAAATGCTGCCAACAAAGCCGTGGCGACATAGCCCCTTCCCGGTCCCCATTCAGGCCTGGCAAGATCTAAAGGGCTCTGGCTCAGCCATACCAAGGCAGGCCACCTGGTCCCCGTCTGCAATGTCACTACTGCTCATGTTCCTCCAGGTTCAAAACTGATTTCAGAGGTTGTTACAATGAGCCAAGGCGAAGGAGCAATGCCGCTGGCTGAGGTTTCAATTCCACAGGTTAATGGGATGGAACCACCCAGACGAGAGCTCAGCGTCCTCTCCAGCAGGCTCAGCATGGAGCCCACAATGTCACTCTTGGGGAAGATGCAAGGAAATGAAACAGATGCCAGAGGGAAGAGCCCGTGGATGAAAGTAGCGGCAACAGTTTCCTCCCTGGCCCTCTTTCTAAGCCCCAATGCTAGAAGTCTTTTTGTGGGAAGAGGCCTCGCAGAGGGGAGGGGGAAGAATGGGAGATTAAAGCCATGAATAGCCCCTCTCCTCCCAAGATGTGTCACATGAGAGAGGAGATGGTACATCACAGTGCCGTGCCACACCTGTGCACGGTGCCCTTCAAGCAGCCCCGCAATGACCTGTGCCATGCCCTGCAGGAGCCCTGCTCTTGGCCAGCCACAGCTGCAAAGCCACAACCACCTTGTGCTAATTAAAACCATTCCCCTTAGGAAGTAGGCAGATGGTTGCTTCCTCCCCTGCTGCCTGGAGCTGGCTCGTGTTTAAGGGCTGCTGTCCCCACCCTGCATAACGTGGCCCATCACCGGCATCGGTCCTTAAACAAACACAGGCCGCTTCTCTCCCTGGGCTTATTTTTAGCGCTTATACAAAGGGAGAGGCAGAGGGCGGGGGAAGTCAGACAGAGTGCAGGCAGGGGCTGGGCTGGGCCAGCCAGCATGCCTCACTCCAGACCTGTGAATGACACAAGGCTCTTCCCTTCCATTGCTCCCACCCAGCACTTCCAGGCTCTGCCACATGGGGCAGCCAAGGGGAGTGGGGTTCCCCCAGACAGATATTTCTCTGGCCCTAGACCCCAATCCCACCACATGGCACACTCATATTTGGGCAACACAGTGGCTTGCTGGGAGATCCATTCTATACTGATTTAATGTACAGGCCTCTCTCTCCCCTCTTCCAGGACACAGGCTCCACCTGCCCCTCAGACTCCTTTCCCCATGAGACCTGGTCTCCCCATGCAACCTGGAGGGGGCGCACCTTGCCCCAGCGAGGGGAAGTCCAGCTCCTTGGCACCTCTTCCAACCGAATGCCTCTGGAGTGGGAAAGGACAGCTCTGAGCTGTGACCCCTGGTCTCCCTGACGTCAGCAACCCCACAAGCTCTATGCCTGTGCTCCCCGCTCACCCTGTCTGCATCAGCCAGCAATGCACTGGAAGCCGGCTATTTGTTTATCTTCCTATTCAGCCTTGCTTATTTTGATGGCATATCCTCCCAGCTCAGCCCAGGTCAACCTGTGAACCTTCCGCGTCCTGTTTGCTGAAGCCCTACTCTGCAAGCCAAGTGAGCAGAACGGCCAGAGGCCCAGCACACCAGCCACCTTGTGCACCGGCCATGGCAGATAAAAATATTCACGGTGAAACATCCTGGGTCACGGGTCTATATTTGAACGATTGTATCTGTGTGTTTATTCAAGCAGACTTGATTGCTGCTCTATTGGTGCGGTGCAGCCAAAACAACCTTGGCTCCATAGGCCAGGGCTTCCCTCAAGGCTTCAAGGGTTACTGGGAAGAAGAGCCTGCTGCCCTTCTAGGATGGTTGGGCTCTGTATAGTGTAGAACTAAATTCCACATGCAAGGACAATGTTCCCCTGCTGCCCAGGACTCTTCCAGGGCAGCACGGTGGGGAGTGGGAAGCAGACTCAGTTGCCTCTCCCCAGGTGCCAAAGCCACAACTGGCCCGGACCCAGCTGCTAATCCCCCGGGCTTCAACCCTATCCACAGCAATAATGGCAGTGTCCACTGCCAACACAAAAATCCACGGTGCTTTGAAATGGAGAAAGGACAGTGCAAAATAAAGTGAACGTAATGAATAACCCAGGGAGGAAACTCAGAGATGCACTGTCTGTAGTCATTCACACTTCTAGTTCATTCATTCATTAACAAAGACCATTTTAGTATAAATGAAGCTGACCCAACATTTCAGCAAGCAGGGACCTTACCACAGAATTTAGGTCCAGCCTCTCTCAGACCTCAAGGGGCCTTGGGACAGATTTTTAAAGGCATTTAGTCATCACTGGGCTCCTATCTGCATCTCAAGGTACCTAAATATCTTTGATAATCTGCGCCCTTTGGCTCCATGAAGCCCTGACCAGGGCAGTTAACTGAAGAGCTCCTTATTTACACTTTCCCATCACCACTGGCTTGTTGTGCTGATACATGTTGTTGGATCTGTCTTGGTTTGAGCTCTGCCATTTTTCCTCTAGTTCCTTTCTGTTCTGCCTGCTGCAAGCAGCTGCTCATGAATGAATTCTTGCCAAACACCATGAGAGACATTTCCTAAATTTATAAATAAGCCCAGGGCTTTAATGGAAAACATCTCATGATTACTTCAAACACCCTGAGCCTCTAAAGGTGTGTCTACACTGCAGGGCTTAACTCAAAATAAGCTACCCAAATTGAGCTATGTCAATTGCATATCTTATTTCAAAATAGTTTATTTCAAAATAGAAAGCATCAACACAACACTTATTTCAAAACAGAGCACTCTTCCTCCGACTTCCCTTATTCCTTGTACAATGAGGATTACAGGAGTCGGAGTAGGAAGTCCTTCAGCTTGACAGTATTTTGACACTATTTCAAAATAACTACCTGCTGTGTAGACACGGACTAAGTTATTTCAAAACAGTGTTTCAGTGTAGACACACACTAAGTGAGCACATACCCAGTGAGAAGACACATTTCAACGGCAACGGTCAAAGCAGCTCTCAGGTGCATCTGTCCCTACTTCACAACCTTCATGCAATGAATGGGCTAGCTCTCTCACTGGGGATTACCATGCTTCCCAACAAGGATCCAATCCAGGGAGCTGGATTTGCAGTTAGAAAGCCATGCAACCAGCCTTACACAGCTGTGCAAAGACAAGTTTCCAATTTCCAGTGCTTTCCACTGGGGATGCCAAGTTAATCCTATCCTGCATCTCCATAGTCAAGATGATAGCTCCTCTCCAGATGGCAAACTTTCATTACTGTGATTAAACTGATGAAGATTTAAAGTTGTGTTTCACACATTCACAGAGCTTCAGACCAGACGAAAACAACAAATCACCTGCTCTCACCTCCTTATATCACAGGCTCTAGTTTTTCACCCAGTTACTCCTCTACTGAGCCCAACAACTTATAACTCAAGTATATCTTCCATAAAGACATCCACCCTGGATACGAGGCTATCAAGAGAGAGAATCCACCACTTTCTTGGGAGTTTGATCCCAACTTTTCCATGAATTTGCCCAGGCATGATGTCAGGCTGACCAGTGTACAGATACCAGAGTCATCTCACCTGCCCTTTCTGAATATTGGCATAACATTAGCACTCTTCCAGTATTCTGGAAGTCCCACGATATTCCAAGATTTATTTAAAATTCCCATCACCAGGCCAGAGATCTCCTCAGCCAATTCTATTAGGACTTTTGGATACATATTAACTGGGCCTATAGATTTTAAATGTTTCTCCAGCCAATTTCACTCAGTTTTCCTCAGCCTTAAGGTATCAGCCCCTTTGAAGCACTACTTTTGATTGGTACTGTCCACATTAAATACAAGCAGATAGTGATCAGTGGTCCCTAGGAAACTACCAACTTCCAGTCCAGTGATTAATTAATCTTTTTCTGTCATAAGGTCTAACTTAGAGTTATCCTATACTGAATTTGGGATGTAAAAGAGTAGTCGATCACTGACATTAAAAGCCGGCTCCCTCCAGCACTGTCTCCGTGGTGCTGCTTGCCCCCTCGACCCCCACTGCTCCGGCAGCAGCCCCTGTCCGTGGGGAGTCCCAGCAGGGAGTTGGGATCCCCCGTGGACAGGAGCTGCTGCAGCAAAGCAAACCCCTGTCCGCAGCCAGCCCTGGCCACCACGGACAGGGGCTGCTGCTGAAGCAGCCTCTGTTCTATGGCTGGGGATGGGAACAGCCTCTGCTCACGGCGGCTGGGGCTGGCCGCGGACAGGAGCTGCTAGACCCAGTGCAAGCTGGAACTGTGCAAATCCAGCTCAGTCCCGGCTCATGCTGGGTCCAAGCGCTATCCCCGCTGTGGCTCTGCAGTTTAAATGTGAGCCCAGCTCTTACTACATGTAAACTGCAGAGCCGCAATGGGAGTAGCTCCTTCTGAGCACCTTCCCTTATCGACTAATTGTGTAGTCAATATAAATTGTATTGACTACACGATTACCCAATTACCAGCCTCTTAATATTCTTATACTGTATACAACACCTTTTGTATTAGGAAATTATCACCTATTTTTTTAGAAACTCCAATTATGTATTCCACTACTATACGAGACCTCCGGCAGATGTCTCATAGATTGAATTTCCCCATGATAACACAATTCCCTCATACATACATTTCAGATAGGTGCTTAAGAAGTAACTCATTCTGTTCTCTATTTGATTTGGTGATATGTAAGAGTCCCCCAGTGGTAACCCCTTGTGACGTAGTGGGGGGCTGTCTGCTCTGTAACCCGGTGTCCCCCTGCACTGTGCTGTGTGATTCCCACTGACTCACCCACATGTGGATTGGCCCAGACACCTAGGCCCAGCCTGACCAGATAAACTGCTTCCCAGGAGGAGAGACAAAGGGAGGGAGGTGGAGACGAACACCAGGTTTCGGGGGAAGGGTCAGTGGCTGGCTGGGAAACATGAAGAGCCTAAGCTGAGTGCTGAGGGGCGGGGGGAGGCAATGGACCCCCTAACCCAAGGGGTCTGAGGCATCCTGGCCCTGACTCCTGTAACTACATCACGTCTGTGCTGGGCTGTATCCTGGAGAAGCAATAAACCCCCTCTATTCTCCTGGCTGGCGGAGTCTGTTCTTGCTGCTACGGAGCTGCAGGATCAGGGGGAACCCCAACTCGCCGTCACACCCCTTCTTATGATTTGTTAGTTAGCACAAAGGACAGGAAAATACTTCATCATCCTTATACAACAGCGGTCACCAACCAGTAGCTCGGGATCTACTGGTAGATCTTGGAGCCCCTGACAGGGGATCCTGACTGGTTTGGCCAAGAGGCTATCAAGTGCTGGCACTTCAGCTGCTGCTCTCCCCACTGCTGCGCATCTCCTGCACTTTGCCTTGGAATTGTCCCCTCAGGAGCCTCCTACTTTCTGTGCAGGGCAAGTGGGGGAGAAGAGGGAGATGTCAAGGTTCCCCCTCTCCCACCCTGTATCCTATCTCCAGGACTTGAAATGGGGTTTGCTGGCTGCTTTTAGAAGTGCTGCAGGGCCAGGACAGGGGTGAGCCTGCCTTAGCCCCACTGCACCCAGGAGTCACTTGAGGTAAGCAGTGCCCAGCTGGTGCCCACCCCAGTCATGAACCCCCTCCTGCACCTCTAGCCCTGAGCAGCCCTGCATCCAAATGCCCTCCCAGAGCCTGCACCTAGAACCCCCTCCATTACCCCAACTGCCTGCCCCAAGCTCAACTCAGAGTCCCTCTCCCACTCCAAATCCCTTAATCCAAGACCAGAGCCTGCACCCCAACATGCTGCCCCTGCCTGGTGAAAATGAGGGAAGGGGAGGGAGAGAGGGAGGATGGAGTGAGCAGGAGTGAGGCCTTGGATAAGGGGCATGAAGGAGGTGGGGCAAGGGGATTTGAGGTAGATCTTGGATTGCATTTAAATGCAAAAAGTGATCTTGAGCAAAAAAAGGTTGGAGACCCCTGTTATATAACATACGCCCATCATCCTGTTTCTTTCCAAAGAGAGTAAAAATATTTATTGAGCATTTCCACCCTCTCTCACTCATTATTAGCACAGGAACATAGGACACGGGCCTGGAAACAACCTCCTGAGTCAAGTCCAGTCTGCTGGTATCACAGACATCCCCATCATATCATTCCATTCATAAACCTATCAAGCTCTACTCTAAAACCAGAAAGGTGTCTTGCCACTACTCCTCCTATTGGAGGCTGTTCCAGAACCTCCCTTCTCTGATGGTCAGAAACTACCTTCTAATTCCCAGGCTATATTTACTCTGCCCAGTTTATCCATTTTTTGTTCTTGAACAATTAACAATTTTAGAGTTCTAATGATTGCTCTGGTTTATAAGTCAGTGCAATGTTCAGAATCTCTGGAGCTTTCCTTTAAAATGCCAAGTTCTCCTCAGTGTGCATGTTTAATTGTGAAGTTGGGGGGGGGGGGAAGAGATGTGCTAAACCAAGTAGCAGGTTGCAATGAACATAGGACAGCAACTTCTATGCACTTTAGCATTCCTCCCATTCCCCCTTCTACAGCCCACAGCAGCCACTTGCCCAAACTACAAGTCAGTAAAAAGCTCTCTCAAAAGAGACAAACATAGGGATACCAGACAGAGTGAGAGTCACCTGGTTTCAGGAAAAGGTGACCTTACAGGAATGCTCCTCCACTCAGTAAACTGGCCCAGACGGTACCTACAACACATCCTCTCCCCTCTTGGCTTCCCACTAGCAGTGTGGAAGATAGGTTCAGGACAAGCTGGACTTTGGACCATAGCCTCCTTGCCCTTAGCTCCACACTTCCCTTAACCAGGAGAGAGGTAACGGCAGTTTTATCTGTCTCATTAGGGTCCATGTGGTAAAGCCAAGCTGCTGTCAAAATTGGTGACCTCATGGTAGATTTCCTCAGTGGGTAAATGGCCAAGAGCAGTCTTCACCCCATCCCTGTAAGCCCTCCCCACCACTCTGCCCCTGACATGCCCCTTCCAAACCACACCAACCTCCTCCTCTCCTGCACGCACTGACCCAGGCCCACCAGTGAGCGCACACAGCCAGACAGCTCCCCAGGCCACATGTGATGAACCCATAGGTCCTACAGAACACTCTGAAAGGTTCCACACCCCCGGACTAACAGCACACGCAACAAGCACAGACAGTATGATGGAGGAGCAGGGCTGACAGCATACATACACTCATCAGTGCCTCTGATTCGTGTGCCAGCTTCTCAGATCTCTCTGCTGATGAAATAGAGACCAAGTCCAAGGACATGGAGCTGGATCCCACAAGGAGATACCGAGGGGAGGACACACTGTCCCAGCCAGTGGCACTGAGCAATCATTCCACTTCCCTGAGTGTGTCACTCCTCAGAATTCCAGCTACAGAAGCACTCATCAAGTATTAACCCTCTGACTTCAGTGCTGCCATCCAGGCAGTCACTATCCATTCCTGTTCTGCCTCTACCATACCCCAGGCAACTAGCTGTCTGCCTGCCCAAAATGCCATACAAGGAGCAGCCAGCTGAGAAGGCAGCACTCCCCAGTGGCTTGATCAGTGATACCACACTATTCACGCACAGAACAGCAATCTCTTTCCAATTCAAGCATTAAAGGGAACATCTGTCTGGAATTATCCCCAGTTTGTATGAACACACAGGCTTGCTTCTCTCTCAGTTAGCACATGTCCACCCCTCAGGGATGTAGCCCTTGCTGCACAGGCTTCCACATGGGGAAGGGCACCTGGCTAGGTAACTATCTGAAGCAGACCGGCAGGGTTTTCCATAGTCTCCCAGCAGCACCACCTGTTGATCTTGCTGGGCGAGTGTTAAGTGGGTTCACAGCTGACTCAGTAGGGCCATCTGGAGAGAAGGGCAGTCGGAACAGTTCCGGGAGGAGGAGAGAGTCTAGGACAGGGGTCAGCAACCTTTTCAAACCAAAGAGTCAAAGTACATCAAAATTCAGAACAAGTGGTCAACAAAGAGCCAGTATAAGAATGCCCATTTGCATGACTGAAAATATACAGCTTAATGTTACTGATGATTGACACAAGTACTAGCACGTATGAAACACTGTACTCACAGACTTTATTTAATGAGACTTCTGCTGCTGCTTAGGGTGCAGTTTGTAGATGGGGGGTGCAGGAGTCAGATTGGAGCGTATGAAGAGAGCAGGGCACGGGGTTGGGGTGTGTGGGAGGTACAAAATGCAGAGCACTGGGGGTGGGATGTAGAATATGTGGGGGCCCTGCGGCCATATTACCTTACCTGGCTGGACAAGGGGCTGGGCCAGGATTGCCGCAGCCAGATCGTGGCCTCCCCTCCTATCCATGCCACAGCAGGAGGGGGTCACCCTCACCACCCTTCCTGTGCCCAGATGGGGGCCAGACCACAGGGCCTGCCCCAGGATTGAGGTCAGGTTAGGGTTAAGGTCATTTTGCTGGGGCTGCAGCTAGGGAGAAGTTTAATTTAACCAGTAATAAAAGAAATATTAATCAAAATTATTAAACAGACTAAGCACTTTAACTTTCCCACATTAGTTTACCAAACTTCATTTTAAATAAAGTAAAATATTATATCCAACACAAAAGGTTTCAACATTGTCTTTATTTATGGCAGGGGTGGGGAACCTTTTTGGGTCGGTGGCCACTGACCCACAAAAAAAAATCAGTTGGGGACCACACAAGTTAAAAGCAAAAAAAAAAAAAACCACCACCACACCCCACACACCACTACCAACACACCACCCCAACTGAGATGTGGCCTCCAACTGAGACACCTCACTCGCCTGGTGCATCAGCCCCATGGAGGGTGGGGAGGGCAGGAAGGACTGAGGTTCAAGGCATCAGGTCAGATTAACTCTCCTGGGGTTCCAGGGTTAGTGCATTTTGTGGGCCCCTCAATTTGCTCTGAGGTGGGGCCAAAAATGAGGAGTTCAGTGTGTGGGACAGATCCCACTCACTGGCAGTTAGGGATGGGGGTGCAGGAACTGGGCAGGAGGTAGAATGCAGGAGCTGGTGAGGGTGCAAGTTCTGGGTGGGAGATAGGGAACAGGAGTAGGGTGTCTGGCTCGGAGGAAGGGTGCAGGAGCAGGCTGGGGGTGGGTAGGTGTCTGGATGAGAGGGAGGGTGCAGGAGCAGGCTGGAGGCGAGTAGCTGTCTGGCCGGGGGGAAGGCACCGGAGCAGGCTGGGGGTGGGTAGGTGTCTGGACGGGAGGGAGGGTGCAGGAGCAGGCTGGAGGCGAGTAGCTGTCTGGCTGGGGAGGCGCCGGAGCAGGCTGGGGTGGGTAGATGTCTGGACGGGTGGAGGGGCAGGAGCAGGGTGGAGGTGGGTAGATGTCTGGCCAGGGGAGGTGCAGGAGCAGGCTGGAGGTGGGTAGGTGTCTGGCCGGGGGAGGGGCAGGAGCAAACTGGAGGTGGGTAAGTGTCTGGCCGGGGAGGGTGCAGGAGCAGGCTGGGGGTTGGTCTCTTGCCAAGGAGAAGGGGGCAGGAGCAGGCTGGGGGCAGATGTCTGGCCGGGGGGAGGGGGCAGGAGCAGGCTGGGGATGCAGTGTCTGGGCATGAGGAGAAAGAGGTGGGGGCACTTGTTTTCAAGCCCCGCGCTGCTCCCAGCACTGTGTCGAAGGCTTGGGAATGGGAGCAGCAGGGAAAAGCTTCCACGCAGTGTGTCTGTCCATGCACTGCTACTCCCGCTCCCCTGGCTGGGGGGGAACAGCAGCACAAGTTGCTGCTTGTGGCTCCGCTTCTTCCCTGAGGTCATACAGCGAGGCTTGGGGCTCTCACACACCCCCTTCCCCTCAGCTAGAAGCCAGCGCTCTAATCTTGGGGGGGCAGGGGAGACGTGAGGCTGGCACATCACTGTGGGTTCCCCATTATGGGGGGAACAAAGGGGGACTGAGCTTGAGCTGCGAGCTATATTTGGCTCCGTACTGAGTCATCTTTGGCTTGCAAGCCATAGGTTGCCAACCCCTGATCTAGGATATGGGCTGAAAGGCCTAGAGAGGAGTCCTAGAAGCAACTCAGCTTGGGGAGAAGGGCTGAACTGAATATTATGTTGTTTTAGGGCTCAGTCCCAAGGTGGGAGCCAGGATGGTTTCAGCTTGACTCCCAACAGGCCACTTCTCCACATAACGCCAGAGACATATGCAAGCGTCTGGAGTGACAACAGCAACTGCTGCTCATTTGTTGCCTCAGGACCAGACAGAGTGAGACCCAGACCCATTATACTGCCCTGGCCTGAACCAGCAATGGCTTTGTCTCACCAGACTGCCCCCAAGCCAACCCTTGCACACCATGGCCCACTAACTCGAGCAGGAGGCAGACCAGCATGCTAAACTGGGACTACCAGAGTGGGTGATGGCCCAGGATGCTAGGCTGAACTAACCCAAGCGGGTGACAGCTCAGGGGTGTTGGGCCACAATAACTTGAATGGCCTAAAGTGTGTTGACATAGACCCATAGTGTCCAACTAGCCACATGTGGCTATTGGCCGGTCAAGTGGAGCTAGCTGGCTTGAACAATGTGGCTATTTGGCTGGCTGAGCATGGCAAGTTTGCTATACCAGTAGCCACTATAACGGCTATTGCTTCAGAACTGGTTGGACACCACGGACATGGACACATCTAGGTCCCCTTTGCACTAACACATAACAACATCTTTCCCTACCTCATCCACAAACTTCTGCAGGAACAACTCCTCTTGGAAGGGTTCGGTCCTCAGGCGTCCTGAAGCAGAGATGGGAGTGTGAGCAGGGTGGGCACCACCAGCCTGGCCAAACACACTAGCTCGTTGCCCATGTACTCTCTGACAGGGGGACATACAGAGTGGGTCTGGTTTTTGTTGTTAGTCTGAATTACTTGGGGGAGCTCAGATAATACAGTGACATATAACATCTACCCAGGGGCACTGGCAGCGCCAGTCAGAAAAGCGGGAACCCCCGTACTCATCAACCCTGGCACCAGAGGCAGCAGGAAAGCATTACAGCCAAGGAGACCTAGGCAGCTCACAGTAATTGTCCAGACATTTTTGCAGCCTGTAGCAAGCAGCGCTCTGCTCATTTCCCTGTCATTGTCTATACCCCAGGCTAAGCTTGCTGCTCCCCAAGCCCGCTGGAAGCTGTTGCGCTGCCTGAGAACCAGCAGCAAGAGGCAACCACATACATTTTGGTGTATCCCAGAAAAACTAGCAAGTCTGAGATGGAGTAAGTCAGCAACAGGGCCTGGACCTCCTGGCATCACTTTCCAGCATGGCGCTTACTGAACGGGCTGTATAAATAACCAGTGGTATAGCCTGCCTCCCTTCACAGCCCACAGAGAGCTGTGTGTGTCAGAACAAGCGGCACTGGATCAGTTCCAGCTACCTAATAGATCCTGGAGAGCTGGTCAGGGTCACAGCAACCCTCCAATGTGCAAGAGAAGCTCTGAGGAAATCAGGCCATGCTGGTGGAAAGAGGGCATGTCCCCCGGAAACACTGCCCTTCAGTCCAATGCATGCAAAGCTTCTGCCAGCTGTGAACCAAATCCACGTGCCAGAGGCTTCGACAGCTAAGTGTGGGATGCAGCACCCCTTCTAAGTGCTAAGAGACTCCACCCATCAGCAACAGCTCTGCCAGTCCTTATATCACCCTGCTCTAGGCACTGTGCTTTGCAGCCTGGGGATTAAACCCAAGCCTCTCATTAACATCTCAGAGTCTCCACACGGAAGCAGGCCCACGTGCACAGTCATGCTTCCACTGTTCTTGTAAGGAAGCTGAGGAAAAGTCAGGAGCCCCTGGTTCCTCTCCAAGTGTTCTGTAAGCTACTGCATGTGGGAAAAAAGCCTGACTCTGCTCCAGCTCCTTCACTAGCTGGCCTCTGATCCAGGTTCCTGGTCACAGGCCAGGTACTCCAAGTAAAGCAAAGAGCCTTTTGGCGATTTCCCAAGTCCTTCGGCTACCGGTCAACGTCCATTCCTCCTCCACCTCTCCCCTGGGGACTACTCCCAAGGCTTCTGGCTACTGTCTGTCTGCTGTAGCAGCTGAACATGAAACACAAGCTTCGTTGGGTAAGAGCCAGACTGAGCACTTTGTGCCAACCCTGTGCAAGGAAGGAAAGTCACTCCCTGCTCTCTCCAGCCCTGGTTTCCCCATGAGTAGAACAGCCTTCATACCTCTGCTAAGAGCAGCTCCACTCTCCCTGTAGTCTTCGATCTCAGCATCCTTCTGCACCAGGAGAGATGCCAGCTCTTGCAGCTGGCACTGCAATGCCAGGCTCATCCTGATGAGGGGCCGCAAAAGATGACAGGAAATCTGGGGTGGGAGAGACAAGGAGGACACTTAGTTTCTAGAATAAAAGTGGTTGAAGCAGGTCAGACGACATCAGCAATGTCTTGACAGCTACAGCCAGAGGTTACTCAGAACTTCCCAGAATCCAGAGATTACAGGAATACCAGTCTGCCATTCCAGCATCTGCTAGCAGGAGGCTCTATATGGAACAAATCAGGTGTTCTGGCTGTGCAGGGAGGTCTCTGCCATCCCTGTGGGAAGCACTGAAGGGAATGGGATAGAAATGTTGCCTGAGAGGAGCTGTAGAGAATGGGGCAGGAGCTCTTACTGGGGAATAACTTCTACCTACCCCAGTCCCAGCCTCTCCCAGCAGAAGGTGCAATACGAAACACCACAGGCAGTGAGGAAAGAGATGGATATGTGGTAGAGACGGTTCAATGTAGGAGACACTACAACTCTGACAGACAGCTGGGGAAGGAGGTAACAGCAAGTGCCTCTGCTCTGATCAACCCAATGAAAACTTCAGTAAGCAGCACAAACAGGCCCCTCTGACCCTCACATCCCCCAGCTCCAGTGGGCCCGGATGCCCATTCTGAAACTGAAAACAGACAAAGCTAGGACTAAAAAGCAAAAGGAACCACCGGTCATATTGCAGCTTGAAGAAACTGACAAACTTTCAAGGGAAGATGAGATCAGAGGCATGAGGAATCTCTGTCCCAAACTCCTGTGCAGGCCCTTGCTGCTGCCCTGTACGCACCTATCCACACTCCTCCTAGGCTACCCTTACCCAAGGCGCTCTCAGAGCACAGTCCTGACCTCTTCCCCAGTGTGGACTGGATGCACCCTGCTCTGATTCGCACCAACGGAACTTTCTTCATGGGGACACTCTCTTTCTGCAGCTTCCTGGCCCTTGGAAGGGGTCAAGTCAGGTCAGGACAACCTGCACTCCCAATGGATCATCTCACCCAGAAACTCCAGTCAGATAGACACAGGGAACCGACCCCTCACCATCATCTCTGGGGCAGCTGGGGCAAGACACATGCAGCAGGGCCCAATGTACTGTATGAGCCTGTCTGACAAACCCCTTCTCATTCTGTGCTTCATTTTTATCAGCAAACCCAAGCCACTGAGACGGGGGGGGGACAGTAAACTTAGCACCACTCACAGGACAGCACAGCCCACTGAAGCTCTGCATCCATGGCACACTGCAGGCAGCTGGGGGGTTGAGTTCTGCAGCCACCCTCCTCTTTCACCCAAAAGGGCAATTCATGTACACTACAGGTCTGAAAACACAATGCAGCCTCCACTCTGGTCAAGATGCTGGGATCTCCATGGGCCACTTGCAAAGCTGAGGAAATGGGCAATGTGCTCCATTTTAGGCCAGTTTGGCATAGGCCTGACTCTTGACAAGCAGCTGAGCAGAGTCTAGGCCCCATTCCTACATCACAAACAGTAGCACTTAGATGATGAGAAACCCTGCAGAATGCTGAGTGCCTTACAAACATCAACCAAGATATGAACTAACAAGATAGCAGCAGGTGCCGGTTCATAGCTCACCTCTATAGCTCTGGTAATGTTGTGGGATTCATACCCTCTTTGAAAGGTGGCAGAATGTCTTTCCAGGGCCAAATGTCTCATGCTGCTCACTAGGGCCAAGTCTGCCCCATACCCTGTGCTCTTAATGGAACCAGAGATAACATGGCTCCCCTTCTGTTACTTCTCCACTGGTGCACCAACAGAGACATGCACAGCTCTGGGAAGTTCTTGCTGCTGGAGAGGCAGCAGGGGCCAGTGACCCACAGTGGGGGTTTTGGCATGCTCCATGTGCTCTTTATAAAAGAATTTCAGCCAGGGTTGGTGAAAGGGGCTACGCTGGCAGGCTTGAGATGGAGGCGTCAATGTACCCTGGGAAAGGCAGAGTCTGGGCAAGCTCCACCCTTGCACGCAAACACACAGCCCTACTAGGGAGGACGAGCCTGTGGGGTGAGCACCTTGCAGCCCCTGTCACTCTTTCAGTCCCTGGCACTGCCAGTGGGTGGGCCAATTAGTGCCCACCACATGGAGGGAATTTGTGGACACCTGTCCCACTAGCAACAGGACTGAAATCCCAGCTCCGCTCCTTCTAAAGAGCAAGTGATGAATTTTAAGTGCAGACATTTCAAATGCACGTCAGAACTTTCAAACACACCCAACGTTGGGCCTGATCAATGTGCCAAAGCCCTTTAAAGGGGCCTCGTCAGGGAGCCTCAGCCTGTCCTCTTGCTAGCTGTCCTATCCCACCCTTCCTCGACTTCTTTAGGGCAAGTCACAAATCAATCACCTGCCATTGAGCCACCTCTGTTGACTAGCAACAATTATAGTTAGGTGCACAGCACACTCTGGTGCATATTGGACGCCACTACAATTTAATCAAACTACAGCAGTGGTAACCAACCAGTAGATTGGGATCTACTGCTAGATCTTGGAGCCTCTAACAGGTGATCTTGACTGGTTTGACCAAGAGACTATCAAGTACCAGCACTTCAGCTAGCCCTCCCCCTACAGCTGCGCAACTCCTGCCCTTTGCCTTGGAGCTGCCTCCCCTCACCTCCAGGAGTCTCCTGGTTGCTGTGCAGGGCAGGGAAAAGAGAGGCACTGATGTCAAGGTGCCCCCTCCCCCACCCTGTATTCTATCTTCACAGAGTCGGGGGGGGGGGAGGAGGCGACAACAGGGCTTGGGATGGAGGTAGTTTGCTGGCTGCTTTTGGGAGTGGTGCAGAACCAGGGCAGGGGTGAGCTTGCCTTAGTCCCACTGCACCACCACCCAGATGCCACCTGAGGTAAGTAGTGCCCAGTTGGAAACCACATCCTGAAACCCTACCCCAGTTATGAACCCCCTCCTACACCCCAAGCCCCTGCCCTAGACCCAAACACCCTCCCAGAGCCTGCACCTAGAACCCCCTCTGGCATCCCAATGGCCTGCCCCAGGCTCAGTTCAGAGCCCCTCCTGCACTCCAAATCCCTTAATCCAAGACCAGAGCCTGCGCCCCCGCTCCAACCCGCTGTCCCTGCCTGGTGAAAGTGAGGAAGGATGGGGGAAGGAGGGAGGATGAAGCGAGCAGGGGCGGGGCCTTGGAGAAGGGGCAGGAAGGAGGTGGGGCAAGGGTGTTTGAGTTTGAGGTAGATCCTGGATTGCACTTCAATTCAAAAAGTGATTTCATGCTTTAAAAGGTTGGAGACCCCTGAACTACAGAGAGCACAGGCTTAAAGACAATTGCATGTAAAAGTAAAGAATGCCCAAAATTTCCTCTATGCATACCACTGAGGAGGAATACACTCCTCGCCCGCAGAACCACAGAGAAAGCTGGAAGGGAAGCTCTCATGGGCCAATTTGTTCTATAAAGAAACAAGGGAACATCCAATTGGGTGTGAGCAAGGGGGGGCATGGACTCTCAGTCAATGGGGGCTCACAACTCCATTGCGGCAAGACAGTTCTTCTGGCCCTGGGGCCATGCAAGGAGATCCAGCTCCACTAACCACCAGGAGAGAGTGCGTTCCTCTAGCCACGGAGGGGATGTGGCGGGAAGAAAGCCAGGTCTTCTGACTGTGGGAGCACTTTGCTCCTCCAAAGCAGCCAAATTTTTATTCTTGTGCACACTAGGGATGTTAAAAAGTGGGTAATTGGGTAACCATGTAACCACTGAAAATTGATATGCACCCGCAGCCAGCTCCCAGGCAGCCAGTGCATGACTAGCCATTTGTGTTCCTAACTAGCCCAGCACGTAGTGTGCTTGGTTCCTGATTTTCTTTCTGGTCCCAGTTCTGAATCTCATGAAGCCTTTTAGCTGTTTGCATGGCACACCTACTAAAAGCAGTTACCCCAAACAATTAGCCTCTTCCCTCCTGCAGGTACACAGACTACAGTACAAAGGTCAAGAGATGTAAAAGCACAGACCAGAATCAAATCCCTCACCAAAGAGACAACATAAAGCAGTGCAGCAAAACAGTTTGGCAGGTGTAAGTAAGCCTTGTCTCTCAGCTAGGGCAATCTTGGGAAAGGATGAAGCAGCTCGGAAGCTCTGTAAGAGCTGGACTGTTAGCTGCAAAGCCAAAGCACCATTCATCATCAGGTGGCCAGAGCCTCAGTTTTACGTTTCAACCAAAATACAGACCTCTAGCAGCACTGCAGAGCATGGCACGAAGGCACTTGGGTCAGCACTGGATCCAAGACCGGTCTATTTCATGGGCATGCTCCTTGCAGCATAGCACCATGTAGTATCCCACTGGGACCCAATTCCTTACTGCACCACTCAGCCTGGTCTTTGTATCACCTGCACATTCCTTAGACTAGAACCTGCCTCCCAGTCCATGGCCTCATTAACTTACATGGGAGAGGGTTCAAAAAAGAGACGCAAAAATTATTATAGGATTTGAAAACACACCTTATAACTAGAATCCTACCTAATTCACAGCCATGCAAAATTCACAACCACATCCATGGTTACCCAATATCTGGTCTTCTGCATGCTTTTACTCTATTCCATGCAGATTTCAAGGTGCAGACCAGTGTTTCTCAAATTAGAGGTCCTGACCAAAAAAAAAAAAAAAAAAGGGATGGGGTGTGTGATGACATGTCCGGGGGCCCCCGACCCTGCACCCCCATCCACAGCCAGATGTGACTCTCAGCCAGCCAGTAGAATAGAAGGTCTTTATTGCTTCTCAGAGATACAGTGCAGTGTAGGATCAATGCTAACACAGGAGCCAGGGCAGATAGCCTTATTCCTCTTGGGGAGAAGGGGCTTCACCCCCTTCCTTGGTCCCAAACATCCTCACTCCCGCTAGCCCCACCAAGACTAACTCAACTCCCCAGCCTTACCCCCCAGCCTGAGGAGAGTCTCCACCTATCTTCTGCCTTCAAAGCTGTCTGTCCACCACCTGCCACTCCCCAAACAAGCAGCTCTGAAGGCAGCATGGCCACCAGCAGCCACGCAGAAGTAACAGTAGCAGTACCCACCACAATAGCCTTCTGACCCTTCCAAAACTCCTCCTTTGGTCAGGACCCATGCAGTTACAACATCATTACATTTCACATTTAAAAATCTGAAATCATGACATTTAGGATTTTTAAAATTGCATGACCATGAAATTGACCAAAATGTACCGTGACTTTGATAGGTCCCTACTTATAGTGACAGACTCAAGCAGCTCATTAACTCAACAAAGAGAAGATTAAGGGGTGACTTGATCACAGTCTGTAGCATGTACAGGGGGAACAAAGATTCAATAATGGGCTCTTTAGTCTAGCAGACAAAGGTAAAACACAATCCAATGGCTGAAAGTTGAAGCCAGGCAAATTCAGATTGGAAATGAGGTGTATATTTTTAATGGGGAGAGCAATCAACCATTGGAGCAACTTACTTGGTGTCATGGTAGATTCCCCATCACTGACCGTTTTTAAATCAAGACTCACTGCTTCTCTAAAAGATCTGCTCTAGGAATGATTGTGGGAGCGTTCTGCAGACTGTACTATACTATACAGGAGGGAGACTAGACGATCATAATGCTCACTTCTGTCCTTGGAAACGTTGAAATTCTGCTTAGCTTAAGAGTTCCTGGAGGTTTGACTCTAGGAGTAGATCAATGCCTTAGGAAGCAAGCACATGCCTCTCCGTACTCCTCTGTGCTTGTATCTCATCATGCAATCCTGCCAGTGATGCCAGGCTTCATTACCAATTGGTCAGCTTTGCACACAAGCACCTTTGCACTTTCTTCCACAGTAACCCGTACACAGAGAACAGAGTTAGTCCATAAAGCCACTTCCCTGGACATCTTCAGATCCCTCCTCTCTTCGAGGCAGGAGGTGTCTTGAAGGCCCCTTTATAACCATTTGGCCAATGTTAATTACTAACCTTGTCCCAGCTCCCTTTGTTTGACTATGCCTAGACTACCGATTTTTTTCTGGGATACCGGAAGTATCCCGGAAAAACTCTGCCACATCCAGGGAACACATCTGCTCTTCTGCTTTTTTTTGCTGAAGAGCAGACGCACTCTTTCGGAAGCCCTGTCTTCCTCCTCCCACGAGGAAGAAGGGCTCTACCGAAAAGAGGGTTTTTTCCCGAAATTTGGCCCAGTGTAGACAGGCCAAATTTCAGAAAAGCCTCTTCCAAAAAAAACTATTCAAAAAAAAGGTATGCAAATTGCGGAGCGCAATTTCTGACCCGGTGTTTGTACAGCACTCTATACAGCAGGGCCCTGCTCCTGGAGGAGGCCTCCAGGTGCTACTATCACACAATGCTTCTGGCCTTAGTATGTATGACTGGACTGGCTCTAGGAAAAAGTGCTACACGGCCCAATAGCTCTTCAGCTCCACCCCCGGCCCTGAAAAGTCTAAGCAGGGTACCTGGCCTTTACAGACACCAACTCAGAAATCCCCCCAGGACCCCTGGAAGGCAGGAATACTCTTTCACACACCCTACAGAATGTGAAACTGTGGCACAAAGAGAAAAGCAGTGACTCAGCCAAGGCTACAGAATGAACCTGTGGCAGAGACAGATCTCAGGCCCTTCTCACTCCCTGGAGAGACTGCTCATTCTCCCTGTCCCATGCATTTCCCACAGTTCCCATAGGCCGGGAATAGCAAACCATAGCCAACAGGACCCACAAGCAACCATACCCACAGATGCTCAAGTAAATAAAGCGTCTGGTGGTCCACTTTGGCGAACCACATCCAGCCCGTGGGCGGCTTATTGTCCACCTCTGGTCTCGGAGCCATGCAGCTAAAATGTAGCTTTATGCAAAGTAATGTGTGCCTCAGTGTACTTTGCCAGACACCCTTTCTGAAAGCAGAAAGGACCTTTACCTTACCATTGGCAAAGGTGCATCAGCCAAAATACTGTGTCTAAAGCTAATTCCAAGGCAAAAATAAAGTCTTACAGTTTAGATTTAAGTTTTAAAATTAGTACTGTAAAATAAATAAAAAGGTGTAGAAATTGGGGGGTTTTTAATTGTAATATAATGTTCTTATTTGAATGTGCATATTGCTTCTCTGTAACAAAGAAATCAATCTTGTTATGTATAAAAAATGAGAAATATATAAAAAATAAGTATAAAAGCCACCAAACCAAAGTTTCTAAAAAAAGCCAAAAACAATCGTGAAAATGCCAAAAATTGCTGCATATCCCCATCAAAATGTAAGCAGTGGGCAAATCAATGGTTCTAAAAAAGGCAAGCATTTATCAATTCAAAAAAAAATTTGTCATCAAAACCAGTTTAGCATGGTGTGATGTAGTGCCAGTACGTTGCTGGTTGCTATGCTTGGGCTGTGGGCTGTGAATGACCCCTACTGGCCTCTGTCTGTAAGCACTGCCCAGCTGGGGGCACCTTGAGGGCCCCCATGACAGTGACCAAACCGGTCCTACCGGTTGAGGGAAGGGACGGAACAAAGGAAGTGTTGGGGGAAGGGGCAGTCTTGCGCTGGAACCATGAAGGGGACAGACTAAGGAGGGGGCTGAGAGTCTAGGGGCTCAGGCACCCCATCTCAAGGGGTCTGAGGCATCCTGGCCCAGACTCCTGTAGCCACATCTCCAGGATACAGCACAGCATAGACGTGAAGCAATAAACCCTCTCTATTCTACTGGCTGGTGGAGTCTGTTCTTGCTGCTACGGGGCTGCAGGATTGGGGGGGAACTCTGACGCACCATCACAGTGGTACCAGGAGTGGGGTGCACTGCACCCCGCGGATGGAGCTTCCAGCAGTGGGTGACAAGGAGCAGTAGAAGAAAGGGGCGTGCAAGAACCAGGCATGCTGGAGGCAGAGCAAAGTGATTCCTAGGAGCTGTGGGGCGCTGCAGCACTCGGCCGGTGAGTCTATACCCCGGGGATCGGCAGGGCGATGGCCTCCGCCTGACTCCTGAAGGCAGACCTTGTGGGGCTGTGCAGAGAGAGTGGCCTGCCCGTGGGGAAAGCAACTGCCCAGGCCCAGTTGATTGCCCGGCTGGAAGAGAATGACCCGCCCAAGGGCCTGGATCCTGTCCCAGCGGAGAGCAGCCCGACACGCCCTGGGAGCGTCTCAAGCTCTCAAACCTGACAGAGGACTAGAGCCCTCCAGAGAGATGCGGTGCCCACCAGGCCACGCTCTACGAGCAGCGGTTCGCCCAGGGCGGGGTCCATCTCGGCAGAGCTGCGGCAGCTGGAGATCGAGCTGCGGATGAAGGAATTGGAGGTACAGGACCAAGACAAGGAACGCCAGGACCGAGAGAGGCAGCGGTGGCATGAGCTGGCCATGGCGGAGCGGAGAAGCCGAAGGGCCCCGGTTGCGGTGAGTGGGGAGGACCCAGGGGGCCCGGGGCGGCCAGACACTTGGAGAAGCTCCTGTTGGCCCAATGTAAAAATGTGGGGGACATGGACGGGTTCCTTAGCTCCTTTGAGCAGGCCTGTGAACTGCACCAGATCCCCCCCAGCGGACCGACTGCAACACCTTACCCCCTTGCTGGATCAGGAGGCCGCAGGGTGCTCAACCAGCTGGAGGATCTGCAGCCGGGTGATTATGAACGGGTCAAAAAGACCCTGCTGCACAAGTTCAGGCTGACCCCAGAAACGTACAGGAAGAAGTTCCCGGGGGTATAGAAGGGGCCACGGGAGACCTATGTAGATATGGCCTCCCGGCCTGGCGCAATACTGCCGCAAGTGGATGTGCAGGGTCAGAGCCCAGACCACAGAGGACCTGCTTAAGCTGATGATGCTGGAACAGTTCTATGAAACGTGTCCACCCAGCCTGAGGCTGTGGCTCAAGGACCGGAAGCCAGAGAATCCCCAGGAAGCCAGGAGGCTGGCGAATGAGTTCACAGAGAGCCGGTCCGGGTGTGAACGAGAGTCCAGGAGAGAAAGAGAATCACACAGAGACCGGTTCTCGGCTGAGCAACGGAGAGAGTCACCTATGAGGCGAAACCAAGAGACAAGGACCAGTCATCTGTGCCCCAGAGAACCAGCCAGGGCTCAGGCAGAGCCGGCCCAAAAGGGCCCGCAAGACCTAACTTGCCATCGCTGCGGGCAAGGAGGCCACAAGAGGACTCAGTGCACCAGGACAGGTCCCACGTCCTGAGACTTTCCAGGGTTAACTGGCTGGAGCAGGGGGAAAGGCAGGCCGCCCCAGAGGCAGAGGCCGGCAGGCAAACCTCAGCTCAAGGTAGGGGGGGGAAGGACGCTCGGTCCATCTCCTCTGGGAGATCTGACCCTCCAGAGATGGATTTCTCCGTGTACTGGGTGGGGGCAGGGTGGCCCCTGCGGAGCGAGTGCCTCGTGCCCCTGCAGGTGGATGGCAGGAAGGTGATGGGCTACTGGGACACAGGTGCGGAGGTGATGCTGGCCCGGCACCAGGGAGTAGCCCCAGACCACATGGTGCCCAACACTCAGCTGACCCTAAGGGGCATAGACGGGACCCCATTTAAAGTGCCCGTAGCCTGGGTACATCTGAAATGGGGGACCAAGTAGGGCCCCAAGGAAGTGGGGGTGCACCGGCACTTGCCCACAGAGGTGCTGATGAGGAGTGACCAGACGGACCCCACAGGGCTCTAGTCACCACCCGTAGCCAGAGCCAGCGCGGGGCAGGCGACCCTGACCCAGGGAAGGGCTCCTTGCAGGGGGCGCAGGGCCCCAACCCAGCAGACATGGAGCCCGCTCAGGCTGGGACTCCGGACCTAGGGAAGGGAGGGGAACAGGTCCCTGTCCCTGCCCCAGCTGCGGAATTCCAGGCTGAGATGCAGGCAGACCTCCCCTTGCAGAGGCTGAGGGACCAGGCTGGTCTTGGCACAGCTCAGCCCCTGGGGAGAGGCTGCCAGGAGAAATTCCTGTGGGAGAGGGGATTCCTGTATTGGGAATGGCTTCCCCCAAGGAAGGTGGAGGTATGGGGGGTCCAGCGGCAGCTGGTAGTTCCCCAAAAGTATCGCCGCAAGCTGCTGTATCTGGCCCATGACATCCCATCTGTGGGGCACCGGGATATCCAGCGCACCCCGCTGAGGCTGCTCCAACACTTCTACTAGCCGGGGATATTTGCGGCCGTGCAGTGGTATTGCCGGGCCTGCAACTCCTGCCAGAGGGTGAGGAAGGCCCAAGATGGGAGGAAAGCTACTTTGAGGCCTCTACTCCGTATAGAGGAGCCGTTCCAGAAGGCAGCAATAGAGATAGTGGGGCCTGTCAGCCAGGCCAGCCGGACGGGGAACAAATACATCCTGGTAGCAGTGGATTTGGCTACCAACTATCCCGAGGCCGTGGTTCTGCCCTCTAGCGAGGCAGACACAGTGGCAGACGCACTGCTGACCATTTTCAGCAGGCTGGGTTCTCAAGGAGGTCCTCACGGACCAGGATCCAGCTTCATGTCAGCCCTTCTCTGGTGCTTGCGGGAGAAGCACGGGGCCCGGCTCACCTGGGCCCAAGCGTGTGGCTCCCGGTCCAGCGGGCTGGTGAGGAGGTTCCAGGGGACCCTGAAGCAGATGCTGGAGGCTTTTATGCACCAGCACCCGCAGGACTGGGACAAGTACCTGCCCAACTTGCTGTCTGCACACAGGAAGGCACCCAGAGGATCTGCCAGGTTCTCCCCAACCAAGTCAGGGTGCAGAAGGGGGAAGGACCCCCTAGACTTGCTGAGAGAGTTATGGGAGGGGGAGAGCTCCCCGAATAGAGAGTCGGGGATGGAGGACGTCCTGGCTTTCCGGGAAAGACTTGCTGAGCTCATGGGCCTGGCCAAGAAGACCCCGGGCAGAGTCCAAGGGAAGGAAAAGGACTGGTACAACCGCAGAGAGTGGGCCCACACCAGCCCCTCAAAGCCGTGCACCTGCAGCTGCACTGCCATGACAGGCCCAAGCAAAGGGGAGCACCAATATCACAGCCGCGGCTGTACCCGGCGGGGGGCCCGAACTTCCCCAGGTCACAAGTGGAGTGACCCCGCTCAGTTCACTCTCGGAGGGGGGAGGGATGTGATGTAGTGTCAGTACATTGCTGGTTGCTATGCTTGGGCTGTGAGCTGTGAATGACCCCTACTGGCCTCTGTCTGTAAGAACTGCCCAGCGGGGGTGCCTTGAGGGCCCCCATGACAATGACCAAACCGGTCCTACCGGTTAAAGGAAGGGATGGAACAAAGGAAGTGAGTGTTGGGGGAAGGGGCAGTCTTGCGCTGGAACCATGAAGGGGACAGACTAAGGAGGGGGCTGAGAGTCTAGGGGCTCAGGCACCCCATCTCAAGGGGTCTGAGGGATCCTGGCCCAGACTCCTGTAGCCACATCACATCTTTGCTGCGCTGTATCCTAAAGAAGCAATAAACCCTCTCTATTCTACTGGCTGGCAGAGTCTGTTCTTGCTGCTACGGGGCTGCAGGATCAGGCGGAACCCCGAAGCGCCATCACGTGGCAAAACAAAAAAAGAAAAAAAACCTAAAAAACTAAAAATAAACATCCACCAAAAAATAGCATAATGCAAAACCCACTAGTCCTAATAAAAAAAACTATTATAAAAAAACCGTTTTGCCTTAAAAGCGGGGACATCCTGCCATTACTGGCGCATCACCAGACCAATAAACCCCCGCTCCTCCACCCATAATCAATCCACAAATCATAAACTAATAAATATAACATCAAATAGTAAAACAATGTATGTAGCTGTATTGTGTGTGTATCTGTTATCTACGTAAGCATATGCTGCTTTGCCACTGTATTCTCAATAAACGCAACAGATTGCCTTTTCCCCCTCTAAAAATTCCATGTGCTTCTTATAAGCATAACAGTCTAACCTGAATGGGAAGCAGGAAGTGGCTCCATCGCACAGCAGGAGAACAGCAGGGGAAGGGAGTGAGGAATACAGGCAGTTAGTGCACACCTTAGTAACTCCAAAGCCTCTCTAAAATGTCTTTTACTCAATTAATTCAGCTCCCACCCCCCACCACATCCCCTCGCCATCATTGGCTGTCTACTTTTGCTAAGCACCTCAGCAGGAGGGGCAGACGTGTGGCTCATCACAGAGCTTTCCTCACCATCTCCACAGCAGCTATGGGGCAGTGGAAATCCCAGTAGAAAGGTAATCCGGAGAGATCGCTTTTCACGTGGATGGTGAGTTTGCTGGAAGTCTGTTGGCAGGAGAAAGAGGTGGCATCACTCTTTCTTCCTTCTAGCAAAGGGCACATCAGGTTGCTCAAGCGATTCAGGAAAGAGGACACATGAGCTGTCAGTCGCTTATTCAGCTCCTGGGAAAGACCAATAGAAAGGAGCAATGAGTAGGAGCAGCAAGGCATTCTGGAGACCATAGTTCCAGCTAAGGTGCGTGCCTGCACAGCCGCGCACAAAAAATTCTTCTCCCGCCCACCTCCTCTGGAGAGCCACACGGCAGGCGGCTGCTCCAGTGGGCAGGCCAGGTGAGATGGCGTGGTGAGGGAGCCACTGGGGCGGGAGGCCCGGAGCCTGCCATAGATGCGTGGCAGGGAGGAGGCCTGCTCTGGTGGCCGGGACTGCCACATGGTGGGGGGGCCTGTTCTGACAGCTGGGGCCAGGAACAGGATATGCTGCATTGCAGGGGGGCAGAGTTCTGCTGCGGCGGGCAGGAACATGTGTGTGTTAATAATCTGGGTGCTATAGTGGCACACATCCAAACCAGCACACATGATCTCAATATTGGTGCACAAGCCAAAACTCACTCCGCTCAAGGTTAAAAATATCTTAGAGGGAACACTGCTGGAGACCCCAATGCTAGACTCGCTCAGCTCAGGATAGCAACCCCAGCAAATAGGGCCCATCCCAGCAGGCCCAGCCTCTGGGCAAGGAGAGTGAAACAGTCGCCTTGGGCCCCGCCCATTCAGGGCCCCGCGCTGCCCAGCTCCCGGCCCTACCCACCCAGACGGGAGCCACATGGCCATGCAGCTCAGCATGCTGCCTTTGGCCCTGCACACTCTTTGGCCGGGCCTGCATCCCAGTCCATTTCGTACCAAGGGCCTCCCACTCTAACAGTCCATCCTTTGGACTGTCAGTGTAGGTAACCTGGCTACACATTCTCCTTCACTTTCCCTCAACCAATACACAACGAAAACTCCAAGGGACAAACAAGACTAAGAGCAACAGACACCCATCTGGCCTATGCTTAGCAAAGCACTTTTCCTCATCAATTCTTCCCACGCTCATCACGCCTGTGATCTGGGCATTCCCTTCTGGCCCACCAGATCCCCAGGTCTGAGCAGGTGAAGTTTAAAAGGGCAAGATGTAGAGAGCATAATAAAAAATTTCCCCATGTGGTTCCTGGGATGGCCTCTCTGATATCCCACTGCTCTCCCATTACCACCCCAGGGATCTCCTGCACTAGAACACCTCTCAGCTGCTCTCGCCTAGCTGAAAAACTTTTACAGCCTAACCCACTTGCCAAAAGAACCAAATGGGAAGCAGCCATTGTAGAATATACCAGAGAAGCCGAAGGGGAAGGCAAGACTCCTCTGCCTATCATTATCCACTCTCCCGCAGCTGCCAAATTCTATCAACTACTCAAACATTAAGCCCAGTGATCAGGGTAACAGCCCTCTCCCAAAGGGCTCCATACAGGCCCTGCTCCCATTTGCCCCTTGGACCAGAAACAGAGAGGACCTAGAAGAGAGGTAGATGATAGCTTGTGTTGCCTGTCCTGGTTCTGATACTGAAGATGTGACATCATTAAAACAAACCTATCACTGAGGCTGCAGAAACTGCCAAGGTAGCTTCCCGGAGGAGTAGTCCTGAGGAGGAAGCTGCTGGTAGCCTCTGATGTGGCCACTAAAACTAACAGCAGCCTCTCCCTTGATGGTCACCCCTAATTCTACAGCATCACAACCACTAGAAAGACAGAGGGAAGGAGGGCAGGCTGCTAGAGGAAGATGCTGCCAGTGCACTGGCTTTGCACCTCCAAAAACAGATCAGGACTGAGGGACATCAGCAGAGATTGGGTACAGGAGCCAGGACTAACATAGCAGGGAACACTGTAGGTCAGAATGGAGAGGAATCAGCTGCCCTGTTTAGGGCTTCCCACATCAAGATTTTCTCCCTTAGTCCTATTGAAGCTGCCACCCATCCTCTGCATGTCCCGTAAATTCATGCTGGAACATTAGCAGGCTTACGCATAAAAGGGAGTTTGTGGATTTTGCAAACCTCATGCCAGACTCACCTTGGACCTTTTCCCAACGACATCAATGTCCGCACGTTCATACCACACACTGCTGAGGTCAGAGATCAGCAAGACGTAGCCGGTATCTCTGAAACAAGCCTTGGCAATAAAAGTGGACTCACCAAAGCAAACTGAAGCCCAAGGCTGTGTCAGGAGGCTGCTATCAAGATCCACAGAGCCCTCCATCCTGCAAGAGAGCAAACAGGCTCAGACAGCAGCACTTCCAGCAAAGGAAGAGCACAACTTCCACCAGACCCCATTCCCTGAAGAGACTATGCTCCAGGAAAATCTACATGACCCTGTGAGAGGCCTTTGCCTCCCCCACTGGATCACACTAGTTCTGAGGCCTACAGCTGATGATACCAAACCAACTCCGAACACAAGCATAATTCCATAGTGACTGACACCTGGTCCCAGCTCCTTCCATGTGAAATGCATAAAATAGGTGTTAGACAAATCTCTCATTACAGGAGTGAATGAAGGTCTGCCCAGAGGAGACACTACTTTGGCCATTTTTCATGCAGTTGCTATTCCATTTTTAAATAAATAATGCACTCCTGGTTACCAGAGAAACAAGATGGGCATGTCAACTGTGACCATAGAAATCTCTATGCTTGGCCCAGCAATTTCTGTCCAGCTTCTCCTCCTGCCAGATCCCATAGGCACATCACATGCATTGCCAATCACAGGAGCTCCTGCAGCAGCACACACAGTGAGTTACAATCTCACTGCAAGGTCAAATTGGAAGAGATGGGCCATTATCAAACTATTATTTGAATCAGAGTAGGGATCAGGGACCCAACAAATGAGATGCTATAGAAACAAAATCTGGATTAAAATATCACATATATGGTGAAGGGCTTTGTGTTTCATAGCAAGCAATCCCAAGACTACTTACAATGACTACAAATCCCAGCATACAATTCTCTTCTACAGTTCAATGATGGAACAATGCATGCTGGGATCTATAATCCTGACAGATTGCTTCAGAGTATGAAAGATGACTGGCAAAGGGAAAAGTATGGGCTCGTGTCCTTTTCTGTGTCTCTATGAAGGACTAGGATGGCTTGAGAGGGGATGGGTCCCATCTGCCTCTCTCTCAAGAAAAGCTCAGAGGCTTATTTTTCCACAAGAAATTCAAGTCCCATCATCTCCTTTTTCCGTGGTCAGGACCAGACACATTAGAGGCAGTGAACAGAACAGGGCAATTATTGAATGATCCATTCCCTATCTTCCAGCCTCAGCTTCTGGCAGTTGGAGGGATAGGGACTTGCAGAGCATGGAGGTGCATCCCTGACCATCCTGGCTAATACCAATTTATAGACTTATCCTCCATGGACTTTTCTTTTTTGAGACAAGTTATAATTTTGGCCTTCACAATATCCCCCAGCAGAGAGTTCCACAAGGTGACTGTGTGTTGTGTGAATTAGCCCCTCATTTTTTTTTAAGCCTGATACTTATTCATTTCATTGGATGATCCCTGGTTCTTACATTACATGATGGGGTAAATAACACTTTTAAATTCACTCTCTCTACACCATTCACCGTTTTATAGACCTCTATCGTATCCCCTCAATACTATCAGGAGCACAACCTCATGCTCCAGGTATCCCTAAACCTCCAATTACTTAAAGCAGAGACTGGACAGCAGGGGATGTATCACTCTCTTGCCATGTTCTGTTCATTTCCACTGGGGCATCTGACACTGGCCTCTCTCAAACTCAGGATACTAGGCTAGGTGGGCCATAGGTCTAACCCAAAGTGGCTGTTCTTCTGTTCTTAGTCATCTCTTTTCTAAACCCAAATGTACCAGTCTCTTTAATCTCTACATACACAGCACAGAGGCAGGCCCAACCCCAAAGAATTTACAGCAGGGGTGGGAAACGACAGGTCCCCGGCTTGCCTGGATCTGGCCCCCGAGGCTCAGCATTGGGGAACCCTCACTGGGGCACCAGCCCCTCTGCCACCCACCCGCAGGGCTGGAGCACACAACATTTACTAGCCTGCCCCTCCTCCCCCGGGCTCTGGTGTGCAAGGGGAATGTGAGGAGTGTCTTTCTCCCTCTGTCAGGGGTTTCTCATTTTGTTTCTCACAGGTGTGCGGCCCCCAACTGATTTTTCTGTGGGGCAGAGGCCCCTGACCCCAAAATGGTTCCCCACCCCTGACTTAAGGTCTCCGAGGTTACACCCCAGTGTTGCAGCTATGGGAAAGGGGGACTGGTGTGCATTTGCACAATGCAGGCGAGTGCAGCCCATGGTCTCCTCTGGGGTGGGATAGCACAGCAACGGCAGGGGGGCAATGGCACAGCAGGCCTGGCTCACAGTACCCCCACCTTCACCTCAACCCCATCCCCCGGTCCCCAAATTCACCTCAGCCCCCCACTTTACCTCACAGCCGGCCCAACCCCACCCCATAGTCACCTCACCCCAGCCCCCTCACCCCCGCCCCAGCCCCAATAGTGACCTCAACCCCCGCCCAGCCCCACCCCCAGTCACCTCACCTCACCCCTGCCCCGCCCCCATCCCCACAGTCACCTCACCCCTGCCCGCCCCCAGCCCCCGCTCCATAGTCACCTCACTCCCGCCCCAGACCCCGCCCACAGTCACCTCACCCCCAGCCCCAATAGTGACCTCACCCCGCCCAGCCCCACCCCAGTCACCTCACCCCCGCCCCGCCCCCGTCCCTCACCCCCATCCCGCCCCAGCCCCTCACCCCGCGCCCAGCCCCACCCCCAGTCACCTCACCCCCGCCCCGCCCCCAGCCCCAATAGTGACCTCACCCCCGCCCCGCCCCCGTCCCCACAGTCACCTCACCCCCATCCCGCCCCAGCCCCTCACCCCGCGCCCAGCCCCACCCCCAGTCACCTCACCTCACCCCCTGCCCCGCCCCCGTCCCCACAGTCACCTCACCCCTGCCCCGCCCCAGCCCCCGCCCCACAGTCACCTCACCCCCGCCCCCACAGTCACCTCACCCCCATCCCGCCCCCAGCCCCTCACCCCCCGCCCCGCCCCAGCCCCAATAGTGACCTCACCCCGCCCAGCCCCTCACCTCACCTCCCCGCCCCGCCCCACAGTCACCTCACCCCACCCCGCCCCCAGTCCCCTCGCCCCCGCTCGCCCCCGTACCGTGCGCGCCACCCGGCTCCCGCGAGGCCCCGCCCGCTAGGCAGACTCCGCCCCGCCGCGCGCTGCTGAAGGGCGGGAGGGGGAGCCAAGCACGGAGCGGCTGAAGGGGCGGGGCCAGCAGTAGGCGGGGCTAAGTTCGCGCGCGGCCGCGCTCCACAAGCCCGGGCCAGCCCCTCACCGCGCTTCGGAGCGTAGAGCCCGCGCTGGGGACCTGGGGAACTCCCTGCCACGGGACAGGAGGGCAGGGGCGACGGCTCTGTGCCCAGACCGGGATCCCTCACCCTCTCTGGGGACCTGGGGAACTCCTGCCACGGACAGGAGGGCAGGGCGACGGCTCTGTGCCCAGACCGGGATCCCTCACCCTCTCTGGGGACCTGGGGAACTCCCTGCCACGGGACAGGAGGGCAGGGGCGACGGCTCTGTGCCCAGACCGGGATCCCTCACCCTCTCTGGGGACCTGGGGAACTCCCTGCCACGGGACAGGAGGGCAGGGGCGACGGCTCTGTGCCCAGACCGGGATCCCTCACCCTCTCTGGGGACCTGGGGAACTCCCTGCCACGGGACAGGAGGGCAGGGGCGACGGCTCTGTGCCCAGACCGGGATCCCTCACCCTCTCTGGGGACCTGGGGAACTCCCTGCCACGGGACAGGAGGGCAGGGGCGACGGCTCTGTGCCCAGACCGGGATCCTCACCCTCTGGGGACCTGGGGAACTCCTGCCACGGGACAGGAGGGCAGGGGCGACGGCTCTGTGCCCAGACCGGGATCCCTCACCCTCTCTGGGGACCTGGGGAACTCCCTGCCACGGGACAGGAGGGCAGGGGCGACGGCTCTGTGCCCAGACCGGGATCCCTCACCCTCTCTGGGGACCTGGGGAACTCCTGCCACGGGACAGGAGGACAGGGGCGACGGCTCTGTGCCCAGACCGGGATCCTGACCCTCTCTGGGGACCTGGGGAACTCCTGCCACGGGACAGGAGGGCAGGGCGACGGCTCTGTGCCCAGACCGGGATCCCTGACCCTCTCTGGGGACCTGGGGAACTCCTGCCACGGGACAGGAGGGCAGGGGCGACGGCTCTGTGCCCAGACCGGGATCCTCACCCTCTCTGGGGACCTGGGGAACTCCTGCCACGGGACAGGAGGGCAGGGGCGACGGCTCTGTGCCCAGACCGGGATCCCTCACCCTCTCTTGGGACCTGGGAACTCCTGCCACGGGACAGGAGGGCAGGGGCGAGCTCTGTGCCCAGACCGGGATCCCTCACCCTCTCTGGGGACCTGGGAACTCCCTGCCACGGGACAGGAGGGCAGGGGCGACGGCTCTGTGCCCAGACCGGGATCCCTCACCCTCTCTGGGGACCTGGGGAACTCCCTGCCACGGGACAGGAGGGCAGGGGCGACGGCTCTGTGCCCAGACCGGGATCCCTCACCCTCTCTTGGGACCTGGGGAACTCCCTGCCACGGGACAGGAGGGCAGGGGCGACGGCTCTGTGCCCAGACCGGGATCCCTCACCCTCTCTGGGGACCTGGGGAACTCCCTGCCACGGGACAGGAGGGCAGGGGCGACGGCTCTGTGCCCAGACCGGGATCCCTCACCCTCTCTGGGAACCTAGGGAACTCCCTGCCACAGGGCGGGAGGGCAGGAGCAATGCCTCTGTGCCCAGACCGGGATCCCTGACTCTCACTGGAGACCTGGGGAACTCCCTGCCACAGGGCAGGAGGGCAGGGGCGATGGCTCTGTGCCCGGACTGGCCCAGACCGGGATCCCTGACCCTTGCTGGGGACCTGGGGAACTCCCTGCCACGGGACGGGAGGGCAGGGGTGATGGCTCTGTGCCCAGACAGGCCCAGCCCGGGGTCCTTGAACCGTGCTGGGGACCTGGGGAACTCCCTGCCATGGGGCAGGAGGGCAGGGGCAATGGCTCTGTGCCCAGACCAGGATCCCTGACCCTCACTGGGGACCTGGGGAACTCCCTGCCACGGGGCGGGAGGGCAGGGGCAATGGCTCTGTGCCCAGATGGGCCTGACCCAGGGGCCCTGAGTCTCACTGGAGAAACCCCTGCCACGGGGTAGGGGGGCAGGGGCGATGGCCCGGTGCCTAGGCAGGCCTGACCCAGGGTCCCTGGGCAGCAGTGCTGACATTTTCATGCCCTGCACATTGGGGCTCTGTCTACATTGGCGCGATCTTGCACCAAAGCGGCCACTTTAGCGCAAAAACATGCTGCCTGTCTACACTGGCGGGGAGTTCTTGCGCAAGAACACTGACGTTCTAATGTGTGAAATCAGGGCTTCTTGCGCAAGAACTATGATGCTCCTGCTCAGGAATAAGCCCTCTTGTGCAACTGTTCTTGCGCAAGAGGCCAGTGTAGACAGGCAACATGAATTTCTTGCCCAAGAAAGCCCGATGGCTAAAATGGCCATCAGAGCTTTCTTGTGCAAGAGAGCGTCTACACTGGCACGGACGCTCTTGCGCAAAGGCACATGCCAGTGTAGATGCTCTCTTGTGCAAATACTTTAACACAACAACTCTTGCGTTAAAGAGTATTTGCGCAAGATCATGCCAATGTAGACGTAGCCTGGGTGTTTGGCAGACCCACACCGGCCTAGGCTGTTTGTGAGGGGCCTGGCCCAAGGCAGGCTGCGTTGTCGGCTCCAGGGCCGAGCTGTGGCTGTGTGGGAGCTCCACGTGGGATAGGTCCAGCTCTCTGGCAGCCCTGCAGGGGCTGGATGGAGCCAAGCAGCTTCTTCCCCCCTTTTATTGCCTGTGCACGGCTGCAAATGTGGCCTCCATTTGGCAGGTACATGTACGGAATTTGCGGCCCAGAAAGGGAGACCTGGCTAAGTCCAGCTCCCACATGGTACAGGCCCTGAGTTACTGTCAGTCATTGGTGCCGGTAGCCATTTTGTAATGTACACAGAAATCACCAGTGGAATCAATGGGCCCGTTGACTTACAGGCCTGCCCTGCCCAGCGTGAAACAGCGGCAAACAAGGGAGGAAGGAGACACTGGCATGCAGAAGCCTGAACCAGCCGCGTGCCATCTCTAGCTCTCCGGTCAGCTGCCTTTTAACTTTCCTTACAGAGACAGGAAAAGGAGAAACAGTTACAGGCTTTGACCTGGGAAGTGTTCAAGAAGAGCTCTCACGCGGCTTGTCTCAAGTCATACATAAGGCTTTCCTTGCGCCAGCATCCCGTGTGCTCCTTAGCTGCAGAGAGGGTTTGGCGGAAACCTCCCCTGGTCTCACTGTCTCCGATTGGCGTGTTCTGTATCTGATCTGGCCTGGCTACAGAGCTTCCTTACACAAACAAATCCTGCCAAACCAGCTTGATTCCCCTCTCTGACAAGGTAGCTGGTGTGCTGGATGGGGGAATGCAGTCCCACTTGGCAGTCTGATCAATAAGCTAGAGAAATCGGGCTCAGTGGAACTATCATTAAGTCTGCTATATACCTGAGAGACTTTGTTTGTCCATCCATCGGTCTGTTGTTCAAGAACTCCTCCTAAACGTTAAGAGCTAGGTCCACCAAATTCGGGAGGCAGCTTCCTCTTAGCCTAACTTACAGCAAGGTCAGGGTTTGGTTGTGCCTTACGAGTGGCTCTGGGAGTATTCATGCAATCTAGCTGGGTGTGGGGCTGCACATGCCCTGGTGCAGGGTGATCGCTGTGCCTGGAGGGGGTTGCTGCTTGTCATTAGCAAAGCATTGCGCGAGACAGCCCAGAGTGGAGCGTTAAGGGGACCAGCGGTTCCATAGTCCCAGGCTGCAGCCGGAGAATCTCCTCACGGTCTGATCAGGGGAGATCTCAAGTGGCGTTCCACAGGGATCTGTCCCAGACCTGCTGTTGTTTACCATTAATAAAAATGCTCGGGCTGTAGGTAAGGAGAGCAGTCTGCTCAGATTTGCACATGACACAAAGCTGGGGAGTTTGCCCACACTTTGGAGGAAAGAGCTAAAATTCAGCAGGCTCTTGAACTGGAGAACTGACCATGGACAACGCCGTGAAATCCAGCACAGCTACTGATAAGTAAGATGCTCCTCTCAGGGGAGCAAAGCCACGAGCCGAAGGCAGAATGGGGGAGACGTGGCTGGCGGCAGCAGTGCTGGGAAGGAGCCGGGGTGGGGCACAGCCCCGACACGGGGCAGCAAGGGATCCTGCCGCGCAATGTCAGGCTGCACAAAGAGGCAGAGCAGACAAGTCGCTGGAGGTGAGCGTCCGGCGCTGGGAGGCCCCAGCTGCAGCTGTGTCCGGTATTGGCCACCAGTGGCCAGAAACTGGCCGGGCTCCAGAGGGGAGTGACAAAGCTGAGCCAGGGGCAGGAATGCAGCCATATGGGCGACGGCGGACAGACCCGGGGAGGCTCACCTGGGGGAGGAGGGTTGGGGGACATGCCAGCAGGCTGCGGATACACGAGAGGCTGCCGGGAACAAGCTGGAGCGAGCTGGTCTCTCTGCCCCAGGGGCAGGGCCAGGGGCAACAGGGACCCAGCAGAGCAGGTAGATGCAGCAGGACAGCGGAGCACATGTTCCTGCCCAGCAGGATTCTGAGAGGGGGCTGGAGACCCTGGGGTCTGTGGTTCTATGCACCCTGTGTTCATGGTCAGGCCCTTCGCTGCTCTGCCAGCTCTGGCTCAGGTCAGCTTAAGGAAGGTGTTTGCGCACCTCGCGGCCAAGCCATGTAACAGGCTCATCGGGTCCGTGGCCTGAGAGATGAGGGTGGTCACTCAATTGGGAGCGGTGTGGTGGGGAGAGGGGAGCGCCCAGGTAGGCTGAGCTGTGATTGTTGCTGCTGTTGAAGTCTGGCCCCTCTCTAGAACACACAACAGGACGCACACGCACAAGAGGGCAGAGACAAGAGCAGCAAAGGGAGGAAATGCAGCTTTGTCCTGTCTCTGGCCTTGATGCTCACGTCTAGCCTCCCTACCACAGGCGCAGCCGCTCCGAGACCTGGCAAACTCGTACCAGCCTCCCCTTGCTCAAGGCATTGCTTTTAGCAGCTTACAAACCTCGGCCGGCTAAGCCCGACTCTTACAAGCCAGAGGGCGCAAGGAGAGGGATGGCAATGAGAAAAAATAAGGTGGGCTGGGGGGGGGGTGTTTGGGATTCCCCTGGAGCCAGGAGAGATGGTGATGTGGCATCTGGGGGTGGCTCAGGAGAGCTCTCTGGATCAGGATGATGGGGCCACAGGAGATAGTGGGGGGCTGACATGCTGGTGAAACGCACCCCCGTGGCTGATTTTCCTCCCCACGGTCTCTGTTTTAGGGACCCCCAAGGGGTCCCTGCATCATTTGGTCCACCAATCAGGCCTAGTACTTGACACGGTCCTTTTGGTTCCTGGCTTTTCAGTCTCATGCTGTTCCTGTGTGTGGCGCCTGATCTCAACACGGACCTTGAATTCTCTCAGACGGCCCCATTGCTTGGGCTACTTCAGTCTTTGCGCCTTTCCCCGTCCGTGATTTGGGTGACACTTTGTGAACTTTCACCCACTCTCCACAGGTGTGCGCGGAGCTGGGCACGTTTGGAGGCCCGGCTGTCACAGCAGTGCTGCGGGTTGCCCCAGAAATCTGGCCCCGGGCTGGTTACACTGCAGCTCCTGCCCCCAAGACCGTGCTGCACCAGCAGTGGTGACCCGCTACCGTACGAGTGGGCTGGCCAAGGGCTGACTCTCTGTGGCTTGGCTGATTCTAGCAACAGGCAGGAATAGTGAGAAGGGTGCAGGTGCCGCTCCTGCTCACCCCTTTCCACTGGGTAGCCCTGCAAACAGCTCCCACCTCACATCCAGAGGGCCCAGAACTTGCTGTGACCCTCCAGGCCGGTTCCGGTACAGCCCCCATGGCATGGCTAGAGCAGAGGTTTTAGAAACACCTCCCACTTCACAAATTGCCAGCCTCTGGGCAGGCAGGGGCTGCTCTCCCCTTGGCTCCCCGCCCAAGCGACTCCCCCGCTGCCCCAGGGAGCTGCCCCAGCGCTGGGCCCAGCTGGAGTTGGTGGCACCCTGCCAGGGCACTACCATTTCCCGCAGCGGGGTTAGACACTGCAGACAAGGCCGCTGTCCAAGGAGAGGTGCAGAGAGGCTGGGTTTCAATCCCCCTG
Organism: Rafetus swinhoei; assembly: GCA_019425775.1. Lineage (NCBI taxonomy): Eukaryota > Metazoa > Chordata > Testudines > Trionychidae > Rafetus > Rafetus swinhoei. Next base: position 1,593,251 of record CM033439.1, on the reverse strand, counting down.
CAGCGCCATGTGGCAGTCCCCTCGACTGGCCAGGGAGGGGGTGGGGAAAAGCAGGGACTGGAGCCCCCAAAGGGCTGGTGCCCATGGAACCGAGGGGCTCCCGCTCAGGACACCTGTCAAGACTCATGCTGGCTGGGGCAAGAGCCTGAGGCTAGCCCTGTATGTGCCCACAGGACGGGGCCACGGGACTCCTGGGGGCAGCTGCAGCCGGGGGGGGAGGGGCGTTATTAAACCAAGGAGCTAGCAGACAGCCCAGGTAGGGCCTGCAACTGCCCTGTCCCCACCCCCACCTGCTACAGCCGCCCACAGCAAGTGCAAGGGCATTCTGCCCCGCCCGGCGGGTCCAAGCCGCGTTCACCTTCGCACCAGGGCACACGCTGGCTGTGGGTCGGAGGCGGCCGGGCGGCCAGGAACCTTAGGAGGCAGGAGTGGACCTGCCAGGCCGGCTCTGCGTGAGCCGTTCTCTCTGAGGACAGCCCCCGCCAGTGCGATCCAAGGGACACGGCCCCCCAGGTAGAAGCAGCCCAGCCGGCTGCTGGCTCCGGTCTCAGCCCCTCAGTCCAGAGCAGAGCTGTGCCCGGGCTCCAGCACCACGGGGCCCCTGCTCTGTGCGAGGCAGCCAGGAGGAGCCCGGCCCCCCTCTCCTACACACTCACACGGAGCAGATGGCTGGAAAGGAGGCCAAGCACCCAGAGGTGGCTGCACCTTTTTATAGGGCCCCGGCTGGGGCACAGCAAGGTCTGTGCTGGGGGCCTGGGAGGGAACTGCGCCCTCCAGTCGACACAAGCTGGCAAGACAGGGACAAAGCAACGGCGGAGCCCACGTCCCTCGCGCCCTGCTACTGAGGGATGCCCAGCCGCCACCCGCCGAGCAGGGCTCTGGCCTGGGCATGCTGCCAGGCGGCACCGAAGCACGTGGCCGGGGTGCTGCTGTTCGAGGGGCCCTACCGGTGAAACGGGCGTGGAAGTGAGCAGTGAATCCGCAGCGCTCCCCTGGGCGGCGGGCTCCTGGCGGGGCTGGTGGCTGCCCAGCATGCAGGGCTGGAGCAGGGTGCAAGTCCAAGTCAGCCCGCAGGAGGGGTGCTGGGAGTGGTGGCCGGGCAGGCGCCTGCCGCCGGTGCTGGGAGCATGCCAGCCCTTTCCAACCTCGGCCGCCCCACTACCTCCTCCCTGTGCCAGGCAGGGCACCGCTCGGTGTGGGGAGAGGTTCAGTCCCTCAGGCTGGGAGCACCGTGCCGGCCCAGGGCTCTGGCGTGCCTGGGGAGGCTGCCTTTGTTTCCTTTCATTCCATCTTCTCGGGAACCACGCAGGCCAGCCGTGGGCGGGGGACGCTGAAGATGCTGTGTCTGGGGCGGTGAGGTGTAAATCCAGCCCCGCCCTCGCACCATCACACAGCATTGTCCCTGTTGCGGCTCCCATCTGTCTCCTCCTCCGGGGTGCGGGGTTTCAGCAGCAGGCCGGTGGCTTCCCCCGGAGGGCCTGCCCCCTCGTCCAGCACCTGGCTCTCGCCCTCCGGGCCTGGGCAGAGGAAGCAGAGGGGAAAGGCCTTACACCTGGAGGGAAGGAGCAGCTTGCTCAGGGCCGGGGGAAGCCCGTAGACCTGGCTGGCTTCGCTCCGGCACCTCTCTCCTGCGCCTGCTTTCTGTGCTGCCAGTTCCCGGAGCAGCCCTCGCTCCTCCAGAGTGCCTGGAAGCAAGGAGAAGGGACGGGTCAGAGAACCCCCCCGGGCAGCTGGGAGAGCCAGCCAGCCCCCACTGCAAACACTCACAGCGCTACAGCCTCCCTAGCCCCGGGGCACCCAGCCAGGGAAGGTGCTGCAGAGGGGCAGGGCACTGGCTTTACCGTACCCACCAGGGGCCCCCAGCGCAGGCCCCTGGGCAGCAAAAATCCCCACCCCATGGCCCAGCCTGGGCGGCTGCACAGGACCCAGTTCCATGTCCCTCGCTAACTAGTACCAGCCTGGAGCCCCACCTGCTGGCCCCGCAGCAGAGACGTTTGGAGTGGGGATGGGAACGGTTAACCGGCAACTGGTAACCCTCGACCGTACCAGGTGAGACTTACCGGTGGCGGTTAACCGGTAGGGGCTGGAGCAGCTCCCCACCCACCCTGGCAGGGGGCTACTCCAGGCCCACAGGCCCACCACAGGCAGGGGTGACTCCAGCTGGCGGCCCAGTATAGCCCGTCAATGGCAGGCCCAGCCCGCCGCAGGTGCCACGCTGGTTCCCGGGGGGGGGCAGCAGCAGAGCCCGCAGCACGTGCAACCACGGAGCCGCTTGGATTTCTGGCAGTTACACGGTTACCCTGAAGCCCCTGATTTCACGAGGGTGCCTGGCGCTGGGCGGGCCGGGGCGTCCTCTCACCTGAGACCGTGTTCTCCAAGAAGAAGGACAAGAGGCTGGTTAGAAAGACGGGAACCGTCAGCACCGAGAGGAGGAAAAGGTCCAGGCTGAGCCAGCCTAGGGGAACAACGACAGCATCACCCGACCAGGAGCAGCACTGGCCTGCGCCAGGCGCCCGGCAGACGGAGACATGCCAGGCCAGGGCACAAGGGGAGGCTCAGCCCAGAAGCAAGGCAGGTCGGGCGCCTGGCCGCAGGGACCAGGGTGGGAGCTGCCCGCGGCTGGGACCGGCGCCCGCGTGGGGGGGTGGCCCTGAGGGGGTGTCCCGGGGCACACGAGAAGGGACGCAGTTCCAGGGGTCAGCAGCCCCCAACCCCAGAGAAGGCAGCTGGTATGGCACCTGTGGCCATGTGGCCAGGGGCGGCGCCGAGCCACCGCGGCACCAGCAGCGCCATGAACATGGTGAAGCCGACGATGAAGATGTTCCTCCCCGAGTCGATGCTGGCGAACTGGAAATAGGAGACGCCGGTGCCGACAGCGACGGTGTAGGTCACGCAGAGCACCCCGCCTGCAGCACAAAGGGGGTCAGATGGGGGCTGTGCGGGGGGGCTGGCACAAGGGGGGGACAGGTGTGCAGATCCCAGGTGAGCCACACAGGCCTGCTACTGCTTTGCTCCTGAGGGCCCCCGCCCCCCACGTCCCCGCTGCCAGGCCCCTCTGCTGCTGGTCACCTCTGGAGCGCGCCCAACCTCTCTCGGGGGCTGCCCTGGCAGCAGCCGCCCACCCGGCCAGGGCACTGGGTTGCCACGCGTCCGCCGGCTCAGCCCCCTCATGCAGCACTCCCCTGCCCTTTGAATGCGGCTCCTGACCAGCTGGGCCCAGCCGTCAGCCAGCCAGACCCCGTGGGCCACAGGGCCCGGCTCCCAAGGGCGCTCAGCTGTAGTCCTGACTCCAGTGGGAGTTTGGCCATCGATGCCAGCGGGGCCCCCGCGTGCAGCCCCTGCACTCTGCCGAGGGAGGGTCTCCCCGGGGCCGGGACACTCACCGTGAACCGCCAGGGGGATGGCGGTGAGGAGCTCGGCCAGCCGGGGGGACATGCCCAGCAACACGCACACCAGCGCACCCACTTGCACGGAGTGGCGCGACCCGGCCTGGCACAAAGAGAAGGGAAGCGGGGGGCTGGTGGGGCTGGGGGAGTCCAGGAGCACCCTGCCCATTTCTGCCCCCAGTGCCTCTGTGCACACTAGCCTGCCCGGCACCCCAGCTGGTGAGTCCTGGCGTCTGTCGCTCTCACAGCTCTGGGCTGGCTAGGGGCTGTCCCAAACCACGGCCCCAGCTGCAGGGCAGCTGGTCCCAGCAGGACCTTCGCCCTCCCCCAGTTCTCTGCGCTCCCCTGACTTCCTGGCTCCCCGCCCTGCCTGCCCCGACCAGCCTGCTCGCCGCCTTTCAGTGGAAGGGTTTCCCTTCATGCCACGCGCCACCCTCGGGCAGGCAGAGCCCGTCCACTATGTGCCGCATTCCCCTCTCTTGCCCTCTGGCCGCAGCGCAGCAAGGTGCCAGCTGAGCGCTCTGATCCGCCGGGCCCTCTCTGGCATGAGGGGAGCCATGGGATGCCCCCGGCAGAGGCACACGCCAGCCTGGGCACGTACAGACCCACCTGCATGGAGGTGGCAGAACGACCCACAGAATGGCCCTGTGCTCATGCCAACCCCTTTTCCTGCTACCCCATGAGCTGGCCAGACCCCGGCCCGCTGCGCAGGGTCTGCCTGGCTCGCCCACAGCCCAGCGCCGCCCCGCCCAGCCCTGCCCCGCCGTACCTGGGTGAGGCTGTTGGTGCAGGCGTTGGGGACGCTGGAGGCCAGGCCGCTCACGCCCCCCAGCGCCCCGGAAAGGAGGCTGCCCAGCCCTTCCATGCAGAGCCCACGGTTGCAGGCGTGCCGGGGAAGGGCCGGGGCCTGCAGCGCTTGCGGGCACAGCAGGTAGCAGCCCACGGAGTTCATGCTGGAGGTGATGCCCATGGCCACGCCCACGCCCAGGGCCCGCGAGCTGAGGGACGGCCACCCCCGCTCACCTGGAGGGGAGGGAAGCAGGGACCGTCACCGGCGGCTGTGGGTAAAGGGGGATGGGCACCGCCGGCCCTGCCCTCATCCTACCTGGGTAGGGGACTTGGAGCCAGGGGGCATGGAGGGTGCCATTGGCAGCCGGCAGCTGCCCCGTGGCAGGGCCCAATAGGAGCCCGCGGACGCGAAGGTGGCTCAGGATCCCCCAGACAATCCAGGCAACGCAAAGCGGCAGCAGCACCTGCAGGGGCAGCAAAGGAACCTGAGACAAGCCCTGAACGCCCTCGCTCAGCCCAGGCCTGGGGCCCCCCACCCGCGAGCCAGCCGCAAGCTAGGAGCCGCCTGGCCAGCCAGGCCCAGGCCACTCCCCGGGGCCTAAAGCCCCCCCCGTCCCCAGGAGCTTGGATCAGCTTGTGGGGAGGGAGCCGTAGTACCCGGTACCTGATGGGCGGTCTGGCCAGGGAGGCGACTGGGATGCTGGCCCTGCCGGATAGGGTCAGCCCAGCTCCCCCAGTCTCCTGCCGGGGCAGAGTACAGCACCAGACGCTGCAGAGGAAGGTGTAAGAACCCTGCAGCGGCAGATGGGGGATAATCCTAGAATCAAAGAACTGGCAGGGACCCCGGGAGGCATCGAGTCCCGTCCCCTGCCCCCACGGCAGGGCCCAGCACCATCCAGACCATCCCTGGCAGGCGTCTGTCCAACCGGCTCTTCAATATCCCCAGGGATGGAGATTCCACAGCCCCCCAGGCAACTCATCCCAGTGTTTCACCCCCTGACAGGCGGGACGTTTTTCCTCATGTCCAGCCCAGGGGTGAAAGTAATTTACAGGTTCTGTCCTATCGCAATCCCCACCCCCAGCCAGGGCGCCGCACTGGCTGCTTTCACCTTTGGTCCAGCCTAGCCATCCTTGCTGCACGTTAAGCCCTTTGCTTCCTGTCCAGTCATCAGAAGCTAATGAGAGCAGTTCTCTCTCTTCTCCTTGTCACCCCCCTCAGTCTGCTCTCCTCCCGGCTCAGTACACCCAGCCCTTCCATCTCCCCTCCCGGTCCCAGGGCGTGTTGTCTAGAATTGTAGCATTTCTGTTGCTCTTCCCCCTTGCCACTCCCCAGGCCCTGGCCTCAGGCAGGTCAGAGCCGCTCTCGCCCTGACGCTGGAGGGGGGCGATAGCCCGGCCAGAATGTTACAGTTCCTTAGGGCAACCCGGGAGGGTCCCGTGCTCCGGAGGAACGTCCAGCCCCTTGCGAACCAGGACTCCCTGTGCCCGTGCAATCCACAGGCTAATTACACCCGGGGGGCGGCCGCGCTACAGAGACGATGGAAGCCGCCACTGCCGACCTTCCGGGGTCCCACTGAGCGGAGCTAGTGAAGACCGCTAATTCGAAGGGCGAGGGGCGCGCCGGTCGATGCTGGCAGTCCTGCTTCCATGAGGAGTGAGAGAAGTCGAAGGGCGAGCGCGCTCCCCTTGACTTCCTGCAGCATGGACAGCGCCAAAGGCCGAGGCCAGGGACTTCGACTCCAGCTACAGGGTGACCGCAGCTGAAGTTGTGTAGCTCAATCCGACCTTGTCCCGTAGGGGGCAGATGTGCCCTGAGTGAAAACCCTTTTCCTCCTGGACTCCCACCTGTCAGTCTTCTCCGGCGGCCCTGGCTCTGGCTCCCCTCCTCACCCCCTCGCCCCACCAGGGAGTGTTAGACACATGGAGCCTCTCGTCTCTACACCAACGGCCCCGCTCCCAGGCCTGGATCGTTCGCCTTCCCGCTGCCAGCCCTTCCCGGCACAGGCCGGAGCTCTGCCGGTGCTGCTGAGCCAGGGGCCCAGCACCCCTCGGAGCCCATCGAGCGCACAAGCCCTTTACGAGCCCCCTCCACACGCATTACCGGGCCTTTGTCCATCCCCCCGTGCCCCTCGCCACCCCCTGTGCTACGGCCTGACCCACGGCCCCTGGCTCTGGCTCCACAACATGCTCGAGGGGGCGGTGCCCAGCCAGGGGAGTGACGCGCCGCAGGCCGCACGGGGCCTCGTACCGAGAACATGCGCAAGGCAGGGATGCTCGTCTCCATGGAGACGCCCTGGGCCCGGGTCCACGTGCAAACGGGCAGGCGGCAGGAACTCAAGTGCTGGGAGAAGAGCACCGCGAGGACCACGAGCCTAGGAGAGACGGAGCCGGGTCACAGCACGTCTAAGGCAGGGCAGGGGGCCCCGGGGCAGCCCCCAGCGCCCCCTGTTGGGAGAGAGCAGTTCCTTCCCCCATGTGCACGTGCCATTCCCCCAGTGCCCCCTGCTGGGACAGCCAGGAGCCAGGGAGCTCACCATTAGTCTGGTGATGGGAATGCAGTAGCGGGGAGTTCCCCTGGCACCATTCCCCACCTTGCCCCCCACACTGGGAGAACCAGGGCCAGAGCTCCATGTGGGTGTGACCAGACGGCTCCCCAAGTGCCCCCCGCCGCAGGGCCCCAGACTCACGTACAGCAGGGCGACCCCCCAGCTGGCCGAGCAGAAGCGGGCTGCCTCTTTGTAGGCAGACAGCCCGATGATGGAGAGGCTGGGAGCTAGGACCATGGGCCCACAGCGCTGAGCTATCCAGCCGCCTGTGCCAGACACCCCCAGTGCCAGCTGCACCAGCCCCGAGACCAGCACGGCGCCAGAGACCTGCGGAGAACAAGAGATGAGACGGGGATGGTGGCGGCTAGGCCGCCCACAGCAACTCAGCCGGCCGTTGGGTTCATCTGCTCCCTACTGCCCCTAGTACCTGACATCTGCAAACCCCCCACCTCCACGTGTGCCTCCCACAGCCCAGCCCTACACCCATACATCCCCACACCCATGCACTCCCGCATCCCACCTAAACCCCACGGCCAACCCGACACCCCACACCCATGCACTCCCGCATCCCACCCCTAAACCCCACAGCCCACTCCTACACCCCCCATCCCACACCCATGCACTCCACATCCCACCCCTAAACCCCACGGCCAACTCCAACACCCCACACCCATGCACTCCCGCATCCCACCTCTAAACACCCCCGCAGCCCACTCCTACACCCCACCCCACACCCATACACCTGCACAGCCACCCCTACACCCATACATCTCACACCCATGCACTCCACATCCCACCTAAACCCCCCACGGCCAACCCGACACCCCACACCCATGCACTCCGCATCCCACCCCTAAACCCCACGGCCTCACTACACCCCAAACCCCATACCCATACACCCGCACAGCCCACCCCTACACCCATACATCCCACATCCCACACCCATGCACTCCCGCATCCCACCCCTAAACACCCCTGCAGCCCACTCCTACACCCCCCACCCATACACCTGCACAGCCCACCCCTACACCCATACATCCCCACACCCCACACCCATGCACTCCCGCATCCCACCTAAACCCCACGGCCAACCCGACACCCCACCCATGCACTCCGCATCCCACCTAAACCCCACAGCCCACTCCTACACCCCACACACCCATACACCCGCACAGCCCACCCCTACACCCATACATCTCCCACCCCACACCCATGCACTCCCACATCCCACCCCTAAACCCCCATGGCCAACCCCTACACCCCACACCCATGCACTCCGCATCCCACCCTAAACCCCACAGCCCACTCCTACACCCCACCCCACACCCATACACCGCACAGCCCACCCATACATCCCACATCCACACATGCACTCCGCATCCCACCTAAACCCCACAGCCCACTCCTACACCCCCATACCCCACACCCATACACCCGCACAGCCCACCCCTACACCCATACATCCCCATCCCACACATGCACTCCACATCCCACCCTAAACCCCATGGCCAACCCCTACACCCCACACATGCACTCCCGCATCCTACCTCTAAACACCCCCAGCCCACTCCTACACCCCCACACCCACACCCATACACCTGCAGCCCAGCCCTACACCCATACATCCCACACCCATGCACTCCGCATCCCACCCCTACACACACCCCATGGCCCACCCCTACACCCATCGTCCCCACTACACGCACACCCTATGCACCCTGTATCCCATTCCTACACACACACACCATGCACCCCCCACATCCCACCCCTACACACACACCTGCATGCACTCACATCCCAACCCCCCACATTCCCTAACTGCCTGGCACCTCCATGCATTTCAACCCCTCGCGCCCATACATCCTGCATCCCATCCCTACACACGCACCCATGCACCCTGCATCCCACTGCCCACCCCCACAAGTCCTCATCCCACTGCCACATCCCACCCTTATCATCCCACACCCATGCACTCCCGCATCCCACCCCACACACATCCCCAGCCCACCCCTACACCCCCACATGGCACCCCTACACACACACCCGCATACACTCATACAACCTAACCCCACAGCCCACCCCTACACCCCACATGGCACCCCTACACACACACCATACACTCACTCATCACAACCCACCCCTACACATCCCCCACATGGCACCTACACACACACGCATACACTCACACAACCCAACCCCACACATCCCCACAGCCCACCCCTACACCCCACATGGCACCCCTACACACACACCGCATACACTCACACAACCCAACCCCACATTCCTTAACTGCCTCGCGCCCATACATCCTGCATCCCATCCCTACACACACACACACACACACACACACACACACACACACACACTCCCGTGCACCCTGCATCCCACTGCCCACCCCCACAAGTCCTCATCCCACTGCCGCATCCCCTGCGCTGACCCCCAGCCCCACTCTGCCTGCTCCGCAGGGCACCCACCTCTCGGAGGGACTGACTCCAGCTGCCCGGGGCCAGGCAGTCCTGCCCGGCACACCCCGCAGGCCCCTCTGTTCCTGGAAGGGAAGGACGGGCAGACCTGAGTGGCGCTTGGGGCGGAGGTGCCTGGCGGGGGAAGGGGCCCGTTCCTGGGTGACAGGACGGGGAGTCGTTATCAGCCATGACGCTAGCTGGGTTGGCGGCCACACTGAGACCGAAGGCCAGGACCTCCGCGGCAGGGCCCGGCCGAGCCAGGGCTCGGGAGGAGAGGCTGGGGCATTAGGAACGGGGGAACTTGGGGAAGGAGGCACCTCTGCGGGAGGGACCCAGACGGAGGCAGGCTGCTGCTGGCACGGCCAGTTCCAACGGGCAGCGAGGGGCTTTTACACCACGGGCGGGGGGTGCAGGTGAAGGCATCTCTTGGCGCTGGTTATGAAAGGCAGGACTCTGGAGCCCAGAGCAGAGGCTGCAGCTGGTGACGTCCGTGTGGGAGCTGCTGGGGGCCCATCCCACGTCGCAGAGCCCCGGTTCAGCACCACGCGCGAGAAGAGCCTGCATGCCCAGCGAGGGAGACGGGGCCAGTCCGAGCTCCGATCTCCCCCCTTCCCATCTGTCCCGCAGCCTAAAGCCCAGCGGGCTGGACCAGAGGGCCGGGTGTGGCAGGGGGACTGCGACAGGAGGGGTGTCAGAGAACGAGCTGGACGCAGGATAATCCAGGGGTGCGCGACACAGGGGCAGGCCATGCTGGCAGGGGAGCGGCCCCATACGTTAGGGAGCACAGAGCTGAATGTGGTCACAATCTTAGAAGAATCAGACTGTTTCCTAGGCTAAAGTAATGCACGTTGGAAAAAATAATCCCAACTATACGTACAGTATGATGGGGGCTAATTTGGCTACGACAAATCAGGAAAGAGATCTTGGAGTTATCATGGATAGTTCTCTGAAAACATCCACACAGTGTGCAGAGGCGGTCAAAAAGGCAAATAGGATGCTAGGAATTGTTAAGAAAGGGATAGAGAATAAGACCCAGAATATCTTACTGCCCCTGTATAAAACTATGGTACGCCCACATCTTGAATACTGTGTACAGATGTGGTCTCCTCACCTCAAAAAAGATATTTTGGCCTTGGAAAGGGTTCAGAAAGGGCAACTAAAATGATGAGGGGTTTGGAACGGGTCCCATATGAGGAGAGGTTAAAGCGACTGGGACTTTTCAGTGTAGAAAGAGGAGACTGAGGGGATATGATAGAGGTATATAAAATCATGAGTGGTGTGAGAGGGTGAATAAGGAAAAGTTATTTATTAGTTCCCTAAATAGAAGAACTAGAGGACACCAAATGAAGTTAATGGGTAGCAGGTTTAAAACTAATAAAAGAAAGTTCTTCTTCACACAGCGTGTAGTCAACCTGTGGAACTCCTTGCCAGATGAGGCTGTGAAAGCTAGGACTATAATAGAGTTTAAAGAGAAGCTAGATAATTTCATGGAGGTTAGGTCCATAAAAGGCTATTAGCCAGGGGATAGAAATGGTGTCCCTGGCCTCTGTTTGTCAGAGGCTGGAGAGGGATGGCAAGAGACAAATCGCTTGATCATTGTCTTCAGTCCACCCCCTCTGGGGCACCTGCTGCTGGCCACTGTTGGCAGACAGGATACTGGGCTAGATGGACCTTTGGTCTGACCCAGTACGGCTGTTTTATGTGCTTATGTGCTTAGGCTCTCGGGCTTAGAAATCCCACGCTGGAACAGCCCCGCAGTGGGGCCGAGCTGCTGACCACCCGACCAGGCTGCTGACAGCCTCTGAGAAATGCCCGGGGAGACAGAGGCCACAGAAGCAGAAAGCACAAGTAACAATGGGGGATCCCCCACGGGAACTGGGAGTCTGTCACCTCCGGGCGTGGATCACAGGGCCAGAAGTGGCGACTTCTTGGAGCAGCTGGCCCCGGAACCCGCACGGGGAGAGGCAGTTCCTGACGTGCTCCAAGGTGGCCCATGGGATCCCGTCCCGGACGTGACTCTAGCCGGACCGCTTGGTAATAGCGGGCGAGCATCACGGAATGCACCATCCTTGCAGGGGGGGGGGAAGGGGATGCCAAAAATCCCAGCCCAGTAACCTCTCACTTGCCAAAGAGGAGCGGCCCAAAACGAGGGCACTTGGATGGACATGCAGAGGCGCAGTCACGGGGTAAAACGCCTGCAGGCGGCACGGGGGCTACGGACAGACTCCAGAAGAGAGACGGCAGGCCTCAGATCAGGCAAGTCGTCAGAGGGTCCGAAGACACGCCCCCCCGGCGAACGCGCAGCATAGCGAAGGCTGCTCGGGGCCTACGGGCTGGCCGTCGGTCCTAGGGAGGGCACGAGGCCGGGCCCCGTCCGGCTGGCTGAGCGTGACGGCAGGACGAGGCAGGGCGAGAGAGAATTTGAGACACAGCTTGCTCAAGACACAAGCCAGCAGAGGGGATGTGAAGTGCAACAGGCGCTGGCGGTGGAGGACCAAGGTGCTACCCCAGCACTCGAGATGGACGGCGGGAGAAATCCTCTCCCTCGCTCTTCGCTGCAGAGGAGTGGGCCAGATCCCACCTCAGAGATGCCCTTTTCAGGAAACAAATGTGAAAGCCTGTGCCCCCCCTCGGTGTGCTGGGGGGGGTGTTAGCAATAAGTCGCCAGGCCCCCGTGGGCCCCGAAGGCTTCTGACAGAGCTCAGCCACGACGCTGCGGCACTACCCGCTGTGGTGGGAACCTGTCCCCGAAAGCAGCCTCAGCCAGCGTGACCCCCATTACTAAAGAGGGCTCCAGAGGTGAGCCCGGCAGTCACAGGCTGGTAGCCCAATGCCAGGCAGACCGGGAGAAACCATAGCGAGGAACAGGCCTCTCAGACGGGAAGTGAGCCCACCGCGGGGACGAGGCAACGTGGCTTTTGCAAAGGGCAAAGGGAAGTCTGGCCTCGCCGAGCTCTTGCGATTGTTGGAGGGGCGACAAACTTGTGCCCAGGCGAACCCAGGGCCACCGAGTAGCTGGAGGTTCTGAAAGCCTTGGAGACTGTCCCTGCCCCGGGCTCTGCAGCAAAGGAAGCTGCTTGGGCTAAGAGGGCAGGCAGGGCCTCACATGGATCGGTAACGGGAAAAGCCAGGGCCCTGGGCAGGAACGAGGGGTGAGTTTTCGGAACGGAGAGCGGGAACTAGTGGTGAACCGCAAGGGTGTGTGCTGGGGCCAGCGCTGGTCGACATACCGACAACAGATCTGGAAGCCCGGGTAAACCAGGACGGCTGCGGGCAACGCTTGCGGCCAATACAAAGTTACTCCGGCTCGTTAAGCCCAGAGCTGCCTGCAGAGAGCTACCAAGGGAGCCACAACCCGGGTGTCTGGGAGCACGTCACAATTGATGAGTGCAAAGTAATGCACATTGGGAACCGTCATCCCGCGGACAGGATACAAGGATCGGGCCGAGATTAGCACTTCCCACTCCCGGCAGAGACCGTGGATTCCCCATGGGCATTTCTGTGAGAACTTCCGCTCAGTGCACAGCAGTGGCCAGAAAAGCAAAGGGCACAGGAGTCATTAGGAAAGTGATACAAAGTGTCCTATTGCCGCTGTATAAACCCCCCATGGCCCCCGAGTCCTGCCCGCCGGCCTGGTCACCGCCCCTCCCCAACAACGAGTCAAGCGGAACTGGGAAAGGTTGGGAGAAGGGGAGCACAGATGACGTGGTGTCAGAGGGGGCCATGCGGGCCTGCTTGTCTCACCCCCATAGCATTTGTTGGGTCCAACCCATCCAAGACAGGATCAAGGGGACGGAAGAGCTTCCATGCAAGAGACAGTAAAAAGATCAAGACTCTCCAAGCTAGCAAAGAGACAGCTACGGGGCATGCCATGGAGCGCTACAGAGCCGGGGCTGGGGTGGAGCCAGCAAACCCGGAAGTGCTATTTACCCCTTCACAGAACACAAGAACCAGGGGTCAGCCAATGAAATCAACAGGTAGCCGGTTTAAAACCACCCAAAGGAAGGGCTTCTTCACCCAGCCCCCCCCAACCCGTGGCCCTGCCAGGCTAAAAGTAGAACTGGGTTCCGGACGCACTGGAGACGTTCCTGGAGGACAGGTCCACCAACGGCTCTTAGCCACGCTGGCCAGGGTCACCGCTCTGGGTGTCCCTTGCTGCTGCCTGCCAGAAGCGCAGACAGGACTCACTCGATAACTGCCCGGTTCTGTCCGCCCTCGGAAGCACCGGGAAGCCAGGAGCCTGGCCTGGACGGAGCAGTGGCCCGACCACGGGTGGCTGCTTACGGCTGGGTTTGGCTCCGCTTTGGGTCAGCCATGAAAGCCCCGCGCTGGGGCAGAAGCAGAGATGCTGGACGCCTCGTGCTGCCAGGCTGGGGCAGGGCGGCACATCAGCAGGTCTGTGACATCCCAGCTAGGGCCATGTGGTGCCACGAGCTGGAACTCCAGCCCCACCGCTGAGACACGCCCTGCGCTGCTGCCATCCCGGGAGCGGCTGGGGGAGACGCCGCTAGGGGCTGTGGCGCTAAGCAGAGGGAGTCTGGCAGAGCAGAGAGGAGAGCAGGGACCACGCCCCCACAAGGGTCGCCAGGTGTCCGGGTTTGACCTGGACAGTCCAGTATTTGCACCTTCCGTCCGGTAAAAAGAATTCAGAAAATACCAGACATCTAAAATGTCCGGTATTTTCTGGTTTTCCCGGCTCGGGCGCCCGACGGAAGGCCGCCTGGGACACTGGTGCAGCTCACGCTGGCTGGGGTGGAGGTAGGGGGGAGTGGCCTGGGAATTAAAGGGGTTGCAACTGCATTTTTTTTTTTGCTCAACAGAATTTTTTCCAGGTGTTTTTTTTGGGGGGGAGGGGGGGTTCGGTATTTTTGGTGAAACCATCTGGCAACCCTAGCCCCCAGCCTCGCCCCAGCCCTCTGTCATGCTTCTCCTTCCCGCGCCGCAGTGCGTCACCCGCTGGGCTGGCCAGGGCCACAGCGACATCTCGGGGCCAGCAGCCTGGGGCTGGCAGCGGGGCCAAGACAAGCCCAGCTGGCAGTACGAGGCAGCCTAGTGGGGTGGAGGGGGCAACGGACCAGCAGGGCAGCATCCTGGGCCTGTGGGAGATTCTCCAGCAGGCCCGCAGCACCACCTGTCCCTGGGCTAGAGGCAGGACGTGCTGGTGAGGGGCTCTGGCCAGGTTACCCGGAGAGAAGAGTTTGTTTGACCCCTGCCACTGGACTAGGCCTGGCTCCCGTACGCCTCGTTCTCCCAGGCTGGGCCCCCGCACCCCTCATCCCCAGGCCGGGCCCCCGCATCTCTTATCCCCCCAGGCTGGGCCCAGCTCCACTCCCCCACACCGGGCCCAGCTCCACTCCCCCACACCCTCGTGGGCCGGGCCAGGGCGGGGGCTGTGCTCACCGTTCCTGCCTGTCGAGGGCATGTGGCGGCTCAGCACCATGGCGGGGATCAGGAACTCAAAGGACGGTGCTTGGACCAAGGGCAACCTGCCAGGCACAGGAAAGCCAGCTCAGTGGGGAGGAGCGGCCGACTAGGGATGTGACAGTGGAGTCGAGTAACCGACAAGCAAAAGCTGGTGGGTTAATGCCATAGACGACACATCCCCTCCCCAGTCAATGTGTTAGCAGGCAGGCCAGCAGCCCGGCTCAGTCCTGGCTCACACCGGGTTCGGGTTCGGGTTCGCCCCGCTGCGGCTCTGCATTTCAAGTGTCTTAGGAGCCGGGAGGCAGGCAGCCCAGTTCAGTTCTGGCTCCTGCCAGGTCCAGGAGCTCAGCCCCACCCTGGACAAGGGATGCTGCCACCAGGGCCAGCCCACAACATTTTGGCACCTGAGGCGGGGAGCTCAAATGACGCCCCCATCCCCCTCGCTTGGGCCAGAACTTGGAAAGGTCTCAATTCTGCCTTCGTCCTGTTCTCCTCTCATGGGACTGCAGAGAGCATACCTCTGCACCAGCACAGACACAACTGTCTACACTCTGGGTCCTAGTGGCGCCCCCAGTCTGGCACCTAAGGCGGCCGCCTCAGTTTACCTCATGGTAAGGCCAGCCCTGCCTGCCACCCCGTGCTGCTGCCTCTGATACAGAGGCAGCAGCGCGGGGCGACAGGCAGCCGGTCTGTGTGGGGAGCTGGTGTTTAAACTGGCTCCCCTCGCGGACCAGCACCCGCTGGGGCCCACGCGCTGTTCTCTCTGGTACGGAGGCAGCAGTGCAGAGGGGCAGGGGGCTCCCCGGGAGGGGCCGGAGCGCACTGGCTGCCAGCCCCGCCCCCGGGGACCATGGGCTAGTCAAGTGCCCAATAAGAATCCACGCGGTTACTCGATTGTTCAATTCACCGACATTTCACCTCCCTACGGCTGACAGAGCGGGTGTGCCCCCAACGCAGCAGGGTGCAGACACGGGGAGGGGAGCACGGAGAGAAACCCCCTTGGTCCAGATGCTGCTGCCAGCATCCGGGGGCCAGGCCCCTGCTCCCCTTTTCCCAGGCGCCGGGTGCAGGGGGAGGCTGGACCCCGCCTGCCTGGCCCCGAGCCCACCGGAGCGCCCCGGCGCTTGGCTCACCTGCTGCCCAGACTGGTTTGCAGCCCCGTGGAGACCCCACAGGCAAAGAGGTTTTGGGCCAGCAGCTCGCTCCAGGGCCGGCTCTGCTCTCCCCCCGGCAGGGCTGGGAGCAGCAGCAGGTGGTAGATGCAGATGAGAGAGGCCTGGACAGCGAGGTGCTGAGGAGAGCAAGGCCCGGGGGGGGGGGTTACAGCAGCCACTGGCTCTCACTGCTCAGCATGGGGTGTCACACAGCTCTGCCCTCCCAGCCCTGCCAGGGCCCCCTGCCCCGACCCACAGCCCCTGCCAGGGCCCCCTGCCCCGACCCACAGCCCCTGCCAGCCCAGCCTTGGGCTCCCCCAATCCTGCCGGGGCCCCTCACTCCCACCCCACAGCCCCTGCCTGCCCAGCCCTGCCCCTGCTAGTGCTCCCGCTCTCCACCCACAGCCCCTGCCAGGGCCCCTGCCCTGACCCACAGCCCCTGCCAGCCCAGCCTTGGCTCCCCAATCCTGCCGGGGCCCTCACTCCCACCCCACAGCCCCTGCCAGGGCCCCTGCCCCCAACCCACAGCCCTGCCTGCCCAGCCCTGCCCCCTGCCCTGCTGGGCCCCTCCCTCCCCAGCTGCAGCCCCTGCCAGCCCAGCCTTGCCCCCCCAGCCCTGCCAGTGCCCCTCACGTCCCACCCTAACCCATTCCAGCCCTGGACTCCCCCTGAGCTCTGCCAGTGCCCCTCAGTCCTCGTGTGTCCTGGGCCCTTGAACCCTCCCAGCAGCTGTGACAGATCCACGTTCAGCCTTTGGGAGAAAGAGGCCGGGCCAGACCCTGTCCAAGAGCCAGGCTTGGAGCTGCAGCAGCCAGCAAGTCAGGGTGCCAGGTCCCAGCCCTCCTCGGATGACCCACAGCTCCTCCTGTGGGGCCAGACTCCCCGTGACTGAAAATCTGAGCCCCACCTGTGCCTCAGTTTCCCCCACAAAACGGGGCCAAGGGGCCCAGCCCCAGGGCACACCGGGGTTCCCGGGAAAGGGCCAGGTGCCTGGCTGCAGGAGGCATCAGTGAATCGGGGGAGCCACGTGTCATGGAGCCAGGGCGAGCTCATGCCAGGCTGGGGCGGGGGTGGCAGGGAGGGGCCGTGCCCTGTGGTGCCGGAGGGGAGGCTGCGCGGTGGGGAGCTCAGTGCTGGCCCCCGGCCCGCTGGGCTGCAGGAAGTGCCAGGCGGGGCCTATTCCCTCCTGCCAGCTCCCCTCGCCCCCCACACGGGCAGAGAACCGTCTCCGGAGCCGCCGCCGCCCCAGCCTGGCTCCTCGCCCCTCGGGCTTTCCCAGCTGCTCTGGGCGTCAGGCCACGGGGCCTGCCCCCTGCCCGCGATGCTCCCAGGGGCCGGGCTCCTCCCGCCCCCCGGCCCGGGCGCCTCTCACCTGCAGGGCAAAGCAGCAGCTCAGGCCCCAGGGCGGGGTGCTCAGCAGGGAGTAGGCAGCGCACACGGGGCTCCGGGCGCGAGAGCTCCGCCAGCAGCCCCCATTCATGCTGCCCCTCGCCTAGGCTCCCGGCTCCCGAGTGGCACAGGGCATGGCAGCCGGGGGAGGGGGCAGGGCCAGGCTGCGTGGCCGAGCCGTGGTGACCTTTGCCCGAGCCCCCAGGGCGGTTAGCCATTAACCTGGCCCTGAGACTCCAGGAACCGCCCCGGCTGCATGCAGACCACGCTGCCAAGCCCCCAGCCCAGGCCACACCCACCCCAGCGCCTGCGGGGCACGGCGGGTGGAAGGAATCACCCCTCCCTGTGCCGGGCTGGGGGACGGGCACCACGGCCGAGCCCAGTCGCCAGGCCAGGTGCTGCCCTTCACCGCCAAGCCCTCCGCCCGGGCGCCAGCAGCAGCCCAGCCCTTGAGGGGACGGGCGAAGCCACCCAGCACCCCACGCCCAGGGGCCACCAGGACCGCGCTGGCCTCGGCCGTGTGGATCCTGAGAGGTGCCCAAGCGGACAGGAGGCAGCCGACAGTGGCTCTGGCTGGACCCCAATCATCCCCCCTTCCAGGCCCTTGTCCTTCCCTCCCTTACGATTCCCCTGGCGCTTCCCCTCGCGCCTTGGCCACAGGAGCCAGCTCAGTGACATGGCCGGGGCGTGGGAGCCCCAGACAGGCTGAGGCCGGCTCCCCTGGCAGGAACTGGGATGAAATGTTAACAGCCCCCGGTCTCAGCGATCTCCCCCCAGGCCAGACCCGACCACCCTTCCCACCATGCTCCGCGGCCAGCCCGGGCGCTGGAGCGTTCCTCGTGCAGGTCCCGGCGTTCACTTATTAACTGGGCACTGCAGAGGGAGCAAAGGGCCACAGGGGCCATGCATTCCCCGCATTCCCTAGGGGCACCCGGCAGCTCCTCTCCTAGCCTCCCAGAATTCACCTCCCCTCTCTGCGCGCAGGAGCCGGGCTCAGCCGCCCAGAACGGCATCTCTCCAGGTAGCTGGGGCCCAGGCCAAGGACAGCAGAAGGCAACGCCCACAACAGCCCGCGGCCGGTCGGAACATGCTGGGCAGGGCCAGGCCCAGGTTTGCCGGCAGCCGCACGGCCCAGGAACATCGGTACCCAAGACAGAATCCTCAGCTCTGCCACCACCCAACACGCGCCGGGCTGGGCTGCGGGCGCCCCGTGGGAGATGCCCTCCAGGCCTGGCGTCTGAACTCGGGACCTGCGCTAGCGCCCACACACCGCAGGGGGCAGCCAGGACCGCAGTGACTCCAGGAAGTACGGCCGGTGACTGAGGAGGGAACGCAGGGAGTGCCAGGCCCATCCCAGCCGCAGCCCCCCAGGCCCGCCCCCACGGCGCTGGAGGGAGCCCTGGGACTGCGGGGGGCTGGCAGCCCCTGGAGCAGGGCGCTAGGTGACAGGTGTTTCTCTCACCTGGGCAAGCCGGGCAGAGCCCGGGGGGGGGGGGAGGGAGGGAGGGCAGCCAGAGGTGGTGGTGTGAAGAACACACCAGCAACAAGGGGGCCTGGGCTGAGCTTTCGTCCAGGCCATGAGACACTGAGCCATCGTGTTCCAGGGCTCAGGCAGCCAGCGGGGCCTCTGCCTCGCCATGGGGCAGAGCTGCTGGGCCCCCCCCCAGGCTCCTTCCACTCCATGCTGCATTGGCGGGAGGCGTTGAGCCAGCTGCCCAGCCCCTGCCCCCAGCCAGCTGCAGTGCAGTGACCAGCGTAGCGCCCCCAGCCGTGAGCCACGGGGGCGAGGAAGAGGCAGAGGCAGAGGCAGGCAGACGGCCAGAGCTACCTTTATTGGAAGAGATTTTATCTACAAAAGAGTGAAAAACAGCTGGAAAAGCCAGCGTAAAAAGAGCTGGCACTGGGGGCGGGGGGCAGAGCTGGCACAGAGGGGGCATGGCCACCTTCTGCCCACCCCCAGCAGATCCACTCCAACCCATCAGGCACCACCACTCATCCTGGGGGGAGGGCACCTCCCCCTACCAGGGCCTCCTGCCTCCCCCAGCCTGCTCAGGGCCCCCCCTAGACTCTCTATTCTCCCCGCAGCCCCACCTGCCAACCCTGCCCCCATCCTGCCCAGCAGGCTGAAATCCCTAGTTCACTAGGAGGCACCAGCAGGGTAGGGGGAGCCGGGTGCCCCCCGCCTGGCCCCTCTGCTTGGGGGCACCCGAATCCCCAGCAGAGACAGTACCCATGGCCACCAAGCCCCCTGCACCCCCCACATCCCCACGGAGCCAGACCCTCCCCACCGTGCCCCATCTCTCCCAGCCACGCCTGAACAGTCTGGCGCAGTGCAGGCTGGGGTACGACACGAGGGCCTGAGCTGGGCCGGGGTGGGGGAGGCCCCGCCCAGCCCTAGCTGGGGAAGATGAAGGTCTTGATTCTGCCCAGCCCTACTGCTGCATCCAAGGAGCACTGCTGCAGCCCCAGGGGGTCGGGCCAGTCGTAGGGGCTGGGGGCCAGGGGCCAGGCCGAGCAGGCCCTGCCGTGGGGCGCCGGGCGAGCGGGGGCCAAGGTGAGTCCAAAGGGGCTGGGCTGGGCCAAGGGGCTGCCGGGGCTCGTGCGGTTGGATGGCTCACAGGCGCTGCCCCCTTTGCGGAGTCTCAGGCAGTTTGGGCAGTGGGGGGGCTCTTGCCGGGGACTCAGCTGCGGGGAAGAGCCTGGGGCCTCTGCATAGGACAGGGCCGTCAGCACGCTGCCCCACAGGTACAGGGCTGTCGCCGTGACCCCGCCACCAGGGTGGCGCTGCTCCTCCGCCGTCTCGTTCTCCGCCGCGGGCTGGGAGCGGCTGAGAGAGCAGGGGAGCCCCAGCCCAGGATCCAACAGCGGACTGACAAAGGGGGCGAGGGAGGGCCCAGAGCCCAGCGAGCACCCCCCATCCATGGGGGGCAGCAGAGGCCGCAGGGCAATGGGGCCAGCACGCCCCTCCCGCATGACCTGGTGCACCACCGTGACGGAGGCAAAGACGGCAGCAACGCCAGTGAGGTACATCACGCCCAGCAAGCAGGCCAGCTGTGGGGAGAGAGAGAGAGAGACGGGTCACCCAGTGCCCTTGTGCCTGTCCCTGCCCAGGGGAGAGACCAGCAGCAGCCAGTTACCCCAATGCCCCTGAAGGGGGCAGGCTGCTGGGAGCCCAGTAGCCCCGGGCAGAGCAAATCTGCCCCAGCCCCCCACCCCCCCAGAGGCTGGCCAACACCACACAGGCTGCTGGAACCTGGGCTCGGCTGCAGCCTCTACCCGGGCTCTGAGCAGCAGTTGGGGTGCCGACTGCTCCCCACAGCCAGCAGGCGTGGCCCTCCCACCGTCCTGCCGGGGCAGCACCGCACATGCTGCTCAGCCCTGGTGCCGAGGGGGCTCGTCGCGCTCATCAGACCTTGCCAAGGAGCGTCGCCCCTTTGGCAATAGTCCCTACGCCAGAGCACGGCAGCGGGAAGCCTCGCGCCCCCCGGAACGCTGCCAGGCCTCGCGCAACAGACCCTCAATCGCCCCCCCGGACTACATCTCCCATGAGGCTCCACCCGCCTGAGTGGGCGCCGTGGTGCATCCTGGGACTGGTGCGTCGGGAGATGGAGCCCAGCACGCAAGGGGCAGCGGAGCGACACGTCCCTTGAGGCCAACGCTTCCGCCTGCAGGAGTTTGCTCCTCCCGCCACAGAAACTGCAATTTGCCATGGAAACCGGCCTGCCGGAAAGTCCCAACGCCTGCCCAGCAGGCCCCATCCCCTCCCGCGGGGGGCAGCCCGCTCACAGCCCCCCACAGCCAGCTCAGCCCTGGGCTCGGCGCCCCCCGACAGGAAGGCTCCCTCTGTTCTCTGGGCCCGGCTCGCTCTTACCTTGGCCACCTGCTGGTAGAACTGGCCCAGGGCCTGCTGCCAGAGGGACTGCTCCAGCAGGACGCACAGGTCCGTGTAGGTGAACCAGCCGCGCTGGGTGCCCTGCCTCTTGGCCACGCTGCGGGGAAGCAAAGCGCTCAGATGTGCGCTCTGGCCACAGACCCTCCCGCTGACGGGCACCCTGCCCTGGGCAGGCGCCTCTGTGAATGGGCGGCCCCCACGGCCCCCAGAGCCAAGGAACGTCACGGCCAGACCAGCTCAGACCAAAGGCCCATCCAGCCCAGTGTCCTGTCTGCCAACAGTGGCCAGTGCCAGGTGCCCCAGAGGGAGGGAACAGAACCGGGAATCCTCACGTGATCCCTCCCGTCGCCCACCTCCAGACACACAGGCCAGGGACACCACCCCTCCCCAGCCTGGCTAACAGCCATTGCGGGACCCACCCTCCATGAATGGATCTGGCTCTTTTCTGAGCCCAAGGAGTTCCACAGGTTGACTGCGCTGCATGAAGAGAAACTGCCCTGGGTCTGTTCAAACCCGCTGCCCGCTCATTTCACGCGGTGACCCCGAGTTCTTGTGTTGTGGGAACAAGTCAGTCACGCAAAGCACACTCAGCGCAAGCCCAGGCCAAGAAGGAGCTGGCTCCCCCCCTCCCGGCACCGGGCACATCAACTCCCCTGAGCCCTGCCCGGGAGGAGGTGCAGACCCACCCAGGTGCGTGACTTGGGCCCCCGGGACACCCTGTGGCTAGCACCTAGAGCTGCGTGGGCAAGCGTCATGGGTGGCACAGCCAGTGGGGGGGGGGGTGCGGCGCAGAGCACAGCGGGGCAGCCCTGGGACCAACACGGGCCTCAGCAGACCCGGGCATGGCACGGAGGCGTGGTATCGCCTTAGGGCCAGGCCCCGGCTGAGACACTCCTCCCTCCCCGCACCGCCCCAATCTTACCGGCCTTCCAGCCAGCTCAGCACGTCAAACAGCTCCTTGGGGTCGGTGTAGAGGCTCCAGTCCTGCAGGGAGGGAGAGACCCGTCAGACTGGTAACAGCCTAGGCAGGCCAGGAACCCCAGCCCCCACCGGCCTGGGCTGAGTGGGGTAGGAAGGGGCTCAGTGGCCCTCCCATGACAGTGAGCCAGTCAGACGAATTCCAGCTCCCTTTGCCCCATCTCCCAGCAGGGCTGGGGGCTTTGCACCCTGTCCCCCCCCCAGCTGGAGTTCGGCTGGGCTCCTGGACAATCGCTGCCTGGGAGCAGGAATCCCAACATGAGAACGGCCACACTGGCTCAGACCAAAGGCCCATCCAGCCCAGTGTCCCGTCTGCCGACAGCGGCCAAGGCCAGGTGCCCCAGAGGGAGGGAACAGAACAGGGACTCCTCACGTGATCCCTCCCATCACCCACCTCCAGAGAAACAGAGGCTAGGGACAGCACCCCTACCCAGCCTGGCTAATAGCCATTGAGGGACGTAACCTCCATGAATCTATCTAGCTCTTTTTTGAACCCTGTTAAAGTCCTGGCCTTCACCACACCCTCTGGCAAGGAGTTCCACAGGTTGACTGTGCGCTGCGTGAAGAAAAACTTCCTTTGGTTTGTTTTAAACCTGCTGCCTGTTCATTTCATTGGGTGCCCCCTAGTTCTTATATTGTGGAAATAAATAACTTTTCCTTATTCACTTTTTCCACACCAGTCATGATTTTATAGACCTCTCTCATATCCCCCTTTAGTCTCCTCTTTTCTAAGATGAAAAGTCCAAGTTTTTTAATCTCTCTTCATACAGGACCTGTTCCAAACCCCTCATCATTTTTGTTGCCCTTCTCTGAACCTTTTCCAAGGCCAATAGATCTTTTTTAAGATGAGGCGACCACATCTGTGCGCAGCATTCAAGATGTGGGCGTACCATAGTTTTATACAGAGGCAATAAGATATTTTCTGTCGTATTCTCTATCCCCTTTTGAATGATTCCGAACATTGTTTGCTTTTCTGACTGCCGCTGCACACTGCGTGGCTGTTTTCAGAGAACTATCCATGATAACTCCAAGATCTCGCTCTTAAGTAGTAGCTAAATTGGTCCCCATCATACTGTATGTATAGCTGGGATTATTTTTTTCCAATGTGCATTACTTTACAATTATCAACATTAAATTTCATTTGCCATTTTGTTACCCAATCACTTCGTTCGGTGAGATCTTTTTGAAGCTCTTCCCAGTCTGCTTTGGTCTTAACCGTCTCGAGCAGTTTGGGATCATTTCACATTTTGCCACCTCCCTGTTTGTGCCTTTTATCCCCTTGGTGCTGCTCCCGCCATCGCTATGTGTCAGCGCGAAGGAACGCGCTGGCTGGCCCGCCGCAGACCCTGCTGGCCCGGGAAGCCCAGGACAGCCACAGCCGGACGCAAAATGGCCAGGAGCCAAGGCAGGGCTGGAGGGGAAGGGGGGGAGGGGAATTGTGCCTCCCATGAGCTTGACCGGGGAGGCAGACCTCAGGCTGGACAGCACCAAGGTCCAACGAGCTGCTGCAAATGCTACATACCCACGATGGAACCAACTCCGCAGCAACCCCCGCTGGGCCTCCCGCAGGGGCCAGCCTCTGCCAGCTGGTGCCCTGGCACATCCCTTCTGCACTCCAGCCATTGCTATCCTCCGGCCAGCCTGGCTCAGCAGCCCCCCCCCGCCATGCTCTCTGAGCTGCTGGAGCCTGCACTCAGCGGGTGAGGAGCATCCCCTGCTGGCCAGCTGCACACACTGCACTGACCACAGCTTCAGGGAGTTGGGGGTGGGGCACGAGGGGGCAGTTGTGGGGAGCAGGCTGTTCCCAGCCCAGGCTAACGGGATGGAGCAGCCCTGAGCAGAGCAGGGCCCACAGAATGTCTGATCTTTGGGGGCATAGGAGCCAGTCCTGCTGCACCCTGGGGAAGGGGCTGGCCACACTCAGGCTGGAAGTCCTGTCCCCCTTCATCAGCGGTTCCCAGGCCAGATGCCTCCTGGAAGCCCCATGGACACTGTGCACACTAGGCCCAGCCCTGTGCTCTCGCAGCCTGCCCGGGGGAGCCCTCTGCTCGCTCGCCTGGTCATCCCCAGCCACCGCGAGCTAACCCTGGTGCCCAGCGCCTCTCCCCTGGCCCAGCGGGGAGCAAGGCCTGGCTGGTCTAGGGCGCTCCCGGGGGGGCTGCCCCTCGTCAGGGCCCTGGGGCAGCAGGCCGGAGGCGAGAGCGCGACCCCACCGGCTGTACTTACAATGGCGCGCAGGAAGTTCATCTCCAGCCTGTTCAGGGTCTGCACGTCCACCTTGCCGGCTGCACCCCACTCGTCATTGAACACCTCCTCCTCCTCCCCCTCGTCGTACAGGTACTTGCTGGCAACCATCTGCAGCCAGGAGCAGAGTGCCGGTCAGCCTGGCCCCGAGAGACGTCGCCCGCCCGCCCACCTGCCCGCCCGCCGGCCGCTCACCATGGAGATGAGGAAGAGGTCCGAGGAGGAGATCTGCTGCAGGTACTCGGGGTTGCGGTGCCGGAGCCGCTCAATGTAAACCAGAGCCAGCATCATGGAGCAGGGTGAGATGCAGGCTTCCCTGTGACCGCGGGGAGAGCAAGGACTCGGTTTCCTCGCTGCCTGGCACACAGCGTCCTGCCCCATCCACCCCACCCCCATCAAGCTGGATGCCACTCCAGGCGCCAACAAGGCAGCGGTGCCCACGGGCATGCCCACAACAGCTCCCGCCGATCACGCCCGCCTCAGACCCTTCTGCTGGCAAGGCTGCGTCTGGCTCCTGGAGCACGAGGCTTGTGGGGCACGAACAGGCCTGGCTGGTGCCCGCAGAGCGCCCCCCCGAGCGTTATGGCCTTCACGAGGGTCATGGCTTCCGCTAGCGCACAGCGATGGAAACGGCCCAGCCACAGGGTTCTGCCTGCGCCAGGAACGGGAAGCGGTACCAGCTGGCTCTGGTCTCCCGGCCCTGCCATGCTGTGAAAGGCACAAGCCTTGTTCCTCCCCTTGGGCCTGGAAAGCTGAGTGCAAGAGGGCCCCTGGGACGGGGCCTGGCCTGAGATACCCAGGGCTAAAATACAGACCAGACCTCAGGGGCGGTGTGCACGGGCTCGGGGCCCCGGCTGTGCCACGTCAGCCCCAGGCCAGCCCCAGAGAGCACGTGGGGAACAGGCAAGCGAATCGGCCCAAGGCCGGCCGATGCTTGTGGTGGGGACGCCTCCTGGCCAGCGGCTCCCCACCCAGGCGGCTGGCAGCCAAGCGGAGGACTGAGCCAGGTCACAGGCCCCCACCTGCGCCGGTGCAGCCTGCTGCTGCCAGGAAGGGGCTAGGAGGAGCCGCATCTTACCGGGACACATGGCAGACGTATTTCTTCTGGAGCCTGCGGATGGGGCTGGGAGCGGCTTTCTGGAGCAACTCGACAGCGATGTCTAGGATGGAGGCAGAACAGCACAGGCATTGACACCAGCCATGAGCCCGGACCCCCCAGCCTCCCCATCGCCCAGCCCCCCAATGCATAATCACCACCACGTGGCAGGGCACTCGGGGCGGGGGTGGGGGGAAGGTCACTCCCCCTCCTGCAGAGTTTCAGCCCAGAATGAGTTTTGCTGCCTGGAAACCCCAGGCAGGAGGCACTGAGCGGCTGCCCTCAGAAACCTGCCCCCAGGAGGCTGTCTCTCTCGCTGGGCAGCCAGAAACCAGCGACCAGGTTCAGCCTCCGTGAGCCCGCTCAGCAGCAGGGGTTTGTAGAGATGCTGGCCCAGGTCGGACCCAGATGGGCTCCCTGTCACGGTGTCAGAACCCCGCGGGGAATGGCCCAAACAGCTCTGAAACACACTCTGCCCATCAGACCCCCCTCGGGCGGGGCCCTCGTGCCTCAGCCCCCCGGGGCACCAAAGCACAGACGCGATCGATGGGGCAGAGACTTGGCGGCGTGTGGGGCACACCCAGCCCGGCGAGCCCTGGCCTCGAGGCCCCGCCTACTGCAGCGCAGAAATCACAATGGAAGGGGGGTGCTTGGCTCTGTTCCTCCAGGAACACTCGCACGGTGCACGCCTATGGGGGGCACCGCAGCAGGAAACGGAGCCAGGGCCTTTTCCTGGCCGCAGAAGGGCTACAACGCCCGGTGCTCAAGGGTGTGAAAAGTCCTCCCCATGTGACCCCAGCCCACCTCTGCGCAAAGGCGGGCAGCGAGGACCGCAATGGGAGGAGCCATCTGTGCTGAAGCGTGGTGCGGGCACAGCGGTAGCGCTCAGAGGGGAGCCGGAGCCAGGCCCCACCCGCAGACGCTGGCACCACTCACCTGCCACCGGGCTGGAGAGGTGGTCCAGGCTACAGTCTGTGTCCCAGCTGTAATACAGCCGCTTCCGCACCCTCTGGCTCAGCTGCTGGTGCCCTGGCAGAAACTGACAAGGGGGATGGGCAGGGTGAGAACCAAGCTGCCCTGCTCTGGCCCCGGTCCCAGAGAGCGAGGCTGGCTGCAGGGCCAAGCGAGCACTCGGACACCACAGGGACTGACATGGGCAGAACAAAACCAGAACACAGCCGGTCACTGGAGAGAGCCAGGCTACGCCCACCCCTGCTAGGCCGCGAGCCGCTCCGGTCCCACACCACACGCTGGCCTCGGAGACGCTGCAAGGCCGGGCCAGGCGACCAGGGGGTGGAACAGCCTCAGGGCGAGCAGCCGTTCCAAGCCGGGGACTGTTCAGCTCAGCAAGGAGATGAGTAAGAACAGAGGAACGCCCCATCCGTCTGACCCAACAGCCCAGCGTCCAGTCTGGCGCCAGGGCCAGGCGCCCCCAAGGCAAGAGCAACGCAGGGCGACTGCTGAGGGAGCCATCCGAGGCGGCGCATGCCCGGCCTTGGGATCCCTGGCGCGCTGGTCATGTCCTTGACCCATTGGGGGTTAGGTGAGAGGGGTGGGTACAACCAGGACAGGGCGGCCTGTGGCTGGGGGAGCCATTTAACCTGTCTCAGAATACAAGCGCCAGGGGACAGCCAAGGACATTGGGGGGGCAGGTTACAATTAGCACAAGGAGACCCCCCCTCCATGTACCCGGCAGCCACCCCTGGAAACAACCCCCCCTTTACCCAACAGCCACCCCCGGAGACCCCCCCTTTTACCCAGCAGCCGGGCGGTGTGAAGGCCAACAGGTAACTGGGTTCAGACGCGGAGGGGGGGGGGGCCGAGCTGCCAGCTCCGGTGCCCTTGGCTTTGGCCGCCTGGGGCTGGCCCGGGGTAACTGGAGCGCCTGGCCCGGCCGTAGGGCAGACAGGCAGTGGGGCTGCCCGGCGGGGGCCGCCCCCCCCCGAAGGCCCGGGGCCCCGCTGGGTGACGCTGGGGTGCCGGGTTCGGGCCGGGGTCCTGGCAGGACGGGCCGCGCTGCCGGGGCTGGAGGGGGGAGCCCCGCGGTGCGTGCGTGCGGGCGGGCGGGCAGGAGCCGCAGCCGGGATCGGGGGGGTCGCAAGCGGGGCCGGGGCGACGCTCACCGTGAACTCCTGGAAGCCGCTCAGGCAGAAGCTGCCCTCCTCGTCCAGCAGGAGCCCGTCCAGGTCCATGGTGCCGGCGGGCAGGGGGCGCTGGGTGCCGGAGGGTGCTGGGTGCCCCGCGGGCTGGGTGCTGGGTGCCCCGTACGGCGGCGGGCTGAGAAGGGCCCCGCCTCGCTGGCTCCTTTCCTCTTCCCGGGGCAGGGGGCGGCTGCAGCCCGGCCCTGCCCACCGCGGAGCGCGCCCGCCCCGGAAGCTGCCGGGCTGAGTCACCCCCCAGGCCGCCCAGCGGGGCTGGCGTGCGGGGCGCGGGGCGGTGCAGGAGCGGAGGGTCTGTCTAGGACTGTCCTAAGCGAACTTCGGAAGAGGAGGGCTCCCCGCAGAGAGCGCGTCTGGCAGTAGCTACCTGCTCCCCTTGTGTCCATGTGTTGGATACATGTAGCCGGGGACTGTAATAGTGTAGCTGGTTAAACAATTAAACATGTCCCATAAGGAAAAGCTTCTAGGTTAATGCTGTAGGCCCCTGTTTCTCACCCTCAGGGTCCTCCAGAGAAACAGCAACACAACTGAAATTTGTAGACAACTGGATTTTTGTTTTAAGTTTGACAGCGCTTTATTATTTTTTGTACTTTTTACACCCAAAAATGTCATTGCCTGCTAGCTACAAGTAAGTTGTTTAAACAAAGGTGTTGCAATGGTAGAACATTTTTGTGTGTGTCTGAAAACTGTAGGTACGGGGGTATTTATCTTGTTGTTGTTGTTGAAAAAGGGGGTACTTATAATTTTTTAAAGGGGTACTTTATTAAAAAAAGGTTGAGAAACACTGCTGTACACTACACACATCTCCCCCCCATAACTATTTTAACAGGCTGGCCTGCAGCTTGGCTCCGTTCCGGCTTGTACTGGATCCGGGATTTACCCCTGCTGCTGCGGCTCTGCATTTAAAGTGTATTAAGAGCCGGGCAGCCAGACAGTCCAACTCAGTCCTGGCTTGCACTGGGTCCAGGACCTACCCCTGCTACAATTCTGCATTTCAAGTGTATTAGGAGCTGGGTAGACAGGCAGCCCGACTCAGTTCCAGCTTCCACCAGGTCCACACCCCTCTCTCCCAGCCAGGGGCTGCTGGTACCCTGCGTTGCTGCCTCTGTATCAGTGGCAGGCAGCCAGTCCACGAGGGGAGCGGGTTTTTAAACTGGCTCCCCTTGCAGACCAGCTCCGCCTGGCACCCTGCACTGCTTCCTCTGATACAAAGGCAGCAGCACGGAGTGGTAGGGGGCTCCCTGGGAGTGGGGCCGGAGCGCACTGGCTGCCAGCCCCACCCCCAGGGACTGCAGAATAGTCAATCGATAAGAATTCATGAGATTATTCGACTATTCAGTTAACCAATATTTAACATCCCTAATGTAGTCCCCTTACTACAGGAGCCTTGGACTTTTACTTTTGTGCTGAAATCTAGTCCTAGAGACTACAACTCCCAGGAGCCCTTGGAAAAAGGGGGGAACAGTGGCTCTTCCAGGCATGGAGACTGTGACGGACCAGGTCTGGGCATCGCTGAGGGTGTCCACTCAGAGCGAATTGCTCAAAACCAGGGCTCCTTACAGCCCCCGACTGGAGACCTTCCCAAACCGGCCACACACCAGTTACACCGAGCGCTTCAGCTGCCGATCCTGCCGGCAGGAAGCCTCATGAGCAAAACCCCTCTGACACCCCAGCTCTCCCTGTGCCACAACCAGCCCCAGGCCTGCACACAGGTGAGAGGTTATAGATCCCGATCTCACCTACCCTGAACGGGTCCTCCCGATCCCAAAGAACCAGCCACAGGTCCCCGGTCAGTTTACATAAGAACATAAGAACATAAGAACGGCCGTACCGGGTCAGACCAAAGGTCCATCTAGCCCAGTATCCTGTCTGCCGACAGTGGCCAGCACCAGGTGCCCCAGAGGGGGTGGACCGAAGACAATGATCAAGCGCTTTGTCTCCTGCCATCCCTCCAGCCTCTGTCAAACAGAGGCC
The DNA here is from genome assembly GCA_019425775.1 of Rafetus swinhoei. Classification (NCBI taxonomy): domain Eukaryota; kingdom Metazoa; phylum Chordata; order Testudines; family Trionychidae; genus Rafetus; species Rafetus swinhoei. The sequence continues at coordinate 1,563,755 of CM033439.1, read as the reverse complement.
AGGACACCATTTCTATCCCCTGGCTAATAGCCTTTATGGACCTAACCTCCATGAAATTATCTAGCTTCTCTTTAAACTCTGTTATAGTCCTAGCCTTCACAGCCTCCTCTGGCAAGGAGTTCCACATGCTGACTACACGCTGTGTGAAGAAGAACTTTCTTTTATTAGTTTTAAACCTGCTACCCATTAATTTCATTTGGTGTCCTCTAGTTCTTCTATTTAGGAACTAATAAATAACTTTTCTTTATCCGCCTCTCCACACCACTCATGATTTTATACACCTCTATCATATCCCCTCAGTCTCCTCTTTTCTAAACTGAAAAGTCCCAGTCGCTTAACCTCTCCTCATATGGGACCCGTTCCAAACCCCTAATCATTTTAGTTGCCCTTTCTGAACCCCTTCCAAGGCCAAAATATCTTTTTGAGGTGAGGAGACCACATCTGTACACAGTATTCAAGATGTGGGCGTACCATAGTTTTATACAGGGGCAGTAAGATATTCCGGTCTTATTTTCTATCCCTTTCTTAATAATACCTAGCATCCTATTTGCCTTTTTGACCGCCGCTGCACACTGTGTGGAAGTTTTCAGAGAACTGTCCATGATAACTCCAAGATCTCTTTCCTGATTTGTCGTAGCTAAATTAGCCCCCATCATACTGTAATGTATAGTTGGGGTTATTTTTCCCAATGTGCATTACTTTACACTTATCCACATTAAATTTCATTTGCCATTTTGTTGCCCAATCACTCAGTTTGGTGAGATCTTCTTGGAGTCCCTTACAGTCTGCTTCTGTCTTGACTATCCTAAACAGTTTGGTATCATCCGCAAACTTTACCACCTCACTGCTTACCCCTTTCTCCAGATCATTTATGAATAAGTTGAACAGGATTGGTCCTAGGACTGACCCTTGGGGGGACACCACTAGTTACCCCTCTCCATTCTGAAAATTTACCATTTATTCCTACCCTTTGTTTCCTGTCTTTAACCAGTTCTCAATCCAAGAAAGGACCTTCCTCTTATCCCATGGCCATGTAATTTACATAAGAGCCTTTGGTGAGGGACCTTGTCAAAGGCTTTCTGGAAATCTAAGTATACTATATCTACTGGATCCCCCTTGTCCGCATGTTTGTTAACCCCTTCAAAGAACTCTAATAGATTAGTAAGACAGGATTTCCCTTTACAGAACCCATGTTGACTTTTGTCCAACAATTTATGTTCTTCTACATGCTTCACAATTTTATTCTTTACTATTGTTTCGACTAATTTGCCCGGTACTGAAGTTAGACTTACCGGTCTGTAATTGCCCGGATCGCCTCTAGAGCCCTTTTTAAATATTGGTGTCACGTTGGCTACCTTCCAGTCATTTGGTACGGAAGCCGATTTAAGGGATAGGTTACAAACCACAGATAATAGTTCAGCAATTTCCCATTTGAGTTCTTTAGAACCCTTGGATGAATGCCATCCGGTCCCGGAGATTTGTTAACATTAAGTTTTTCTATTTGTTCCAAAACCTCCTCTAATGACACTTCAATCCGGGACAGTTCCTCAGATTCATTACCCACAAAGGACGGTGCAGATTTGGGAATCTCCCCAACATCCTCAGCCGTGAAGACTGAAGCAAAGAAATCATTTAGTTTCTCCAATGGCTTTATCGTCCTTGATTGCGCCTTTATAGTTCGATCGTCTAGGGGACCCACAGGTTTTTTAGCAGGCTTCCTGCTTCTAATGTACTTAAAAACATTTTGTTATTTCTTTTGAGTTTTTGGCTAGCTGTTCCTCAAAATCTTTTTGCTTTTCTTATTACATTTTTACACTTGATTTGACAGTGTTTATGTTCCTTTCTATTTATCTCACTAGGATCGGACTTCCACTTCTTAAAAGATGCCTTTTGTCCCTCACTGCTTCTTTTACATGGTGGTTAAGCCACGTGACTCTTTTTAGGTCTCTTGCTATGTTTTTAATTTGGGGTATACATTTAAGTTGGGCCTCTATTATGGTGTCTTTAAAAGTTTCCATGCAGCTTGCAGGATTTGGCTCTAGTCACTGTGCCTTTTAATTTCTGTTTAACTAACCTCCTCATTTTTGTGTAATTCCTTTTGAAATTAAATGCCAGGGTGCTGGTCTGCTGAGGTGTTCTTCCCACCACAGGAATGTTGAATGTTATTATATTATGATCACTATTCCCAAGCGGTCCTGTAACGGCTATTTCCTGGACCTGATCCTGCGCTCCACTCAGGACTAAATCGAGAATTGCCTCTCCTTGTGGGTTCCTGCACTAGCTGCTCCAAGAAGCAGTCATTTAAGCCATTGAGAAATTTTATCTCCGCTTCTTCCTGAGGTGACATGTATCCAGTCAATATGGGGTAATTAAAATCCCCATTATTATAGAGTTCTTTGTTTTGGTAGCCTCTCTAATCTCCTCAGCATTTCAATGTCAGTATCCCTGTCCTGGTCAGGTGGTCGGTAATATATCCCTACTGCTAATTTCTTATTTTTGGAGCATGGAATTACTATCCATAGCGATTCTATTGAACATGTTGATTCATTTAATATTTTTATTTCATTTGATTCTACATTATCTTTCACATACAGTGCCACTCCGCCACCCACCCGGCCTGCTCTATCCTTTTCGATATATTTTATATCCCGGTATGATTGCGTCCCACAGATTTTCCTCATTCCACCAGGTTTCAGTGATGCCTATTATGTCAATCTCCTCATTTAATACTAGGTACTCTAGTTCACCCATCTTATTAGTCAGACTCCTAGCATTTGTGTAGAAGCACTTTAAAAATTTGCCACTGCTTATCCACTTACACTTTGGATCTTACCCACAAGATCACGCTGGGCCAATCCTTTAGCATCTAAAGTCTAAGGGTACGTGTATGCTGCGCATCGTTGAGCAAGAAGATATTCAAATGAGGGTGAATATCGCCGCACCTCATTTGCATACCTAATGAGCCACCATTTTTGCAGAAGGGGGTTTTGCGCAAGAAGGAGCTGTCTACACTGCTCCTTCTTGCGCAAAAAACCCCTCTTGCGCAGAGCCGTTCTGCCGCTTATTTTCAGGAAGAACAGCTCCTGCGCAAGAGGGGTTTTTTGCACAAGAAGAAGCAGTGTAGACAGCTCCTTCTGGCACAAAACCCCCTTCCGCAAAAATGGCGGCTCGCTAGGTATGCAAATGAGGCATGGCAATATTCACCCCCGCACTTCATTTGCATATCTTCTTGCGCAACAATGCGCAGTATAGACATAGCCCAATGGTTTATTAACAAAAGAAAGAAAAGGTGGAGACTGAGGTTGTTAAGGAGAATACATCACATGCAGCAGTCACCAAGTTCTGGATGCAGGCGCTCAGCAGAGATGTTACAAACTGCTAGCTTAGAAGTCTCTGGTTTACATCCTATGTCAGGACGGGTCAGCAATCCTTCCCGCTCGCTGTCCCTCGCAAGGCTGCATCTGGGATCAGTAGCAGAATTGAAGACAAGATGGAGACCACTTCATGGCATTTTATATTCGTTCCTGGTGTCTCCCACGCTGGAGCCGGTCACATGGCCAAGTGACCTGTCTGTGTTTCACATGCTAACAGCCATTATGCCCTGGCTGGGTTGCAGGTTTCCAGACGCATTCCTCAGGTGTGTATTGGGCCACTCTGAGAGCCGATGTCCCTGGGGCCATGCTAATTAGCACAGTCATTCACTGGACATTCCTTCCTCAGGACAGGCAGTCCAGGCCCATTGCTCTGTCTCAGACAGAAAACATTCACAGTACCAGCACAGAGCCCATATTCATAACTCCACATACAGACATCGCACACAAGTACATGAGTTGTGACATAGTGGGGCGTACCTTGCTGGTTGCTGTGCTGGGCGGTGGGTTGTGAGTGGCCTCCACTGGCTGCTGGCTGCAGCACAGCCCAGCAGGGCAGGGGATGAGTCATTATGCAAGGGGGGCTTCAAAACTCGTCAGACAGGTATCTCCCATGGAGCGGAACAATGGGAAGAAGGGGAGTGGAGCCCTGGCTGGGGCAGGGCTGGAAGTGAGTGAGTTAGTTTCTGTCTGGGATCATGGAGGAGACAGCCTAGGAAAGGGCTGGAATTTAGGGCCCAGTCCCCCCCATCTCAAGGGGGGCTGAGGCATCCTAGGCCTGGTTCCTGTAACCAGATGACATCTGTGCTGTGCTGTATCCTGGAGAAGCAATAAAATCCCTCTATTCTACTGGCTGGTGGAGTCTGTCCGTGCCATTACGGGGGTGCAGGGGACGGGAAAACCCTAACGCACCGTCACACTGGTGTCAGGGGTGGGATGCACTGCACCCCGTGGATGGAGCTCCCAGCAGCGAGTGACAAGGCGCAGTAGAAGCAAGGGCCTTAGAGCCAGGCATGCTGGAGACAGAGCGAAGCGGTTCCTGAGAATCGTGGGGCGCAGCAGCACTAGACTGGTGAGTCTGCACCGAGGACCAGCGGGAGATGGCCTACACCCAACTCCTGAAGGCAGAGCTGGTGAAGCTGTGCAGAGAGCGGGGCTGGCCTGTGCGGAGCACAACCAAGGCCCAGCTGATTGCCCGGCTGGAAGAGAATGACCAGCCACAGGGCTGGGATCCTGTCCCAGTGGGGAGCAGCCAGACCCCCACTGGGAGCGTGTCAGGCTCTGGGCGGGGGCGGAGCACTGGAACCCACCAGAGAGACGGGACAGCCTCCCAGGGGAGCCCTGCAAGCCGTAGTCCGCCCAGGGGAGGGTCCAACCCAGCGGAGCTGCGGCGGCTAGAAATCCAGCTGCAGATGAAGGAATTGGAAGTCCAGGACCGTAGAGAGCAGCGACAGCATGAGCTGGCCATGGCAGAGCGGAGAAGCGGCGGGGCCCCGGCTGCGCCGAGTGCGGACGGGCCCCAAGGCCCCAGGGCGGCCAGACGCTTGGAGAAGCTCGCGGTGGCCCAATTGAAGGACATGGGTGACATAGACGGGTTCCTCAGCTCCTTTGAGAGGGCCTGTGGACTGCAACGGGTCCCCCCAGCTGACTGGCTGCAGGAGCTCATCCCCGCACTGAACCAGGAGGTTGCCGGGGTGCTCAATCAGCTGGAAGACCTACAGCCAGGGGATTACAACCGAGTCAAGGAGGCCCTGCTGCACAAGTTCGGGCTGACCCTGAGATGTACAGGAAGAAGTTCCGGGGGTGCAGAGGGGCCACGGGAGACCTATGTGGATCTGGCCTCCCGCCTGGCGCAATACTGCCGCAAGTGGGTGTCTGGAGTCGGAGCCCAGACCGCAGAGGAACTGCTCAAGCTGATCATGATGGAGCAGTTCTATGAAGCAAGCCCACCCAGACTGAGGCTGTGGCTCAAGGACCGGAGGCCAGAGAACCCCCAGGAAGCCGGGAGGCTGGCGGACGAGTTCACAGAGAGCCGGTCCGGGTGTGAACGGGAGTCCCGGAGAGAGAGGGAATCACGCCGAGACCGGATCTCGGCTGAGCGACGGAGAGAGTCATCTACGAGGCGAGCCCAAGAGACAAGTCGCCTGCGCCCCAGAGAACCAGCCAGGGCCTGGACAGAGAGCAGGGCCTAACTTGCCATCGCTGTGGGCAAAAAGGCCACAAGAGGGCTCAGTGCACCAGGTCCCATGACCTGGGACTTTCCAGGGTTAACTGGCTGGAGCTGGAGGAAGGGCAGGCTGCCCCAGAGGCAGGGGCCAGCAGGCAAACCCCAGCTCAGAGTGGGGGGAAGGATGCTCAGTGCACCTCCCCTGGGAGGTCTGACCCTCGGGAGGCGGATTTCTCCGTGTACCGGGTGGGGGCAGGACGGCCACTGCGGAGTGAGTGCCTCGTGCCCCTGCAGGTGGATGGTAGGAAGGTGACAGGTTTCTGGGACACGGGGGCGGAGGTGACGCTGGCCCGATCTGACATAGTGGCCCCAGACCTGGTACTACCCCACACTCAGCTGACCCTGAAGGGCATAGACGGGTCCCCGTTTAAAGTGCCTGTAGCCAGGGTGCATCTGAAATGGGGGGCCAAGGAAGGTCTCAAGGAAGTGGGGGTGCACCCGCACTTGCCCACGGAAGTGCTGATGGGGAATGACCTAGAGGAGTGGCCCCATGAATTCCAGCGGGCTCTAGTCACCGCCCGTAGCCAGAGCCAGCGACGGGCTGGCAACCTGGATCCAGGGAAGGACTCCTGGCAGGGTCCTGAGGGTCCCACCCCAGAGGACACGGGGTCCAGCCAAGCTGGGACTCCGGACCTAGGCAAAGGTGGGGAACAGGTCCCGATCCCTGCCCCAGCGGCTGAATTCCAGGCTGAGGTGCAGGCAGACCCCTCCTTGCAGAGGCTGAGAGACCAGGCTGGCCTCCGGGCAGCTCAGCCCCTGGGGAGAGGAGGCCAGGAGAGATTCCTGTGGGAGCGAGGATTCCTGTTCCGGGAATGGCTTCCCCCCAGGAAGGTGAGGGCATGGGGGGTCCAGCGGCAGCTGGTCGTCCCCAAAAAGTATCGCCTCAAGCTGCTGTATTTGGCCCACGACGTCCCCTTTGCGGGCCACCGGGGGATCCAGAACACACGGCTGAGGCTGCTCCAACACTTCTACTGGCCGGGAATATTTGCAGCTGTGCAGCAGTACTACCGGGCCTGCAACTCCTGCCAGGGGGGTGGGGAGGCCCAAGACAGGAGGAAAGCTGCTCAGGGGCCCCTACTCTGTATAGAGGAGCCTCTTGGTTCGCTGAGGGAACTATGGGAGGGGAAGACCTCCCTGGATGGAGCGTTGGGGGTGGAAGACGTCCTGGCTTTCCGGGAAAAGCTCGCTGGGCTCATGGGCCCAGCCAGAGAGACTCAGGCCAGAGATCAAGGGCAGTGGAAGGGCTGGTACAGCCACCGAAGACAGGCCCGTGCCGGCCCCCCCTCCCCCCGGAGCTGTGCAGCAACAGGACAGAGAAGAGCTGGCCCCTGCAAGGCATCGCCGCAGCCAACCCGAGCCAAGGGGTGTGCCAATGTCACCGCGGCGGCTTTCCCGGGCAGAGGGCCCGAACTTCCCTAGGTCACGAGCGGAGTGACCCTGCTCAGTCCGCTCTCGGAGGGGAGAGAACTGTGACGTAGTGGGGCGTACCTTGCTGGTTGCTGTGCTGGGCGGTGGGTTGTGAGTGGCCTCCACTGGCTGCTGGCTGCAGCACGGCCCAGCAGGGCAGAGGATGAGTCATTATGCAAGGGGGCTTTGAAACTCGTCAGACAGGTATCTCCCATGGAGCGGAACAATGGGAAGAAGGGGAGTGGAGCCCTGGCTGGGGGGAGGGCTGGAAGTGAGCGAGTTAGTTTCTGTCTGGGATCATGGAGGAGACAGCCTAGGGAAAGGGCTGGAATTTAGGGGCCCAGTCTCCCCCATCTCAAGGGGGGCTGAGGCATCCTAGGCCCGGTTACTGTAACCAGATTACATCTGTGCTGTGCTGTATCCTGGAGAAGCAATAAACTCCCTCTATGCTACTGGCTGGTGGAGTCTGTCCGTGCCATTACGGGGTGCAGGGGACGGGAAAACCCCAACGCGCCGTCACATGAGCAGCATACATAGACTGAGTAGAGCATAAGCTTTCATTTGACACCTCACATGGCCCCCTTTGTATAGAATTTGGGGAAAACACACCTTGCGGGCGTAGCACTGATCTGTCTGCTCACTTTAAAATCCAATAACGTGACAGAGTGTGACGTAGTGGGGGGCTGTCTGCTCTGTAGCCCGGTGTCCCCCTGCGCTGTGCTGTGTGATTCCCACTGACTCACCCACATGTGGATTGGCCCAGACACCTAGGCCCAGCCTGACCAGATAACAAGGCTCTTCTCCCAGGCGAGAGACAAAGGGAGGGAGGCGAAGACACACACCTGGTTTGGGGGAAGGGTCTGGGAGTGAGGCAGTTGCTGGCTAGAAACATGAAGGAAACAGCCTAAGCTGAGGGTCTAGGGGGGGCAAGGGACCCCCTAACCCAAGGGGTCTGAGGCATCCTGGCCCTGACTCCTGTAACCACATCACGTCTGTGCTGGGCTGTATCCTGGAGAAGCAATAAACCCTCTGTTCTACTGGCTGGTGGAGTCTGTTCTTGGTGCTATGGGGCAGCAGGATCAGGGGGAACTCCAACTAGCCGTCACACAGAGAGAGAGAAAGTTAGGAGGCTCCATGGAGAGAGGAGCCAGACTCCTGGTGGGGAGCCTTTTCCAGGAGCTGTTGTGTTGCAGCTACAGCCTGGGACTGAGAACCTGCGGGGCTTGGATCTAGCAGGCTGCTTCAGAGGCTGTTGATTGTCTCTGGAGGGGAGAGACTCTGGCTGTGCCTGTGGCTGAGAGGGGCCTACATAAACCTGCATAGGAGGTAACGCTGAGTAACTGGGCTCCTTGGGAAAGTGCTGCCTGGGACAGAGCACAGACGACAAACTGACTCTGGGTCCAGAGAGGCAGAGTGTCCAGCCCAGTGAACCAGAGCTGCTAGCATTTGGTGGGGCTGGCTCCAGTGGCAGAGGGATTTTGTAGCTGGCTGCTCAGCTTGGACTAACACACACAGGACCTGCCCAGGGCTGTCTCCACTCCAGCTGCAGACCTCTAAGCACGCCCACACAAGCTTCTGGGACTCTGACTCCAGAGGAGTGCACACTCTGGGGTAGGATAAATGGTGGCAGTGTAAATGCCGGATGGATAAGTTTCCTTTATCTCTGTGTACTTTGTGAATTGATTGTGTTCACTTTCAACCTATTAAACTCTATTTTTTTAAGTTGTTAAGTAAAGGTGTGTTAATTCTATATTAATCAATGAGATGTATATTATTTATAATTGTTGTCTTGGAGTTAGATTCAGATTATTACTGGAATAGTTTATTCCTGGAGGCTCCCAAGGCACACCATTAAGTGTGTACAGGGCCAGCCAGGTGGAGGCACTGCCACTGTATATTCTTTAGGACCAAGGCGGTGGATAGGAAATCCGCAACTAAACAACATCACCACTGGGGCACTCAGGATCTCCTTTTATGTTAAAAACATCAGGTGCCCAGGCAGACACACGTGAGTGTGACCTGCTCCCCAGTAATCCAGGGAGGAAAAAGGAGATTACATATTATATATGACACATTAATACAACGTGAGCATATACGAGTCACAGTGAGTATACAACGTAAGTATATAATATACTGTGTACTACATGTCATTTACATTGAGTATCTATAAATAAGAGCAAGAGTTAAGGCCTCAAAACTCAATGTTATAATTATTCAAATTGTAATGTTCCTCTTTACATGTACTGAGTCCTTCCTTTCATTGGTCCTTCTTCAGTTTTCTTCCTCTTGATGTGCCTATTGAAATAGGAAATAATTTTGATGAACTGCACTGTATTCAAAGGAATAAGGTGAATTGCACATACCACAAGACAGCCTAAATAGCACCTCCCTCAAACTAATAAGTCCCAGAAATGTGAAAGAGACCCAAAACAAGAGAGTAAAAAAACCCCCCAAAACTCTGAAGTTTAATTTAATGTGGGATTACTTATTTTAGTTCTGTACCACTTCAATTACCTAAATATTATGGGAGACCCTGGATAATTGAGATTGTGGATAATCAAGAGCATTTTCAATGCAATTAACATCTGTCAGGGAAGGTGACCAGTTTTGAATAACTGAGGTCTCAGCTGGCTTTTGCAGCTTGTTTCATTATTCTGCAAAGCAAATTCAACTTCTGATAAAAGTGAGAAAACAGCAGGAGTTTGGTGAGGAGGGAGGTGTATTTGTATCTAAAAGGAGAAGAAAATAGAGAAATAGGACAGGCCCTCAAAATTAAAACCTCCTACAACCCCATCCAATACACGATTAGTCCGTGCTTTGCTTATGTATGTACAGGTGGCTGCCGAGCTGGGCTAACCATTTTATGCCATCCACTCCTCTAGGGGACGGTGCCTTTTTTGTTGCTGATCAGAGTTTCAGTCCTAGCCTGCTGGTTGTATGAAAGACACCACAATATGCAACGCTGGGGGGTTTCTTCATTGCAACTAGACACTGCAAGGCGGATGGAAGTGAAGGGAGCGCTGGCACAGGGAGGGCTGGGATGCACGAAAGCACTGCAGGCAGCAAGAAGAGACAGGGCGCGCCGCTGCGAACTCCTGCCCTACGTGGCAGGCACTGGCGGGAAAAGCCAGCATTTTGGAAACTCAGTGTGTGGGAAGCGGCCGGAGCAGCTTGCAAGCTGCACCGCTGCCTTCTGCAATGCACCCCACCCCCAGCCCGCGCACAGCCCCAAGGCACCCTGCTCTCCCCGTCATGCCTACCGCAGGGGCGCCAGGGAGCGGCAGCGAGATCACCCACCTTTTTCACTCTGCGGGCCGTGCAGAGCCCCATCCCGTCCTGAACTTGAGCCAACTTCAGGGCAAACCTGTCCGGCACATACATGCCCAGCATTTTGCACTGACCCCGTTCGCCGCCTGCTCCAGAGGAGAAGAGTTCACGAGGGCTTCCACTGCAAAGGGCAGGAGAAGGGGGAGGGGGCTGCGAGGGGCCGGCTGCAAGAGTCCCCAAAGGAGGGGGAGGTGTCAGGTGGCTGCAGGCTTCCAGCAGGGGCTGCAGCAGCTGGATGCAGAGGCCGGGCGCCCATTGGCTGGACGTTGGGCTGTGGCGAGCCGGGTGGGCCCTTGGGGGAGCGGCGTCCGGCGTCAGGGGAACACGTGTGTTCAGCCACCACCGATGAACGGTCTCCCCGTCCTTTGACAGAGGAGGAGCAGGGTCGGCCGACGCCGGCGGAGACGTAGGGACCGAAAAGGAGGACGTGTGGGGAAACTGAGGCAGGGGCCCTGCCTGTGCCAGGAGGGGGGGCGTGGCGGCCGGGACAGGGGAACACGTGTGTTCAGCCACCACCGATGAACGGTCTCCCCGTCCTTTGACAGAGGAGGAGCAGGGCCCGGCCGGACGCCGGAGACGTAGGGACCGAAAAGGGGGACGTGTGGGGAAACTGAGGCGGGGGCCCTGCCTGTGCCGGGAGGCGCGGCGGCCGGGATCAGGGGAACACGTGTGTTCAGCCACCACCGATGAACGGTCTCCCCGTCCTTTGACAGAGGAGGAGCAGGGCCCGGCCGACGCCGGAGACGCAGGGACCAAAAGGGGGACGTGTGGGGAAACTGAGGCGGGGCCCTGCCTGTGCCGGGAGGGGGGAGGGGCTGGGGCGGGGCTTTGCACCAGGCAGCGCCCCTCGCAGGGAGTCTCCGCCTCGCACCCCGCCGGCAGCGGCTCCCTGCAGCCACGTGCTGTGCAGCGGGCGCTCTGAGCATGCGCACACCTCTGCTGCCACCGCTGCCCTTCCTAGCCATCGGAGCCCCGCCCGGGGAGGGAGGAGCTAAACCCGAGCCGGCGCAATAGACTGGCCGGGGTCACGTGACGGAAGTCACGCGCGGAGGCCGACCTGCGGCACGGCCTCGGTCACGTGTGGAGGGAGCCCAGCCCCCGTCACGTGGTGGCTCCGTGCCCGAGCCGGCTTCAGCGCGCTGCTCCTTCCGCCTGCGGCTGACAGGCCCCCCTGCCCGGTGCCGCGAGCCGGAGGCGCCATGGCGGGCGGCGCGCGGGCGGAGGAGGCGGGGCCCGAGGCGGCCGAGGAGGCCATGGAGCGGCTGGCGGCGGCGCTCAGGCAGCGGCTGCGCGGCTGGGAGGCGGCCTTGGCGGCGGCGCAGCGCCTGCTTGGGGGGGTGGCTGTGAGGGGGGGGGGGCAGTGGGGGGCGGGGGGTGGGGGCTGGGGAGGGGGCAGTGGGGCGTGAGGGTGGGGCTGGGGAGGGGGCAGTGGGAAGGGGCATGAGGGTGGGGGCTGGGGAGGGGGCAGTGGCGTGAGGGTGGGGGCTGGGGAGGGGGCAGTGGGGAAGGGGCGTGAGGGTGGGGCTGGGAGGGGGCAGTGGGGAAGGGGCATGAGGGTGGGGGCTGGGGAGGGGGCACTGGGGAAGGGGGCGTGAGGGTGGGGCTGGGGAGGGGGCAGGGGCATGAGGGTGGGGGCTGGGGAGGGGGCAGGGGGAAGGGGCATGAGGGTGGGGGCTGGGGAGGGGGCACTGGGGAAGGGGCGTGAGGAGGGGGCAGTGGGAAGGGGCATGAGGGTGGGGGCTGGGGAGGGCAGTGGGGCAGTGGGGAAGGGGCGTGAGGGTGGGGGCTGGGGAGGGGGCAGTGGGGAAGGGGCATGAGGGTGGGGGCTGGGGAGGGGGCAGGGGGAAGGGGCGTGAGGGTGGGGCTGGGGAGGGGGCAGTGGGAAGGGGCGTGAGGGTGGGGGCTGGGGAGGGGGCAGTGGGGAAGGGGCGTGAGGTGGGGCTGGGGAGGGGGCAGTGGGAAGGGGCATGAGGTGGGGCTGGGGAGGGGGCAGTGGGGAAGGCGTGAGGGTGGGGGCTGGGGAGGGGGCAGTGGGGAAGGGGCGTGAGGGTGGGGGCTGGGAGGGGGGCAGTGGGAAGGGGTGAGGGTGGGGGCTGGGGAGGGGGCAGTGGGGAAGGGGCGTGAGGGTGGGGGCTGGGGAGGGGGCAGTGGGGAAGGGGTGTGAGGGTGGGGCTGGGGAGGGGGCAGTGGGAAGGGGCATGAGGGTGGGGGCTGGGGAGGGGGGCAGTGGGGAAGGGGTATGAGGGTGGGGGCTGGGGAGGGGGCAGTGGGGGAAGGGGTATGAGGGTGGGGCTGGAGGCAGGACAGTAGGGAAGGGATGTGAGGCTGGGGGGTGGTAGGGAGGGGGGCCAGGGAAGGGTTAGGTGTTGAGGATTTTTGTGCCCCCAGAATGTGAGTAAAGCACAGGGTATTCACACTAACTGTTCCAAATTCTGTTGGGGGAAAATGCTAATGTTGGGATCACTGGTCCCTGCTTGTGTCGGATTGACACGTATGAACGACACGTGCCGGGAAGTTTACATTCTAGCCTGAACACGTTTGTGTTGCTCTGAGTAATGCTGCTTCTATTCAAATGCCTCTCCTCAGTTTATTTTTTTAAGGGTTTCATGTGCTGCTCTCATGTTCATTTCCTTCTGGTACCTCAGTTGTTTGTTCCAGCTGTAGCGCAGCGTCAGAAAACAGGAACCGCCCAGAAAACCAGATGCTACATTCATATTTTCTCTGGGGAGATGTATTACAAATCTTGCCTGTTTGTGAGCAGTGTGGGGCTCTTTGCCCCAGTGTAGGCTCTTGTTCCTGCTTGTCTTGTGATGACAGTGCTGTGGCAGGAGAGCTGGAGCTCTCTAGACTTCAGTCAGTGCTAATTCAGGAAAAAAAACTGGTGTTGCTTTAGATCTGGGTGAGACGAGAGTTTTTCACCCTCTCCTAAGAAACTGAATCATTTCGGAACAGGGGGCAAGTGTGACCCTTGTTTTGAAGTCTGAATTAAGTGCAATGGAATGATGGTCTGTAGAACCTCAATTTTTCTGAAAATTGTATTTAAACACACTTTGGGATATCTTCCAAGAACCTGGATGGTCTGATGTGAGAGAGGCTTCAGGGGAGACTAAAACTAAGCCTAGACTGACCTAATATCCTTGAAGCATCCAGCAGGCTAAAATCAGGGCAGATCTCATGGTAGTAAAGCAGAAAGTGTGTGAGAGAGAATCTTAGAACTGAAAGGAACCTTTAGCAGTCATCAAGTCAAGTCCCTGTACTCATGGCGGGACCAAGCACCATATAGACCATCCCTCACCTGGAAGCAATGGAATGGGCTCAAATTGCAGCAGGGTAGGTTTAGGTTGTCCGTTAGGAAATGGACATTCCTGTCTGGGTGGTTAAAGGCTGGAATAAATTGCCTAGGGAGGCTGTGGAATCTCTATCACTGGAATTTGAGCCCATTGTTTCTTGTCTTATCAGCAGAGGTTAAGGAGAATAATTTTTCTCCCTCCTCCTTGTAGCAACTGTTTAAGTACTTGAAAGTTATGTCCTCTCAGTCTTCTCTTTTCCAGACTAAACAAACGTAATTCTTTTAATCTTCCTTCCTACATCATGTTTTTAGACCTTAATCATATTTGTTGCTCTTCTCTCAATCTTGTCCAATTTCTCCACATCTTTCTTGAAATGTGCTGCCCAGAACTGGACACACTACTCCAATTGAGGCCTAATCAGCGCAGAGTAGAGTGGAAGAATGACTTCTGGTGTCTTGCTCACAGCACTCCTGTTCATGCAGCCCAGAGTGTTAACTCATATTTAGCTCTATGACCCCAGATCCTTTTCTGCAGGACTCCTTCCTAGGCAGTCCTTTCCATTCTGTATGTGTGAAACAGTTTGTTCCTTCCTAACTGGAGCACTTGCATTTGTCCTACTTCAATTTCATCCTACTTACCTCCTTCTCCAGTTTTCCCAGATTGTGAATTATAATCCTATCCTCCAAAGCACTTGAAACCCCTCCCATTTGATATCCACAAACTTTATAAGTGCACTCTCTATGCCATGATCTAAATCGTTGAGGAAGATATTGAACAGAATTGGTCCCAAAACTGATCCCTGCAGAACCCCACAAGTTATGACCTTCCAGCATGACTGAGAGTCATTGATAACTACTCCGTGGGAATGGATATCCAAGTAGTTGTGCTCCCAGCTTATTGTAGCCCCATCTAGGCTGTATTTCCCTTGTTTATTGATAAGAAGGTCATGCAAGACTCTATTAAATGCTTTACTAAAGTCTAGATATACCACATCTGCTGCTCCCCCTTTATCCAGAGGGTTTGTTAGCCTATCGAAATCTGTGAAATTGGTTTGACATGATTTGTCCTGGACAAATCCATGCTGATTGTTACTTTTCATCTTATTATCTTCCAGATGTTTGCAAATGTATTCCTTAATTATTTGCTCCATTATCTTTCCTGGCACAGAAGTTAAGCTGACTGGTCTGTAGTTTCTGGGTTTGTTCTTCTTTCCTTTTTTATAGATGGACACTAGATTTGCCTTTTCCCAGTCTGCTGGAATCTCTCCCAACTTCCATAACTTTCAAAGATAATACAGATTGGCTCAGATATTTCCTCAGTCAGCTCCTAGGATGCATTTCATCCGGCCCTGGTGACTTGAAGACATCTAACTTGGCTAAGTAAATTTTAACTTGTTCTTTTCCTATTTTAACTTCTGAACCCACCTCACTTTTCACCAGCATTCACTATGTTAGGTGTCCAATCACCGCCAACCTTGGTGAAAACTGAAACCAATATGCCATTAAGCACCTTTGCCATTTTTACGTTGTTGTTTTCCCCTCTTCATTAAGTAACAGTCCTACTCTGAACTTGGTCTTCCTCTTGCTTCTAATATATTTGTAGAATTTTTTCTTCTTACCTTTTATGTCTCTAACTAGTTTGATCTCGTTTTCTGCCTTGGTCTTTTTAATTTGGCCCTGCATTCTTTTGTTACTTTGTTTGTATTAATCTTTCATAACTTGACCTAGTTTCCACTTTTTGTAGGACTCCTTTTTGATTTTTAGATTATTGACGATCTGGTTAAGTCAGGGTGGTCTCTTGCCATACTTCCTATTTTTGCTACACAATGGAATAGTTGGTTCTTGCATTCTTAATAATGTCTGTTTGAAAAACTGGCAACTGTCTTCAGTTGTTTTTTCTCTTAGACTTCCTTGCAATGTGACCTTACCTTACCAATTGCTTGATTTTGTTAAAGTCTGCCTTCTTGAAATCCATTGCTTTTATTTTGCTATTCTCCCTCCTGCCATTTTGAATCATTTCAGATTCTCAACCAGTCCTCCCTATTTGTTAGAATCAAATCTAGATCAGCCTCCTCTGTGCACCTTCTGCAATAAAAAATAGTCTCCAGGACATTCCAAGAACTTGTTGGACAATCTATGCCCTGCAGTGTTGTTTTCCTAGCAGATGTTTGGATAGTTGAAGTCCCTCATTACTACTAAATCCTGTGCTTTGGATGATTTTGCTAGTTCAAAAAGAGCCTCATCCGGGTGTGTAGTTGGCCTGTACCATGACACCACCCTTTTTTATCTCCCCTTTATTCTTACCCAAAGAACAACGGGCAAAGTATAATGCTTGAAAACCATTGTGGGCAGCTGAATGCAGGTGTTTATACGCTGAGGGGAGACATGTTAAGGGAATTGAAAATGGGCTACTGCCATGGTAAGTGTTGGTCCACACGCAAACCATTGCCATGCCTAGCAACGTTAGCAGCATCTTCACTAGAATGACCCAGGACTGTGGTCATGGAGGCTCCTGCCCGTCAGAGTTTAGGTGCATTGGCAAAGCTGTCTTGAGGACTCCAGAATTAATAGATGGTGTTTGTGGGTCAGGATGGAGAGGTGCTGGGAGAGGGGGAGGGTGAGAACTTGCATTGCTTTGCCTCCAACAGTCTCGCCTTTCTGAGAGCTATAATTCTCAACAATATCTGGAAAAGGCCCAGGTACAAGCCTCTTGTCTCTGCCCATACTGGACGTGTTCAATAGCTGTTGAGAGTGCCATTTTCTGGCTAATCTCCAAAGCAGCCAGAGAAGTGCACTATATGCTCCCAGTGGGAATGTACCTAATGTGGGAGCCTGTAAAAATCAATGGTACAGGGAGGGAGGCTGGAGCAGCAGTTCGTACTCCTCATTGCAGGAACATCCCAATGAGTTCATCCCAAAGGAGTAACATTAACCCATCTAATGTGCATAAAACAGTCCATTGCCTCTGCTCTGGCTATGGAGGTACAAACCATAGGAGGTAGGGGTCCCAACATGCAGCGCGCCATCTTGTCCAAGGGGGCCTCTGATGTTCTGTCCGTTGAATGCCCCCTGGCCCATGGGCTGCAGATGAGGTCAGCCACAGTCTGCAGCATAGAACTATATGGGTTGTGCGTAGTCTGGAGTAACCTTGTCGTTTTCCGTTGACAAGCACAAACAGGCCTCTCCCTGCTGCCAGGGAGGTGCCAAGAGGCTCTATGGGATTTGGCCTATGATAATGAAGTGCATGCTCCTGCTGGCAGCTGTGGATAATTGGGGCCTCGCCCAAGCGTGTTTCTAGTTACATTCTTTGTCCTCACTATATTAGCATGCTTAATGTCACGGTCACAGTAGGTTGGTAACCCTAGTAATGTTCTGGGCTGGAAGGTGGCTCTACATACCTCCTAGGCCCCTCCACTAAAGATCTCAGTGTTGGGGACCTGAGCTCTTGCTAGGCCTGTTGCTGTTCTGTATTTCTGTCCTGGCACATTCCTTTTGTCCTGACCTGTGTGCCTCACTCCTTCCTGCCCCCCCAACCGCAGTATTAACAAGTGTGAAGGGTGAGTGGCAGAACCAGGCTGCGCACGTCCTGTTTGTTTGTGTAAACAATGAGTCAGTTTTATTGGCGCAATGTTCTGTTTGGAAATCAGACAGAAAGGGACACGCTATTGGTCAGAAAATCTTATTTTGTTTAGATGAGGAAATAATGAACAATTGAATCTAAAATTATGGGAAGAAAAAAGGTACTTGACCAAACACCTATTTAACTCATCTTCTGTTACTGTTACTACTTCCTTGAAATTACCCAGTTAGAAACTTGTGTAATGTGAATGGACTTTAAATGACTATGAACTAATGTGCTGAATATAGAGGGACAATCCAAAGTGCTTTAAAGCTGGAGCAATGCCGGGAGGCTGGTGTGTTTGGGAGAATGATGTATGAGAAAAGATTAAAGGAGCTAAATGTGTCTAGCTTGGCTAAGCAACAATTACAATGGATTAAAATGGGGTGTGGGACATGAGTACACTGTACGCAAAAGGGTTTAAGTGCCACGGGTGGGGGAGGGACTGAGAACAGTCTCAGAGGCTGTATTGGAGATTGAGCTGAAATTCAGAAAAGAGACACTTAGGGTGAACAGTAAGAAAAACTTCCTGAGCTGGTGTGGTTTTGGCTGTAGAATTGTCACCCCAGGGGAAGAGGTGGGAACAGTTCTGGCCCCACTGAAGGGAAAGAGCAGTTGTGTTGCATGGCCCTTGGTAGACCTAATCTCTTCTGAGCTCTCTAACTTCTTATTCTTTGGTTTGTCCTGGCGCTCAGCTCTCTGTTGTTTGCATGCACCTCCTGGTTCTCTAGTCAGTGTTTGTTGCCCTTCGCTGTTCAAGGTTCAGTCTCAGAGGAGTAGTCATGTTGGTTTGTATCTGTAAAAACAACAAGGGGTCCTGAGGCACCTTAAAGACTAATAGATTTTTTTGGACATAAGCTTTCATGGGTAAAAACCACTTTATCGGCTGCATGGAGAGAGAGAGATGTACTAGCATGCCAAAAGAAGGGAGTAATTTATCGAGAGGAAATGTTCCTTTGTAGTGCAATAACCATTCTAAGTTATGACACAGCCAGACAAGTACCCAGAAGCCACCTACTACAGGACATGCCCAACAAGGAAAATAACAGAACTCCACCTACAGCCCCCAGGTAAAATCCCTCCTCTGCATCATTGACAATCTGCAACCTATCCTGGAATATCCCTCTCACAGGCCTTGGGAGACAGGCCAGTCCTTGCCTAGGGACAGCCTCCCAACCTGAAGCAAATACTCACCAGCAGCCACACAACGCACCACAGAAGCACTAACCCAGAATCTACCCCTGCAACAAACCCTGTTGTGAACTCTGTCCACACATCTATGCAAGGTCCTGTGGCACCGTCACAGGACCTAAGCACATCAGCCACACCCTCAGGGGCTTGGCTGCCTGCACGTCTACTAATGTGATCTGTGCCAGCAGTGCCCCTCTGCCATGGATATTGAGCAAAGGATAAATGGGCACAAATCAGACATCAAGAAAGGTAACATATAAAAATCAGTAGAACAGAAACTTCACTGAACACTCAATAACCAATTTAAAAGTAGCCATCCTTCTACCAAAAACTTCCAAACCAGATCAGAGAGAGGAACAGCAGAGCTGCGATTCATTTGCCCATTTAACAGAACAAATTAGGACTGAATAAGGACTTAGAATGGCTAGCTCCCTGCAAGGGCAGTTTTCCCTCTCCTGGTATTCATACCTCCCCACCCACTGCTGGGAGTCAGCCACATCCACCCTGACTGAATTGGCCTTGTTAACACTGATCCTACACTTGATAAGTTACTCCTTCCTTTGCTATGCTTGTACATATATATCTCCCCATCTCTGAGGTGAAGTGGGTTTTATCCACAAAAGCTCATGCCCAAATAAATCTGATAGTCTTGAAGGTGCCACAGGACCCCTCGCTGTTTGAAACTGGTCTCTTGGTAAGTGTTTGTAGCAAGGCGGAGGATTCAGGTGGGGTTCCTTGCTCCCTGAGCTGCGAGCACTGTCAGCCTGACAGCATAGAGGACCAGGAGTGCATCGCTTCCTCTTCGTTCCTCGGCTGGTGTAAAGATGGGGTTGGTGGGCTCTGGAGGGCATTTAGTGTGTCTCTTCCTGACTGAAAGGAGATGTTAACCTTTCTTTGCTTGCTGCAAGGGGGGCCCAAGAAGAATGGGGTTGGAATTGGGGGTGGCACATGTTTCGTGAGCACCTTTTGCTGTTGAATTTTTTAAAGTGTTGATTCCTGCCTTGGCGGAGAAGGCCCCTCTAGCTAGTGTGAGCAAGGGCTTCTGGGCTTGTTGCTCACAGGCCAGAGCATCAGTGAGGTAGATGGAAGACCCTAGCTTCCAAGCCATCTCCATCAGCCGAGTGGTAGGGCCACATTCTGCATGTGACCCACACTGTGATAACTGGGGGAGAGGGAACATCCCAAACGATGTTTGGAAGCATTTTCCGGATCGGTTTCTGTTGCCATCTGATGCTGTCTGCGGCAGGGGGGTGGTTAGAAATGTGTCTGTCTATCTGTCACTGCAGCTCTTCTCAAAGCTGGGTTGGCCTTCCCCCCCCCAGCGCCCCGCTAACGAGTCACTCACAAGTTTGCATTTACAGTATGCAGTACTGTGAGGGTTTGTACTCGTGCGGCTGTACACACGGTCCTTACTTCACAGCTTGGGGACAGGTAGAGTCAGTGGCAGAGCAGGGTTTCACACCCAGGCTTGGATCGAGCCAGATGAGACACCAACTTGCCTTGGCTGCAGCACTCAAGTCTCCCACCCTAGATGAGAAAAGCACATCTATCTTGGACCCCGAGCAGTATCCGACTGCCCACAAAGCATCAGTTACAGAGTCATCTTGGTACAAGGGGCTCACAGCGTTCCTCCCAGTGCGCCAGCTAATGACCTCTCTCTTTGGTTTCCCAGGTTGTTTTCCTCCACTTCCCTGCGACCTGTGTTTCTCCTCAGCGTCTCCCTGCTGGGGATGCTCCTGCTGGAGAGGTGGAAGCCCAGGTTCCTGTTTGATTTCTCTGGTAGGTGATGCCTAATGCAATGGCTGAGGAATCGTCCTGGGCGACAGCTGCTGGGATTCTCTGACTGCACTGTGGGCACTGTAGGTCCCCTCCTTCCCTTCCTTGAGGGCCTTGTTATGCTGCTACTGCCTCCATTGCTTTGAGCGTGCTGAGGTCCAGCAGACCGTGTGGCGGGTTGGAGCATGCAACGGCTGGTGCAGCCTGGGGGTTGGTACAACTGCCCCAGGCAGCTGGGAGATGCTGACGGCAGCCCAGCTGGATGGGGCCTGGCATGGCCCAGCTGACTTGGAGACATGTGTCAAAAGGGCAGTGACTGGAGTGGACAGTGTGTTTCTGCTGAACACTAGGATGAGTCTGACTCCTGCCAATTCAGATGGGACAGTAGGAGCCAGGTTCTCTGAAGCAGCGTCACTTTGTTCATCCTCCTTTCTGGACAGGCTTCTGCAGCTTCCAGGGGTCTGTACAACAGCGTGTGGTACTGTCCTTCTCACCGGGCCAATAGGCCACCCAGCCCAGCAGCCTGTCTTCCATCAGTGGCTGGTGCCAGATGACTCGGGGAGAATGGACAAAACAGGGCAATTCCCTCCTCCTCCTCCTCCGCCCCCGCCCATCATGCAGGCCCAGCTTCTGACAGCCAGCGATGTAGGACACCCAGGGTGTGGCGGTGTGTCCCTCCCCATCTTGGCTAACCGCCATAGAGGGACCTATGCCTGGTGAACTACCTAGCTCTTTATTGTATCCGGTTATAGTTTGGGCCTTCACGCCATCCCCTGACAGGCAGGTCCACACTGTGACTGTTGGGTAGGGAAATACTGCCTCATTTTGTGTTAAACCCATTGCCCATTCATTTCAGTGGGTGACTCTTGGTTCTTGTGTTGTGAAGGGTAAATACTAGGGATGTGAACGGTTAACCGGCAAGCGTCGCCCTTAGAATCATAGAACACTAGGACTGGAAGGGACCTCGAGAGGTCATCGAGTCCAGTCCCCTGCCCTCGTGGCAGAACCCAGTACTGTCTAGACCATCCCTGATAGACATTTATCTAACCTACTCTTAAATATCTCCAGAGATGGGGATTCCACAACCTCCCCAGGCAATTTATTCCAGTGTTTAACTATCCTGACAGTTAGGAACTTTTTCCTAATGTCCAACCTAAGCCTACCTTGCTGCAGTTTAAGCCCATTGCTTCTTGTTCTATCCTCAGAGGCCAAGATGAACAAGTTTTCTCCCTCCTCCTTATGACACCCTTTTAAATACCTGAAAACGGCTACCGTGTCCCCCCTCAATCTTCTCTTTTCTAAACTAAACAAACCCAATTCTTTCAGCCTTCCTTCATAGCTCATGTTCTTTAGACCTTTCATCATTCTTGTTGCTCTTCTCTGGACCCTCTCCAGTTTCTCCACATCTTTCTTGAAATGCGGTGCCCAGAACTGGACACAATACTCCAACTGAGGCCTAACCAACGCAGAGTAGAGTGGAAGAATGACTTCTCATGTCTTGCTCACAACACACTTGTTAATATATCCCAGAATCATGTTTGCTTTTTTTGCAACAGCATCACACTGCTGACTCGTATTCAGCTTGTGGTCCACTATAACCCCTAGATCCCTTTCTGCCGTACTCCTTCCTAGACAGTCGCTTCCCATTCTGTATGTGTGAAACTGATTGTTCCTTCCTAAGTGGAGCACTTTGCATTTGTCTTTATTAGACTTCATCTTGTTTACCTCAGACCCTTTCTCCAATTTGTCCAGATCATTTTGAATTATGACCCTATCCTCCAGAGCAGTCGCAACCCCTCCCAGCTTGGTATCATCTGCAAACTTAATAAGCATACTTTCTATACCAATATCTAAATCGTTGATGAAGATATTGAACAGAGCCGGTCCCAAAACAGACCCCTGCGGAACCCCACTTGTTATGCCTTTCCAGCAGGATTGTGAACCATTAATAACTACTCTCTGAGTACGGTTATCCAGCCAGTTATGCACTCACCTTATAGTAGCCCCATCTAAGGGCTAGGCCCCATCTGTATTTGCCTAGTTTATTGATAAACTAGTTTAATGGATGATGCTTACCAGGTAATAGTTAACCATTACCCAAGAGCAGCTCCCACCTGTGGTCTGCGGTGCGCAGAGGGGCTTCTGGCTCCCAGCCTGCGTGTGGGAGTACTGCTGCTTTCAGTCCGCCCCTCCCCCCCTTTCCCTTCCTGGCTGCCACTTCCTCCCCACATGAGGCTGCTGACTCTCCACCTGCAAGCCCGTGCAGTCCAGGAGTCGGCAGCCCTCCCCTTCTCCCCATGGTCGTTGCTGAAGCCCAACCAGCAGCCCAACATGGGGTCAGAAGCAGCCAGACTGGGGCAACCCCTGCTGGTGTGCCCCTCCCCATTTAATTGGTTAACTAATTAAACAGGATTTTATATCCCTAGTAAATACTATTTCCCTGTTGGCTTTCTCCACAGCAGCCATGACTTCAGAGATCTGTTCCCCCCACCCCATCCCATAGTCCTCTCTTTTCCACGCTGAACAGTCCAATTTCTCCTCATATCGCAGCCGTACCATATCCCTGACTGTCTTTTGTTGCTCTCCTCCATGCTTTTTCCAACGGGGTCTCTTTGGTTGAGATGGGAGGAGCAGAACTGTATCCAGTGTGCCAGGTGCAGCCGTACCATTGATTCATGCAGTGGCACTATGATATTTTCTGTCTTCTTATCTAGCCTTCCCCTAATGGTTTCCTCTAAACACAGTGCAGCGGGCGAGAGTCAGAGTCCCGCCATGAACGTACACTGCCAAAATCATAGTAGGTAAAACCTACGTGCCTATCCCCGGCTGAGCCACAGTCAGCTCATTGTGAGCCAGGAGACAGGCCTACACTCCCGCAGGAACAGTCAAATGGGATACAGCCATCTGCGGCTGCAGCAGGGGACTATGGCTGGCACACAAGTGTGAGCTGTGATTAGGTTGTTGTAGTTACTGTATGTGCCGACATCTGGCTTCCAGCTAGTAGGTAACAGGAGCCATCTTGCACATCTTGGCCAGTTTACTTTGGGGACTCTGTCAACATCAGACTCAGGCCTTGTGTATGCGACAGTCACTGCAGCGGCCTGTTATGTTGCCGTTGTGTAGACCTTGCTGCAGTGACAGAAAAGGCTTTTCCATTGCGGCAATGAATTTACCACCTGGAGGAGCCATGAGTAGGTCGACAGAAGGGCTCTTCTGGTAGAGAGGTGTCTGTGCCTGGGCTTAGGTTGGCTTAGCTGTGTCTCACAAGCATGAACAATTCACAGCCCTGAGCCACAGTATTAGGTGTACAGCAGGCCTCAGGAGCCGCCACGGAGGCTACTCAAATGAGGTGCGGTTAGTTGCTCTCTCTCTTATGACTCCTCCTTCAGTTAAATATATTAAATGGCTAGCGTGCCAGAGGGGGCCCATCTGTGTGTATGTACGGTGGGCCATGTGTGACCTGCTAGGGTGGTGACTTGGAGGGCGCTCTCACATGGCGCACTGATTAGATTATCTAGACTGCAAACGCTCTCTCAGCTGTACTCATCTCTTCATTCTTGGGGCTGTTTGCTTGCTCTGTGCATTTCATTCAGCTAGACTGGCCAGTCCTGCGCGCTAGAGTGGTGCTGCTGTTTCCAGCACCGCCATGAGGAGTTAAAACCCTTAAAATATCCCCCATCTTCAAAAATGCCTTTGTGCATTAGGCTTGTCAAATCCTTTTGTTCACAGAATTACCTGCCCTTTAACAGTCTTAGAGTGGGGGAGGGGGAGCCTTTTCCTTCTAACCGTACCAGCTCTAGACCTGTCACCTTATCACACAGGAGACAGAAATATCACAGGTTGGGATTGGAATGGAGCAGAGCAGTGAGGGAGCCTAGAACATGGGCGTTCAGGCTGATCCCATGTCTTTGACTCTCAGTTGTGATAGCCTGATGCACATCTCTTGTGCTGACTCTTACTGGCCGCAGCTGTTTCTCTCGGAGTTACTTCATTCCCTACAGGTTTCCTCTAAAACCTGCCCGTGGGCTGTTCTGTCCCCTCGCTGCTTGCTGTGCTGCCCTCCTGCTGCTGGCAGCCATGGGCAAGTCACTATCCTGATTTACCCCGTTAGGTCACAGCCTGGATGTCAGCGCAGTTCCCTGTACCAAATTTCCTTAGCTCCTGCCAGGGAAGAGCCGTGTTCCGGCACCAAGGGGACCTCCTAGTGCAAGACGAACGTATAATGGCTCTTGTCTGAGTCTGGCCTCCAGCTCAAACACCGACAGGCAGCCTGGTGGTGTGATGCTTCATATCTCCGGCAGAGCAAGAAAGAAGTGTGAGCCTGCACATATGCACGCATGCCTCAAAGCCAGCAGTGAGCAGCCTGGAGCGCCCTCAGCAGTTCCACCTGGGGGTGAAAGCTGGAGAAAAACACTGGCTGCTATTCATCCCTGGCTCAGCCATGGGCTGCAGCGCGGGCACGGAGAAGCACAGCTCTGCTCGGAGCCACCTCCCCTTCTTTCCAGCCCCAGTAAATGTTGGAATGTCACAGGAACGTGATGGTGCTTCCTGCAAGGAGGATCGAGTAGGAACCGAGAGAGACTTGCCCCCAGGCCTGTGGTCTCTTAGACCGAGCACCCAGGAACCGCAGTCAGCTGGCTGACCAGACGCCAGGCAGAGCTGGAGGGGGTGGCCAGGTCGTGTCTATGTTCTTTGTCTTTTTACAGTCTAGGCACAAGTGTATGAGAGGGGTGCGTGACTGGCTGAGTGAAGGGCGGGGCGGTTTAGGTTTACGCAGGGCGCAACATGTGGCCCGCGGGTGGGAGCCAAAACAAAAAAGCAGTCAGTATCATGGTCTTCTGTTGAGATGCGTTTTAGTAGTTGCGTCCCTGGATTGTCATTGCTCATTCAAAGTGCGTCATATGGGTGGAAATCAGGTAAATTCTGCATTTTATTAATATCAGCAGAACTGATTAAATGGGGCCTGCGTGTTGTTTAGTCTTGCTTTAATCTGTATTCGTGCCCGTCAGTGTGAAGCTATTTGCATATATTTGCATATCTATTTGCATGTATATGCAACCACACTTAAGCTGCTGCCCTTGGCATGTGCTGTGGGTATCATTGTAGCCCCCGGGGCTTCCAAAGTTGAGTAGCCCTGGTGTAGGGAGAGCTCTATGTGGGGTTAACATGAAATTCACTTGTCCCAGAGTCCAGATCCCCTTGTGAATGGAAAATACCGAGTCACTCCCAGCCCAAGGGTGGAGGCTGGCTCAGCAGCTGTGGAGACAGGGCTGAAGGCCTGGGGCCTGCTTTCTAGCCAAGCTTGCGCTGCGGACAGGCCCATGAGGAACCACAGGCACCGTCACCTGGCCTGAATACTGGTAGTCCCGGCTCTCCAATGTAATCTGGTGTGTCAAGCCGGGTTTACACTGGCTTGTAGGTGAATATAAAGGTTTACAGTGAAATATCAGCAGGGGATTACGCTTGTGGACAGATGTTTACGGCCTGCTGGCTCTCCTGACTATGCTCTGCCATCCCACCCGTGTAATTAGGTGGAGGGCGGTTGGTCTCTCAGCAGGCCGAGTGGAGATGTATAAACTTGCTCATTTGAGTAGTTCCGGCTCCAGTCGGACGCTCTCTGCAGCCTTGTTGTGAATGTAAACTCTCTCCAGGCTCGGCGGCGCATTGGGGCGAGCGGCCTGCGCTGCTGTGAGAAGGGATGGAAACGACTCATTGGAAATGGAGCATGAGTGTTGCCATATACGGCAGTTTCTGCAGAGCAGCCCAACTGTGCGGCCTGTTGAATTTCCTGTGCGGGTGGATTTCTTTTGTACCCTTGGTCGGCTGCAGTCAACCCCAAAATGTGCTGTTTTGCCTCTCTCCGCGCTGCCATAGAGCCAGTGCCACGCGCAACGTTCGGGATGGTAGTGGCGTAGTGCGGCTGGCCAGCGCAGGATTCCCGTGTGCTGGGATGCAGCAGCACCTCGGAGACGCCTTGTGACCGATCTGACAGCAAGTGCTTTTGCATCCCCTGTGGGGAGCCGGGCTCCCAGTGTGGCAGTGTTGCGGTGGTGGTAATGCTTGCACTGCATTTGTGGCAGAAAACCCAGGGCTTTCTGTGTGTGTGGCTGCTGAGCTGATGAGAGTGCCACTAGAATGTAGCCTGGCAAGGGGAGCGCCTGGGCAGCCGGCCTCAGGGGACAACTGGCACCTCTCTCAGGGCTGATTATGGGAATCTGGGTCACAGACTGGAAGGTTGCCTCCTGCAGCGCTGTCCCCTGCCCCAGAGCACCGCTCGAGAGCCTGTCAGTTGGGCACCATGTGACTGACCGGGGTGGTGTCTAGGCGCAGTGTACAGTTAAGAAATCTGTTCTCCCAAACTGCTTCCAGCTCTGCATCGGGAGCACTGCAGAGTTGAGTCTGCGAAGCCCAAGTCCCGCTTAGAGTCCACCCAGGAGAATGCTTGTTTCCTTTGCATCTTACTTGGCCGGCAAGTGAGACCGACCTAGGCCGACCATTGCTGCTTCCGGGTGCACAGGACTTTGGGGGTGATCCAAAAGCCCCCTTCACAGGGCGTGCAGGAACGTGGTTTTTGCATGCAGCCTGAATGCCAGGCCTACGCTCGGCTGATGGGCCCTGTAGTTGTAGTGCGCTTCTTGGATACTTGAGAAAATCCCGTCAGAGCTTGGAGTTGTGGGCGCACCAGGAAATGCCTTCAGTGCTGCATAGAATCCCTGCTTTGTTGTCAGTCTGCATCACACAGTGGGCTAGGGACGCCCGGCCACTCAGCAGTTGTCAAATTCCCAAGTGCCCCAGCAGCTTGACTCGCAGGTGTGGCGTTGTGCACAGCAGGGTCCTGGGCACCACTGTAAGACTGCTCCCCGTGGCAGCACCCAGGAGCCTGCAGCCAGTGAGTTAGACAGCAAGTCTGTGCTGTTTTGTTGCCAAGGGGGATGGGGGGTTTAACATGTCAGCATCCTGCCATGAATTGCAGGTGAATCTGGGCTGGCGGGTGCTAAAGGAAATGGAGTAGGCAGCTGACAGCGCCGGGCGTAGCACGAAGCACATTCAGGGACTTGCTGTTCAGTTTTCAAACAGCATCTGTGCTCGTGGTTTGCGCAGCTCGGGAGCCACTTTGGTGCCTTGTGAGGCGTTGAGGGGCCGCCCCTGAAACTGCAGCTCTCCTTGTCTTCAGCATGGTGCTGCAGCACGCTGGACTCCGAGTCGGTCTCGAGTGGCCATGGGCTGTGTGGCCTGACGGGTGTGAGAGCTGCAGCCCAGCCTAGCACAGGTGCAGCCCCTGGCCTTGTGGGCTCAGTCTGGGCTGTGTGCCATGCTTGGACCATTCTGGTCTTGAAAGCAAACTTTTACCAGGCAGCACTCCCATGTGTCTGCAAGTAGCCCCATGCAAACACGCTGGCTCTCTCTATCCTGGGCCCGGTGCACAGGGAGATCCCAGCTGAGTCCGCTCAGCCCCTAGCGGCTAAGCCGTCCTGTTTTAGTTTTCACATGGCTAACGATTCTCTCCTGTCCCTACAGCACAGCCCTCGGAGGAGCCAGGAGGGGACAGGTAGGCTCACTTGTGCCCTCTTGGGAAGGGGCCATAGGGGTGGTGAGCTCAGCGAGGTGATCTCGTCTCTCCTCCTTTGCCCTTGTGCGGGCTGCCCCCGCTCTGGCTGTGCTGGGGCGGTGTGCGTAGTTCCTGAAACACCTGGCACGCAGCTGGGTTTGCAGTGCTTCCTCCTCCCACTGTGGGAGCCATTGGCCTCATTTGCCCAGGAGCTGCACTTGGAGTTTCCAGGAAACCTTGAGGCCCTTCCAGTGCCAATAAAGTCTGTGTGGTTCTGGCACTGGCATGTCCAGGGTTTTTCCCTAAAGCTCAGGCAAAGAGGATCATAAGAATCCCCGGAGAGTGAAATGCCTGGGATTGGCTTCTGTAGCGTACAGGCTACCAGTAACTGCATGCTTCCGCCACCGTGCTCAGCCCTTGGCTGTGAGGAGCCCGGTCCCTCTGAGTTCCAGGACACTTGTCACCCAGGACTGGATGCTAGGAGCTCCCTGAGGTCTCAGCCCAGCTCTGATGCTTCGCCTCTTGACCTGTGACGTGGGGATGTTGCTGTTTCCAGGGGGGCGGTGTGTTTCGCAGCCAGATGCCTGGGGCCCTGCTCTTTCAGCATGGTTCAACTGTCCCTCATCGGAGGCGTCCTTAATGAAGTAAATCAGAGGTGCACCCTGGTATTACAAAGCCTTTGAAAGGGAGCCCTGCTGCCCTGTGGCCGCTGTACCCCCAGTGAGGTGGGGTGCATCGAAGTTGTCGTCTTACGCTTGTATCTGTGTCTAGTGAGAGCGTGACGGCCGAAGCACAGCCTCACCTTCTCAGCGTCCCCGAGCTGTGCTACTGCCTGGCTGAGAGCTGGGTTACCTTCCGGCTGTACCTGCAGGAGCTGCTACAGTACAAGAGGCAAAATCCTGCCAAGGTAAGCTGGGGGCGTGCTACTCCCCTTCTGCTGGATGGGTTCTCTGGTTGCCGGGGTGGCTCCGGTGGCCTGGGGGCTGGGAGATTTCACTGTTACGGCCCATGGCTAATCATTGCTGGTGCAGGGGGAGCTTTGCTAATGAGTAATTCTGTTCCCAGCTCCGAGGCGCTGGGGCCGAGCAAAACCCCTTATGGGAACACTCAGCTCTTTGTTCCTCAGTTAGGAAGCCGGCCTGCTGTGGCTTTTGCCCTGCCATGGGCCCCGTTGAGCACTGGGAGCAGTTTGTAGCTGTCTTGCAAGTAGCACCCTCAGGCTGCTGTTCTCCAGACCAGTGATGCTGTAGTGTTCAGGGCTCGTGCATGAAAGAATCTGGCATAAACTGGGGGCGGATGGATGTGCCCCGTGTCACTGGTAGAGGAATTGCCTCTAGGTTCTGACCTGTGGTTGGCCCTCGACATCCCGAGAGATCGGTGACGCTCACCCAGGCTCCCTTTGTAGCAGACTTGGTAGGGTCCAGGACAGGCGCGTTAGAGAAGCCAGAGGGGTTTGGCGACTTATTTCCGTTGCTGGCTGTATGCACGTCTCGGGCAGGCGCCTCCAGGGTGCGACATTCACCAGCAGGGAGGGGAAAGCGGCTCAGACAGATGCCGGCGTTTGCAGCCTGCTGGCCTCTCGTGTGAATTGGTTGGACGATGACTCTGAGTGCACCACACTCGCCCACTTGGCAAAGCTGCCTACAGCTCATGCCCAGGGCCAGTCTCTCCGGGCCCGATCCCTGTGACAGACCTCCAACACGGTAGAGCCATTGTCTGGCCAGGGAGAGGCCTGCGCCCCTCGCAGAGAGCAGAGGAATCTGAACTTCAGGAGGGCACCAATTCAGGGCAGTCCCATAACGTTTTATGGGGGGGATAGGTTCTTAGACTTCCCTAGGGCTTATCCACACTGACTTGCTTTTTGCTCTTCGCTCTTTCTCTCCCCAGGGCTGGGAAGTTTGAGTTCTGAGCATTGGCACAGATTGAGGCCAGAATAACCCCTTGGGCTTTTAGTGTGTGAAATGTGTGTTCAAACGGTGCCCTGTGGGAAATGGCGCAGAGCAGGACTCTTGCACCAGCTGCAGGGATGGCATCTTGGCCACCCCTCCATTGCTCTGTTCACCCCTCACCTCTTTCTTCCCCCAGTTCTGTGCACGGGTCTGTTTGGGGTGCCTGGTCCTGGCTACGGTTGGACACTACGTGCCAGGCATAATGATCTCCTCCATCATCCGTGAGTATAGAGGGCCCTTGGGGTCGGCTGATGCATCGTATCGTACCTGAGTCCCTTACTAAGCGAGTAGCAGTGTGCTCACGAATTCTTTCATAGCCCATTCCAGACAAACGGACTCCTCACCTTCCTGCGCCTCGGGTCTCTCGCTAGCTTATTGCGTGGTGCAGTACTGCACACAGCCAGCAGAGGGAGCCACGGAATCACAGCGTGCTAGAACTGGCAGGGACCTCCCCGTCAGAGTCCAGCTCCTGGCAGGGCCCAGCACCATCTAGACCAGGGCTGCTTGACACGCGGCCCGGTGCCATTCGGGCTGACCGGGGCTCGGCCCGCGGCCCGGTGCCGTTTGGGCTGACACTACGTTGGACATGCGGCCCGCGGGTGGGAGCCAAAACAAAAGGAGTCCATATCCTGGTCTTCTGTTGGGATGCGTTTCCGTCCCTGGACTGTCATTGCTCATTGGAAGTGCTGTCCTATGGGTGGAAATGGGGTAAATATTGCATGTTAATAGCAGCAGAACTGACTTCAATGCGGCCTGAGTGTTGTGCAGTCTTGCCTTAAACTTTGTATTCATGCCCGTCAGTGTGAAAGAAGCTATTTGCATATATTTGCATGTCTATGCAACCACACTTAAGTTGCAGCCCTTGGCATGTGCTGTGAGTATCAGTGTGGCCTCCGGGGCTTCCAAAGTTGAGTAGCCCTGCTCTGCTCTAGACCGTCCCTGACAGGTGTCTGTCCAACCTGCTCTTAAATATCTCCGGTGTTGAAGATTCCACAGCCCCCCTCTGCAATTTATTCCAGTGTTAACCACCTGACAAGTAGAAGTTGTTCCTCATGTCCAACCTAAATCAGGTCACATGGTATATGCTCTGTGGTTGCATGCAGGCTAATTAGAGGCATGTTGGTTAGAACACGTGAGAGGCAAGGGGGGCGAGGTATTGGCTGGATGAAGGACATTACCTCCCCCCTCCCCATATCTCTGACGTGGTCGGGGAGCAGAGAAATGCAGTATCCCTTGGACATTTAACAGAACAAGTCCATGTCTCCCAGGTTTGGAAGGAAACAATTGCTGGGCAGCTGGAGGGAAAGTCGGCAGGAAATGGGAGTCCTCGGCGACCCTAAGGTCACCCTAAGGAGCTTTGCTCTCTGATTAGAGCAGTAGCTTGGAAACGCAGACAGCTGGCCCCTTGCTCCGCCCCTGCTCGAGTGCCCTGTTAGCTGATGGGTTGGTCAGGTGTTCGGCATGCTGGCTTCCAGCTGGGGCACCCCTGTGCTTGCCAGTCCTAGGCTGCTGCTGCCCTTTCAGAAGCCAGCTGTGTTTAATCACTAGCACCTGGGACGCAGGTCAGGAAGGAGGGGAGTTGATTGCACCACAGAGAGCTCAGGCTGTGTCCTAGCAGGGGCGTGACGGTCAGGACAACTGCACGTGGGGGGAAGGCAGCCCTGGCATAGTGGGGCAGTGCTGCAGATCAGGCGCGAGCTGCGCTGGCAGAGCGGTGAGGGTGGAGCTACTGCCATCAGCCTGCTCTTCAGCTGACTTCGCGTGGGCCTGCCCACTGGAGGAACTGGCCTCTGGTTCCTTCCCTAGTGGGAGAGCAGCCCCACAGAGTCAGACCAATGGTCCACCTAGCCCAGTCTCCCGTGTGACCGCGCCGAGAGAATAAACAGGACAGTTTTCCCATGACTCATGACCTGTCATCCAGTCCCAGCTTCCGGCTGTTGAGGTGTAGAGATCCCAGAGCAAGGGATCGCACCTCTGGCCATCTTGGCTAATAGCCGCTGATGGACCTGGCCTCCGGTAGCTTATCCCCTTCCTTTTTACCCAAGCTGTGGCCTTCACCACACCCCGGGCGAGGCTGACTGTGCACTGAGGAGGACGTACTTCAGTTTGTTTTAAGCTTGCGGCCTCTATTTCAGTGGGTGATCCCTAGTTCTTCTGGTACCTGAAGGGGGCCTGGCGTGGCCTGGCCTGACTGGCTTTCTCCACACCAGTCGTGCCTGTAGGACAGGATAGGACAGAGGACTGTAATCTCTTTGCCCATGCTGAACACGCCTAATCTGTTTACTCCCTCCACATGGAGGCCTTCCTGTACCCCTCCTCGGTTCTGTCGTCTTTCTCTGCACCTTTCCCACTTTGAGGATGCTGGGCTTGGGGTCTGGTGACTAGACCTGCCAGCAGTGCTCAGAGACGGGCAAGCCCTTGATTTGTGCAGTGCCATGACAGTCGCGGTCCCGCTGATCCCTTCCGAATGGCTAATGGGCTCTGGGTTCTCTCTGCATTCCCAGTGCTCAGCGTGCTGCTGTGGCCGCTGGTGGTGTACCACGAGCTGATCCAGAGGATGTACACACGGCTGGAGCCTGTCCTGATGAAGCTGGACTACAGCATGAAAGCAGAGACCCAGCACCGAAAGCACGCAAAGAAAAGTAAGGCGATGCCTTTTCTCTGTTCCCTCTGCCGTGACTGGCTGGGAAAGCAGGCCCGCTAACACAGCACTGGCAGGCGGGGAGCTCCCATGGAGGGTGGGGAGCAGCAGGGGAAGAAAGGGGCGTCCTAGGGGCTCTGACTATGAGTGACAGGGTAGCTCAGAGCACAGGAAATGCTGGGGTGAGGAGTGGGAGCAGGGGCAGCTGGCTTGGCTGTGGCCTGTCATGCAGTGCAGGGGGTGAGAACGTGGTACGGGCACACTTAACCTGGGCCAGGCACAGCTCCAGTGCATGGGCTGCAGAGAACAAACCTGGCCTGGCCCTTAGGCAGGGGCACGGAGGGGCTGGAGGGGGCCAGCAGGCCTGTTCCACTCTGTCCCAGAGCTGGAAGTCTCTTCTGTTTCCGCACAGAGCGCCAAGAGCGGAGCGAGCCCCTGGCAGGGGATGAGCCCATGGCGGAGACGGAGAGCGAGAGCGAGGCGGAGCTGTCTGGCTTCTCCCCAGTGGTAAGGGCCGCAGAGGAGCCGTGCAGTAGGTAGCCACAGCTCTCCGGAGGGCTGCTCAGAATGCAGCAGAGCTGAGCCAGTCCCTTGCCCCTGGGCGAGGCTGGGCTAGGAACTCCCCAGAGGGTGCAGGAGGGGGCGAGCTGCCTCTTGGTGGGGTGTCACTGATAACCAGTGCTCCCTGGGAGCTGGGCGCGTGGGCAGCCAGCCAGCAGAGAGTCCAGTGCCACCCTGCTGGTTAGCAGAGCGCCCCCAGCTGGCCGCCTGGGCCATTGGTGGTGCACATGGGTGGGAACCGCGCTGCTAGCCTGATGTCAGTTGGCCCAGTGGCCATGTGGGGGAGTCCTGTAGTGTGGGAAGGCCCTGCCCTGCTCTCGCGGAGCCCCCTCCCCTCTGAGCAGAGCAGCCTGAGGGGCTGTGGAGGGAGTCACCCTGCCCCTGGCCGGCAGGCAGGGGTGCAGACAGCTGGCTGAGCTCCTGTGTGCTCAGCAGGCAGGCAAGGGGAAGGCCTGATGGTGTGGGCGGGGCAGGTGCCTGGGGTTGCTGCAGCTGCCGGTGGCAGACTCCAGGCTGGGAGTTAAGGTCACCTGACAGCATCTGCAGTAGCCGCCTGTCGTCCCTGTGGGAGCGGGGCCTGGCCTTGGCGCAGTGCTGCTCTGTTGCAGTGCATCCCTGCGATGGGGATTTCTAGGCTCCCAGGAGTCGTACGCGAGCCCGTGGCTGGACCCTCTGCGCTGGGTGCTGGTGGGACGCAAACCCGTCAGGCTCGCCCCGGGTGCAGCAAGAGACCTCTGTGTAACCAGCCTGAGCGCCCAGTGTATCCGCTCACCCGGCCAGCAGCGTCCGCCCTGCGGCCCTGGCAGGGAGCGTGGCCGGGCGGGTGCCAAAGCCAAGTGTCCCCGGCTCTCCTCCGCCACAGGTGGATGTGAAGAAGACCGCACTAGCGCTGGCCATTACGGACTCTGAGCTCTCTGACGAGGAGGCTTCCATCCTGGAGAGCGGGGGCTTCTCTGTCTCCAGGGCCACCACCCCACAGCTGACGGACGTGTCTGAAGGTACGTGGTGACCTCGGCTCCCACCCTCTCCCCGCACGCATTGTCCTGACACAGCTGGATGGTAGGAGCTGGTCGGTTTTGCTCCCCTCCCCACTCCCTGGAGGTGGTACAGTCCCCTGGAGGGCAGGGGGAGACCAGGGCTGGGAGGGGGTCACTGGCCCCATCTTCCCCTGCCCTGGGCTGTTGCCATTGCAGGGTGTTGGAAACTCTCCTAGCCGGGCTGAGAGCCCAGCCCCCACGGCGAGGGGCTCTGTGCAGCTGCTGCTGGGGGGGAGGCGTTAGCAGCAGCCCATCTCCTCATGGCTTCTGCAGTCACGACTGCTCTGGCTGGCTGATCCCTGCTCCCTGACATCCCAGCCCACGCGGGGCCCTGCTCCCTGCCTCACGCTGGGAAGGGGGCAGTGCGGTCCTCTGGCTCGGTGGAGAGGCAGGAACCCTGCCCAGGGACACGGCATGCTCTGGCGCCTCAGCCACGTGTGGCATTGTACGGCACAGCTAGGGCTTTGTGGGGCACTCAGCTGCGTCCCGGGGAGGTGGGGAGGGAGTCCTGGGGACTAGGGATGTCAGTGGTTGACCAAGGAGCCGGTTACGGTTAACTGGTAGGGGCTGGAGCATTCCCTGCCTCTCTCCTCCCCTCCCGGTTAATCGGTTTAACGTTTAGCCAGTTAACCAGTTAGAGGGGAATTTACGTCCCGAGTGGGGCGGGGCGTCGCGTCCCACAGCCGTGCCGCTCGTCAAATGTGGGGGGCGGGCTTGAGGAGGGATTGAAATGGGGAAGGTGCAGGTGAGACAGGCACAGCGGCAGGCGGAGGAGTCTGGTCAGGGAGCTGCCTGCTCTGCACCCCCCATGCATGGGGGAGGCGGCTCCTAAGCAGGGAGATGCTAACTGTGCAGGAGCTTGAATCCAGACCCGTGTTCCTTCCAGTGCTCCTCTCATGGGAGTACAGGGTAGCTCCCTGCTCCCACACCAGCCCGGACAGAGAGGCCCTGGGGGCACAGATCCGCCTGGAACCGGCAGAGGCACCCCGTGCTCTGTGAAGTGGGGGTGTGTAGAATGGCAGAGGCGTGCTGGTGCCGCTGCTAATGCCCCTGCCTGGCTGTGCCTTTCAGACCTGGATCAGCAGAGCCTGCACAGTGAGCCGGAGGAGGCCTTCGCCAAGGACCTGGCCGAGTTCCCCTCCGTGGAAGAGTATCACTCCAGAGACCTGGGGCCACACAGCGACGACGATGCCTTCGGGGTGCCCGTGGGCCCCGGGCTTGCCCACGAGCTGGACTCGGCGGAAAAGGAAGCTGCGGACACCAACCTCTCTGTCCTCCATCTGGCCTCTCCCCTCCACTTTGTAAACACGCACTTCAATGGGAACGGGCAGGGCACGCCCGGGGGCGCGGAGCCGCAGCCTGCGGCAGCTCCTGGCTCGGACACCTGCATTGATGTGCTGAGCAAGGAGATCGTCGCCTCGGCCATCACCACGGTGGTGCAGAACACCCTCTCGGCCCTGCTGCGCTCCTCCGAGGCTAGCGAGGGGCCGTCCCTCTCCGAGTTCCTCCCCACGGAGCCTGAAGAGAAACTGAACTTCCAGGCGCAGCTGTCAGAGTCCCATGTGGTGGGGACGGAGACGGAGGCAGTGGCTCCTCCTGAGGAGGAGGGGGAAGCAGATGACTTTGAGCTACTGGATCAGAGGGAGCTGGAGCAAATGGATGTCGAGCTGGGACTCGGAGGGCAGGAAGGGCTGGAATCGCCTGTTGCTCCGGTTCCAGCTTCCTCCTCGCCTGCACTTTCTGAGCTGCCAAAGCGAGATGACCCAGAGGAGGCGGGCGCAGCGTCGTCTTTGTCTTAGCTCGTCTCTACTGCCCCTCTCTTGTCGCCATCCCTGGCTGGCAGGCAGGGTGGACTCCTGCTGAGATGTCCAGTGCGTTTTAGGTATTCGTGTTGCCTGGGCTGGCAAAAAGTCTGTGTTCATGTGCTGTGTCTGGAATAGCCCATCCTTCCTGGCCTTCCTCGCTCTGCGTGTGGGGAGCTGGGGGGACCAGACCGCAAACGTAGCACCGCCCCCAGCCAGCGCTTCCTCGTGATGGTGCAGTATTTTGACTTGTCCCCAGCTTGTCTTTCGTTTTGCACGCAGAGTCCTGAGCTAGATGTAGCGGCTGCTGTGCCCCAAGCCTGGTAGGACAGACACAGCCTGCTTTTATTGGGGTTTTAAATGGCTGAAAGTGTAAATAATTTTAACTCTGTGGTTCACATGGATGGGGGGAGGGAAACACAACTTAATGTCCGAGTGGGGGGAGCAGAGGCAGGCCACTTCCTACCAGCAAGGAAAAGGCTGCAGGAACGGGTCTGCAAGGCTGATACCAAATCATAGTGTCCCCACCATTGAACTGTGCGCTGGGCGTTTCCCTGCAGCCTGGCCTGTATTATACCACCTCTCTGGCTTGGAGACAGCTGCTGCGAATGGAGCAGCTTCTAGGTCTGGACCAGTAGCTCCTTGCCTCTATTCCAGTGTGCCCAGGCTCTCTCCTACCTTAACCGCGGTGGCAGGCAGGTGGCTCTAGATAGATGCCAGCCAGGCCCTGGCTCCCTGCCACTGCCGCTTGCCTAGCCTCTCGCTGCGGCAGCTGGCTGGCTCCCCGGCGCTTTGGAAGTGTTGATGAACGTGGCTTGTGGGGCAGAGAAGGAACGGATTGTTTTAGGTGGCTGTTCTGTGGCCCTTGTCCAAGGGGCAGCACAGGCAGTAACTGCGGGAGGGAGACTCCCCAAAATCTTTCATTTAAGAACTAAAAGCTGCTTTTCGGCAGCGTTCTGTTCTCTTACTGCATGTCCCACCCGGTGTGCCCCCTCCCGACCCAGGGCCGCACCCACGCAACTCCGCTCTGTCACCTGGCTTTGGCCCATCCCTGCTGGGCAGCCCGGGTCCAGCCCCCGTGTACCCAGGGAACCTGCTTCCCTCTGGCAGGGCTTGTGTGGGCAGGGCTGGGAGCGTTCGGGGGCGTGAGGGATTGAAGCCTCAAATCCTGTCCCCTCAAGCTGGCTTGTTGGAAGCATCTCCCGTTCTGGCCACTGGGAAGCTAGGGTGCCGAGAGTGTCCCCGATGGGCTTCTGGTGTCCCTTCCAGCAGGAGGTCTCGTAGCCCCAGGCCCTCCCAGCTCTGTCCCTGCCGGCGATGGCTGCCGTGGTCCTGGAGCAGGCCTGGGGTGCCCCTGGGATGGGGGCAGGGGGGCTCTCTTGACTCTGAGGGTTGAGCTATAAACTGATGTCGCAGTTTGTCCACAGTGGGGCCTTGGGAAGCACCCAGGGGAAATGTCACAGCCAGCGTGTGAAGGCCCAGCCTGCCCTGGGCAGTGTCTGAACCTGTTCAGCTGGGCTCTGCATGCCCGAGGGCAGGCCGAGGCGGAAAAGGCCCCTCTAACAGTGGGCAGATAGGCCAGCACACGCACAGGCAAGGCTGCCTGGAGCCCCCTGCCTGCCTGCCGCACACATGTTCTGTACAGCCCTCACCCTTGTGGGCCCTCAGAGTGCCCCAGGCTCTGGCTGGGCCTGCCTGAGCAGGGAGCTAAGCTTGGGTGTAGACCTTGAGTGGGGAGGGCTCCCTGGCTAGCGGCATGGGGGAGTGGGACTCTGTGCGTGAGTAGGGCTGTGCTGGCCTCTCCTGCCAGCTCTTACTGAGGCGCTGATGGAAAGCGAGAGGCTGCGTGGCAGTAGCCGCCCGGGGGCTCAGGGTGGGAGTCTCTCGTCCGACTGCAGAGGCAGGACACTTCCCAGGCCCTGCCACCCCTCCGCTAGCGCTCCCCCCTCGGAGCTGAGCACGCGTCAGCTCATCACATGCCCCGGCAGGGCCCTCGTGGGGCTCGTCTCAGAACTGACAGCACAGCTATTCAGGCAGCAGGGCCATGTGCTCCAGGAAGTGCCCCTGAGAGCCCCGGGGCCAGGAACAAATGGCCATGCCCTTGGCCAGGGCGCTTTAGAGAGTTCTCTGGGCTTACAGTACAGTGGCAGTTGGTGGGGCCCATGCGCCCTTCCCCTGCCTGGGGCCAGGGCCGAGAGCTGCTGCAGGGGAGGGGGAGTTCTGTCACTGGCGCACTGCTCCGAGCACAGAGCCAAACGCCGGCCCTGCTGCATGGAACAGCCCCTGGGAGCGGTTGCTTCTGGGTCTATGAATCCCTTAGCGCTGACCCCTCCTGGCCTGTTGGAGCTAGGCCCCTCTGCGTGCTCAGATGAGTGAGTAGTGAAGGTAGAGGCACCGCCCAAACTGGCCCACCAGCAGCCTGCTCTCGCCCCCTTCGCACTGCCTGAGGCTGCAGGTCCTAGCGAGCCGTGCTCTGCCTCAGAGGGCACCATGTCCCTCGCGCCCTCAGAAGTGAGGGTGGCTGCGGTCTGCTTGGATGCAAGCTCCCGGCCGGCTGCCCAAGCAAAACTTGGGCCCCCTGGCCGGTGCTGCCCTGGGAATTGTGCGCAGTGCAGCCTCCTGCGGGCGCAGGGCTGGGTGCACGGCTCGCCTGGCATCAGCCCGGCTCCCAGGGTGCCAGCGTCCCCACGGCACAGGCTTCTGTGCAGCGCTCAACCAGTCACTGCTTGGGGTAGGGGCGCAGAGGGGACCCAACCACTACCATTTCCCCTCCCCCCCCTGTCAGGGGAGGGTTGTGATTGCTTGTGCTTGTGTGTGCCTGTCTAGGAGGCCTGCCGGCCCTGTCTCTGCTCCGTGTCCCCCGGAGACTCTGGGGTGCTGCTGGTAGGTCTGCAGGGGACCGGCTGAGAGAAGTGTGCTCCTCTCCCTACCAGCAGCAGGCAGGGGGCACGGGGGCTGGGTGCTTGTCAGCAGTGTTCATTCTATGGCAATATTTAAAAGCAACATGTAGAATTTGTAATAAAAATAAAACCAAAACACGTGAGAGGAGAAAGTTCTGGGCAATAAAGTTTGTTGGTTGTATGTGACGGAGCCTTTCTACTGTGTCTTCCACACCCCTCCTCTGTTGGGCTGGGGGGGAGGCAGAAATCACTGTTCAGAGATGCGGGGGTTCCCTCCTGTGAGGTGTGCCTGCAGCCATACTCCACCTGCCCAAGGCCCGTCCCAGCCTGTGCCCTGGGCAAAGGGCTGGCCCGCAGCTTGGCTTCTCCCTCCCCCTTCCTCCCTGCTCAGAGAAGCCCCCTCCAGGTGGCTGGTTGTGGTTCCTGAGCCAGCAGCCTTGTGGGGTTGTTGCAGTGACGAGGGGCAGGGGACTCAGCTGTGACTGGAACACTCTCAGCCTCGGGCTGGCTGTGCAGCATCACCTCGGGAGCCCCCGCAGTGGCCTACGGTGCTTGTGGCAGCTCCTCCCCCCTCTTCAGCACTGTGGGGGCGAGGAAATCCCCAGGGCAGCCCCCACCAGCTCCAAGTCCAGGCAAATGGCTGCCCAGCCCCCTGAGTACAAGCCCCTGCTCACAGGCCTGCCACCAGTGCGGGGCAATGGGCCCCGGCCCTTGAGAACACTGCTGAAGCACCCTGCTGTGCATTCTGGGCAGCGCTGGGGGGGGGGTGCTGCCCTCTAAGCAGTGCTGAGGGGTGGCTGCCTTTGGCCCTGCCCCTTCCAGGGGTGCAGAGCTTCCCCCCCACACACACCCCTTGCCTAGGGGCCCATGGAGGCTGTGGGCTCCACTGCCTGCTAGTTAGCTGGCAGCTGGCTAGAGCGCTGGGCAGGGACTCAGCTGACTGAGTTCTACTCCTGCCTCTGCCAGTGGCCAGACGAGAGCTAAGAGCAGATCTCTCCAAACCACAAGCCCCAGTAACCGGGGCGGGGAACCTTCAACTACCGACAGCTGTTGGCAAAGCAGCGTCCAATAAAATTGTCCCCAATCTGCACCAAGAACTCTTGTTCCGGAGAGCGGCAGCTTCAGGGCACAGCCCGTGTGGACTGGATTCTGGCCAGCGGGAGGAGCTGGCACGACGGAAGGTGGAAGCAGTCGGGGTGACCGTGAAATGAGAGATTCGTGGTTGTGAGGAAAGGAGACGAGACAGCAGAATAAGACGCTGGGGCCCAGGAACCAGACTTGAGGGAACGCAGAGCTGGGAGGTAGGTTCCCCCTGGGAATGAAATCAAAGGGGAAAAGGCGTGCAGGAGAGCTGGCAGTTTCTCACGGACAA
Organism: Rafetus swinhoei; assembly: GCA_019425775.1. Taxonomy (NCBI): domain Eukaryota; kingdom Metazoa; phylum Chordata; order Testudines; family Trionychidae; genus Rafetus; species Rafetus swinhoei. The sequence goes on along the minus strand of CM033439.1, from coordinate 1,523,737 downwards.
TAGGGAAGGCACAACTGCTCACTCTCCGCAGAGGAAGAACCGTAAGAGGCTGCTAGCGCTCCCCTAGAGCTCCCCAGTGACCTGAAACTCAGCACGGGGCCCTCCGCTAGTGGGGAACATGGACTGCCTGCGAAGGAGGGCACACAGGCAGACAAGACAGTCGCAAGGGCAGGAGTGTAACAGGAGTCCTGCCTCCACAGAGACATTCAAGGCAGTGAGAAGCTCTTTACGTACCCTCGGAGCAAGACCGAGTGCAAGGTCTCTGCTCAGGGGGATGGAGCTAACCGGGCAGCAGCAAGAACGCTGTTTGGCTTCTGCCTTTACTAAAAAAGGGACTGGTGAGCAGATCCTCCAGGCAGTACCTGAGGAAAGGGACACAAGCTAAAGCAGGGACCAAGCAGTGCAAGGATCGCTGGTGAATTCTCTGTATTCAGGCTGACAGGGCCTGGCGCCATCCCTCCCAGGGGACTCCAAGAACTTGAAGCCACCTGGGACCCATTAGCAATGACTCCAGGAGCTGCTGGAGGACGGGCGAGGTCCCAGAGGGCTGGAGAAGGGCAGACAGAGCCCCCGTCTTTGAGAGGGGTAACAAATAGGACCTGGGGGTTATAGACCCAGCCAGAGCCAGTCTTAGGGGCGGGCTGCGACTGCATTTTGACCCGACCCCCAGCACTTAGCTTTGCTTTGCTTTTTTTTTTTTATCCTTGACACATTTTTGTCCTGTATCTTTTTTTTTGAAACCAGCAACCCTACGAGCAAGCCAGGTGGTTGCCCGGGGCCACCAATTGTTTAGGACCGGCCCTGGATCTGGCAGCCTAACTTTGACACCTGGGGAGATACTGGAGAAAGTGATGAAACAATCCGCTTGGTACACCTGGAGGCTAACCAGATTAGAAGGAACAGCCAGCTTGGCCTACTCTAGAACAAACCATGTCAAACCAACTTATTTTATGCCAGGGTGTGACGTAGTGGGGGTGCTGTTACATTCAGTCCTTGCTGCATTGGGCTGTGTGTACGTGTACCTCAGTCCTCCCCCTTGTAGCGCACTCTCCGTGAGGGGGGAAAGGCTGAGGATGTCTCTCCAGATGTGTATTGGGCCAGACACAGGAGATTAGGGACAAAGGATATAGCCAGGGGCTGTCATCAGGCTGGAAACTAGGCCTGGGAGTGGGGTCAGTCTTGGCGGGGTTAGGAGGAGTAAGGAGGCTGAGAGCAGGGAGGGGGGATGAAGGGCCCGGGAGCCCCTTCCCCCAGAGAGGAATAATGCTGGTTGCTCAGGGTACCTGAGCTAACATTGATCCTATGCTACGCTGTGTCCCTGTGAACCAATAAAACCTAACTACCTGCTGGCTGAAAGTCACATCTGGCTGTGGATGGGGGTGCAGGGTCACACAGGGGCACTGGCTTAGTGGATGGGGAGAAGCAGTGGCTATGTCCTGATGTCGGCAAGTGTTCTGACACAGGCCTGCAAGACATTCTTACAAGCAAATGGGAGCTGCAGTCTTGAGTCACTTAGTATAAGGTGAACCTCAGCACAGCAATAGACCAATGGGCCAGGTCCCTCCGGGTGGTGTTTCTGCCAGGACCAGTGTGAGATGCTTCAGAGCGAATGAACAGAACGGGACAATTGTCGAGTGATCCAGCCAGAGCCAGCGGCTGGGGACGCCCAGAGCTTGGGGCTGCGTCCCTGCCCATCTGGGCTAAGGGCCATTGCAGGACCTAGCCTCCACGATCCCTCGGTCTCTCTCAAATCCAGTTACTGTTTTGGCCTTCGCACATCCCCGACACGGCTGGGTGGCTGCGCATGGGAAGGTCGCCTCCTCGGGCCTGTCTGAGCCCCACCACCTGCACACTGAGCAGCTGGCCCCGGCCCGTGGGCTGCGGGGAGGGGCGCGGGGTGCCCGGCTGCTGGCCGCGGGGTGCGGTGCCCGGCTGCTGGCCGCGGGGCGCGGGGGCGCGGCTGCTGGCCGCGGGGGCGCTGGGGGCGCGGCTGCTGGCTGCGGCTGCTGGCCGCGGGGGCGCGGGGCCCGGCTGGCTGGGCTCCGCGCCGCAGCCAGGACCTGGAGCCTCTGATCTCCGTTCCCCGGGCCGCGCGCTCCCGGCTCTTGCCCCGCCCAGCTGCGCAGCGCTCGTGCCGCTCGCTCGGATCGGGGCCGGGCTCGCCTGTCCCAACCCGCCGCCACCTGCCCGCTCGCCCCTTCCCAGCGCCGGCCCCGACAGCGCCCTGGGACACCCGGCGGGCGCTAGGACCCGGGGGAGCCCGGCCGCCCCGAGCCCCGCCCACCCGCGCAGCGCCGCAGCAGCCGCACGGCGGGGAGGAGCCGGGCGCGGACGCGCGATGGCGTGCCCGTGACGTCACCGCGTCGGTGCGTCCGCCGAGCGGAAGGCGGCGCGGGGCTTCCGGGTCCGCGCTCGGGCGGCGCCGGGGTCGGTCGCTGATCGGCCGCCGGGTGGGTCGGTCCCGCCCCCGGGTGCCCCCCCCCGCCGCGTAGCCCCGCCCCCGGGTGCCCCCCCCGCGCCGCGTAGCCCCGCCCCGTCCCCTGACATCGGGTGCCCCAGCGCTCTCCCGGTCCCTGCAACTGCCCCCGGAGCCTCGGCCCCGCCCCGCCCCGTAACCCCGCCCTCGGCCCCCGCCCCCCCCTCCCCGCGGAGCCTCAGCCCCTGCCCTGTAACCCCGCCTCTCCCTGCGGAGCCTCGGCCCCGTAACCCTGCCTCTCCCCCGCCCTCGGCCCCTGCCCTGTAACCCCGCCCTCGGCCCCGGCCCGGCCGGCCATGGAGTTCCCGGAGCTGGGCGCGCACTGCTCCGAGCCCGCCTGCAAGCGCCTGGGTGAGGCCCGCTGCCGCCGGGGGCTCGTCACTGCCCCCCAGGAGGGCCCTGCCCGGGCCGGCGCGTGTGACCGGTCTCAGCCCCGCGGAGCGCGCGCAGCCTGGGCACCCTGCAGCCCGGCAGGCCCCGGAGCAGGAGCGTGCGCGGGCAGCGCCCGGGGAGCCCTCGTGTCCCGGGCTGGGGCGCGCTGCTGCCGAGCCTGGCCCAGCCTGCGGGTTGCCGCGTGTCGCTCGTGGCGGGGCCCCGCACGCGCAGCCGCCCGGGCCGGAGACACGAGCGGGCTGCCCCCGGCCCTGGGGCCTCTAGCAGCGCGTCAGCTGCTCGGCGTGCGAGGGGCAGCAATCCCGGTGCCGGCTCGGGGCTCTCCGAGCCGAGGAGAACGGGAAGGGCTGGACGCGGTGCCAACCGCCCAGGCCAGGCCTTGCTCGCCCCGCCTGTGTCCGAGCTGGCTTTGGGGAGGCTCCCCTGGGAGGGAGCTGGCTGCTCGCTTCCCCCGCCCGTTCCGTTCACGGAAGCCCAGCTGCTCGAGTGCCCTGTATTGATTTCTTAATGGCTTCCTGCCCTGGAGAGCTGCAGGCCAGGGGCTGCCTCTGCTCCATCTGCCTGCTTCAGGTTCATCCACAGGCATCACCCCCTCATCTGGGAGGGGACACTGAGGTTACAGCGCCCCTTTGTTACACGCTGTGACGCGCATGTTGGGGTTCCCCACCTCCTGCACCCCCGTAATGGCACGAACAGACTCCACCAGCCGGTAGAATTGGAGGGAGTTTATTGCTTCCCCAGGATACAGCACAGCACAGATGTCATCTGGTTCCAGGGCAGGCCTAGGATGCCTCAGCCCCCCTTGAGGTGGGGGAGCCTGGGCCCCTAAATCCCAGCCCGTTGCTTAGGCTGCTTCCTCCATGATACCAGCCAGAAACTAAACCTCTCTTCCAGCCCTGCCCCCAGCCAGGTGCTGGTCTCCGCCCTCCTCCCTTTGTCTCTCCCTGGGAGGCTGAGCCTGGGTGTCTGGGTTAATACACGTTTGGGAGAGTCAGTGAGAATCTCCCATCCCAGCGCAGGGGGACCCCGGGTCACAGAGCAGACAGCCCCCCACTACACCACACATGCCCCTAAACAGTCTCTTGGTGTCTCTGCTGCCTGGGTGACTGTGGCTGTTACATAGCGGGGAGTTGACTCATCGAATAGTTAATGCATTTTGCATCGATTAGTCGATAAGGCACCTCCTCCTTTGAAGTGTGGCTACCTAGGGCTGTTGCTACACTTCAAAGGCAAAAGTGCCGAAGCCCAGGGTCAGTTGGGGACTCCCGGTGCTGCCACTTTGAAGTACCCCCCCTTTCCCCCCATGCCTATATTTGATAGAGACAGCGGGGGGAGGGGGGGGAGACTATCCGACTATCTTGTCGACTATCCAAGAAGCATTTGCGTATGGGATAGTCAGCTAGTTGACTAGTCCTTCCCATCCCTAAGTGAGTATTTGGGGGCAAGCCCCGGCGGGGAGAAGAGGCGGCTGTGCCTTGGCTTGATAGGAAATGCCCCCCACCCTTTAAACACATTTTGTGTAGGCCAGGAGTGTGGGTTGCTTCTGGAGCAGTGCATGCTGGGAGCGGTCATCCCCGGGAACTTGACTTCCTATACAATGGCTCGGCCTTTTGGTTGCTGCAGCCCGTGGCCTGGCTCCCCCAGGCAGGGCATGGCTGGGTTTGCCCTCCGGAGCTGGCTCCCCCCTGGGCTGGGGCCGGCCCCTAACCCGCCTGCTGCCTCTCCTCCTTGCCAGACTTTCTTCCTCTGAAGTGCGATGCCTGCGAGCAGATATTCTGCACCGACCACATCACCTACTCCCAGCACCAGTGCACCTCCGCCTACAAGAAGGTAAGTGGGAGGGGCGGCTTGCTCCGGGCACTGCGCCCCCACGGGGGTTGGACCTACCTGGCAACCGCGCCCTGCCATGCAGCTCCCAGAGGAACCGCAGGATCAGGCCCCACACATGCCAGTTAGGCCTGGGCCAGGAGGGGCCGGCGGTGGGCTGTGTCTGGCACTGGTCTGAGCACAAGGGGCGCGTGGCCAGGGACAGAAGGGGGACAGACCAGCTGGGGGAGGTCCAGGTCCATGTGCATGGCGTAGGAAAGCATCTAATGGCTCTGCTGCCAGTGAGCTTGGCTCATTGCTGCCTGCTGAGTGAGGCTGTGAGCAAGGGGCTGGCTGAGATTCGCCTGGGCGGGCCCCCAAAGCTGTGGCCTGTAGCCAGCCTGCTGTGCCCCTATTGGGTCGACGCAGGGGAAGGGGGTTTTCCATGCCCCCCGTGACCTCGCTGGCGCTCCCCAGGGTGGGGCGACACGGCTGCACTGCTTGCGTGGGGTTAGTGAGCGCCTAGTGTCCCCACACGGACCAGGCCTGGCTTGCCGGGAAGGCTGATCCCGTGTGGTGTTTAACCCAAGTGCTCTGCAGGCTACGTCCTCGCTCAGCTCAGGGCGGGTGAAGGGTCAGAACAGGCCTTTGCACCTTCCCACCGAACCCCGGTTCCTGCGCCTGGGCTGGAAGCGCCGGTGCTCCCAGGCATGGCTATGCCCCGGCCAGCTGTCTCGGCACAGGCAGAACTAGCCTGAGAGGTCAAGCTGGGCCCCGGGATGGGCGGGAGCGTGTGCTCAGCCTGGCCTCTGCCTCCCAGGACGTGCAGGTCCCCGTGTGTCCTCTCTGCAACACCCCCATCCCCGTCAGCAAGGGGGAGATGCCTGATCACGTGGTGGGGGAGCACATCGACCGGGACTGCAAGTCCGACCCCGCCCAGCGCAAGCGCAAGGTAGGCCTGGGGCCGGGCCTGCGCCTGGCGGGGAGCCCGAGGGGTCTGGCGGCCCAGCGCTGGCAGGGTGAGAGGAGCCGAGTCGGCTGGCTCCCCAGTGGGCACTGGCTATGTCACGTGACCAGCACAGGCCGGTGGGGCTGTAATCGGTGTGGGGGCAGGGCAGCGTCCAGGCCTGGACTGGCTGTGGATCCGCACTGGGGAGCAGCAGTGGAGCTGGGTGTGGGACGCCCAGGCCTGGAGTAGCAGGGCCTGGGGCGCGGCTGCTGTGGTAGGAGCCCTGGGGCAGCCCCGAGGGGCATCGCAAGATCCAATGGACCCGCAAGTTGGCAACGGCATCTTGTTTTGCAGCTGTCCCGAGCGAGGGCAACGCGCCAGGGAGCCGCTGCCTGGCTGCTTTTACAATAGGGGGGGACCAGTCCAGCCCGGTGGCTCTGGCCTTTGCCACGCAGGTCAGGGGGGGCCAAGTGAGCCCTTCTGGCCTGACCCCCAGGAACCGAAAAGCTGGTCCTGCCCCTTCCCCACTGGAGCACTTGGTCCCTGCCGGCCACTGGGGCTGGATTCCCCGGGGTGTGGGGCTGGGCTCTGACCCGGGCCTGGCTGCAGGACTCCGTCTACTGACTCCAGGGGCGCTGAGGGAGGCGGAGCCTGGCGGCTGCTCCTGGCCGTGTGCCGCACGGCCGCTCACTGGGCCCGTGTCGCCCGTTAGATTTTCACCAATAAGTGTCTGAAGCCCGGCTGCAAGCAGAGGGAGATGATGAAGGTGATCTGTGACCAGTGCCACGGGAACTTCTGCCTCAAGCACCGGCACCCGCTGGATCACCAGTGCGGCGGGGCCGGGCGCCCCCTCTCCAAAGCCGGGTACGGGGGAAGGGGGTGCTTCCCCAGATGGCGGGGGGGTGCCAGAGCTGTGCTCCCCTGGACCAGCGCCACCCCTTTGCCCACGCCGACCCTGCCTGGAAATGCCCCACCTGGTGCCAGGAGCCCCTTTCAGAGCGGCAGCTGCTTGGCACACAGCAGCGTGGGCCCATGGCACGTGCTGGGCCTGGTGCACCGCGAGTGGCTGCCCAGCAGCATGGCGGGTGGGGGCCCAGGGCTGGGGTTGAGCGCGCATGGGAGGGGGGCACTGCAGGGGGAGCTGTTACTGACGGCCGCGGTCTGTCGCAGGCATGCTGCCGTTGCGAGAGCCCAGACACCCTCTGTGGCAGCCGCTACCTCAAGCAGAGGCGCGTCCAGGCCAGCCGCTGGCTCCCCGGCTGCGGCGCCAAGCAGGTATGGGCATGCCCAAGGGGCTGGCATAACCCACCCTTCCTCGCCCCCAGGGCCTGCCAGGACTGGCTAGACCCAGTTGCCCCTCGAGTGGGTAGGTGGAAACCCCCCCAGGCTGGCATGTCCCCGGGTGGCAGAGACGCCAGTTACTTGGGGGGGCCCCCGAGTGCTCCGTGCACTGGCGCTAACCCTGCTCCTTTCCTGCCCAGAGGCGGCGTGATGGTGGCCCCGCAGCCCGGCAGCACCTCGCCCCCTGTCGTCGCGCTGCAGAACGGACTGGTGAGTGGCCCGGCGGGAGCTCCTCAGTCCCAGTTTGTGAGGGGCCAGGCACACACACCCTGTTTTGGAGCCGGCTCCGGCGCCCCCCTCCTGGCTAGCAGGGCTGGCGCTCGGCACCGGGGCCCGGTGTGTGCAGGGAGGTCGCACTGGCGCTCGCTGGGCTGCCTGCGCACCGGAGCCTCCCCGGAACCGCCCTGGCCAAGGCTCCTTTCTCCTCTTGCTCCATCAGGACACAGAGCCGTTGGGAAGCGCCAGCCCCTTCCCCGAGCTCGCCCTGCCAGGCCAGCGGGCGTGAGCAGCTGCTCCGGGAGCCCCGGCCCCACAGGAGGATGGGGGGGTCTGCACCCAGATGCCTTCCCTCCGACCACGTGTGACTGGCAGGGCTGCGGCTGGGCAGAGGGCTGGGGACCCACAGCACAACCTCGGGACTGGGGCTCAGCTGAGTGGGGGCGTGTCCCTCTCTCTCCAGAGCGAAGACGAGGCGCTGCAGCGAGCCCTGGAGATGTCCCTGGCAGAGTCAGCACGTGGCTCGGCACAGCCGCCCAGGTAGGGGGTGGATCGCCATGGGCGCGCTGGCCCTGCCGTAGGCCCTCGGCCCAGGGACTGTGGGCAGGGCCTGTGACGCTGAGGCTCACCGGAGAGCTGCACAGGGCACCGCTGGGGCCAGCTCCCCGGGAGGGGCCGGGGTGCGTTAACTGGCCTGGCCCCAGCTTCCTGGCCGGGGGAGGGCCCCGCTGCTGCTGGGCGGCCTGGTTCCCAAGCCGGGGGCCGTAAAAGGACCCGCTCCCCTCATGCCTGCCTCCCGGAGTCCCTGCGCTGGGCCTGCCAGTCCTACGCGCTCCCCCCGCCGCGCTGGGCTCCCTGGAGCTGCCCTGACCCGACGCTGTCTCCAGCAGCGCGCAGAGGAGGAGGACCTGGCCCTGGCGCGGGCGCTAGCCGCGAGCGAGGAGGAGTACCAGCGGCGGCAGCAGCAGCAGGTGGGCCAGGCGCCTCAGCCCTCACCCAGCCCCCCCACTCCCGGCCCTGAAAGCCGAGGCCGGACTGTTGCCCTGGGGGCGGCCTGACCCCTGGCTGGCCCCCCGCCAGCTCCGAGGGGTGGGGGGGGAGCCGAGCAGCCCTGCTGGGGGAGGCCTGTTCCCCCCGTCTCCCGGCCCCTCCGCAGGGCTGGCCCTGCGAGTGGGGCGGGGCCCTGTGGGGGAGGGTGGTGCTTGGTCACATCGCTCTGTTCCCTGGTGCAGGCCCAGAGCCGGAGTTCGAGGCCGACCGACTGCAGCATGTTCTAGGCTGGGAGCACTGGGCTGCTGGGCCCGCCCGGGCTCCGTGTTCGCCACATCGGGACCGTCTCCCGCCTGTTCCACAGCTGGAAACAACGGACCCAGCGCCGGGCGCACCTGCTCTGTCCAGCAGCGCGGGGAGATGGGGCAACAGCCACGGGCACTGGGATCACCGCTGGGCACAGCGCCTCCTTCCCCGCCGTCCTGCTGCAGGGCTGAGCGCGGGGGACCCCTGGCCCGGAGGTGGAGTGATCCAGCCAGGGCCCCCAGGACCTGCGCTCTGCCTCGGGCTGGCTGCATGCTGGGTCCCCTCCGTCCTGCTGCTCCACACACGACGGGGGGCCGGGGCCCGCTGAGCATCGTACCGAGACTGGCTGCTCCACACTGTCATTCTGGGCCCGGCTTTAGCTGGGAGAACAACCGCCCCCCCCGCAGTCAGCCATCCGCTCCCCTGGGCTTGGGCAGGGAGAGTCGGAGACTGGAAAGGGCAGGGCAGTCTCATTCCACCCTCCAGCGTGACAGCTGTGCCCACCTTAGCCAGGCCGGGCAGCCCCCAGTGCTGACTGCAGCACCTGGGCCAGGGCGCAGGCCTGCCTGGCACCTCAGCCCTGGGGGTGCCTCCCTACAGTGGGGCTGGGCCGGCTTTCCTCAGCCCCTCTTTGCTGCATGGGGGGAGGGAGCCGGCCTGAGCAGCTGCCCGTTTCCTGTGGGAACGCAGCCGCTCGGGGCGGTGATCGCTGACTGCTCTCCCTGCCTCTGCGACAGGCCCCACCCCCGGCAGCAGCTGGCCTCTGAGAAGAGTGTGGGGGGGGCACTCTGCTGGAGTCTAATCCGGAGCAGCCCCCCAGCCCTGTGAATGGAGGGACAGGGCCCGGCTGGGGGTCCAAGTGCTCCCCGGCAGACAGTGCGTGGGGTGCTTGCAGCAGACCCTGGCTACAGGCCCAGCTGCCCTCTAGTGCCCTGTGCCCCCAGGCATGGCTGCAGCCCCGGGCCTGCTCTGAGGGGCCAATGCGTGGGCGGCGGGGCCTTCCTGGGCCCTCAGCATGGGGCCGGCTGGGCAGGGAGCAGGGGCTGGGCTGGAAGGGGCTGCCTGGCTGGGAAGTGCTTGCCCAGAGGGAATAAAGTCCTACCCAGAAGCTGGGGGTCTGGCTCTGTTTGCAGGGAGGGGCCCTGGTACCAGCAGTCAGCCCATCTCCCACCCCTGTCCTGGCCTCTCTGCCAGGAGCCTTCCCCTGCTCCCGAGGGGACAGGCCCCCTGCTGCTCCCTGGGCCAGGCTGTGGTGATGGCTCCTGGCCTAGGGCCGGCAGGCTGCTGAGGTGCCCCCTTAGAGCCAGGGCTGGGCTGGTTGGAGGCTTGGGGGGTCCCAGGCAGCTCCAGGCCAAGGCTGGTGCCCCCCTTGGGACACTGCCCCTGTCACTGACGCCTTGGCCTTGGCCTGCGGGTACTGGCTGGCGCCAGCCATGAGCCCAGGGAATGCCCCAGGACAAGTTTCCTGCCGTGGGGCTGCTTGGGCCGGAAGGGGGCACAAGGTCCCAGGGTGGAGCCAGGGGAGCCAGCCTGAGCTTGGCCAGGGGAGGCGCTGGGGCTGGGCCCGGCCTGGAGATGGTGGCAGCTGTGGAAGGGAAGTTGAAGAAGCTGCCCAAGGGGCCTGTGGCACTACAGGGGGCTGCTGGGGGGGGGGCGGCGAGCAGGGGCAGCCTAGCCAGCCCTCCCCCACTGACAGGCCAAGGCTGGTGCCAAACTGGCCCTGCCCAGGTGCAGGGAAGGGCAGTGGCAGGAGGGCACCGACAGGCCCCCACACACACACACACGCAGCCCTGGATGCTTCCCCTTCCCCAGGCCCCCCGGCCCTGTGCCCTCCATCCCGGAGCGCGGCCTCCCCTTCTCGCTGGCCCCGGGGGGCCTGTCTGGCGCGGGGCAGCCGGGACCCCAGGGCGCTGCCTCAGTCCGCCCTGCGCAGCCAGCCCCAGGAGAACAGCCGGGCGGAGCTGGGGCCCAGGCGAGAAACGGGCCATGTCCTGCCCGGGGAGCGGTGCCTGGACCCGCGGCCGCCGCGTTCCCCTGGGGGTGGGGGGGCTCCCAGCAGACCGGCCTGGGCACCAGGCGAGGGGCTCCGGGCCGGCGGGAAGTAGCCGGGCTGCCCCGCTTGGGGTAACGTATCCTCGCCCCCGCCCCAAAGCGTGCTCCCCCCACGGGCCGGCCCCTGGCGCTGAGGCGCGAACCAGAGGCAGCGCCGGGCCCTGCGACTCTTCCTGCCCTGGGGGCGGCGATGCAGGAGCCTCGGAAGGTGGGTGCGCGGGCCAGGCCGGGGCTCATCTGCGGCACAGGGCGCCCCCATGGTGGGTACTTGCCGGGGGGGACTGGCCCAGCTCTGGCGGGAGGGTGTCCCCTGGGCACCACCCACGCTGCCCCATTGCTCTGCTGCCCCCCCTGTGCTGCTGCCCCGCCCCCACCTGTGGCCCTGCCAAACACCCCGCATGGTTGTCCCAGGCCAAGCTGCAGGGGTCCAGCCGGTGCCCGCAGCCGCGCCCAGCCCCACACGTGCGGAGCCAGCCCCCCGGCCCCACGTCCTGCCGCGCGTACCAGGCCCGTGCCCACGCCGAGCTCCTCCCAGGCGGGAACCCCAGAGGGTCCGGCCGCGCTGGGCTGTTTGGCTCCAACCCCATAGACCGGGGCCCGGTGGAGGGGTTGGCCTGGGCCTCTAACAGCCCCAGGGAGGGGGCGCACTGGCTGTGCCGGGAGACAGCTCGCCCTGGGCTCTGCGTCCCCGGGACGGGACGGGACGGGGGGAAGCCTTGCTCCCTCCCACGGCCAGGCCCTGCTGCTGTGTCGGCCAGAGCCCCGAGTGCGGCGCGGTGCCCCATGCTCCGCTGGCGGGCGCTGGCCCCGGGCCCCCGCGCCCCTCACACCGTGCGCCCCGCCGGCCCTGGCAGGAGCTCGCCTGCCCACCGCACCTGCAACCCGCGGCTCTTCGCTCACATGCTGTGGCTGAGCCGCTTCCGGCAGGGGCACAAGGCTGCCTTCGCGGGCGCCAGCCAAGCCCCAGGCGGCTCCCCCCGGGCCATGGGGACCCGGTGCGTCTGCCCCTGCTCCCCAGCCACTTGACACCAGCACCGCCGGACTCCTCCCTGACCCCAGCGCTCAGCGTGAGGCCTTAAGGTGCCGTGTGTGCACATGCCCAGTGCGCTGGGCCCTCATGAAGCAAGGCTTAGGGGACCGATTGCACAGCCCCCCCCGCACTCCGCAGAGTGACCAAGCCCCCTGTGCCCTCCCACTCGGCCCAGCTGTGGCGCCAGGCCAGGCAGGGGAGAGGGGGGGCAGGCCAGGGCTGTGCCCAGGCTCAGGGAGTTGAGCTTGGCACAGAGGGAGGGTTTGAGGGAGGCTAGGCACAGCAGCCTCGGCCACAGGTCATGACCCCAGGCATGGTGCCCTCAGCGGGGGCGAGGGGGTGGCTGAGGGGTGCTGCCCTGTGCCCCAGTGGCTGCGGAGGTGGGCGTGTACCCGGCCATGGAGAAGCTGGCATGCCGCACGGCTCTGCCGACTCACTGGTGCTCTACCTGAACAGCCCCGCCCAGCCTGGTGGCACCATGCCGCTGTGGGACAGCACCCAGCACGGCATCGTGAGTGGGCACCGCGCCAGCAGCCCTGCCGGGGTGTGCCGGGGGTGTGGGGCCAGGGGGCTGCAGCCAAAGGGCCCTGCCTCCCACTGCCAGGTGACGCCAGTGCAGGTCCCAGCAGCTGCCTCCAGACCCCGCGGCGAGGGCAGCGCCAGGCCCCCCCGCTCAGTGTCTCCCGGAGCACCCGGCTGGCCCCCAGCATTCCCCCCTCGCCGTCCGAGGGGGACGCGCTGCCCACAACGCCTCCGGTCTGCTGTGCTTCAAAGGCTGGCTCGGTTCCTCTGTGCTGCCTCGGAGGGGAAAGCCCCCCCCCTTCCCCTGCCTAGTCCCCTTTTCCAGTGCTGGGCGGCACGCCTCCTTGAAAAGATGGAGCCAAGCCCGGAGCTGGGCTCCCTCCTCCTTGAAAAGACCAAGCCGGAGCCTGGAGCTGGCCACCAGCAATTTACAAGATTCAGTAACAAGCAACAAATCAAATATTAAAACCCGCCTCCCTTCTGGGCCCTGCACTGGGGGGGAGCAGCTCCCCCGCCCCATGGCTGCCGGGAGCTTCATGCAGCAACACAGTGCCCCAGGGTGAGGCCAGCAGGGCTGGGAGCAAGGCTGGGAGCACCTCCCAGAATGCACTGCTCTGCCAGCGACACCCTCACCCTCCATGCCCCGGCGGGCAGGCGGCTACGGCGTGTTCCCAGGGGCTCTCCAGGCCGCACCCCAGCAGCCAGCCGCCCACTGCCCCCCGGCCCGCTCCTGCAGTGTGCCAGGAGAAGATGGGGCCTGGCGCGCCCCAAAGGGGCAGCTGGCCCTGCCTGCGCTCACGGCCCCTTCCTGGGGGCTGCCGGCTGCTTCTCGGTGCTGCTGTCCTTGCTCTCCGGGTCCGAGTCGGACGTGTCCCCCGCCTGCTGCTGCTGCCACATCCCGGCATAGACACCGCCCTTCTGCAGGAGCTCCTCATGCCTGCCGAGAGCCAGCGCTGAGGGGCTGCAGTGCCCACCCCCTGCCCTGCCTCCTGCAGCCTGCCCAGCGCCCACCCTGCTGCCCAGCCCCTGCCCTGCCCCAAGCTGCTACCCAACCCCTGCCCAGCACCCACCCTGCTGCCCAGCCCCTGCCCTGCCCTGCCTCCTGCAGCCTGCCCAGCGCCCACCCTGCTGCCCAGCCCCTGCCCTGCCCCAAGCTGCTACCCAACCCCTGCCCAGCCTTGGCCCTTGCCTACTGCAGCCACCCAGTCCCTGCCCTGGCTGCTGCACTGCCCCAGCTGCTGCCCCCTGCAGCCTGCCCTGCCCCAGAGCACTGCCCAGCCCCCATTCCTGCCCCGGGTTGTGCCCCAGTCCCAGTCCCACCCTTTCCCACAGAGGGGCTGGGCCCAGCCCAGTGCCAGCTGGCCCTGGCCATGGTGGGATGTTACCTTCCACGCTCCACGATGTGCCCCGCCTTGAGCACCAGGATCTGGTCGGCATGGATGACTGTGGAGAGCCTGGAGGCAGGGAGCGCGTTACTGAGGCATGAGACGCCGCCATGAGCTCCTAGCAGCAGCGGCGCTGTGGGGCGGGGTGGGGGGGGAGGCGGTGAAAGCCAGGGGGGCAGCGGGGCAGAGTGGGGGTGGTGAGAGCCAGAGGGGGGGGGCAGTCAGAGCCAGGCTGGGCTGTAGCTCTGCCGCTCGCACCTGCTCCCCACTGAGATCCCCACCCCCAGCAGTGGGTCCAGTCCCACATCAGCCCCTCGCCCCTCCGACATGGGCACCGTGCCCAGCGCAGACACTGCAGCCCAGACAGGCACCCCAGGGCTGCCTGCCCACACCTGTGTCCCAGCTCCCTGGCAGGCTGGTGTAGCCAGGCCCAGGGGCTCGTGGGGCGATGCTCCCCCCTTCGCAGGGCCAGCCCATGGAGCAAGGGGCAGGATCAAAGGGGCTGGCTCCATCTCGCAGGGCAGCCCAGCTCACACCATGCGTGTTTCATAGGAGGTGGGGGAGGGGACCAGTGCTGGCCCTGGTGCGGCGCTAGGGGGCGCTGTGCTGCAGGGAAGGGGGGGGCCGCAGGGGGGGTCCCCGCGGTCAGTACTGGTCCTGGTGCGGCGCTGGGGGCACAGTGTGCAGGGAACAGAGGGGGGGCCGCAGGGGGGTCCCGCGGTGAGTACTGGCCCCTGTGGCACTAGCAGCAGAACTCTGCGCCCCAGGGGTGCAGTGACAGCCCCCAGGCAATTCCCCCTCCTCCCTTGGACCTGCAGGACTCCTGCCACCCCGATCCCTGCCCCCACACAAAGCCCTGCCCAGCCCCACCTGTGGGCGACGACAATGGTGGTGCGGTTGGCGCAGACCTTGGCCAGCGACCCCTGGATGTTCCTCTCTGTCTCGGTGTCCAGCGCTGACGTGGCCTAAGGGCTGGGCTGTACCCGCCACGAGGCTGTACCCGCCACGCTGTACCCGCCCTGGGCCAGGCTGTACCCGCCACGCTGTACCCGCCCTGAGCCCGGCTGTACCCGCCACGCTGTACCCGCCCTGGGCCAGGCTGTACCCGCCACGCTGTACCCGCCCTGGGCCAGGCTGTACCCGCCACGCTCTACCCGCCCTGGGCCAGGCTGTACCCGCCACGCAGTACCCGCCCTGGGCCAGGCTGTACCCGCCACGCTGTACCCGCCCTGGGCCAGGCTGTACCCGCCACGCTGTACCCGCCCTGGGCCAGGCTGTACCCGCCACGCTGTACCCGCCCTGGGCCAGGCTGTACCCGCCACACTGTACCTGCCCTGGGCCGCAGGCTGTACCCGCCCCACGCTGTACCGGCCACACTGTACCCGCCTGGGCCAGGCTTTACCCACCACGCTGTACCTGCCACACTGTACCCGGCCTGGGCCAGGCTGTACCCGCCACACTGTACCTGCCCTGGGCCAGGCTGTACCCGCCACCACGCTGTACCCGCCACACTGTACCCGCCCTGGGCCAGGCTTTACCCACCACGCTGTACCCGCCACACTGTACCCGCCCTGGGCCAGGCTTTACCCACCACGCTGCACCTGTCCTGGGTCATGCTGTACCCACCACGCTGTACCCGCCCTGGGCCAGGCTGTACCCGCCCTGGGCCAGGCTTTACCCACCACGCTGTACCCGCCACGCTGTACCCAGCCTGGGCCAGGCTGTACCCGCCACACTGTACCCACCCTGGGCCAGGCTTTACCCACCATGCTGTACCTGCCACACTGTACCCACCCTGGGCCAGGCTTTACCCATCACGCTATACCTGCCACACTGTACCCGCCCTGGGCCAGGCTGTACCCGCCACACTGCACCCGCCCTGGGCCAGGCTGTACCCGCCACGCTGTACCCGCCCTGGGTCAGGCTGTACCCGCCACACTGTACCTGCCCTGGGCCAGGCTTTACCCACCACGCTGTACCCGTCCTGGGTCACGCTGTACCAGCCACGCTGTACCCGCCCTGTCCAGCCATGGTGCCAAGCACTGGCAGAAGCTGCCTACACTACAGCAGCTCAGCGGTGTGAGCAGGGAGGGCCCTGGCCAGCAGCTGACCCTCGCTCAGCCTGTACCCCAAGGAAGCAGGGGAAAGGGGTGAGGAGAATGGTGGGATGGCAGCAGGGGCCTTGTGAGCTGCCTGCTGCTCTGGGGGCCCCCAGGACCGGGCCCCCAGTGAGGGTGACGGCGTGGGGGGAGGGGCAGGGAGGTTGGTGTGTGGTGATGGGCTTGCAGGAGGGCAGGGAAGGGGGCCAAGGGGGCCCTGGAGGGGGAGGGAGGCTAGTTGTAGGGACAGGGTCCCTTGGGGACGGGGAGGGGAGGGGCAGTGTGGCCCCGGGGCCCCACGTTACCTCGTCCAGCAGGATGATCTGGGGGCCCTTGAGGATGGTGCGGGCGATGGCCACTCGCTGCTTCTCGCCCCCGCTCAGCTTCAGGCCTCGCTCCCCGACCTGGGTCTCGTAACCTGGGGTGCAGAGCCACACGCTGGGGCTGGCTCCCTGCTGCCAGCGCCCGGCCTGCTCCTCCCTCCGCCGCCCGGCCCCAGCGCCAGCCCTAGGGGCTCTGCTCCGGGCACCTCCCCACTGCCAGCCGTGCCCCGTGGCCTCTGCACCGGGCACCTCCCCCAGCGCCAGCCATGCCCCGTGGCCTGTGCACCGGGCACCTCCCCCACTGCCAGCCGTGCCCCGTGGCCTGTGCACCGGGCACCTCCCCCACTGCCAGCCATGCCCCGTGGCCTCTGCACTGGGCACCTCCCCCACTGCCAGCCATGCCCCATGGCCTCTGCACTGGCACCTCCCCCAGCACCAGTCGTGCTTCCTGCTTCTGTGCCAGGCACCATCCCCCAGCGCCAGCCATGCTCTGTGGCCTTTGCACCGGGCACCTCCCTCAGCACCAGCCGTGCCCCGTGGCCTCTGCACCAGGCACCTCCCTCAGCACCAGCCGTGTTTCCTGCCTCTGTGCCAGGCACCATCCTCACTGCCAGCCATGCTCTGTGGCTTTTGCACTGGGCACCTCCCCCACTGCCAGCCGTGCCCCATGGCCTGTGCTCCGGGCACCTCCCCCACTGCCAGCCGTGCCCCATGGCCTGTGCTCCGGGCACCTCCCCCACTGCCAGCCGTGCCCCGTGGCCTGTGCTCCGGGCACCTCCCCCACTGCCAGCCGTGCCCCGTGGCCTCTGGGCCTTGCTGGTGGGAGCACTAGCTGGTCAGCCCCTTGGCCCCGCGCCGGGCAGGGAGCCCTGCCCCAGAGAAGAGCTGCGCGGGGGGCTCACCCTCGGGGAAGGAGAGGATGCGGTCGTGGATGTCGGCGGCGCGGGCAGCCTGGCACACCTCTTCGTCGGAGGCGGTGGCGCGCCCGTAGCGGATGTTGTTGCAGATGGAGTCGTTGAAGAGCACCGTGTCCTGGGGCACCACGCCGATGTGGGCGCGCAGCGAGGCCTGCGTCACCTGCCGGGCAGCCCCGTCAGCGCGGGCACCGCGCCCTGGGGGCTGCTGGGCCCCGCCCTGCTCAGCCCGGCTCTGACACCGTCACCCCCGTGGCCGAGCACTCAGTCACCCCCTCCCCCCACAGCCGATGAGACGCCCCACCCCCACCCGGGGGCTGCGCTAACGGGAAGCCTTCCATCGGCCCCCTCAGCACTTGAAAGGGGACTCCCTGGGCCCCGCCCCTTCCCTGGCAGCCTTCTCCTTTGGGGCCCAATTGAAGCCAGGCTCTGCCCCCCCGGACATGGGGGAGGGTCCCACAAAGCCCCTGAGCCCCTCCCCGAGCGGAAGGCCTGGCAGGTCCCTCTAGTCCCTGGGCTGCTCCCCCCGTCACTGGGCCTGGCCTGCCCCAGCACCCTGGGGCCACCCCTGGCAGGCTGGGCCCTCTTCCCCAATGCTGCCAGGTGCCAGCAGCCCAGGACAGCGCAGGCCGGAGGGACCCAGGGCCTGGGGTGACCCTGTGACCCTGCCCCCCAGGCACCCTCCACCCTGCCCAGGGCAACCCCCGAGCTGCCCCGACCTTGGCGATGTCCTGCCCATCGATGCGGATGCAGCCGCCCCACACGTCATAGAAGCGGAAGAGCAGGCGAATGACGGTGCTTTTCCCCGAGCCGGAGGGACCCACCTGGGCGCAAAGACAAGCGAAGGTGGGGCTGGGGGGGCACAGGGTGCCATAGGGACCGGCACTACATCCCGAGGACCGAGAGCTGGTCATCTGGAGCAGCCCCCGGGGTTCCCAGGAACGGGCACCTTGGGACAGACCGGTGCCAGACATCATTCTGCAGAGCGGTGGGGCAGGGCGGGCTGGCTCCGTACGGACCGGTCCCCAGTATTGCTCTGCAGAGCGGCATGGGAGGGGGCAGGGGCAGGCTCCGTACGGACCGGTCCCCAGTACTGCTCTGCAGAGCGGCATGGGAGGGGGCAGGGGCAGGCTCCGTACGGACCGGTCCCCAGTACTGTTCTGCAGAGCGGCATGGGAGGGGGCAGGGCAGGCTCGTACGGACCGGTCCCCAGTACTGTTCTGCAGAGCGGCATGGGAGGGGGCAGGGGCAGGCTCCGTACGGACCGGTCCCCAGTACTGTTCTGCAGAGCGGCATGGGAGGGGGCAGGGGCAGGCTCCGTACGGACCGGTCCCCAGTACTGTTCTGCAGAGCGGCATGGGAGGGGGCAGGGGCAGGGCAGGCTCGACGGACCGGTCCCTATAGCCATTGGCCAATCCTGACTGCACAGATCTTGGCGCAGGGGCCCCATCTCACCAGGGCAAGGGTCTGTCCAGGCATCACTGAGAAGGAGACGTCCTGCAGGATTTCCCTCCTGGGGGCAGAGAGGAGGGTCAGTGGTGCCCCCCTCCACACAGCCTTCAGCAGGGGGCCAGGCCCTCACATGGGGGCTGTGCCCCCCACGAGCCTGGTACGCAGCCAACACGCCCCATCCTGCTGTGCACCCTCCGGACTCCCCTCATTCCCTTCGCCCCATCGCTGTGTGCTCCTCGCCCCACCCCGCACCTGCCCCATGCTCCAGCCCTACTTCACCCCACCCCCTCCCTGTACCTGCCTCACCCCATCTCTACCCACCCCGCCCTGTCCGCGCATCCCCGCCCCACGCCGCCCCGCCCCCATACCCGTCCACGTAGCTGAAGTGCACGTTCTCAAACTCGATGCGCCCCGAGCGGAAGCGAAGGTCGCCTGCGTTCACCGCGTCCTTCACCTGCCGCACAACAGAGACGTGGCCCCACCGCCCGGCCCCGCCCACCTCGGCCCTCCCGCCCAGGGGGAGCCAACGGAGCTGCCTGCACCTGGCGGGGTGACCCCCTTTCCTGTGCAGCCGAGCAGCTGATCTGCTGGGGCTGCAGCACCCGCCTCCTGGGGGAGGAACCGGGAGCAGGGGGCGTGGCAGGGGCTGGGGTGTTGCACCCTCCTAAGGGATGGGGGCAGGGCAAGGAGATTGCTCCTCTGGGGGCGGAGCTGCAGGCAGGGGCGGGCAGGGGATGGCCCCTCTGGGGGCTGAGGGTGGGGGCAGGGCAGGGGATGGCTCCTCTGGGGCAGAGCTGAGGCGGGGCAGGGCAGGGGAATGACCCCTCTGGGGCAGAGCTAGGGCAGGGGCGGGGCAGGAGTATGGCCCCTGCTGGGGGCGGAGCTAGGGCAGGGGATGGCCTCTGGGGCAGAGCTGAGGCCGGGGCAGGGCAGGGGAATAACCCCTCTGGGGGCGGAGCTAGGGCAGGGGGTGGGGCAGGAGTATGGCCCCTGCTGGGGGCGGAGCTAGGGCAGGGGGGTGGCCCCTCTGGGGATGGAGCTGGGGGCAGAGGCGTGGGTCACCCACCTCTTGTTCCTCATTGAAGAGCTCGAACATGTTTTCCATGTCGATGAAGGAACTCTGGATCATCCTGCAGGCCGAGGCGGGGCAGGTGAAGACAGGGGGCCACTTGCCCACTCAGCCCAGATGTGTCCCCCCAAATCATAGACTCTCAGAGCACTAGAACTGGGAGGGCCCTCGAGAGGCATCGAGTCCAGTCCCCAGCCTCTCGGCAGGGCCCAGCACCAGCTAGACCATCCCTGACAGGTGTGTGTCCAACCGGCTCTTCAATATCCCCAGCGATGGAGATTCCACAACCCCCCAGGCAATTTATTCCAGTGTTTCACCGCCTGACAGGCAGGACGTTTTTCCTAATGTCCAACCTAAACCTCCTGCTGCAGTTTAAGCCCCTTGCTTCTTGTTCTATCCCCAGAGGCCAAGATGAACAAGTTTTCTCCTTCCTCCTTGTGACACCCTTTTAGGTACTTGAAAACTGCTCTCACGTTCCCGCTCAGTCTGCTCTTGTCCAAACTAAACAAGCCCAATTCCTTCAGCCTTCCCTCCTAGCTCATGTTCTCTAGACCTTTCATCATTCTTGTTGCTCTTCTCTGGGCCCTCTCCAATTTCTCCACATCTTTCCTGAAATGCGGTGCCCAGAACCAGACACAAGACTCCAACTGAGGCCTAACCAGCGCAGAGTAGAGCGGAAGAATGACTTCTCGTGTCTGGCTCTCAGCACTCCTGTTCATGCAGCCCAGAGTGATGTTTGCTGTGTCACACTGTTGACTCATATTTAGCTTCTGGTCCACTATGACCCCCAGATCCCACAGTGGCTTCCCGTCCTGTGTGTGTGACACGGATTGTTCTCTCCTATGTGGAGCACTTGGCATTTGATCTATTAAACTTCATCCTGTTTTCTCCACTTTGCCCAGATCAGTTTGAATTCTGCCCCTCTCCTGCAAAGCACCCGTCACCCCTCCCAGCTTGGGACCAGCTGCAAACGTGATCAGCCGCTCTGGGCCATCCGCTAACGCACTGCACAGAGCCAGCCCCAGGACTGACCCCGGGGACCCCACTTGTGCCCTTCCAGCATGACTGCAAACCACAGAGTTCCTCTCTGGGCGCGGTCGTCCAGCCAGCTCTGCCCACACCAGGTTGCATTTCCCTAGTTTACTGATAAAAAGGTCATGTGAGACCGTATCAAACGCCTCATTAAAGCCTAGGTATACCACGTCCAACGCTTCTCCCCTAGCCACAAGGCCCGGTACCTAGCACAGAGCGAGCCGGCTGCTTTGACATGATCTGTTCTCTACAAATCCATGCTGGCTGTTCCTTTCCAGCTGTTGGCAGGTGGATTCCTTAATGACCTGCTCCCGGATCGTCCCTGGCCCAGACGTGAAACTGACTGGCCTGTCGTTTCCTGGGTCGTTCTGATTTCCCATGTTACAGACGGGCACTAGACTCGCCCCTCCCCAGTCTTCCCGAATCTCCCGACCTCCCTGACTTATGGCAACGGGGTGGGCTGATCTGTCACGTGGAGCTACCATGTTAGATGGCTGAATGACCTGATCTGGTGCAGCGGGGGCAGGGCTACCGGGCTACCTGGACCAATGGCCTGGCTGGCACATGGAGTGGGGTTACCGGGCTACCTGGACCAACGGCCTGGCTGGCACACGGGGGCGGGGCTACCGGGCTACCTGGACCAATGGCCTGGCTGGCACATGGGGCGGGGCTACCGGGCTAGCTGGACCAATGGCCTGGCTGGCACAAGGGGCGGGGCTACCAGGCTAGCCAGACCAACGGCCTGGCTGGCACACGGGGGCCGGGCTACCGGGCTAGCCGGGCCAACGGCCTGGCTGGCACACGGGGGCCGGGCTACCGGGCTAGCCGGGCCAACGGCCTGGCTGGCACACGGGGGCCGGGCTACCGGGCTAGCCGGGCCAACGGCCTGGCTGGCACACGGGGGCCGGGCTACCGGGCTAGCCGGTCCAACGGCATGGATGGCACACGGGGGTGGGGCTACCGGGCTAGCTGGTCCAATGGCCTGGCTGGCACATGGGGTGGGGCTACCGGGCTAGCTGGACCAATGGCCTGGCTGGCACATGGGGCGGGGCTACCGGGCCAATGGCCTGGCTGGCACATGGGGCGGGGCTACCAGGCTAGCTGGACCAATGGCCTGGCTGGCACAAGGGGCGGGGCTACCGAGCTAGCCTGCCCTTACCGGTAGTAGGTGCCGAACCAGTTGAGCGGTGTGTAGAGCTGGATGATGTAGGTGCCGAACAGGACGAAGTCCCCCACCTGGAAGAGAGGGGGACGACGCCCATCAGGGCAGGGGCCGGGCAGGTGCCTCTCTGGCCGGGGGCTGGCAGGGCAGAACGTGCCAGGACCTGGGGCGGGGGCTGGCCCTAGCTCACCTGGAACCTCCTCTCCGTCACCAAGTAGGCGCAGAGCAGGGAGCCCGCCAGCAGCCCCAGGCCGATGATCAGGTTCTGGGTCTGGTTGAGCAGGGCCAGCGAGGCGTTGACCTTCCACTCCGAGACCTGCCGGGGCCGGCGGGAGGGAGAGTCAGGGACCCCCAAGTCTCCCCAGCAAGAGCCGCGCCCAATGCCAGCCCACGGCAGCCCTCTCCCAGCCCCAGCTGAGTCTGCTGGCACGCCCTGGGTGCAGCTGGCTGGGGCTCTCGCCGCGCAGTGGGGCAGGCTGGGGCCCTGCTTAGCCCCCAGGGCTGCCCCGCGAGAGGCCCTCCTCACGCCCATCCCCCCGCAGGGCAGTAGAGGAGCTAGGCCCCGGTCTCCGGCACCTGGTACTTGAGGATGGCGTCATTGAATCGATTCACTTCGTAGCTCTCCGCGTTGTAGTACTTCACCTGCAACACACGGAGCCGGGCTCAGTGCTCCCGCCAGGCCCCGCCCCCACCCACCCTCGCCCATGGCTCGCCCCCCCCCGTCCTCTCGGCTCAGCATTAGCACCCACTTCCCACCCACTGCCCCCTGCTGGGCTCACATCCCTGGAGAGCCCAACCCCATCCCCGGCCGAGAACCGGCCCCTCCTGCCAGAGCCTCCCCCACACTCAGCCTGCCCCCCAGGCTGGAGCTCAGCCCCCGGAGATCTCCCCAGGCCCCTGCCCGCAGGCCGGCACCGTCTCGAAGTTGAGCAGCGAGTCCACAGCCCGGGCCTTGGCCTCGTTGTCGCGGGAGTTCATGTCCCGCCGGTACTTGGTTCTCCACTCCGTGATGATGATGGTCAGGGCTGCGGAGAGAGGCAGGTCACATCACCCCGCCCTGGCGCTCCGCCCCCCATGCCCAGCCCCACGGCCGCCGCCCGCCCCCGGCCCCGCCCCGCACGCACTCAGGTAGAGGCTCATGCAGACGAAGATGATGAGGCCGAACCAGAGGTTGAAGGCCGAGCTGAAGTAGACGATGCCGATGACGATATCAGCCACGGTGGGGAAGATGCTGAAGATGATGTAGCTGGGGGAGGGGCAGGACAGGAAGGGTCACGTCAGCCCAGGGTCACCCCACCATACCTCTGCTACCCCGCCCATTCCCCACCTCCACTGCCCCGCCCACTCCTGCCCCACCCCTCACCTCCACTGCCCCGCCCACCCCACCCCACCCACCTCACCTCTGTCACCCCACCCATTCCCCACCTCCACAGCCCCACCCATCTCACCTCCCTTGCACCACCCTCACCACCCCACCCGGGTCAGCCCGGCTCCCCCCTGCCAGGATCTCCCCGGAGGCTCAGCAGAGGACAGGCAACCCCCTGGGGGTGGGGCAGGCCCACAGGAGCCCCCCCAGTACCTCAGCAGGCTGTTGACGCTGCTGGTGCCCCGGTCCACGCTGCGCAGCACCTCGCCCGTCCGGCGCCCCAGGTGCCAGCGCAGGGACAGGCCGTGCAGGTGGGCGAAGAGACGCACCTGCACCTGCCGGTTGGTGAACTGCTGCACCCGGATCCACAGGAAGGTCCGCAGGTTGCTGACGAAGCCCGTGGAGCCTGGGGGCCGACACAAGACGTATCAGCAGAGACCTCCGACCTGCTGCTCCACGCTGGTACGCACGGGGCCCGCGGGCAGGGGGCACAGACAGGGCGGGTACGCACGGGGCCCGCGGGCGGGGAGCACAGCCGGGGCGCGTATGCACGGGGCCCGCGGGTGGGGGGCACGGCCGGGGCGGGTACGCACGGGGCCTGTGGGTGGGGGGCCTGGACGGGGCGGGTACGCACGGGGCCCGTGGGCAGGGGGCACGCGGGCGGGGGGCAAGGCCGGGGCGGGTACGCACGGGGCCCGCGGGCTGGGGGCACGGCCGGGGCAGGTACGCACGGGGCCCGCAGGCGGGGGGCACAGCCGGGGCGGGTACACACGGGGCCCACGGGTGGGGGCATAGACGGGGCGGGTACGCACAGGGCCTGCGGGCGGGGGGTACGGCCGGGGCGGGTACGCATGGGGCCTGTGGGCAGAGGAGCCCCCAGGGGAGCAGGGTCCTACCCAGGGGCTGGCAGGGCTGGGCACTGGCTGGCTAATCTGCTTCCCCAGCCCCTCTGCTGCCCTCCACTCTTCTCCACCTCTGTACCCAGGCCCCACCCGGCCCCTCCAGGCAAGACCCAGAGAGACCCCGCTCGGCCCCCTGCCAGGCCCAGCCCCGGCCCAGGGTCAGCGCTGTCGAAGGGGGCCCAGGCCCCAGCCATTAGCTCTGCCAGACCCAGCCCAGCCATGTCCAGCCAGGGGCCTAGGAGTGATCCGTGTGCAAGGTGTGGTTCGCTGCTCTCCCAGGGAGCAGCATTTCTCCAGCCCCCCCAGCCCAGCCCCACCCCCTGCCCCAGGGCTCATGCCCAGCCCGGAGCCCCCCGCCCCACCAGGTCCTACCGGCGCCTCCGCCCTGAAAGAACTTGAGGAGCACGTAGATGCAGATGGTCCAGGCGAGCGTGTGCCAGGCAGCCCCCTCGGTCAGCTCGTTCACTGGGGATGGGAGACCCAAATCAGCATGGGGGCAGGGGGAGGGCCAACAGCACTGCCCTGCACCCAGGCACCCAACCCCCGTGCTGCCCCTCCTCCACATGAGCCATCTGCAGCCCCCCGCCTCCCCCGACACTGCCCTGCAGCTCCCTGGGATCCGCCTGCCCCCACCACAGCGAGCTAACGCGGCCCCCGAAATGCAGCCTCATCTGGGTGGGCAGGTGACTCCTGGGCCCCTCCACCCGACGGCAGGGGGGCAGGACAAAGGGGACCCCGGTGCCCTGGGGAGAGCCCTGGGCCGAGCTGGAAACACAAGTGGGGGGCCTGGCAGCTCAGGCTGAGCTCCAGGCAGGCGGGGCCTGCCATGGGTGGGCAAAGCTACTGAGACTGGGGCAGGGAGGGCACCCAGTGGGGTAGCTGTGGGGGGCTGAATCCTCCCAGCCAGGCACCAGCTTTTCACTGGGGTCCCAGCTCAGCGCCTGGGGCAGCGAATCATTACAGGGAAGGGACCGGGGCAGGAGAGCCAGCCGCTCGCCCCCCTGCCCCGAGCCGACCGCTCCCAACCAACCGCTCCCAGACAAGGGCGCTGGCTCCAGGCGCTCATCATGCTTGGGGCAGGGTGGAGGCAGCAGAGCCCAGACCTATGGCAGGCTGAGACCCCTGTGCAGCCTGGCCCTCACTCTGTGGCTGCGCCCCATCCCCGAGGGGCCGCAGCGCGGTGCCGGGGGAGGGTCCCTGTGCAAACGCCCCCCCCGCGGGGCTCACCGATGTTCCTGTAGTAGATGGGCACGAAGACGTTGATGACGCGCTCCAGCCCCATCAGCACCATGCAGAACAGCACCAGGCTCTGCAGCGGCCGGCTGCCCCGCGGCCACACGTACTGCGCCAGCAGCCGCAGCTTCCGGCCCAAGCCCTGCCAGGTGGAGCGGGCCCCGCCGTCGCCTGGCAGCAGGGGCTGAGACGCAGAAAGGGGTGAGGAGGGGCTGAGCCCTGGGGATCTGTCCCCCTCCCAGCCACAGAGCCAAGCCAGCCCCTAAGGAAATCCCGTTGGGCATGGGGGGAACCTGGCACCGGGGCGAGGGGGGAAGCGGTGACCCTGTAGCAGTGGGTGACCTGGGACTGGGGTGACTGTCCTGCTGCTCACATGGGGTCCCCGGGGCACTTGGGCTCGTGGGAGGGCAGAGAGACGAGGGACCCGCACGAGCGCACGTGCTGGGCAGTGGGACCTGGCCCCTGGTGCTGATCCCGCAGCGCCTGGGGCAGGAAGCCAGAGCCCAGCCGCCCTCTGTGCCATGCCGTAGTGACCCGCAGGCAGCTGGCCGAGGCGCAGGGAGCCGGGTGCCTCGGGCCTGGCTGCTCACAGCCCCTGCCACAGGCCAGGGCAGCAGGGCGGGAGTCAGGCTGTGGGGCTAGCAGCTCCATCCACTGGCAGATCCGCTCCTCGGTGGAGCCCCTTCGGCCCTGGCCCGTGGGGGGTGCTGGGCCGCAGAGAGCGAATGCCAGGGAGGTGGGCCCTGCGGTAGCAGGATCGGGGCCCTGGCTGCCTCCCCCCGGCTCTGGTTGCTGCGGTCCCAGGCGTGACAGGCGAGGGCGGAGGGAGCCCTTCTCGGCCCAGGCACAGCGAGCGCCAGGCCCAAGGACGCGTCCCCCCGCGAGGCAAGCCCTGGGCCCAGGCAGAACACCCCCTTGGCGCCTTCTCCCTACTCAGAGCTGCCCAGGGCCCCGGGGGCTGGCGCGTGCCCCTGCAGACAGCTGCCTTCCTGCCGTGGGCTCCAGGGGCTGCTCGGGAGCCAGCGGGACCGACTGGCTGGCAGGGTGTGGGCCTGGGCCGGGTTCTGGCTGCAGAGCGGACACTGGGTCGGCCTCCCCTCCGAGCAGTGGGGTGGGCGCCTGTCTGGCTTGGCAATGGGGCGTGAAGCGTGTCTGAACTGGCACACCTGACGGGCTGGACTCCCTGGCCCTGGGGCCCCTCCAGGCCGGGCCCCCTAGGCAAGGGGCAGACAGCAATGAGTCCGGGCCCAGGGATCTGGGCTGGAGAGCAGGGTTACAGCTCTGCTCCCTGGGCCCCCCAGCCACGCTGCTACCAGGGAGAGCTCGTCTGGGCGGGGGCAGGGTCCCCGGGCTCCCCGATGCGGGAACAGGCCAAAGGCAGGCGCCACTGACACAGAGCCCTGCAGCCACCGGGGCTGTCCTCACCTTGTGCCGCACGACAGCTGCGCTGAGGAAACCCCAGTGGCTGCCTCGGTTTCCCTGGGCCCTGCACCAATCCAAATGGGATGGGGATTTGGGGTGAGGGAGGCTCTCCGTACGCTGAGCCCGGAGGGGAGGTGACCAGGCGAGGAGGGGCCTGCCGGGGGTGAGTCAGTCTCGCTGGCTTGCGGTGGGGGTGGGGGGGGCCCTGGCTCTGGGCCCCTCTCCCCAAGAAGGGTTGTATTGCCCCAGGCACTGTCATGGCAACGCCCCTCCCCCTACAGCCCCCCAGACCTGCGTGGGCCGGGGGCACCCACCTGCCGGTTCTCCACATCGCGCTCGTCCTCATTCACCAGCAGCATGTAGGGCCTGGGCGGCAGCCCCGGCGCCTTCATCCCCAGCACGAAGAGGGCGAAGGTGCCGAGGTAACGCAGCAGCCACAGACTGAACTGCACCTGCCAGGGAGCCTGGGGTCAGCCGCCGCCCCGCCGATCCCAGCGCCCCGGCCGCAGCCCTCGGGCCCGGGGTCAGCCGCCGCCCCGCCGATCCCAGCGCCCCGGCCGCAGTCCTCGGGCCTGGGGTCAGCCGCCGCCCCGCCGATCCCAGCGCCCCGGCCGAGCAGGGCCCCAGAGGTGGAGAGGGCAGGGCGCTTTGTGGGCTGGGTGGCACCTGCCTGGCTCCTGGGCTCCAGCCACAGAGGCAGGGCAAGGATCGGGGCAGAGGCTGCGGTCCGAGCCGGCTCCGGAGAGGCAGCAGCAGGGCCAGCCGGCGGGAGACGGAGCCCAAACAGACCCTGCTGCTGGCCAGTCGGAGCCTGCTCCCCTGAGCCGACCCCCGGGGAAAGGCCCGCTGCCAGTGCAGCGTGAGCATCTCCCACCTGGGGTCGCGCCCACGTGGCGGAGCTCAGGCCCAGAGATTAATTGGTACCTGGCAGCAGCCTCCTGCCCGTCGCCTCCCGCGCAGGGCTGCTGGCTCCCAGGCCACTGGGTCTGGCGGGGAAGCTGTGGCAGGCCCAGCGGGGGCTGGAAGGGGCGGGAGCAGCCCCCCCGGCCTCTCCCTCTGATGGGTTAAACACCGTGGCAGCCCCCCATTAACCAATTCAAGGGGGCTTACACCCCAGTGGGGAACGGGGGCCCGCTCCCCTCCTGCCAGTCTCTCCCCTGTCCAGCGGGGTCCGGGCCGCTGGGCAGTCACCTCCCTCCCAGCACTGGGGGGTCCCATGGGGGCAGCGTGGGCCCCCTGGCCTGGCAACCAGCCCCCGAGCACCCCACAGCAGGGGCTCCGGGGCTGCCAGGCGAAGGGAGCCGGGTCCCACCCAGAAGGAGCTGTGGGGATGAAGGACCCTGAGTTGACATATCAGGAGCTGGGTCGAAGGGGGGTGTCTGGCTGGGGGGGGCTGTATCTAAAGCTCCCGGGAGCTCCCCCCATCTGCACAGTGGGACCAAAGAGGGATGGGGACAGACATCCCGACCCACAGCGGGGGGCAAGGCCCGGGGGGGCAGGGAGCACCCGAGGGCCCCCTGCCAGCCTGTGCCTCTGGGCCCATAGCAGGATGGGCTCCCTGTGCGGAAGGGGGCCCCACATCCAGCCCCAGGGACGCAGAGCACAGCCCCCCTTGGCACAGGCCTCTGCCAGTGACTCAGCACAACAAGCCAGCAGGGGCCTGCCCCACGTGTGGCCCCACGTGCCTGCACTGCCAGCTCCGCCCCCCGTGACTCAGCAGGCACCCAGGCCGGCAGCAGAGGCCCGAAGTGGGGGGAGCAGAGGTCCGGGGCTGCCTCTCCCCCAGGCACCGGCCGGCTGGGTAAACGCTCGGGGGGCGGGGCTGGGGGATTCCCACAAGGCAGCACGGCCGACCAACCGCCCCACGGGGAGATGGCTCCGTGGGGAGGGCCGGGGCCCTGGCACACGCCAGTCCGAGCCGGGCCCAGGGCGGGGGCTGGGCTAAGGGCAACAGCCCACGGGCGCTAGTGCCGCCCCCAGCTGGCAGGTACGGGCACGCCGGCCCTATGCTGCCGTGCACAGCTCTCGGGGGCCAGCGGAGCCCAGCCCCCTGCTCTCCCCGCAGGATGGGGCAGGTCCCAAGGAAGCTGGCCTGGTAGACCAGGGCTCCTTTGACTCAGCCCCAGCCCCGGGCCAGACGGGCAGAGGGGCTGGCCCAGCCCCAGCGCTGTGCACAGGGCAGGGGGGGCTATCGCTGGGCTAACAGGGCTTCACCCCCCAGCACGGTGGCCCAAACCCGCTCCGGCGCCCGGACCCACCAAAGCCCCCCCCACCTACCTGCCGAGGGGTGTCAGCCAGGGACCACCACCAGAGCGGGCTGCGCCAGGACACCAGGGCCAGGTTCTCGGCGGCGAAGGCCAGCGCCCAGAAGAGCAGCAGGACGGTGCCGTGGCCCCGGGTGCGGTCCTGGGCCAGCACGCGGGTGCGCTCCAGCTGCAGGAGGCCGAGGGCACCGGCCCAGGCGGCGGGCGAGAGGCAGCCGTAGAGCAGGACATACCCGGGCAGTGGCTCCGCGGCCAGCGCCTGCCACAGCAGCGCGCCCAGCGGCTCCAGCGCCAGCACCAGCGAGAGCAGCAGCTGCCCGCGGTAGAGGCGGGAGCGGGGCACGTGCTTGGGCTCCATGGCCCGGCCGAAGCGGGCGTAGCAGGCCAGCTGCAGGGCGCCCAGCAGCAGGCAGACGCTCAGCAGCACCGTGGGCACCAGCGTGAAGTAGAAGCAGGGGGAGAGGCCCTGCTGCGTCCAGGCCTGGGCCACGGAGCCGTTGCCCTCGCAGTAGCTCCCCAGCGCCCCCATCCTGCTGGGCGAGAGGCTGTGGAGACAACGGCACAGACAGCAGCTCAGCGGGGGCTGGGACCGTCACGCGCCAACCTGCCACCCGCCCGCCCGCCACGCGCCAGCCCGCTAGGCGCCAGCCCATCAGGCACCATCACCCCAGGTGCCAGCCCACCAGCCCACCAGGCACCATCACCCCAGGTGCCAGCCCACCAGCCCGCCACGCGCCAGTCCACACCACCAGGAAACAGAGCCCACTGCCACACGCCAGCCCACCAGGCACCAACACCCCCACCGCCACACGCTAGCGCTGCCCGCCAGGCACCAAGCCAGCCTGACACGCCTGTGCACAGACATGCCTTTGAGCGCCTATGCCCCAAGGTCTGCAAATACACACAACAGCTGTGCACAGACACGTGTGTGATCACCCAGGCACTGAAATCCGCAAACACGCTGGTGGCTGTGCACAGATGCACACGTGAGCACCCCCACAACCAGGTGTGCAAATACACACTGACCCCTGCACAGGCACACGAGTGTGGGAATACACGCCTGCACTGATGGGTGCAAATACACACAATCACAGTTGTGAGCAGACACGAGTGTGAGCTCCTGCACGCACAGATCCTCTACCCCACGTAGGGTTCCTACCACGCTCATCACCCCAGCAACCCAGCCCTGAGGAAGACCAGCTCCGCCAGGAGTGGGATGCGAACGTGGGCGTGCACAGCACGACGCATTAGCAACTCCGTGCTGCAACCACTCAGCCACCTTGTCTGCCAGCTGTGCGAACGCTCCCACGGACGTGCAAACGCTCCCACGGACGTGCAAACGCTCCCACGGACGTGCAAACACAGACCACATGCCCCCAGGCCAGTCTGCACACACCCTCCCAGGTTCAGCTCCCCAAGGCAGTGCCCTGGTACGTGCAGAGAGAGGTTCTCTGTAACGCCCCCGCGCCTGCCCTGCTTCTGGCAGAGATCCTGGCCTGGGCCCATCTGCGATTCCCAGCACTGGTCTGCACCTGCCCCCCCTCCGACCCTGCTGGGACAAAAGCGGGGGGCAGGGAAGCAGAAGGGTGGGGCACTTTGGACGGATGCCTGGCATGCCCCTCGGGGGGCTATAAACCAGCACGACCGCGTCGGGGACGAGCTGAGTGCTTCGAGCTCCAGGCCAGGAACTTCTCTGAGGCCAAGGCTGGGCAGCGGCCACTGGTCCAAGGGCTGCAGCCAGGCCCAGACCACACTCGCCACGCCGGGTAGAAGCTGTGTTCTGCCAGCGCAGCCGTGCTGCCCGCTGGGTACCCAGACCCTGCTCTCTGCCCCGCTCCCCCTGGGGCCAGTCCCTTGGAGCGACGCCATGTGGTTTCAAACGCACCCCGATCCCTCGCTGGGTAGTCGCACGGCCAGGCGGGAGAACGCCCCCGGAAGGATCAGAAGCGGTTTGGGGTGTCTGTCTCCATTCCAAGCGTGCTGATTCCAGTCTCTGCGCAGAGGTTGAAGGGCGCGGTGTCACCTTCTGACTCTTTCTGATTGCAAATATTTGCACTGTTAAACAGAATGAATATTTTCAACCCCCCCCCAGCAGTGCAGTGCAGGGCAGTTTCCAAAGGGAGCCGGGTTTGTTCTGTCACTACTCTCTGAACCCAGCCCATGCAAACCTTCAGCACCAACAAGGCCACTCAGTCCTACTCCTTGCTCAGCCAGTGGCCAGGGCAAACACGCTGTTTACATTTCTGGGAGGTAATGTTGCCTGCTACTTTGCAACGGCCTGAGAGCGACGCCGGGGCTGGCGCCTCTGTAGCCGGGTCCTCCCCCCGGCGGACTGCCCCTTCTTGTTTACGTGCCACCCAACGCTTGCAATAAGAATGCGACGAAGGGGCCGTGGGCACTGGGGCTCTGTGTTGTCACTGGAATCAAAACATCTGAAAACGTAGAACCCCCCCAGCAGTCGGATTGGATCTGTGACTCACGCGCAGGCCGAGCTGGGGGGGGGGGCAGCCCGCAGGCTGCAGCAGCTAGTGCGGAGGGCAGCCGGCAGCCACGCGCGGAAGAGTGCACCCGCCACCCAGGGACACGAGCACACGCCGGCCTGGCCTGCCCTGGGGGCAGAGGAAAAGCAGCTTGCCCTCATGCGGGGGGCTATGCCCGTGGTCCCTCCCTGCACACCATGAGGTGCCCTGTGGTCACCGTGCCCCCGGGATGGGTGGGCACCACGGGGTAGCACCAGACGGGCCCCAGGGCCCGTGGCCAGGCTCAGTCACACCCTGGGAAGAGCCGTGGCTGCAGGACGCCCAGCCTCAGTGATCAGGGGTGTCAGAGCTGTGATCCCCAGGTGTGACGTAGTGGGGGTATCTGGCTAGTTCCTATGCTGGCTCTGTGGTAATCCCCAATGGCTGCCATCGGTACCACAGCCCAGAAGGATGAGTCATTATGCTAAGAGGGTCTCTCAACCTGTCTGACCAGCTACCCCCCAGGGAGAGAGACAAAGGAAGGGGGAATGCTGCCCTGGCTGGGGGCAGGGCTGGAAGAGGAGTTAGTTTCTGTCTGGGATCATGGAGGAACCAGCCTAAGCCAGGGGCTGGGATTTAGGGCCCAGTCTCCCCATCTCAAGGGGGGCTGAGGCATCCTAGACCTGCCCTGTAACCAGATTACATTGGTGCTGTGCTGTGCTGTGCTGTATCCTGGAGAAGGAATAAACTCCCTCCATTCTACTGGCTGGTGGAGTCTGTTCGTGCCATTACGGGGGTGCAGGAGTCAGGGGACCCCAACGCGTCGTCACACCAGGGCCCTTGCTCCACCCTGCCCCAGCGGGACCCGAGCGGGCAGAGGGCCAAGGCTGCGTGCCCTGAGCCGGGGGGGGGCCCGGACACCCCAGTTCCCCCCTCCCCTTCCCTCCCTTCACAGCCAGGAGTCCTGGCAACTTCCAGGGGCCAAACTGAGCAGCTGCCACCTGACCCCCCACCCTCCCGCCCTGCAACCCCAACCCCATGGGAGAGCAGCCCCTCCGCCCCACAACCCCCAGCCCCACTGGGGAGCAGCCCCACCCTGCAACCCCAGCCCCATGGGGAGCAGCCCCCTCCCACCCTGCAACCCCCAGCCCCATAGGGGAAGCAGCCCCCGCCCCCGCAACCCCAGCCCCATGGGAGAGCAGCCCCCCGCCCTGCAACCCCCAGCCCCATGGGGAGCAGCCCCCGCCCGCAACCTCCCAGCCCCATGGGGGGAGCAGCCCCTCCCACCCTGCAACCCCAGCCCCATGGAGAGCAGCCCCCCCGCCCTGCAACCCCCAGCCCCATGGGGAGCAGCCCCGCGCCACAGCCCCCAGCCCCATGGGGGGAGCAGCCCCCCCGCGCCACAGCCCCCAGCCCCATGGGGAGCAGCCCCTTGCCCTCACCTGCCCGGCTCCGGCCCGGCCTGGGTGCGCGCACCATGCTGCAGCCCGGCCGGCTCCCGCGGGGTCCTAGTGCCCGCCCTGTACCGCCCGGCGCATGCAGCCCCGGGTGCTCCAAGCTCCCCTCCCCGGCCCCCTACGCCCTGCCTGCTGCTCAGACACCCCACGGCCCGACCCCAGGACAACGTCCCTCATCTCAGATCCCACCGAGCCGCCAATAGCCCCACACTGCACCCCAGGGACCCGCCCCACAGCCCCCCAGACCAGACACTAGCCCAGGCCCCCCACCCTGGGACCCAGAGACCTGCCCCAGCCAGACCCCACCCTGGGACCAGGCACCAAACTCTGACCTTGATGGGAAGGACTCATAAGCCTCCCTCCCCCCAGCATTTCCTGGCACTCAGCCTAGGACAGGCACGGCAGAGGACTGGGGGGGGCAGCAGGGCCCCCGCAGGGCAGGGAGTTGGGGGGGTGGCAGCAGGGCCCCAGAGCAGGGGGTGGGGGTGGCAGCAGGGGGGCACTCATGCCGGCTCCGAGCCCCCCCTCTGCAGCAGGCCCCATGCCCATGGAGCTGCATCCCATCCCCGACGGAGGCTGGGCCCGGGTGCGTGGGCAGGAGGGGAGGGGTCTGGTGGGGACCAAGAGGGCTCTCGGGGTGCTTGGAGCATCGGGATGTCTCCTCACCTTGGCCCAGCTCCCTGGCTGGTTCCCCCTTTGCAGCCTCTGAGATCTTCATGCAGGCCGAGCCCGGCTGACCCCCAGGCCTGTGGGAGGGAGCTCTGGGCTGGCACATCTGGGCACGGAGCAGCCAATGGCCAGAGCGGGCCAGGAGGGACTGAATGGGCCAGGATGGAATGGTCTTGTCTCCGCCTCCCAGGCGACCCAGCTGGGCCCAGGGACAACCACCCGCCTGGCGCTGGCTGCGAGGCCCCAGGACGGTACACGCCTCCCTGGGTCTGTCACGGGGGCGCTCGCTGCCAGAGCCCACGGGTGAGCAGGGGGCTGCAGGGTCCTGCCCCAGGAGCGGGGAAGCCACGTGGCTCCCCCTGGAGGGACAGCGAGACCCTCAGGGGCCCAGCCCAGCATCAGGGCTTCCCAGTGCCCAGCCCCGGCCCCGGCTGGGGAGCCCATGCACGCTGGGAACATGATGGTGACGAGGCTCCTGCCAGGCTGGCTCCCTGGGGGGGTTGCTGCAGCCCGGGGATGCTGGGGGCCAGCGCCGAAGGCTGGGGGGTTGCGCTCATGTGGGCTCGGGGTGGTCCCACTGAGGGCAGGCTCCTGCTGGCAGCCCCACTGGGGTCTCCCTGCCGATGGAGGGTGGGGGCAGGACGTTCCCCTGCCTGCGAAGCAGCCTCCTCTCCAAGCCCGTTTCAAGGGCATCAGGGCGCCAGGCAAGGTCATAGAATCATAGAACCATAGAGCTGGAAGAGACCTCAGAAAGTCATCAAGTCCAGCCCCCTGCTCTAGGCAGGACCAATCCCAACTAAATCAACCTGGCCAGGGCCTTGTCAAGCCGAGACTTAAACACCTCTAGGGATGGAGACTCCACTACTTCCCTAGGGAACCCAGCCCAGTGCTTCCCCACCCTCCTAGGGAAATAGTTTTTCCTAATATCCAACCTGGACCTCCCCCACTGCAACTTAAGCCCATTGCTCCTTGTTCTGCCATCTGCCCCCACTGAGAACAGCCTCTCTCCATCCTCTTTGGAACCCCCTTCCGGAAGTTGAAGGCTGCTCTCAAATCCCCCCTCACGCTTCGCTTCTGCAGACTAACCAGACCCAACTCCCTCAGCCTCTCCTCATAGGTCATGTGCTCCAGCCCCCGCATCATTTTGGTTGCCCTCCACTGAACCCTCTCCAATGCGTCCACATCCTTTGTGTAGTGGGGGGCCCAGAACTGGACACAATACTCCAGATGTGGCCTCACCAGAGCCGAATAAAGGGGAATAATGACATCTCTGGATCTGCTGGCAATGCTCCTCTTAATGCACCCTAATATTCTATTAGCCTTCTTGGCTACAAGGGCACACTGTTGACTCATATCCAGCTTCTCATCCACTGTAACCCCCAGGTCCTTTTCTGCAGAACTACTACCTAACTGGTTGGTCCCCAGCTTGTAACTATGCTTGGGATTCTTCCGTCCCAAGTGCAGGACTCTGCACTTGTCCTTGTTGAACTTCATCAGATTTCTTGTGGCCCAATCCTCCAATTTGTCTAAGTCACTCTGGACCCTATCTCTGCCCTCAAGCGTATCTACCTCTCCCCCTAGCTTAGTGTCATCCGCAAACTTGCTGAGGGCGCAATCCATCCCTTCATCCAGGTCATTAATAAAGATGTTGAACAAAACCGGTCCTAGAACCGAACCTTGGAGCACTCCGCTAGAAACCGACCGCCATCCTGACATCGAGCTGTTGCTCACTACCCGCTGGGCCCGGCCTTCTAGCCATCTTTCTATCCATCTTACCATCCATTTATCCAATCCACATTCCCTTAACTTGCTGGCAAGAATATTGTGGGAGACCGTATCAAAAGCCTTGCTAAAGTCAAGGTATATCACATCCACTGACTTTCCCACGTCCACAGAGCCAGTTACCTCATCATAGAAGCTAATCAGATTGGTCAGGCACAACTTTCCCTTTGTGAATCCATGCTGACTATTCCTAATCACTTTCCTCTCTTCCAAGTGCTTCAAAATGGATTCCTTAAGGATCCCTTCCATGATTTTTCCAGGAACCGAGGTAAGACTGACCGGCCTATAGTTCCCTGGATCGTCCTTCTTCCCTTTTTTGAAGATGGGCACTACATTTGCCTTTTTCCAATCATCCGGGATCTCTCCCGATCTCCATGAGTTTTCAAAGGTAATGGCCAAAGGCTCCTCAACTCCCTCAGTACCCTCGGATGCATTAAGTCCGGACCCATGGATTTGTGTACGTTTAGCTTTTCTAAATAGTTCCTAACGTGTTCTTTCCCCACCACAGGCTGTCCATCTTCATCCCATCTTGCATCACTTAGCACATTAGTCCGGGAGCCCACCTTGTCCGTGAAGACAGAGGCAAAGAAAGCATTGAGTACTTCAGCTTTCCC
This sequence comes from Rafetus swinhoei, assembly GCA_019425775.1. NCBI lineage: Eukaryota > Metazoa > Chordata > Testudines > Trionychidae > Rafetus > Rafetus swinhoei. The sequence continues at coordinate 1,488,052 of CM033439.1, read as the reverse complement.
CACAGGTGGGTTTGTCCAGGCCTGGCCCAGAGCAGCGGCCTCTGCTCCCAGCGTCTGAGCGGTGAACTCAGCCAGCTCCACTCCGGGGCTCGCTGGGTGTGGGGGGGTCTCCTCGGCCCCCCCAGCCCTTTTCCCAGACTGCTCCCAAAGGCTCCAGGCAGCCTGTGGCCTGGGGCAGTGGGGAGACAACACACGGCAGAGCCTGGGCCCTGCCCAGCACTGCTGGTGCAAAGCTCACGGCAGCTCGTAACTGAGCCTCACAACCCACTGGGCTGCCAGGATGGGGAAACTGAGGCAGGGAGCTCGAGGAAGGGGGCCAGTCTCAGCCAGCAAGCCAGTGGCAGAGCCAGGAACAGAACTGTGTCCCCCCCCCCACCCTGTGCTGCAACCTTTAGAGACCCCTCCTCTCCCAGAGCTGGGAAGAGAATCCAGGAGTCCTGGCCCCAAGCCCACCCCCCCCACAGACCCACCTCCCCAGCTGCTTGGGAGCGAGGTGGGGGGAGGGGGCTGATCCCCTTTGTGCCCATTCACACCAAGCTGCCCTCATCCCCCTCGCCAAGGCCTCCCAGCTGTGCTGGTGTGGGACAGGCTGGTGCCCAGGGCCCCGAGGGAGGCAGCAGCCCTGGGCAGGCACAGCAGGGGACAGCGGCAGAGCACGTTGGGAGACTTCTGGCCACAGCATGGCAGGACGGGGCAGAGGCGGGACGTCACCCTAAGCCTCATGGGCAAGCATTTAACAAGGGCCCCCTGGAGAACCCGGCCACCCCTCGCTGCTCTACCCACTAGGCACCACTCCCTACTCAGCCTGGCTCTTTCCAGATGTGTAGGCAATTTGCCCCAGTTCAGGGGTGGCAAAGCAGGGCCCTTGTGCCAGCACCCTGTCGGCAGAGGGCAGAGCCAGGGCCAGGCAGTGGCAGGTTCAGGGTGGCAGGGCCGGGGGGCAGGTTCAGGCCGTGGCAGGGCCAGGCAGTGGCAGGGCCAGGGGGGCAGGGTCAGGCAGTGGCAGGGCCGGGGGGCAGGGGCAGGCAGTAGCAGGGCCAGGGGGCAGGCAGTAGCAGGGCCAGGGGCAGGGGCAGGCAGTGGCAGGGCCAGGGGCAGGCAGTGGCAGGGCCAGGGGCAGGGGCAGGCAGCAGTGGCCAGGGGCAGGGGCAGGCAGTAGCAGGGCCGGGGGGCAGGGGCAGGCAGTGGCAGGGCCAGGGGCAGGCAGTGGCAGCCAGGGCAGGGGCAGGCTCGGAGGATGGGTGAGCAGGGAGCCTCCCAGCCCTGGCCCCTTCCTGTCCTGTCCAGGGCACCAGCAGTCACCCAGGGAGCCAAACCTGACCGGGGGAAGGGCTCCAGGGGAAGCCGCTCCCCCCCAGCTCCGTCCATCACAGCCACTCGGGCGCAGCACTAGCCCACCCAGCCACGGACCCTCCTGGAGGAAGGGCGCCCAGGGCAGGAGGCCTCCAGCCGCCCACCGGGCTCTGTGCCAGGCTCTGTTTAGCCGCCCTGCCCAGCGCGGCGCCAGCTGTGTCCTGTTGAGGGACAAGGGAGGCCGGTTGCTAAGCAGGCTCCATGTGCCAGGCAGCCGCGACAGCGACTGGGGAATCCTCCGGCGCCGGGGCGAGACGAGCACAGGTCCTGGCGCCACCTGGAAGCGAGGGAGACGTCCAGCCGCAGGGCCCGGCGCTCCCCTCCCTGGGAACAGGGCCGTCAGCCGCGATACAGAGCGTGACCGGCCCCAGCCTGGTCTCTCCGCCCGCGCCGTGATCGGAGTCAGACGGCAGTGTCTGCGGCCCCGGGGCCCTTTGCCACGGCGCTCACCCCAGGCGGGGCAGGCGGGGACTGGGCCTTGCGGGTGCACGTGCCGCTGGAGTGCGCGCTGGCCCCGGGACACCCCACCACAGGGAAGGGACGGTCCCCATGGTGTCAGGGACTGGCAATGGGCGCTGGAGACGCCCACCCACCTGAGTAGCCTTCCTGGCAGAGCCCAGAGCACGTGGGCCTGGCTGGTGACTTGCCCGGGAGGGCTCATGGGACCAGACCCCCTGCACTTTCCCACAGCAGGGACCAGGGGAGCCCCGCCCCAGGGCAGGCGTAAGGGGCCCTGGCAGCTCCTCTGGCCCGATGCCAAGGGGTGCGTTCGCACAAAGGGGCCGGGGTCCGAGCCGGAGACGAGCCTGGAGCCAGCCGTTTGCTCCGTTGCTGCTGCACGCCGGCACCAAGGGCTGGGCATTGGGTCCGTTAACCTAACTCCCCTCGCCTTCCGGCCGGGCACCCAGGGGGAGAGCGGAGATACTGAGCGTGGTGGCTCCGTGGGGACGGGCAGCTCCAGTCGCTGGGGGGGTGGGGTGGGAGGGTCCGGCCGTGAGCCGGGTGCAAGAGTGGTGCTCAGGCTGGCTGGGCTGGTGCTCTCTCGGGAGGACCCCAGGCAGGGGCAGCCCTGTCTGAGCCTAGACGGGCTGCACGGGGTCCCACTAGAGCCCCCCTGGTTTGCACAGGGTGTCATGTTACTGAATTCTAGGAAGCAGCCAGGTCACTGCTACACCCATGGGGGGGTGTTGGCCCCAAAAGTGGCACAAAGGGGGCCATGTGAGGGGTCAAATAGAAGCTGACTTTCTTCTGATTCCATAGATGCGATTCATGTGATTGTAGAATGGCTGTGGGTGAAGTTATAAGCATGTACTTTGTGTGGATACAAAATCTTCCTCTGGATGCGGCCGACTCCATGTGGGACTCAGATCTGCTCCTGACCCCAGATGCGGCCTCGCAGGGAACCAGGAGCTGGGAAGAACTGTGGACCCATCCTGACATAGGATGCACACCAAGGACTTTTAAGCCAGCAGCTGTAACATCCCTGCTAGAGCCTGCGTTGAGAACTGGGAGATTCGATGTATGTAACGTATGATCCTTAACAACCTCACTCTCAGGCTTTTCTTTCTTGTAGTAATAAACCTTTAGATTGTAGATTCGAAAGGATTGGCTCAGCGTGGTTTGTGGGTAAGGTCCAGAGAGTAAAGTGACCTGGGATCTGTGGCTGGTTCGGGGTAGGTGGGGTTGGGTTCTAGACCCCTCACCTGTGTATGAGGCCCGGGCCCATCTGGGGCACGGATATTGCTGGGGTATCGGAGGGGTTTTGCTCGTGAGGCTTCAGGAAGGCAGCTGGAGCGCTCCGTGGGACTGGTTTGTGGCCTGTTTGGGAAGGTCTCCTGTCTGGGGGCTGTAAGGAGCCCCGAATTTGAGCAATTCACTCTGAGCGGACACCCTCAGCTGTGCCCAGACCCGGCCCGGTCCGTCACACAGGGACTACCCAGTGCCTGCTGGGAGCAGCCCCATGCGCAGTGCCTCAGTGAGACTCTGGCACCCTGCCCCTGCCTCGTGCCCTCACGCCTGCATCGCCAGCCCTGTTGGCTGGGCCTGGCCCGGCTGCCTGCCTAGGCTGCCTGCCTTCCAGCGGGGGTGCTCTGAGCCAGGCTCGGCTGGAGCCTTGGCACTCCCAGGCCGGCAGGGAGGGGGCTGCATTGAAATCCCCCAGGTCCAGAGGCGGGTTGGACCCCAGGGGCAGGGCTGGGGGCTGCAGGCTGAGAAACGGGCGAGGCTGGGCCAGCGTGCCCAGCTCTTCTGCCCGGGGCGCAGGCTGGAGCAGCCCCTGCTCCCTGGCTCTGCTGCTCTGCTGGGTCCCGGCCCCGGCCCCGGCCCCCGGCCCCTGCTCTGCAGCCAGGGCACCAGGAAGGCCCTGGCCTCGTTCCAGGCTCCAGCAGCAACCCCACCCTGCGGCGCCAGCCCCAGCGCTCTTCCAAAGGGGGCACTCACCCTGGCCCCCGGTCCCCGCTTCCCCCAAGCAGCACGATCCAGGGCACTGCCAGGGGCCCAGCCCCAGAGGAAGGGGGATGCCCTCCCCTCTGCACTCACTGTGGTGGCTGGCGACCCCCATCACGCAGGGGAGCGGAGCCGGCTGGGGCTGAGTCGCTCCCTCCCTGCAGCTCCCGCTGGCGACCCTGGCGCCGGGCCCCAAATGGCCCCAGGGAAGAGAGGGCTCCGGCCGGCCCCCCGGCACTTCTGGGGCTGCAGGCCCAGGGAGCCAGGGCTCAGCTCAGGGCTTCCAGGCACCCCCCGACACCCAGAGCCGGCATGAACGAAACACCCCTTTATTGAATGGCTCAGTGGCCGTACAGCGCGGGGCAGAGCTTGGCCCGCAGGCGCCCACCCCCGCCAGGGCCACACGCAGAGCGGCGGGGGCAGCTTGCCATGCACACAGGGACAGACACAAGCAGCGTGTGGCAGGGTCTCCTGGCTGCCCCCGCCCGTCTCCCCGGGAGCAGAGGCCCGGTGCAAAGAGCGTGGCCCGGAGAGCCCGCTGGGCCCTGCCCATGCCTGGCCGAGGGAGGGTGTGTGAGCAGGGCCGAGCTGTGTCTGCCCCAGGCCCCAGGGGCCGGCCTGGCCTTGGCCTGCTGGAGCCCAGCCCTGGTTCAAAGGCCCCTTGTCACCGGCCCCTGCGAAGCACCACCGGTCGAGTAAAGCGCAGGGGCTGCTCCCCGTCAGGCCGAGGGGACGGGCGGGGTCCAAGGGACGCCGTTGTCAGCGCCCTGCCCCGCATGCAGGATGCCGGAGAGCCCAGCGAGCAAGCCGGGGGCAGAGCTGGGCCGCGGGAAGGTGGGCGAGGGGGGCCTGGCTGCCCGTGGGAGCCGGGGCTGCGGCTGATGGCAAGGGGGTGCGCAGGGCAATGGGCTTCGCTCCGGCCGGGAGCTGCCGCTGTCACTCAGGCGAGCTGGGCACCGATTGGCTGAAGCCTCTCCCCGACCAAGACGCCAGGGGTGATTGGCTGCCCACGCAGTAACCGCCCCCAGCTTCCCGGGGCAGTGCCAGCAGCAGGGGTGGCAGCCCTGGGAGAGCCGCCCTGAGCCCCCAGCGCTGGGCACAGGGCAGGCAGGTCGGGAAGGGGAGGCTCAGACACCTGAGGTCCAAGGCCCGGGGCAGCGGGGAAGGGCGGGTGCCCAGGAGCTGCCCGAGGGGGCAGGCGCTCTGCAGGTGGAAGGGGGCTGGGTGGCCAGCTGGAAAGCTGCCAGGGCCGGAGGCGAGCCCCTGGCAGGATAAGCCCCTGCTGCCTGCTTAGCACTGCAATGGGCGCCTCCAGCAGGAGGGGCACTGCCAAGGGGCCGTGATCCTGGCCCATGGACCACGTGGGTCCCTAGCTAACCAGCAGGGGGGCTGCCCCAGGCTGGGGCGCAAAGCTGCTCTAGGGACCAGATTCTCTCCGGGCCGTGGTGTTAGTATTCATGGAGGGGCTGCAGCCCCGGCTCTGCCGGGCTCTGTGTGCTTCTGCAGGGGCCAGGGCCGGCACGAGTGGCCCCGGAGCCAGGGCTCGCCTCTAGCCCAGCAAGAGCAGGGCTTTGGCACGCGGGAGGGGTTGGCCCGGCTGTCGGCCCTCTGGGGCTCCAGGATTCATGGACGCTAGCAGCAAGGGATCATGGGGGGGAGCACCATGTCAGAGCAGTGCCCCCCAGCACAGAGAGGACGGCCCCGAGCCAGGGCACCGCCAGGAGTGGGGGGCATGGGCTGAGCCCAGTTCGCTCAGGACAAACCATCTCCGGCCCGGATGCACCACTGTCCTGCGGGAGCCTGGTGGCAGCTCCACGTGGCCTGGGGACCAGGCGTTGCCAGTCTGCTCAGGGACTCCACGGCAGCCTCTTCTGCCCGCGGCGTGGGGCTCCCTGCTGCCAGGCGCGGCTCGCAGGCCTCCTGCTGGCTCGGCGGCGCTCCGTGCAGCTCTCAGCCGGCTCCCTCCGCCAGGACAACACATATGCGCACACGGACACACGTATGTACTCACACACGCATTCACCCCACAAGGCTTGGCGTGTCCGCCGCAAGGCGCTGGCGTGGCGGTTCTGTCCCTTGGGCACGAACGCCAGCGCGAGGCGCCTCCGCCCGCCCACCCGCCTCTGCGGTCAGGGGAGGGGGCCGGGCCCCCGGGTCATGCTGCCCAGGCTGCTCCCGTCTGGAATCCCCACAGGATCCGCAGCCCCCGGAGCTACACCTGGCGGAGAGAGAGCCGGGCATTACAAGAACGGCTGTGGCGGGTCAGGCCAGAGGCCTCCGCCGAGAGAACAAACGTGACAGGCGATCGGAGAGCCAGCCCGCCCCAGCCCTTGGCCGAGCCGCAGAGCAGGGGCCGGCAGCCCTGCCCAAAGTGGCCAAGAGCCACGGATCGGCCTGGCCTCCACAAACTGGCCTCGTTCCTTCTTGGACTCAGAAACAGCGAGGGGTCCTGTGGCGCCTTGGAGACTTCCACACCCAACCCACGGCCTCCCCTCCCCTCCCGTGCAGCAGAGTGGCAGAGGCAGGGTCTAGCTCCCGCCAGCAACAGAAAGAGGCTAATCGAGGCAGGGTGGCCGTGGCTGTCAGAGCACCTGATGTGGAGATGAGAATAGCAAGACAGAGGAAAATGCCTTTGTAGTGCGTCAAGCAGCTAAGATCCTTCCTGTGGTGTGGAGTTTGCAAATGACCCCAGAGCAGCGGTCTCCCTCTGCCTGGCTGGTGAAATCGCTTTGCAGGCCGGCTACTCTCAGCCCCATTGCGGAGTGCCCAGGCAGGCTCAAGCGGGCCCCTGGGAGTCTGTGTGTGTTGCCCTTCCTGCTGCCTGATTTGTGCCCATTGGCACAGCTGGCCCGGTCTGGCCAGTGTCCATGGCAGAGCAGCACTGCTGGCACAGATCGCTAGAGGGTGTGAGGCGCAGGAGCCCCGCTGCGGCTGACGCGGTTAGGTCAGTGCGGGGTGGCTTGTGTAGACGTGTGGGCAGAGTGGACTTGTTGCAGGGGGTGCCTGGCGCAGTGTGCCCGGGGCACGCTGGGTGGCTGCTGCTGAGGGTTTGCTCCAGGCCGGGGGCAGGCGAGGGCTGGTTTTGCAGGACAGGCTGCAGCTGGTGCAGGAGCCGGGGGCTGCCCCGGAGGCTCTGTTGCTTTCCTTGGTGGGTACCTGTCTGCCTCTGTCATTCTGGTTCCTCACTCCCCAGGGGCCATGCACGTTTTAAGAATGCCTGGCAGAGATCAAGGCAGGGCCTGTCTCTGGCCGAGGGGCTGGAGCAGATCCGCTTGGATCTTAGGGCTTTCACCGGTGCTGGGTCCTGGCTGGAAGCTAGCGGCATGGAGCCTGCCTCCGGAGGAAGGGGGTTTTCCCACGAAAGCTCATGCCCCAGTAAAGCCGTTAGTCTCCAAGGTGCCACAGGGCCCCGCACCGGCTTTGCGGATACAGACTAACCCGGCTCCCCCCTCGGAGACTCTGGGAACCCAGTTACGCTGGCTCGAGCTGTCCAAAGGGGACCCCGGTGGCTCTGGCTGCCTGCTGAAAGCCTGGCAGGTGGCACACTAAGGGCTGGGGCTAAGGCAGGTCTCTGCAGAGACTCTGGGGGTGTGAGGGTCCCAGCGGGGGGTGGTCCCTGAGGGGGGCACGTAGGCTTGGCCCAGCCACCTCACACCTGGGCTAGGGGGTGGAACCTGAACAAAGCCAGGGGCGTGGCCGCCTGGGGGCTGAGGGACGAGTTGCTGGGGGTGGGGCAGTCGGGGCGGGGGGAAGCATGAAGGGAGCAGACTAGTCCAGACAGGGGGGTCAGGGGCCTGGGAACCCCCCAAGAGGACTAGGCTCTGCCCTGGCTCCGGTGGCAACGTGAAGCCCGCGCTGCGCCGTGTCTCTGAGAACCGACAAACCTTCTACTCTACGGCCCGGCTGAGAGTCACGTCTGGCTGCGGGCAGGGGGGCAGGGCTCCCCAACGCGCCGTCACAGGGGCCACGCGAGGTGTCCACGGAAACCGGCTGCGTTGCTGATTCCACCTACACTGCTCAGGCGCTGGGCTCATGCCTGGCCGCAGTGTGAGGAGCGCGGCTCGGGCGTGTTGTTCACACGCTGCTCCTGGGGCGCCAAGGGGCTGGGCCAGCTGCGTGACAGGGCGGCCAGGCAAGTGCACAGCCGTGCCTCCCTGACCTGGGCCATGAGTGGGGCTAGGCCACCTCAGAGGGGCTTTGCTGCGACCCGTCAGAGCAGCCGGGAGCCAGGGCGGCTGAGGACGGAGTGCGGGCTGGACGGGGACCTACGCATGTGACACACTCCGCACAGAGGGCCCAGGGGATCCTCCCTCTTTGCCTTCACTCCAGTTCCTCGCCTCAGGAGCAGCTTTGCTACGGACGGAGCCCGGCCGGCCCAGCCTAACCGGACGTAGCCACGGACGAGTAGGACAGCAGCGTAACCCACCTCTGCTGCAGGCCACCACCGCCAACGTTGCGACTGGGGGACTCGGGTCGTTTGATTTCTTTGACAATTTGACTCTCAATCCCTTCTTTCTTTGAATAAACTGTTTGGTGTTAGATGCTAAAGGACGGGCCCAACGAGCTTTCTGGGGTAGGAGCTGAGGTATAAATTGGCCTGGGACTGTGAGATCAGGAGAACCTGTTCAGAGTTGGTGGGATAGGTTTTCATAACCTTGCACCTGTGTGAGGTGGGGCTGGAGAGGGGCCACAGGGAGCACTGGGGTGTCTGAGGGGAGGTGGGGGATGGGTTATAACCTCTCCCCTGTGTGAGGTGGGGCTGGGGGGGCACAGGGAGCACTGGGGTGTCTGAGGGGAGGTGGGGGATGGGTTATAACCTCTCCCCTGTGTGAGGTGGGGCTGGGGGCACAGGGAGCACTGGGGTGTCTGAGGGGAGGTGGGGGATGGGTTATAACCTCTCCCCTGTGTAAGGGGGGCTGGGGGGCACAGGGAGCACTGGGGTGTCTGAGGGGAGGTGGGGAGATGGGTTATAACAGTGTTTCTTAAGCTTTTTAAGACGGGGGGAAGTTATTGAGCAAATGAATAAATAAATAAAAATAAAAAAGCTCGCTTGCCTCTTTAAGGGCAGCCATTTTGAACTCTGTTCTCGGCGGCACCCCTGCGCCACGTGGAAGGAGCGCGGGGTGATAAGCTCTGCCGTGTGCGAGGGACGGCGCTGGCAGCGGCACAGGAAAAGCTGGAGCGTCTGAGGGGACGGCGGGTGTGGCTGCCGGCTGGCCAGTGTGACAACCACAGCGCTCGGTGTGGCTGGCTCGGTGCCGCAGGGGAGGGCGGCCAGGAGCCCTGGTTCTAAGCGATTCACCCGGATTTCACCCTCTCCGCATCTAGTCAACTAACCGATAAGCGGGAGCTCGCTGCCTAGCCGCCCCCCCGCCGCTCTGCATGGTAACGCCCAGGGAAGCCGCGCGAAGGCGCTAGCACGGCCCCGGCTCTGCGGCTCAGTCTGACGAATGGAAAGAGACCCAAGAGGAGGGGCCGTGCTAGCGCCTTTGTGCGGCTTCCCTGGGCGTTACCATGCAGAGCAGTGGGGGGGTGTGTCGCTGTGAATCGGCGCGACCAGACCTGAGAACCGCAACTGCCTACCTTGTTGACTAATCGGATAGTCGACAGAAAATCTACCGACTAGTCGATTAAGGAAGTAATGGCATTGTAACATCCCCACTCCACGGAGCCCCAGACTCCAAGTCCTCATTCCCAGCCCCACCTCAGAGCTCCCTTCCTGCACCCCAAGCCCCTACCCCAGCCCAGAGCTCCCTCCTGCACTCCAAACCCCTTTTTCCTGGCTCCACCCCAGAGCCTGCACTCCCAGCTGGAGCCCTCACCCCCTCCCCGCCCCCAATCTTCTGCCCCAGCTTGGGGGGAGGTGGGATGGAGTGAGTGGTGGGATCTGAGGCAGTGGTGTTTGGTTTTGTACAATTTGATCTTCATACCATCCCCTGGCAAGGAGTTCCAGGAGTTAACGGAGTGCCATGTGAAGAAATACTTCCTTTGTTTGTTTTAACCCTGCAGCCTGCTAAGGTCCCTGGGTGGCCCCCGGTTCTCAGGTTAGGGGAAGGGATACACGCTACTCCCCGATTCACTATCTTCACCCTGGCCACGATTTTACAGCTCTATCAGACCCCCCCTTGGGCATCTCTTTTCCAAGCTGCAACGGCCCCATGGGCCTAATCCCGCCTGCTCGGCCCAAGCCGTACCTTGTGTAGCTGAGGCGGAAGCTCATCCTCCGAGCTCTCCTCTGGCACGGGCTCCGGGTGTCGTGCTGCCAGCCCGTCCTCGGCCCAGCCCCCGAGAGGCAGGCGAGAGAAGTGCGATGGGGCTCGGGGCACTGTGCCCGGATCTGTGGCACAGGCAGAGCAGAGTCAGCGGCCGGCCTGGGGCCAGCTCCCAGCAGGGCACCACTCAGGGGGCTGGCGGCCCCTCTCTCCATCTCCCCCGAGCAAGGGGAGGAGCCTACGTAGCTGCCTCGGCACAGGGGGAGTTGGGAGAGTCACAGCGCGAGCGCATGGCCCGCTAGGGCCCCGGGCGCCTCCCACAGGTGCGACCGCACCCTGGCCCCTGCCCATCTCCTGGCAGCCCCCCGGGCTTTGAACCATCACCCGCGACCAACGCTCCCGCTAAGCTTTCCCACCCCATGCGGAATACATTTCTGCGTGCAACGTGCCCCCACCCGGGAAACGCCAACCTCGCTGCGGCTCCCAGTGCCGCCCGAGTGCCCAGCTGGCAGGGAGCCTGGCCCGTGACCCGACCGCCCCCAGAGAGAGCAGTACCTGTGATGCCGCCGTAGCGGCGCTGGAAGCCGGTGGGCAGGGCGGCCGACTCCTCGGCGGGCGGGCGCGGGGAAGAGAAGGGGTAGCTGGCGGAGCGGGGGATGGCAGCGGGGGTGCCCTTCTGGGCGTCCGACTCCTCGGGGGCGCTCTCCCCACTCTCGTCGCTCTCCCGCCGGTGCCACACGTGCCGCTCGGGCTCCGCCTGGGTGTGCTGCTTGTGCAGCTGCGCAGCCAAGAGACCGGGCGGGTCAGACAAGTGGCTCAGGCCCGGGGCCCTGCCTTGCACCCACAGAATTTCTGGCTCCTCCCGCGTGCCGTCGCGATGCCAACGCAGGCTGGCTCTGGGCAGGGGGCCGGGAGCCGGCCCGGCTGAGCCAGCCCCGGGCACGCTGCAGGGCAAGGCCACAGGGCCGTCTGGGCAGGCCCCGGGCTAAGGCTGCCAGGCTGGCCTGCCCCCCCAGTGCTCCGAGCCCCGGTGAGCCTCACCTCGTGCATGTAGAGCGCGTGCAGGCTCATCTCGGTGGAGGCGTATTCCGACAGGATCAGGCTCTGTAACTGGCCCTCCCAGGCGCTGCTGCCCGAGCTGGCCGTCCTGGCGTCTGTGCTGCAGGCGGGACACACGGGCTGGGGGAGGGGATCTGCTGCCCGGCACATGGCCCCAGCAGGCCCTTCTCCAGCCCAGGGGGCAGGGGCCCAGCTGGGCTGTAGGAGCCCCCTGCCACTCCCTGCACTGGCTTCAGGAAGGGCCCCTCTGCACCCTAGATACTTGCAGCCCCTGCCCTGCCCCAATGGGATCCACCCCAGCATGGCCCCAAGGGACTGCCAGCCACTGCCCCCCACAGGGTCAGGGCACTGGGTACGCAGCTCTCGGCAGGAAGCGGCAGCCCAGCCCCTCGCCCCGCGCCTGTGGGCGAGAACGGACGGCAGGGCTGCCAGCCGGAGGCGCGGGGCCAGCCAACGGGAGCAGCCCCTCCGGCCCCAGGCGCGGGGCGGGGCCGGCCAACGGGAGCAGCCCCTCCGGCCCCAGGCGCGGGGCCGGGCCGGCCAACGGGAGCAGCCCCTCCGGCCCCAGGCGCGGGCGCACGCACGGGGCAGCCTGGGCTCCGCACTGCCCGATCCCCGGGAAGGACCTGACAGTTTAGCAGCTGCCAAGCCCAGGGCTCTTACCCAGATGCCGTCATGGTGCTGGGGGCCCGGGGCGGCGCCCCGTCCGCGTGGGGCCCTGCCGCCGGGAAGCCGCTGTGAGGCTGCTGGGCAGACTGGTGCGGGGAAAAGGAACGCAGGGCGGAGGCCACCCCGGAGAGCTGGCGGGAGCCCTGCAGCTCGTGGCTCGCAAAGCCCAGCGCCGAGGAGCCCGCGATCACGTTGGCAATCAGGCTGTGAGGCTGCAAGGGAAGGGGAGGGGGAGTCACAGCCCTGGGCAGAGCTACAGGAGCCCCTGGGGGGAAGCCAGACCCTGCAGCCCTCCTGCCGCAGGGCGGAACCCCCACCCTGCACCCCCTTTGAGTGGCCCCTCCTGCCCCCGGCCAGGCCACCGCCCTCAGAGACAAGCCCAGCTCAGACCCAGCAGACTCGCTGCCCTGGGCCATGCTGGGCGACAGGCCCGAGCGCAGACCCTGCCGGAGCCCCCCCGCCGGGCACCTCGGACTCCGACTGCAGGGACTGGATGGAGGTGAAGAGGGCGTTCTCGGGCAGCGCGGCCTGCTGGGCCAGCGCCACGCTGCTCTCCCGCAGCACACGCTCCTTGAAGAAGCCGATGAAGGCCGTGCTCTCGCGGGGCGGCTGCCACTTGGGGTTGGTGATGGCGAAGTGCATGAGGGACAGCTCCGTCTTGCCGTCCTCGGCCTGCTGGTAGATGGAGGCCTCCGTCTTCCCCGCCGACATCCACTGCAAAGCACACAGGTGAGGTGAGGTGAGGTGAGGTGGGCGCAGGCCCCAGCCTCCCCTGGAACCACCCCAGGGCCTGCCCGACAGCCCCCTGGGCCAGGCTGCACAAAACCCAGGCCCGCAGAGTGGGGAACCTGCCCGCAGCCGGGACCCTGCTCGCTGGAGGAGACGCGGGCCAGAGCCCAGCACGCCCAGCAGCGGGGCCGGGACCCCAGAGCCCAGCGTGCGGGGCTGCAGCCAGCCGGGTGCAGTGCATTCTGGGACTGGCCGCACAGCACGCGACAGGCCTGTAGGGGAGGGGCACGCCCTACCGCCGGGTGGCCATGCTGGCGCACGTCCATCTGGGCGAAGGAGCAGGTGTCGCCCGCGCCCACCACCTCCACGGTGAAGTTGCGGAAGAAGTCGATGATCTCCAGGGACTTGGGCCGCAGGCAGAAGATGAGGATCAGGGGGGTCACGATGGGGCTCAGCAGCTCCTCCAGGATGAACACCTGGGAAGGGAGAGGCGGGGGCTCAGCAGGCCGAGGGGGCTGCGCCCACGAGGGGCCACAGGCTGCCCCACAGCAGAGCTCAGGGCACGATCCTGGAGACCGGAAGGAACCGCAGCCCCACGGCAGTAACACCCTGCGGAGCGAGGCCCAGGCCTTCCCCCGCCCCTCCCCTTCCCGTGCATCTCTGGCCAGCCTGGCCCTGGCCCCATGGAGCCCCGCCGGCCCCAGCCCCAGCCCCAGCCCCACAGAGCTGCCAACCTGGCCCCGGGCTCACCGCTTTGTACTGGAAGAGCTGAGCAAACTCGTCCCGGGTCTCGTAGCGGTGGGCGTTGGCCTGCCAGTGGTCGGGCATGTAGTGCACGTGCGCCAGGATCACCCGCAGCAGCTGCTCGGGGCAGAACACCAGGTGCTGGTCGGGGATAAAGGACCTGCAGGGGCAGGACAAGGGCAGGAGAGACGCTGCTTCCCAGAGAGCCTGGCTCGGAGCCTCGCGCCACGGGAGGGGGAATTGCACCTAGGGAAGGGCAGGAGAGCTTCTCCCCCGCCCTGCCGGCGCCCTTCACTCCCGACCCACAGCCCGCCCCCCGCTACCCCATCCCAGCTTCTCCCCCGCCCTGCCGGCACCCTTCACTCCCGACCCACAGCCCGCCCCGCAACCCCATCCCAGCTTCTCCCCGCTTCCCCCATCCCAGCTTCTCCCTACCCTGTCGGTGCCCTCCACTCCCCACCCACAGCCGCGCGCCCCACCCCATCCCAGCTTCTCCCCTGCCCTGTCGGTGCCCTTCACTCCCCACCCACAGCCGCGCCCCACCCAATCCCAGCTTCTCCCCGCCCTGCCGGTGCCCTTCACTCCCACCCACAACCCCCAACCCTATCCCAGCTTCTCCCCGCCCTGCCGGTGCCCTTCACTCCCACCCACAGCCCACCCCTGATACCCCATCCCAGCTTCTCCCCGCCCTGCCGGTGCCCTTCACTCCCCACCCACAGCCCGCCCCCCCGCCCGCTACCCCATCCCAGCCCTCCCCGCCTTGCCGGTGCCCCTGATCCTGACCCACAGCCCCCTGCAATCCCAGCTCTGGGCTCCCCTCCTTTGCCAGGTCCCCTCAGTCCTGACATGTACCCACCCCCACCCCACACACTTTGGCCCCAGGCTCTTCCCTGCCCCCTCCCCAAGATTTCTGCCAATGGCCTTGACTCCGGCCCAACACACTGGGTCAGCAGAGCCCTGGGCACTAGAGGCCCCAGGCTGGCCGCAGCCGGGGTCGGGGAGCAGAGCCCCGGGTGGGCGGCCCGGCTCACCGGCAGACGGTGACGCCCACGCCCAGCAGGGTGACGGTGGTGAGGACGTGCTCCACAGCCAGCACGTCCTCATCGTAGATGGTGAGGGCGATGAGCACGGCCAGTATGGAGCCGGCGAAGAAGGCCACGTTCTTGGCCACGATGGTGAGCAGGGGGGAGATGAAGCAGTTCATGTACTTGGAGGCTGGCTTGTAGCCCTTGCTGAGGCGCGAGTGCAGCTCGTGGTCCAGCTCGTTGAAGTGGCGCAGGTAGCAGCGGCCGTAGAGCGACCAGCAGCGGGCGCCCAGGCTGCCCGGCTCCCGCTTGAGGATCTCGGTGTAGCTGAAGAAGGCGTAGAGGATCTGCCAGATGAGGATGAGCGGGCAGAGCAGGAAGTTGGCCACGCCGATCCAGAGGATGCGGGCGCTCAGCTTGTCGGCCAGCTCCAGGCGGTTGCCGCCGCGCTTGTACTCGGCCTTAAGGCTCCACTCGTTCTCGAAGAGCGAGCCGGGCCCCCAGAAGAAGATGAGCTCGAAGTTGTACTTGAGGCCGCGGGTGTAGAAGACGGTGTCGCCCAGGCCGGGCAGGCGGAAGCGGATGGGCAGCAGCGACTTGTTCACCATGGCCACCATGTAGTTCTTGAAGCGCAGGATGCGGTGGTAGATGTCCAGCTCCGTCAGCTCCTTCTTGTGGATGCAGATCTGATGCTCCTTCTGGATCTGCACGATGCGAGCCTGCACCTCCTGCCAGCTGTAGTAGGGCAGGTTGGACTGGCAGGAGAGAGGGAGCAGCGTTACAACCTGGGGGAGACCAGCAGCGGGAGCACTACCAAGCAGCCACCAGAAACTACAGGTCCCAGCATGCACTGCTCCCACCTTCAGCCGGGGCCATGCTGGGAGTTAGGCCTCACGCCAGTGCTGCACCCTGCTCAGATTGCGCCTGCTGGGTGCCGCCCTGGGCAGGGAGGGGAGCCTCATTCACCCCGGCTGGGCTGGCGGGAGAGCTAGAGAACGTGCGTGGTCGCCACAGGCAGGCGAAGGCTGGCACGCCGATCTCCCTGCCCCTGAGAGCGCGAGCCCTTCCCCACCGGGTACAGCTTCCCCCTTCCCAGACAGGCTGTGCCCAGTGCCCATGGGGAGCGCCCAGGTGCTCCGAGTCCCAGGCCTTGCCCTGTGCCGCAGGCTCATGGTCTCGCACAGATCAATGTTACTGGGCTTGTCGACCTTCTCTCCGAGACAGACTCTGGGCTGGGACGTGGAGTCTGGCAGAGCCGGGGAAGCAGTCCCCCTTCCCCGCAGCTCCAGGCTACTCCGAACCCCACGGTGCCTCAGTTTGCCTACCCGTAAATGGGGATTCCGGCCTGGGTGAGATGACTGGCCGGTAATCCGAACGTGACCCCTGCTCTATGTTCACCTGAAATCTCACGCCAAGGGAGGTGTCTGCAGAACGCTGATGAGTCACTGACTGGTTATGCTGCTCATAGGCAGGTATCACGTTTGTACGTGAAGTGAGGAAGCAGAGCAGCAGCCAGCCTGGCTGGAAAGGGCTGGTCCGGCTGCCAGGCCCACCCAGCAAGGAGCACCCAAGGGCAGCAGAGCTGGGAGGCGCCAGCCGCACTGAACGGACCTTCCTGCAGACCCTCTGTGTGGAGGGGCAGCGCCGCGGTGCCCTAGAGAGGCCCGAGCCCTGCCTGGGCAGGGGCTGGCCACTGACACACTCCACCCTGGGACCGACAGTGACAGCACCAGCAACGGGAGTCCCCCATGGCCGGGGGATACGAGGGCCTTGCAGCCCCGCCACTGGCCCTCAGCCTGGCTCAGCACCGCTGGGTCCCTGCCACGAAGTGGAGCCGGAAAGGACGAGGGCCCATTCCGCCCGCGCTCCAGAGACATGACCTAGGCCAGCAGATTGTCCATCTCGGCCGCCCGCCGGCGCCAAGAATCCTGTAATCGGGGGTCCGATTCCTGTCACCAATTCTAACGCCCCCCTTTCTTATTCATAAACCTTGAGACTGTAGATGCTGAAGGACAGGCCCAGAGAGCTCTTGGGGGTGAGATCTGAGGCATAAATCGCCCTGGGACTGGGAGAACCTGTTGGGAGGTGGGGGGATGGGTTGTCACCTCTCCCCTGTGTAAGGTGGGGCTGGGGGCACAGGGAGCGCTGGGGTGTCTGTTTGGAGGCGGGGAGATGGGTTCTAACCTCTCCCCGGTGTAAGGAGCGGGGCTGGGTGGGGCACAGGAGAACTGGAGCATCGGAGGCGACTGCTTGTGCGGTTTCTGGTTAACCAGTGTGGTGAGCAACAGCGGTTTGGTGCCTTAGAATGGGGGAACCCAGTGTTGGGCTGTAAGTAGCCCTGTCCATGAACAATTTGCCCTGAACTGAGCCTCTCAGTGATTTCCTGGTTACACCCTGCCTGCCCAGGAAAGCCGGAGAAGAGCAGCTTGGCGCCGGCGAGGCTCTGGCACGGCGGGGCGGGGGGCAAGGCGGGGCCGAGCCGGTTCAAAAGCACAGCACTGGCTGGTGGACGGGCAGCACGGAGAGCTGCTCCACAAGACCCGACACCCCCCACGGGGGCGTTTGCCAAAAACAAGCTGAAAGGAAGCCACGTGATTGCGTCACTTCCGACCAGAACCCGTCTGGGCAGTGGGCAGGGCCCCAGGAGGAGAAACGAGGCTAGCGCAAGGGGTGGGGTGAACCTTCTCTCCTAGGGCTCCAGCAAGGCAGGCCCTGCTCAGCCGCCAGCCTTGGGCCGCTCACCATGGGGATCTTGAGAGCGTTGATGTAGAAGGAGTGAATCTCCCAGTAGCAGCAGATGTTGTAGATAAATTTGATGAGTCGATGGACCCAGAAAACGCCGGCTATGACCAGGATGGAGATGAGGAAGCCATTCTGCTGGATTCTGCGAGGGAGAAGAGACGACACCTGCAGCTCGGCAAGCCCACCGCGCAGCCTCATCCCGCGGGAGCCCGAGCGGTACTCAGTGACGCCCCTCCCGCACGCACCCACCTCTGGGGTGGGATGCACCAGCCATGTAACCACACACAGCAACGCCGCCAGCACGCACTGAGAGACGCAACTCACAGGAACACATGACCCAGAACACAATGCAGCCCGGCCACTCAGGTCAAGCCAAACCAGGGACTTCGCAGCCCTTGCTCTCAGAGGCTGCGACTACACGGAGGGGAGAGTTGACCACTCCACCGACCTCTTTCCGGGAGAGGCCTGGGATCTCTAGCTCCCGTCTGGAAATGGGAAAGGAGGGAGCTGGGCCGAACCTGGCCCGGAAGGGTGACAGGCTGCCAGGGCTGGAGGCAGAGGTGTGGCTGCTGCCCTTACCTTGCGCTGCAGACGCTGGGAGGCAGGAAGGCGTCTGGCAGCGTCACCTTGACAGGCTCGCTGGAGTGCTGGCTGTGATTCACCATCTTGTTGGCAAACAGGATGTCGTAGTCGACGCAGCTGACAAGGAAGGTAGTGAAGGCCACCACGAAAATGAACTGCCTGTGGGCGAGGCAGCGGCCATGAGGGGAACGCTCCTCCTGCCCCCAACACACCAGTAGGCCCCAGGTCCCAATGCCCCTGGCATGACGTGAGCAGATTCCGAGGAGTAGGGGACCAATTCCTGGGGATGGAGGTGGCCACCGAAGCGGGAGAGGGAGACAGGCCCTGACTGAAAGGGGAAGGCCCTGTTTCCACCTCAACCCCTGAATCCCAACTCTTGGCGGCGGCTGTACAGGGACAGTGGAAATGCTGGGGCTCAAAGAAACCAGCCCTTCACCCCAACTACAGCAAGAGCATAGAGAAAACCTGCCCCCTCCCGACCCCCCCAAGCAGGGAGGCCCCAAGACGTACATGAGCTCAAAGATCTCGCCAATCAGCATGCAGGTGAAGCCGTTCTTCTGATGCAGGTTATAGACGTGGGCAGTGCTGTCAAGGAGAACAGCCTGGTGATGAGCCGAGACCCCCTCCCATCCCGATCCTCTCACTGGCCACCAGTCAGGTCGGATGGCTGCAGGGCAAGGCAGGCCTGGCCTCCATGCCCGGCCCAGGCTGAAGGCCAGGTTAGCCTGTCACAGGAACTCAAAGTCCCCCCTTCCTCCACAGGGGACAGTGGACACCCCATAGCCAGTAGGGTAGGACTTCGGCAGCACGGAGCTAGGAAAAGATGGATCCCGAGCCCAACAATCGTACTGACACAGGAGGTCCAGGAGGCCCATCAAGGGTGGAGAAAGTCATTTCTGCCCCTATCCCCGCCCCCCACAGCTCCTCTCAGCCCTTCTCCTCAGGAAGGGGGAACCACCACTGCTTGGCTCGTCTGGAGGCCTCCAGGCCGGGAGCAATGCAGCCGCCGAGGAGATGGGACTTGCGCCAGCTGTTCCCACGCTGACCTGCCTAGACAGACTCTGTGCCAAGCTGATGCTAGTTTGACCATCCCGCAGGGGCTGCAGCCGCTGCCTTGCCCCCCATGCAGCAAGGATATGCGAGAGAAGAAGAGGTCCAGGTTCTCTATGTGATGCCAAGGAGCTGCAGGACAGAGAGAAGGGAAAGGGGGTGATGGCCCATCACGCTGCAGTCGGACCCCCGGGAGGGAGGGGTGCGCTCACTGTGAGCTAGTTGTTCTTGACACACAACGGAGGGCACCGAGCAGGCGGGGTCTACGCAATCCCCCTAGACCGGGGCCCAGGCTCAAGAGCCGAGCAGCGGGCATCGCCGCTGCCAATCTGACAGGGCGTCAGGCTGGCGGCCGTGGGCCGGAGCGGATCCCTGCCCCGCCAAGGAACTGAACGACTTGGGAACAGAGGCGATTCCTGCCCCTCGCACAGACCCGGGGGGGGTCGCGCGCCTGCCTGCGCCCCTCCCAGCCCCGCCAGCGCGCCTGCTCCCGCAGCGTCCCCCGCCAGGCCCCCCCCGCACCTGCCCCCGCTCACATTTACTGCCCTCGGGGACGTGCACCAGCAGGTCCTCCTCCCCCGGCGGCGAGTCGCTGTAGGAGGCCTCCAGCCGCTGGTACTCGGTGTCGAAGTGCGCCATGTCGCCAGCCGGGGGGGCATGGAGCGCCGGGGCCTGGGCGAGAGACCGAGTCAGTGGGGTGGAGAGACCGAGTGGGGAAGAGAGAGCGAGTCGGGGGAACCAAGTTGGGGAGGGCGAGAGACCGAGTGAGGGGACAGGCCGGGGAGAGCGAGGCGGGGGAGAGAGCGAGGCGGGGGAGACAGGCCGGGGAGACAGGCTGGGGAGAGCGAGGGGAACCAAGTTGGGGGAGGGCGAGAGACCGAGTGAGGGGACAGGCCGGGGGAGAGAGCGAGGCGGGGAGAGTCGGGGACAGGCCGGGGGAGAGAGCGAGGCGGGAGAGTCGGGGGGACAGGCCGGGGGAGAGAGCGAGGCGGGGAGAGTCGGGGGGACAGGCCGGGGGTCCGGGGCCGCCCCCGCGAGGGAAACTCGCCCCGCGCCCCCGCTCGCCGACCCCCTCACCTGCCCGGTCTCCCCGGTAACCGGCCCCAGCCGCTCGCTCCTGCGCCAGGCCGGGCCGCTGCCTCCTTCGTCCCGCCCCTTCAGAACGGGCGGCTCCGGCGGCCAATCGGGGCCTGCGGGAGGGGCCTCGCGGGCCAATCCGAGGGGGGTGCGCGGCGGAGGGGCGGGGCTACGGGATTGTCCTCGACGGCGCCCCGTAGCGGGGCGGATGTGACGTCAGGCGCGTGTCACGGCGCGGGGAGAAGAGCGCTGCCCGCTTCCTGCCTGGGGACGGGTGAGCGCCGCCCTCGCGGCCGGGGGCCCGCAGCGACGCGCAGCCCGGGGGGCGGGGCCCGGTGAGCTCGCCCCGCCCCTCCGAGCCCCCCGCCCGCAGACCCCCCCCCTTCCCGCGCCCGTTGCCAGGCGTTGCCCGGGGCGCGGACCCGGTGTGGCGGGGAACGGGGGGGGAGTTGAGGGGGAACCCGGGGCGGGGAACGCGGGGGCCGGGGCGGGGACCCGGGGCCGGGAAGGGGGGACCTGGGGGCGGGGAACGGGGAGTTGAGGGGCCGGGGGCGGGGAATGGGGAACCGGGGGCCGGGGATCGGGGGCCGGGGAACGGGGGTTCCGGGGGCGGGGAACGGGGGCCGGGGATCGGGGTTCCGGGGCGGGGATCGGGGAACCAGGGGCGGGGATCGGGGGTTCCGGGGGCGGGGATCGGGGAACCCGGGGGCGGGAACTGGGGGCGAGGATCGGGGAACCAGGGGGCCGGGATCGGGGGACCCGGGGCGGGGAACCGGGGGCGGGGATCGGGGGAACCAGGGGCGGGGATCGGGGGTTCCGGGGCGGGATCGGGGGACCCGGGGCGGGAACCGGGGCGGGATCGGGAACCAGGGGGCCGGGGATTGGGGGGAACCGGGGGGGCAGGGAACGTGGCGCCCCGGCCCCCCGCCCAGCCTGGCGACGGCGTCTCGGTCTCCCGGGCACAGAGCCCGACTCGCGCCCTGTTGGCAAGAGCAGCGCCGGGCGCCGGCGGGTCGGGGGAGGTGGCCGAGGCGCAGTCCGTGGCAGGCTGGCCAGGCGCTCGGCCACCCGGCTGCGGGACCGTCCACTCCAAAGGCAGCGGCCCTGCCCTGCAGGGGAACCATGAGGGACTGGTGGCCCCCGCCACTGCCCACGCGGGAGCAGGCTGGCCCCAGGGCATGATGCCAAGAGCCGTCGCGCTGCTGCCCAGGGCCGTGGGTGCCAAGGGTGAGGGCGCCTGCCCGGGGCTTTCTGCTCCTCACTCTCACTACTTCACAGCCTGCTGGGAACAATGCAGCCGCCTGAGGTCCGGTCTGTGTGGGAGGCTGCCCAGGACCCCGCCTTCCTGCATGGACTCACCCTGGTCAGCGCCTGGTCAGAGGCCAGGCCGTCCACGGGCTCCGATACCGAAACACAAGGTAGTGTCTGAAAGCCAGCCAGCTGCTTGGAGCCAGCCAAGGGGCTTCCTGGAGGGCAGGCGGGAGGGCACCCAGAGTCAGTCCAGCCTTAGGAAGTACCCCATCCTTCCGGGCATGGTGGGGACCCCTTCTTCCGATCAGCTCAAGGAGAGGGGCTCTGCTTGGGAGATGCTTTTTCCCAGTCGAGAGCCTTCAGCCCGAGGAGCACAAAACACTTCACACTTCCAACTACGCCTGTCATAAGAACGTAAGAACGGCCGCACTGGGTCAGACCAAAGGTCCATCTAGCCCAGTAGCCTGTCTGCCGACAGTGGCCAGCGCCAGGTGCCCCAGAGGGGGTGGACCGAAGACAATGATCAAGCGATTTGTCTCCTGCCATCCCTCTCCAGGGACACCATTCCTACCCCCTGGCTAATAGCCTTTTATGGACCTAACCTCCATGAATTTATCTAGCTTCTCTTTAAACTCCGTTATAGTCCTAGCCTTCACAGCCTCCTCTGGCAAGGAGTTCCACAGGTTGACTATGCGCTTTGTGAAGAAGAACTTTCGCTTATTAGTTTTAATAAGCTGTTGGGTTGGTCAGTATTGTCCCTGTGTGACAGGTGGGGAAACGGCAGCACGGGGGTACAGTAACTTCCCCAGGGCCATGCATCAAGGCAGTGGCAAAGTCCAGACAGACTCTGGCGTCCTGACTCCGTCCCCTTTGCAGTAACCACGCGTGGGAGTTATCTGTCCGGCCGGCGGCCCTCTGCCCCTATCCAAGGGAAGGGGCATACCTTCCCTGAGCTCCGCTCCCTCTTTCAGAGAAGGCCACTGTGGCCGGGGGGCAGGAGAGAGCCCGAGGCACCCCAGAGATATCGGACCGGATGTGCTGCGCAGCCTGCTCACAGGCGTTTGACAGCAGGGAGGAGCAGGTGGGTGCAGCGTGGCAGCACAGGGTGGGGGGAATGGCTGGCACGTGGGCCATGGCGCGCTGCGGCTGTGACCTGGATACACAGATGAGCCCGGAGACGACCGGGCTCAAGACGCAGGGCTCCATACTGGGCTTAGCTCCGGGCACAAGGTTGAGTGTTGCATGCTGGGCCTTGTAGTCTCCATCAGCCGCACCCACAGGATGAGGGAGGCTGCCATGTGTTCTATTTGAAGCCTGTCAAGTGCATTCCTGAGGCTCCTGGTCACTGCGGATGCGGCTCCCGGTTGGGCAGGTCTGGGTGCTCCAGCATAGCCACGTTACCAGCTTCTGGCTCGGCTCGGGGGGTCAGGCCGGCTCTCGGAAGCTGGTGCCAGGTCCGTGCAGCCCGGGGGCAGGATGGGACTTGACAGTAGTGGGCACTAGCTCCCCCAGGGACCGTGGGATGCAAGGCAGGTTCTGCTGACCCCCAAGTCCCGGCTGGCTGGTATCGCTGAGGGGCCTCTGCTGGCCAGTCCTGGGGCTTGGCCCTTCCTTCCATCCGGGCTGGGGAGAGCATGGCTCTGAGTGCTCCGTCTCACCCCCTCTCCTTCCCAGACGGAACATTACCGCCTGGACTGGCACCGCTTCAACCTGAAGCAGCGGTTGCGGGGGCGCCGGGCGCTGGCGGCCGAGGAGTTCGAGGAGAAGACCCGCGCAGGTGAGGGCTGCTGTCATGGGCGCGCCCCTCGGTGTCAGCAGCCACGTTCTCCAGGGGCCGCCTGCTGGCGCTGTGCTCGGGCTGTGGGGTAAGCTGGAGCGTCCCTTCCTCCTGCCCCACCTGTGCCCATCGCCGCCACCTGGAGGTGGCAGCCAGCTGTGTTGGTCTTGCCCGCTGGGCCCGGACTGGCCTTTCTGCCACTGGACGATCAGTTCTCCATGGTTCTCCGGCCACTGAGCCTGGGGGTGGCCTCCGAAGGGGACCCCTTTGGGTGGAGAGGTGCCGAGTTAGTGGAGCCTTCGGCCGGGGCATCCGGTGTCCGGTGCAGCCCGTCGCAGCAGCCCTTCCGCAGGGCCAAGGGCCTCAGGAAGCCTCTCTGGCTGGAGAAGTGTGAGCACCAGTCCTGCTGCCCTGCAGCCCAGCAGCTCTCTGTCCCTGGCTTCTCTGGCTTCCCCGGGCAGGCTCCTGGCTGTGGCGAGGCAGATCCTAGCTGGCTCTGGCCTGGCCCGTGGGACCAGGTGTAGCAGCGCGTCAGGGTTCCCTGAACTCCTGCACCCCCGTAGTGGCACGAACAGACTCCGCCAGCCCGTAGAATAGAGGGAGTTTATTGCTTCTCCAGGATACAGCACAGCACAGATGTCATCTGGTTACAGGGCAGGCCTAGGATGCCTCAGCCCCCCTTGAGATGGGGGAGACTGGGCCCCTAAATCCCAGCCCCTGGCTTAGGCTGCTTCTTCCATGATACCAGCCAGAAACTAAAAACCTCTCTTCAGCCCTGCCCCCCAGCCAGGTGCTGGTCTCCGCCCTCCTCCCTTTGTCTCACTCCCTGGGAGGCTGAGCCTGGGTGTCTGGGTTAATACACATTTGGGAGAGTCAGTGAGAATCTCCCATCACAGCGTAGGGGGAACCCGGGTCACAGAGCAGACAGCACCCCACTACACCACACCAGGCCGTGGGGGACACCTCTGTGAGGACCTGACGTTCTGCAGGTGCCTCTCCCCAAACACTCGCGTCTCCCCCCCCAGCACCCCGTCATGCGGCACTCTCCCTCCCCAGCCTCTACCTGGGTGGCCACCCTTGGCGCCCAGCGGGCTGCACGTGGCCTATGGGCTGGAGGCGAGCGGAGGCGAGGGCCCTTGGGGGATGGCTGGGTCTCCAGCTGGGGTGTGGAGCAAGTGGCTCTGTGACCCTGGTCCCTGCTCATCCTTCTTGGACGCGTCCTTCCTCGGCGCTTTGGCCTCACCCCGGGCCTGGTTTGCAGGTGACGTCTCCAGCATCTCCGGCTCTGATTCCGAGGGCTCCGGTTCCAGCCAGGAGTCTGATCCGCCCCCAAGGAGCAGCCAGCAGAGCCACCCCCTGGGCACCCGCTCGGCTAGGGTCCTGCTGCGCAACTCCCAGGGCCAGCTGCTCTCCGCCTACCGCTGTGTGCTGAGCACCAAGGCAAGCATGGCCTGGCAGGGTGGGCCGGGACCCCTGCCCTGCCACTCCTTGCCCCTGCGCAGGGGGGCTGGGCACTGGGCCTGCTGGGATCTGGCTGATCCAATAGCCAAGTTGTCTGGGTTTATCCTTGCCCAGCGGTGTGGGGGGCAGGCCCAGCCCAGCTCACGTGGGCAGAACCATCTGATGAGCCCCTGCCACCTGGGTGAGTCCCAGGCTGCCCCTCCCCCCACCGCCTGGCTTCCAGCGGTCGCCCCTGCGTGGGGCAGCGCGATGCCTGTGCCCCGGGCTGGGGCGCTGGGCCACCAGGCTGCTGACAGGGGTGTCCATGTGCCAGGGCAGCGGTGAGCAGCAGGCGGAGCTGGTGGCATCGCTGCGGAGCCTGGGTGCGGGCACCTGCTGGGTGATCCTGATGACAGGCGGGGGGCACTTCGCGGGAGCCGTCTTCAGGGGGTGAGTCCGTGGCTGGCTCCGGTGCCTTGGCAAGGCCACGTGCAGATGGTTGGGGCCGTGGGGAGATGGGCCGTTGCCCAGAGCTGGCCCCGACGGCATCGCCCCCTCCCCCAGCTACGTGGCACTCCAGAGCCGTCGTGTGCCCCTGGGGCCCCTTCCTATGCCCCGGAGCTGGCCGAGCGCTCTGGCTGTTCATGGCGGCAGCAGCGGGGCTCCGGGGCTGGCGGGGTGGGTGCCAGAGCCCAGGCCGCTCTCGCGCAGTGGGGCGCACGCCCTGGGTGCCTGGGCCCGCTGCTGAGGGGTCTCTTTCCCAGGCCGGAGGTGCTGGCGCACAAGACCTTCCACCGCTACACAGTGCGTGCCCGGCGGGGCACAGCGCAGGGGCTGCGCGACGCCCAGGGCCAGGCCTCCATGCCCAGATCCGCCGGCGCCTCGCTGCGGCGCTACAACGAGGCAGCGCTGCTCAAGGTGGGCCCAGGCCGCTGCCTCGCGGGAGTCCTGGGGCAGCAGAGGCTGGGCAGGGTGCATGGGGGTTGGGGGCAGGCGGCGCGCGGGGCCTGGCTGCAGGGCTGGGACGGGGCTTCCCGCCCATGGGGACCCTGCCAGGTTTCCACAGCCCCCTGCTTAGGGTGGGGCTCCAGCGGGGCAGCCCCGTGCTTGGGATGCCCTCTCCCTTCCTGGGCCAGCCGCTCCCAGGCTGCGGGCAGTTCGGGATCGGCCCCATCCCGGGACAGCTCCTGGGCTGCCCAGCCCTGGATCGAGGTGAGCTGCCTCATGGGCTGTTCCCAGCCTGCCGGGAGGGCTCCAAGCGCCAGCAGTTGGCCAGGCGGGGGGGGGGGAGTCTTGGTGGGCACCCCTCTGGCTCTCTCCCTCACAGACACCCCATCGCCTAACCCCCCCTCGCAGAACTCCACTGGCAGGTGCTCGGCCAACAGCTGTGGGGCCCGTGACAGGTCTGTACGCGCCCCCCCCCACTGCCCGAGAAACGCCCCTGTCCAGACCGGGCCGGGCCCCCCACACACGTGTCCCAGGCTTGTGTGCTCTGTGGGGCGCTGGACCTGGGGTGCAGGGTCCTCCTGCGGGGCTCGGCTGGACTGCAGAGCCGCACACTCTCCCCCGCCACGGCCAGCCTGCTCTCAACCCTGCGGGTCCCTGGGCTGCCCTCTTCCCAGCTCTCTCGCCACAGCTCCCCTCGGAGCCGCTCGTCCCCTGGGAATTGCCCCCTCTCCAGAGGCCTCTGGAGAGACCCGGCTGCTGGCCTCCCCCAGGGCTCCGAGCCATCCTGGAGGCTGACGGCTCTCGCCGCTGGGGCCGGTGCCGGCGGGCAGCCCGGGGCTCTGTGCTTGCACTGCGCTATTCCGGGTGCAGGCCTGCTGGCGTAGCCCTGAGCCCCCGCCAGCCACACGGGGAGCCAGCGGTGACCCCTCCCCTCCCTCCAGGACGTCCAGGACCTGCTGGCCAGCTGGGCGCAGCATCTGCAGGGAGCCCAGCGCATCTTTCTGAGGGCCCCGCGTGGCAGCCGGGCCCTGCTCTTTGGCGGCAGGACCCCCGCTCTGCACAAGGACGACCCCCGGGTCTGCAACATCCCCTTCAGCACCCGCAGAGCCACCCTCAGGGAGGTGCTGCATGTGCACGCGGCCCTGGCCACCCTGCAGGTGTTCGGTGAGAGCTGGGGGGGGCTCTGCCCAGGCTGGGGTGGCAGTGCCACGCTGCCTCCCTCAGAGTTCCCGGGGGGGCAGTGGGTGCCTCCCCCAGGGTTGGTGGGTGGCTGTGTGCCCTCTCCTGCCCCCGGCCCCCTGGGCTGGGGTGCGGCGGCCCATGGACACGAGGCTCCTGTCCCGCAGGGAAGGACACGGCGCTGGCAGATCTCGCGGGCTCCCCCCGGAAGGCCTGGAGGAAAGAGCCACGTGGGCCTGTGGAAGAGCCTCAGCAGGGCGCCGGCAGCAGTGAGTGGAGGGGGGGGCACTGGCTGACTTGCCCCCCATGGGGGTTTCCGTGGACTGCGGGGGAAGGGGCCTAGCACTGGGCCCGTGTCACAGCAGGTGGCAGGCCACGGGCCGCAGGGGGCTGCTTTGTTCTGGGCCTAGAGCTGCCCAGCTCGTCTGGAGAGCAGCGGGGTGGGGCTTGTCAGGCAGAGAGCACTGGGGCGGACCCATGGCTGCTGTGGGGCCCCAGCCCAGCTCCCTCCTGTCTCCCTGAAGCCCCGGGGCAGGAGGAGGACGAGGAGGAGAGCCAGGCTGGGGAGCTGGAGACCGTGGAGGTGACGCTGGGGACCCTGCAGCTCCGGGAATTCGAGGTGATGCCCAAGCGAAGCCGCAAGAGGAGGAGGAAGAGAGACAAAGTGGGGAGAGGTGAGACCGGGGGCGCCCCGGGCCGGGCACTGCTGGAAGCCCTGCCAGCCCAGCTTGCGGGGAGCCCCGGCTGGGGTGCTAACCTGGGCGCCCTTCTCCGGGACGAGGTGCCTGGCCTTTGCTGGCAGGGCTGGGGGACGGGGTCCGCCCGGGACGTGTTTCTATCTCTCCCTCCCTTCCCGGAGCAGGGGCCCGTGCTGAGGGGCCAGGAGGCCACAACCAGCCCGAGGGCTCAGTGCCACAGCCAGGGGCGGAGCCGGCGGTGGACCCCCAGGAGGGGCCTGTTCCCTGGGGGGCAGGAGGTGAGTGGGGCCAGGCCGTGCTCGGGCTGCTCCTCCCCTGCCGCCACCCACACTGCTGGCGCAAGCGGGCCGGGAGCAAAGGGGCGGTCGGGGAGGCCAGCCGCACAGAACGGGCCGGGAGGAGCGGGGGGCTGCGGCCTGGCTGCAGGGCCAGTGGGAAGGCCCTGCTCTGGCACGCCGGAGGGCCTGCTGAGCGAGGCCGGGGTGCCGGGGGCAGCGTCCCCTTCGGGGGCCAGGTTTGAAGTGGGACGTGGAGGAGCCGGAGGGGCAGGGAAGGGCCCTGGAGCCGAGGCCTTGCCAGCCTGGTGGGGCTGCAGGTGGCACCGGGCAGGGACGTCAGCGGGTTAAACGAGGAGCCGGGTGGCCGCTAACGACCCGAGGGGCGGGGGAGGGCGGGTGCCCCTGCGGCTCTGGGGCTTCAGGCTCATGCTGCGGGGGCGCCCCCGGGCAGGGCCGTGTCGCCGCTAGCGCTGCTGGGTTCCCTGCCGAGCTCCGTCCTTCCCTCCCCGCAGCTCCGTGGGACCAGCTCCGGGACGCCCTCTTCACGGCCTGCAGGACGGGGGCCGTGCGGGCGCTGCAGCGCCTGCTGGGCGCGGTGCAGAGCGGGGCGCCCCCGGCCAGCAGCGAGCCCCACGGCCAGCCCGCCGAGCCGCAGGAGGAGGGGCCGGCCCCTGGCCTGCTCTCCCTGCTCAGCGCGCCCGTGGACGGGGAGGGCTCCACCCTGCTGCACGTGGCGGCGGCGGCAGGCCAGGGGGCGGCCGTGAGACTGCTGCTGGAGGCCGGGGCCGACCCTGCGCTCAGGTACACGCCCCAGCGAGGGCACCGCCTGGCCTGGTCGGGGGGGGGATCGCTCAGGTACACGCCCAGCGGTGCACCGCCTGGCCTGGTCGGGGATCGCTCAGGTACACGCCCCAGCGAGGGCACCGTCTGGCCTGGTCGGGGGGGGGATCGCTCAGGTACACGCCCCAGCGAGGGCACCGCCTGGCCTGGTCGGGGGGGGGATCGCTCAGGTACACGCCCCAGCGAGGGCACCGCCTGGCCTGGTCGGGGATCGCTCAGGTACAGGGCACCGCCTGGCCTGGTGGGGATCGCTCAGGTACACGCCCCAGCCGAGGCACCGCCTGGCCTGGTGGGGATCGCTCAGGTACACGCCCCAGTGAGCGCACCGCCTGGCCCGGGGTGGGGATCGCTCAGGTACACGCCCCAGCGAGGGCACCGCCTGGCCTGGTCGGGGGGGGGATCGCTCAGGTACACGCCCCAGCGAGGGCACCGCCTGGCCCGGGGTGGGGATCGCTCAGGTACACGCCCAGCGTACCGCCTGGCCTGGTCGGGGATCGCTCAGGTACACGCCCCAGCCTCACCGCCTGGCCTGGTCGGGGATCGCTCAGGTACACGCCCAGCGAGGGCACCGCCTGGCCTGGTCGGGGGGGGGATCGCTCAGGTACACGCCCCAGCGAGGGCACCGCCTGGCCTGGTCGGGGGGGGGATCGCTCAGGTACACGCCCCAGCGAGGGCACCGCCTGGCCCGGGGATCGCTCAGGTACACGCCCAGTGAGCGCACCGCCTGGCCCGGGGATCGCTCAGGTACACGCCCCAGCGGGGCACCGCCTGGCCTGGTCGGGGATCGCTCAGGTACACGCCCCAGCGAGGGCACCGCCTGGCCCGGGGGGGGGATCGCTCAGGTACACGCCCCAGCGCCTGGCCCTGGGGGGGGGGGGGGGATCGCTCAAGTACACGCCCCAGCGAGGGCCCCGCCTGGCCTGGTCGGGGGGCATTCCTGCACTGCTCAGGGCCAGTGCCCTCCCCTCGTGCCCATGGGGTGAGTCTCCTTGGGGCGGGGGAGCCCAGCCCTAGGGAAAACGGCCACCCTGGGCAAACCTCCCAGCTTCCGCCCCTCTACCAAGCTGGGCCATGGTGCCTCCCGTCCACCCCTGCGCCCTGGGCAGTCGCACACCCCCCGGCTCCCCGGGCCCTGCAGCTTCCTCCTTCGCCCTTTGGTGTTGGGCTTGGGCCCCAGCCCCGCAGGAAGCTGCCCTGTGCCTGCAATGCTCCAGTCTCTGAGCCCCCTGCCCCCCAGCTGGCCCGGCACCTGGGAGGGGCCCCTCCTGAGTCTCCCCAGGACGAAGTAGCCCTAGGGGCCTGGCTGGCTATGGGGCTTCCCAGACTGTGGGGCTGGGGCGGGGCACCCCCCCCCGGCTCTGAGCTGCTCTGCTTGGCTCCTAGGGACCGGCGAGAGCGGCCCCCGTACTGCGTCTCTGCCGACAAGCCGACCCGCGCTGCCTTCCGCAAGTACATGGGGGAGCACCCGGCCCAGTACGACTACGGGCGGGCCCAGGTGGGTACTGCCTGCTGCCACCAGCCCCCGGAGCCCAGACCAGCGCGCGCCACCCCCTGCCCTCCCCCGCTGTGGGGCCTGGCTCCCGCCTGCTGGAACCTGCTCGACCCTGGGGGGGATGCCAGGAGGGGCCCATGGTCCTGGGGGGAGGCAGGCCGGCGAGCCAGGCGGAGCCACGGTGTTGCTGCCCCGCAGCAGACACGAGGAACCAGCCCCTGGCCCAGCGCAGCCTGCTGCTGGGGGCAGCTCTGCCCATGACTCCCGGCCCGCCCCCTGCCCAGGTGCCCGGGCCCCTGACGGCGGAGATGGAGGCCAAGCGGCTGGAGAAGCAGCGGGCGCAGAAAGCGCAGCGGAAGCAGCGGGCGCAGGAGCTGAGGGAGCAGCAGCAGCGGCTGGCGCAGGAGCAGGAGGAGAAGCGGCGCTTTGCGGCCCTGCCGGACCGGGAGAAGGTGAGGCCTGGGCAGCCCGTCCCTGCGGGGCTGCGAGCCTGGAGCTCTGACTCCGCCGAGGCAGGGCTGCCTGGCTCTCCCCGGGCACTGAGGCTCCGTCTCTCTGCTCCCCAGCGGGCCCTGGCTGCCGAGCGGAGACTGGCTGCCCAGCTGCCGGAGGCCAGCGTGATGTCGGCCAACCCCAGGTAATGGGCGCTGGGCGCTGCCCCTGCTGCGGGCGGGAAGGGGTGGGCAAGCCATGCTCTCGGGGGGCAGGGGGGCAAGCCCCAGTCTGCAGGGGGAGCAGGGACCTGAGGGGGCAGGGGGTGGGGCAGGCTCCGCGCCCCAGCCCACGCTGTACCTTGTGCTTTGTGCAGGCGCTGCTGGCAGTGTGGGGAGTCGCTGCTGGGCCGGATCCCCTTCCACTACCTCGACTGCTCCTTCTGCTCCACGGCCTGCCTGCAGGCGCACCGCCGGGGCCGGCCCGGCCCCCCCTAGCGCCGCTGTGGGGAGACATTCGCCTCCCGCTGGGCACACCTGGGCTGAGCCCTGTGCCTCCGGGTTGGGGGAACCCCTGGCCAGAGGGGAGGGGACCATGGCACAGGGGTGGGTGGGGGGAGCGCACCAGGCCCTGGGCAGCAGCGTCACAGGGTCACTGCTCAGGGCACTTGGGGGCCATGGAGCCCGGCCCTTGGCCCAGAGGCTGGGAAGCCGGTGCTGTGCCCGAGGGCCCTGGCTCCTGTGTGCGCCTCCCCGCACCAGCCAGGCCCCAGGCAGCAGCCCCCGCCTTGCCAGGGGCCCCAGACTCCTGCCCTGCCTCGGGATGAGCTGCACCGGTGCCTGCCCTTGCTGCTGTTTCTGGGGTTGGGGGGTTCCTAGTGCCCCCGGGCCCAGCAGGGTGGGAAGGAGCCGGAGGGAGGCGCCAGGTCGCTCCAGGGGAGCAGGGCCTTACCTTGGCCCCAGCAGCCCGAGCAAGCCCCGGGGCTGTGCCGCAGGCTGGGGTTGGGGGTGGGGCGGCTTGGCCCGGTGCCCCGTGCGGGTGGGGCTGCGCCTGGCCCACAGAACACACCAGCCAGGCCCGGGAAGGCACCAGGTTTTTCTTTGCTTTAAAGGTAACACAGTGTAACAGCAGGGCTCTGCCCGGGGCGGGGGAGCAGGCCCGTGAGCGAGACCCAGCTCCCCGGCAGCCCTGCTCCCGGCGCCCCACACCTGGAAATAAAGGCGAGGGGCCGGGCCTGAGCATGGGGTGTGTGCGTCTGTCCGGCGGGCGGGGGGAGCGTCTGTCCGGCGGGTGGGGGGCGTCTGTCCGGCGGGGCTCAGCCAGCTGCTGGCGACTGCCTGGCCAGGGGCTGCATGGGGGGCTGGCGCAGGCAGCACCTGCTACCTCGCCGGGCGCCGGGCTCTCCAACTCCTCCCTGCCCGCGAGGGGCTCTGGGCTCTGGGCTCTGTCCCCACTGGATGTGGGCAGTTCAAGGCACAGTCGGTTCGCAGCTCCGCAGCCTGGGGGGATGCCCCCGCCCCGGAGCGACGTGCCCGCAGCCCGGCGAGCCGAGGGGCTAGGGAGGGGGCAGCGCGGCCCTGGTCTGGTTGAGGATGGGCCGGTCCAGGAAGAGCAGGAAGGGGCGCGGGGGGGGCTGCTCCAGCTCCAGCAGGGTGATGTTGTTGGGGGAGGAGGGGCTCAGCAGCGAGCCGGGCACGAAGAGCGTCTGCTGGGGCCCCCGTGCCCAGTAGCGGCCCAGGTTGAACCCGTTTACCCAGAGCTGGCCCTGGAGGGGCAGAAAGGGGGGTTAGTGCTGGGGGGAGTTCCCAGCCTGGCACCCTGCCCCCTCTCCCAGCCCACTCTGACCCCACGCCACCGCTGCCCCCAGCCACCCTCCACCCCTGCCCACTGCTGCCCCCAGCCACCTAGCGCCTGCCCCTGGTTGGTTACCTCCTGCCCCTGGCTACCTCCTACTTCATGCCCTTTCCCACCATCACCCGTCTGCTGGTGCCCTCTGCCACCTGCCTGACACCCCCAGCTGGCCCCCACCCTGCCTGCTTGCTGTCCTAGGCCCCTGCCTGCAGCTCCCACCCCTCTCCCCTGCCCCACGCTGGAGGCTGCAGTGGGAGCGGGCCCCCTGCCAGCTGCTCCCCCGCGCTCCCTCTGCCTTGGTACCTTGCTCCAGCCTGGGAACTTGACGAAGCTGTCCCAGGCGATGCCAGGGGTCTGGAAGGAGCCAGTGTAGAGAGCAGGCCCTGGCTTGGCCCCACTGCCCCCAGCCTGGGGGGTAGGCAGGGGCCAGCCCTGCGCCACGGCTGTGTCCACGTCCAGGGGGTAAATCAGCCAGTCGCTGAGCAGGGCTGAGTCCAGGGTCAGATTCTGGAGCAGGCCCTATGAACGCAGACGGGAGATGGGCAGATGATGGAGCCAAAAGCAGCTTCCTGGGGGCTGGCTCAGAAGGGCAGGGCTGGGCCAGGAGCGACTTGTCTGCGTGGCCCTCCCGTGTTCTGGCTCCATCATCCCCGCCCGGCCCCTCCCGTTTCCCTAGAGGCTGCAGGCACGGCCGAGGTGCAGCTGGCTCCCCCCTTCCCGGTCACTCTGCGGTGGGGAACGGAGCGAGCCCTCGGGGCGATAACAGCGCCAGGAGCTCAGGCCCCCGGGCTTTGCCTCCCTGGGGACGGGGGGAAGGTGGCGCAGGGGCGCCCGGCAGCAGCATGCCTGCCACCCTCACCTTGAAGTCGCTGGCGTTGGTGCCGAAGTTGATCCTGCCCATGTTCTCCACCAGCAGGTCCAGCACGGCACCAGCTGGGCCCGTGAGGTTCAGCACCGCCTGCCCGTCGCGCTCCAGCCGCCCCTGGTACTCCTGGCACAGGGCGTGGGATCAGCACCAGCAGCCCCTGCTCCCTGCACACTCCCAGCCGGGCACCCCCCTTCCCCTGGGGCTGGAGAGCCAGCTCCCCCTCCCAGCCGGATCCTCTGGGGGAAAACATGTTACCCCCCCACAGACACCCCGCAGACAGGGAGCGGGGCACAGGCCACAGGGTGAGCGCAGGGGGTGCTGCAGCACCTCCCCCCCGCTGAGAGGGGCCGGGGCCCGGTGGGACTCACCCCGTTGAGCAGGACGTAGGCACGGTCGCAGACGCTGTTGGGCGGGGAGCTCAGAGGGGCAGGCGTCCAGACGTCCCGGGGCAGGCGAGTCCGATACAGGACGAAGCCGTGAGCCTGGGACAGGCGCAGAGGTCAGAGCCCCCAGAGAGCTGCCCATGGGGAGCCCTGCCAGGGCACCAGCTGGCTCCTTCCAAGGGTGCCGATCCCAGGCCAGGTGCTGCCAGCACGCCCATGCTGGCACCCAGCTGCTGGGCCCCGTGCCCGCCCCACCCCCTCACCTGCTTCACGGCCTCGAAGGTCAAGGGGAAGGGGCTCCGGATGGGCCCGGCGGGGCACAGCACATCCAGCAGCTCCAGCACCTCAGCCTGCTGCAAGAGAACAGAGCGGCAGGCTGGGCAGGGGCCCACGGGCCAAGGGCGCAGCTCCCAGGGCAGCCACTCACCTGCCGTAGGGGCACGGAGCCGTAGGCGAACTTGGGGGTGGCGGGCGGCATCGGGCCCTCAGGCAGCGGCTGGAACTGAACAGCAAAGCCTGTTAGGAGCCGGCAGGCTGGGCCTGGTGCCTCCGGGGCCGGAGCCAGGCCTGGCAGCCAGCCCTTTGGCCCAGAGTCACCGACCCAGGGCACTGGCGTTTCCTTGCAAGCAGGTCCCTGCCAGGGGGGCAGAGCGAGCAGGGGTTACGGCGCCGGCACTGCTGGGGGCCCGGGGCTGGCAGGACCGAGCCCCCTGCGGGGCACAGGCAGCCGCACCGCTGCTGCGCTCTGCCCAGAGCGCCGCGAGGGGCCGGGAGGGGCGGGGGCTGGGCCCGGTACCTTGCCGATGACCGTCCGGATGGCAAAGAGCTTCTCGGTGGGGTCGCCGGCCTCCGAGAGCGGCGCGGCGTAGTCGTAGCTGGTGGTGACTGGCTTGTAGCGGCCCTTGTAGTCGGCACCTGGCAGGGCAGGGGGAGTGAGCCTGGGGGCACCCTGCCTGCTGCCCGCGAGCCAAGCGTCAGGGGGCCCAGGCGAACAGGGCACCACAGCGCTGCAGGGACCCGCCAGCCCCGGGCCCTGCGTGGCTTCCCCCCAGGAGAGGGGCTACTCACCGCTCCAGTAGCCGAAGTTGGTGCCCCCCTGGAACATGTACCTAAGCGGCAACCCAGAGGGGCTGTCAGAGTCCAGCGCGGCCCAGCACCCTGCTTCCTGAGACCCCAGCGAGGGACCCCACCCCGAGCGCAGCCGGCCCGCGAACCCACCACAGCATGGGGGGCGGGCGGGAGATCCCGGGGAAGGTGCTCGGGCCGCAAGCACCCGCGGCCGCACAGGGGCCGCCTGCCTGGAGCAGGGACGGGGAGCCCCTCGTGCCAGCCTGGGGGAGCTCCGGGCCCTGCATGGCTCAGGACACATTCCAGGAAGTGCAGCGCTGACCTGCCTGGCACGCGGCAGGGGCAGGAGTGCCAGCTGCAGGGGTCCCTGGGCACGGCCGGCCGGCACCCGCCTTTCATGCTGGGCTGGCCAGCCCTGCAGAGGGGGGCCTGGCCCTCCAGCGCTGGCAGCACCAACCCCCTGCGCCCGACGCAGCCCGGGGCCGGACCCGGCAGAACCACCCCATGGCCAGGGCCCCCCGCCCCACGCCGGACAGTCACATGTTGACGCTGGCTCCCAGCTGCAGCATGTCCTGGAGGCCCTGAGCCACCTTTGCGGGGTCGGTGCCGGCGTGCGCCTCGCCCCAGTAGTCCAGCCAGCCCGTGTAGTACTCCGAGTTCACCTGGGGGAGACGGGCCGTTACCCCTGCCCCACGGCAGCCCTCCCCCGCTCGGCGCCCGCAGGCCATGCTGCTCCCCCAGGGAGTGTAGAGCCCTGCCCAGAGCCCCCAGAACCCCAGTCATGCGTGTCACCACACAGAGCCCCAGCCCTGACCCCCCATCCCAGAGCCCCAGCCCCCCAAACCAGTCACACCCCACACCCCACAGAGCCCCAGCCTGCACCCCCTCAAGCCCCAGCCATGCTCCAAAGAACCCCAGCCCCACCCTACACCACCAGAGTCCCAGCGCAACCCCCCAGAGCGCCCTTCTGAGACCTCTTGCCACAACAAGCCCCAACCCCCCCCATGGCCCAGCCCCCTCTCACCAGGGGTCCCTGGGGCTCATAGAGTCGCTGAGGGGCAAACGCAGCCGTCAGGTTGGGGCCTGGAGGACAGAGTGGAGGAAGATCAGCAGGGCCCCTGTGCCCATCCTGCCCCCTGAGCCAGCCCCCCCGCTGTACCCCCAGCCTCAGCACCTGGCCCAAAGTCCACGGTGGCGTAGAGGCCCTGCAGGGTGCCGCAGCGCAGCTCAGCCGGGCTGTTGCCGTCGGTGGTGAAGAGCAGCACGTCGGGGCCCAGGAGGGGCGCGGAAGGTGGCCAGCAGGTGCCGCAGGTAGTTGTAGTCACAGGCGGCGTAGCTGCCGTACTCGTTCTCCACCTGCGGGGCCGGAGGTGCCGGGAGCCAGCCTGGAGCGGGCTGACCCCCCACCCTACCGCGCTGGGGGAGGGGAGATGTCGGGGACGCTGCTGGGCCCCTGGAGCCCGACTCCGCATGCCACTGCTTAGCCAGTCCCAGGACGCCCCACACAGATCGGCTGCGGCCCCCACACCCGGCGCTCCAC
Source organism: Rafetus swinhoei (assembly GCA_019425775.1). Taxonomy (NCBI): domain Eukaryota; kingdom Metazoa; phylum Chordata; order Testudines; family Trionychidae; genus Rafetus; species Rafetus swinhoei. The sequence goes on along the minus strand of CM033439.1, from coordinate 1,452,320 downwards.
GTCTCTCCTGCTGCACAGCCAGGGGCTATGGGATCAGGGCAGGGGGCTCCCTAACTCACAGAGCTGGAAGGGACCTCAAGAGTCGTCGAGTCCAGTCCCCTGCCCTCACAGCAGGACCCAGCACCATCCCTGACAGATTTGCCCCAGATCCCTAAATGGCCCCTCAAGGATTGAACTCACAACCCTGGGTTTAGCAGGCCAATGCTCAAACCGCTGAGCTCTCCCTCCTCCCTGTGGGGGGGTTACGGAGTCAGGGGTCTGTGGGGGCAGGGGCTCCGTGGGGGTTACGGAGACGGAATCAGGGGTCTGTGGGGGTGGGGGCTCCGTGGTGGGGTTACAGAGTCAGGGGTCTGTGGGGCGGGGGCTCCCATGGGGGTTACGAGTCAGGGGTCTGTGGGGGTTGGGGGCTCCTGTGGGGTGGGGTATGAGGCAGGGCAGGGGGTTCTGCTGGGGAGCAGTGTTCCCTGTTAGGGGCTGGGACAGGCTTGGAAGGAAGCCGGGAAGGGCTCTGGGCCCCCCCACCCACCTGGACGCTGATAATGTTCCCTCCGTTCTGGTAGAGGTGGGGCCGGATCCGGGGCAGCAGGACACCCAGCCAGGAGTCCACGGCCCGCAGGTAATCTGGGAGCGGAGACAGCAGCTGGGCTCAGCCCCCGGTCCACTGCAGGGCAGGTCCAGTGGTGGCAGGAGGCCCCGAGCTGGGCCCAGGGCACCAGCAGCCCCGCGTGGTTCCCAGCTCGGCCGGGGCGCAGCCGAGGCCCGTCGGGGGGGGGCAAGCTACCCTGCATTTGGGGAGAGGTGAGGAGCCGAATGCCAGAACCCCCCCGTGGCCTGGCCCAGATCACTGCCCCGCACAGGAGCCAGGCAGGCGGCTCCGGGGGGCTCCCCTTACCTGGGTCTGAGGAGCGCAGGACAATGTCTGGTTTCCACAGCAGCCAGGCAGGGAGGCCGCCCTAGAGAAACAGCCCAGAGGTGAAAGACTCACCAGCTCCGGGACCTGCGGCTCTGGGTCAAGTGGAAGGAGATGGAAGGTCTAGTTGGTCTGCATCACAGAACTGCCAGCGAAGGGCAGCAGCAGAGCCAAGCGGGGCTGTGGGGCGGGACCAAGGGGCACCGGCAGGGCTGTGGGGCAGGAGTGAGGGGCACCGGCAGGGCTGGGGGGGCAGGGGCTATGGGGCAGGAGTGAGGGGCACGGGCAGGGCTGTGGGGGCAGCGCTGGGCTGGCAGGGAGTGAGGGGCACCGGCAGGGCTGGGGGGCAGGGAGTGAGGGGCACCAGCAGGGCTGGGGGGCAGGGAGTGAGGGGCACCGGCAGGGCTGGGGGGCAGGGAGTGAGGGGCACCGGCAGGGCTGGGGGGGCAGGGCCGGGTGCGGGAAGCGTGCCCAGCACACAGATGGAAAGGGTCTCTCTGTTTCTCAGGTGGTGCCCCCTGCCAGGCTCCTGCTGCCCGGTGGATTCCCTAAGGCAGGGGCTGGGTCAGACGCAGGGCGGAACAGCCCGGGCCGCTCTCACCATCTCCCACTCAGCGCAGATGTAGGGCCCGGGCCGCAGGATCACCAGCAGGCCCAGCTCCGCCGTCAGCTCCAGGAAGCTCCCCAGGTCCCGGTCCCCAGAGAAGTCGTAGACCCCGGGCAGTGGCTCGTGGTAATTCCAGGGGACGTAGCTGGGAGAGAGGCTCAGTGAGAGGAGCAGCCGCAGGGTCTGCACGCCCTGGAGGGGTACGCAGGCGCCGGGGTATGCACGCCTGGGGGGGATGAGGGTACACAGCCCTATGCTGCCAGACGCGGCAGGGCAGGGCTCAGAGCTTGGAGCCGACCGCAGCCTCTGGGATGGGAGCAGCCCGTCTGAGGCTCTGGGCAGGCACCGGGGACCCCAGGGCTGAGCTGTGTGGGCGAGTGGCCCTAGCAGGCCACGGCTGGAGCAGGCCACGCCGGGGGCAGTGTGCTGGGGGCAGTGCACCAGACACAGGCCATGCTGGACACAGGCCGCGCCGGGGGCAGCACACCGGGCGCAGCATGCCGGGGGCAGTGCACCAGACACAGGCTGCGCCGGATACAGGCCGTGCCGGGGGCAGCATGCCGGGGGCAGTGCACCAGACACAGGCCATGCTGGACACAGGCCGCGCCGGGGGCAGCACACCGGGCGCAGCATGCCGGGGGCAGTGCACCAGACACAGGCTGCGCCGGATACAGGCCGCGCCGGGGGCAGTGTGCCGGACACAGGCCGCGCTGGGCCTGCCCGAGGGGGGTGCTTACACCTGCACGGCGTTGAGGCCGCTCATGTACATCTTGAGGAGCCGGTCCCTCCAGGCGGGGCGCGGGACGCGGGCGTAGTGGATGCTGCCCGAGATGTAGCGGAAGGGGGCCCCGTCCTTCCGGAAGCAGTTGTTGGCATAATCCACCTGAAAGGAGGGGGCGCCGGCACCGGCCTGGCCCCACCCAGAGCTGTCAGCACCCCGCCCGGCAGTACCCCCGGCTGCACTGTCCTTACGGGATGTGGGCAGCCGGCTCGCTGGACCCCACAGCCCTGCCGAGCACGAGGTGCAGACGCCTCCTGGTGCCCTCGCTCACACCCACACAGCCGGGCGGGTTTCACGTGGACGCGCCCAGGTGCCAGGGCCGTGGGCAGTAGCCAGGCCACTTGCAGACCCGCCACCAGGTTCTCCCCAGGGGCACTGGGGCCAGGGGAAGCCCAAGTGATTCAGGGATGAGGCGGGGGAAGGGGAGAAGTGACAGCCCGGGGGCGGGGAGACAGACCCGGAGCTCCGCGTCCTTAGCTGCTCTGCCCAGCCACTTCCCCTCCAGCGCCACCCCAGGGCCGCCCGCCCCGGCCCCAGCCCCAGCCCCAGGGCCCCCTGCCAGCCCCGTCCCGGCCCCGTCCCCGGGCCCCCAGCCAGCCCCAGCCCCAGCCCCAGCCCGGCCCGGCCCGGCCGTGCCCACCTCCAGCAGCAGCAGCAGCAGCGCAGGGCGCGGGGCGCGGGGCCCATGGTCACGGCTCCCGGCAGCTGGGGAAGCAGGAGCCGTCACATGACGCCGTCTGGCGGCTCCCGGCCCCGGCGCTCCCCCCGCTCCAGGCTCGGCCCCTGCCCCGGCCATGCCCAGCCGGGAGCGGCACACGCGGACCGGGGCAAACCCTCGCGCAGCGCCAGGCTCAGCTCGGAGCCGCTGCCCGGGCAGGGCGGACGGGAGGTGGGCTCGGGCCGGGCAGCCCGCGAGGAGCTGGAGCAGACCCCGCAGTGCAGACGAGCCCAGGGGGCAGCGATCTCTAGGGGGTCTGTGCTGGGGTCTTGGGGGGCAGTGATGTCTGGGGTTGCTGGGGGCCCAGGGGCAGTGATGTCTGGGGTTGCTGGGGCCCAGGGGCAGTGATCTCTAGGGGTGTGCGCTGGGGCTCGTGGGGCAGTGATCTCTAGGGGTGTGCGCTGGGGCCCAGGGGCAGTGATCTCTAGGGGTGTGCGCTGGGGCTCAGGGGCAGTGATGTCTGGGGGTTGCTGGAGGCCCAGGGGCAGTGATCTCTAGGGGTCTGTGCTGGGGGCTCAGGGGCAGTGATCTCTAGGGGTCTGTGCTGGGGGCTCAGGGGCAGTGATCTCTAGGGGGTGTGTCCTGGGGTCTTGGGGGCAGTGATGTCTGGGGGTTGCTGGGGCCCAGGGGCAGTGATCTCTAGGGGTGTGCGCTGGGGCCCAGGGGCAGTGATCTCTAGGGGTGTGCGCTGGGGCTCAGGGGCAGTGATCTCTAGGGGTCTGTGCTGGGGGCTCAGGGGCAGCGATCTCTAGGGGTGTGCGCTGGGGCATCGTGGGGCAGTGATCTCTAGGGGTGTGCTGGGGCCCAGGGGCAGTGATCTCTAGGGGTGTGTCCTGGGGTCTTGGGGGCAGTGATGTCTGGGGGTTGCTGGGGGCTCAGGGGCAGTGATCTCTAGGGGTGCGCTGGGGCTCAGGGCCAGTGATCTCTAGGGGGTGTGCGCTGGGGCATCGTGGGGCAGTGATCTCTAGGGGTGTGTGCTGGGGCCCAGGGGCAGTGATCTCTAGGGGTGTGTCCTGGGGTCTTGGGGGCAGTGATGTCTGGGGTTGCTGGGGCCCAGGGGCAGTGATGTCTGGGGTTGCTGGGGCCCAGGGGCAGTGATCTCTAGGGGTGTGCGCTGGGGCCCAGGGGCAGTGATCTCTAGGGGTGCGCTGGGGCTCAGGGGCCAGTGATCTCTAGGGGTGTGCGCTGGGGCTCAGGGGCAGTGATCTCTAGGGGGTGTGCGCTGGGGGCTCAGGGGGCAGTGATCTCTAGGGGGTGTGCGCTGGGGGCCCAGGGGAAGGCGGTTCCCCCGCTGGGGATGCCCCAGGACAGGGCCAGGGAGCAGGGCTGGTAACTGGGCGCCAGCTACAGGCAGTGCCCCCGGCCATGCCCGGGGAAGCCCAGCTGCCCCAGTGAAGGGCTCTGTGGCCCAGCGGCTGGGGGGCAGCCCCATGGCCAGGCGAGCTGCCCGTTACTCGCCAGGTGGGGGCCGGCTCTCTGGGGAGCTGGAGGCCCATGGCTCCATTGGACGCTGCCGCCGCCTGGGCCCTGGCGCCCCCCAGCGCCGGACATCAGCATGTTCCGTGACAGCTCACAATGGGGCGCAGCCGGGCAGAGTCCCCTCCCCCGGAGCCCGCTCTCTGTTGCCGGCCCCTGCCTGGGCGCTGATAGCAACCGCAGCACTGGGGCCCACGGTGCCAGCTTTGCCCTTGCCAGGCCGGGACGCGCTGCCCCCGGGACGTGGCTGCTGCGCGCGCGAGCACCAGCGGCCGGCCATCCCGCTGCCAGGTCCAGCACAGCGGGCTGGGCTGGCAAAGAGCCGGCACGTGATGGCTGCAGGGGCGCGACAGTGTGGGCATGGTGCCCCGGGGAGGGGTCTGGCCCCTGACCTGTACGGGAGAGGGAGGGGAGGGCAGGGCCCTTCTGGAGCAGAGCAGGGGGGGCTGACTCTTCTGGGAATAGGCAGTAGCCCAGCTCCCCGCCCCTCTTGGCGGGCACCCTTCCCCCGCCTGGCAGGCAGCTCTCCTGGCATCACAGCAAAGTGGCTCTCTGCGTACCCCCCCAGCGTCTGCAGCTGCCCCATGGCCCTGCGGGTGCCGGGCCGGGCTGCACCCCCCCCGGAAATGGCTCCCTGGAAGCTCCCCGGCGCTCTTACCACGGAGGGCCTGGCTCAGGCGCTCCTGCGGGAAGCTGCTCGCCCAGAGGGGACTGCGGGCGCAGAACCGGAGTTGGCAGCTGCAGGGCGTAGCACGGAGGTCACTGGACGCAGCCCCGGGGGGGTGGAGAGCGGAGCCAGCCTGTAAGCCCCCCCACCAGGCCCTGGCTCCGCACTGCCCTGCCAGGCTCTCGGTAACAGGAGGGAACTCCAGCCAGTCTCACGAGGGGGGCGTGTCTGAGCTCCAGCCCCTTCGGGTGCTGTCCTAGTTAGAGGTTTCTAGGCTGGGGCCTCCCCTGGCCGGCCTGCACTCAGGCAACCAGCCCCCCAGCTCTTCTGGGCAGGACTGACCTGCAGGCAGCCAGCTTGGGCCTGGAGCAGGAGTTTGTGGCTGGTGTCCCCCATTCCCCCCCCCCAGCCCTGGCTCCTGCTGTCAGGACGGGACTGGGTCTGACAATCAAACACCTTTCTAGCCCTCCTGGGTGGGGAGAGCAGCTTGAAAACATCCCCCTCCCCCCAGGCTTGGAAACCAGGAGGCAAAAGAGGAAGGCAGGTCGTGGCTTTTAAAACCAAGCGGGAAAAGCGTGAGCTCTGAGTCACTCCCGGGCTGGGGGCCCGGCTGGAGAGGTCTGCGGTGCGGGGGGGGGCACTGCGCTAGGCTCAGATCACAGGCGCTCTCAGCTTCCTTTGCAGCCTGCAGGAGTTTCTCTTCCCAGCAGAGGGAACGGGGCCCACAGAAAAGGGCTGCAAAGCAGCCTGATGAGAGAGGGGAGCTGAACGCCAAAGGGCAACCTGCCCCCGAAAGGCCTCTCTGCCCTCCCCTTAACCCTAAGAGCTGGGAGGTACCACAGGCCGTGGCAGGTTCTGACAAACCCCGTTCTGCTCACAGGTCCCGGCGGGGCCCGACCTGCAGCCCTGGCCGGGCCCCTTGTGCCCTCAGCCAACCTCCAGCTGCTTTCTGGTGCCAAGCGCACCCGCTCGGGGCACTGCCCTCCCTGCTGCCGAGCTGCGCCTCACGCTCCAGGGGGCTCCGTCTCGTGGGGCGACCGGTGCTGCTGTGCACCAGGCAAGGGTGTGATAAGCTGGAGAGGGGCCAGCGAAGACCACGAGCCCAATGACAGGGCTAGAAAACCTGCCCTACAGTGAGAGCCTCACGAGCCCTACAAAGGGAAGGCTCAGGGCTGGCTTGGTCCCAGTCCGTAGGGACCTGCAGGGGACCAGAGGGCTCTTGGGTCCGACACATCCCAGTGGCTGGTACACTTGGCTCAAACAAGGCGCCCAGGCTGGACAGCCAGGGGAATTAGCCTGCGACAGGCTCCTGCTGCGGCTCGCGGTGCATTCATGGGCTGCTTTTCAGCCATGGATATGAGCAGCTCTACCCTAGTCCAAGCACAGCTGTGGGCCTTGGAGCACTTCTCTGGCCTGTGCTACACAAGGGCCTCGGATCAGATGATCACAAGGGTCCCTCGGGGCTCAAGTCCTACGGATGACTGGCGCTCAGTTTTTAGGAGGTGACCCCGGCAATTACAGCCCGTTAGCCTGACTTCAGTACCGCACAAACGGGTTGTAACTCCAGTCAAGTACAATGTCAGACCCAGAGATGGACACAGCGTGTTGGGGAAGAATCAGCATGGATTCTGCAAAGGGAAATCCTGCCTCACAGATCTCCTAGAGTTCTTTGAGGGGGGTCCGGTGGCTATAGTGTACTCAGATTTCCAGAAAGCCTTTGACAAGGTCCCTCACCACAGGCTCTCAAGCAAAGGCAGCTGTCAAGGGGTAAGAGGGAAGGTCCTTTCGTGGACTGGTAGCTGCTTAAAAGTCAGGAAACCAAGGGTAAGACTACATGATGAGTTTTCAGACTGGAGAGGGGTAACTAGTGGTGTCCCGCACTGGCCTGTTCTGGGACTCAATCCTATTTAATGTATTCATAAATGATCTGGAAAAAATAGGTAAACTACGGTGGCAAAATTTGCAATGTTACCAAACGGCTCAAGACAGTTAAAATGATGAGGGGTGTGGAACAGCTTCTGTATGAGGAGAGAGGACTCAGCCTGGGACTGTTCAGCTTGAAAAAGAAACAACGAAGAGGGGACATGACAGAGGTCTCTAAAATCATGGCTGGAGTAGAGAAAGCAGGGAAGGAAGTGCTATTCACTCCTCTTCATCACACTTGAACTAGGGGGTCACCAAATGAAATTAATAGGCAGCAAGTTTAAAGTAAACAAAAAGGAGCATTTTTATACAACACATGATTAACCCGTGGAACTCCTCACCAGGGGATGGTGTGACGGTTAGGACTTTAACAGGGTTCAAAAAAGAGCTAGATAGATTCATAGAGGTTAGGTCCATCAATGGCTATTAGCCAGGATGGGTAGGAATGGTGTCCCTAGCCTCTGTCAGAAGCTGGAAATGGGCGACAGGGAGGGATCACTTATCACAGAAACCTAGGGCTGGGGGAGACCTCAGGAGTCATCGAGTTCAGCCCCCTGCACAAAGCAGGACCAACCCCAACTCAATCATCCCAGCCAGGGCTTTGTCAAGCTGGGACTTAAACACCTCTAGGGATGGAGATTAGACCCCCCTCCCTAGGGAACCCATTCCAGTGCTTCCCCAACCCGCCTAGGGAAATAGTTTCTCCTAATATCCAACCTAGACCTCCCCCACTGCAACTTGAGCCCATTGCTCCTCGCTCTGTCATCACTACTGAGACCAGCCTCTCTCCATCCTCTTTCGAACCTCCCTGCATGAAGTTGAAGGCTGCTCTCAAATCCCCCCTCACTCTTCTCTTCTGCCTACTAAATAAGCTCAAATCCCCAGCCTCTCCCTGTAGGTCATGTGCTCCAGCCCCCTCATCATTTTGGTCACCCTCTGCTGGACCCTCTCCAATGCGCCCACATCTTTTCTGTAGTGGGGGGGCCCAGAACTGGACACAATACTCCAGATGTGGCCTCACTAGTGCCGAATAAAGGGGAATAATCACTTCCCCAGATCTGCCAGCAAAGTTCCTACTAATGAACCCCAATATGCCATTAGCCTTCTTGGCTACAAGGGCGCCCTGTTGACTCATATCCAGCTTCTCATCCACTGTAACCCCCACGTCCTTTTCTGCTAAACTGCTGCTTAGCCAGTTGGTCCCCAGCCTGTACCAATGCTTGGGATTCTTCCTCCCAAGGGCAGGACTCCGCACTTGTCCTTGTTAAACCTCAGATTTCTTTTGGCCCAATCCTCCAATCTGTCTAGGTCACTCTGGACTCTATCCCTGCCCTCCAGCGTATCTACCTCTCCCCCTAGCTTAGTGTCAGCCGCAAACTTGCTGAGGGTGCAATCCATCCCCTTCCCCTAGGTCATTAATAAAGATGTTGAACAAAACCGGCCCTAGAACCGATCCTTGGGGCACTCCGCTAGAAACCGACCACCAACCTGACATCAAGCCGTTGATCACTACCCGCTGGGCCCAACAGTCTAGCCAGCTTTCTATCCATCTTACAGTCCATTTATCCAATCCATACTTCCTTAACTTGCTGGCCAAAATACTGTGGGAGACCATTGTGATGGCAAGTCGGGTTCCCCCGATCCTGCACCCCCGTAGCAGCCAGAACAGTCTCCCCCAGCCAGCAGAGCAGAGAGGGGTTTATTGAGTTTCCAGAATACAGCCCAGCACAGACGTGATGTGGCAATAGGAGGGGGGTAGGATGCCCCAGACCCCTTAAGGCAGGTGCCTGAGCCCCTAGTCTCCAAGCCCCCTCCCTAGGCTGTCTCCATCATGTTTCCAGCCCCAGACTAACTTTTCCTCCCCCCATGTCCTTCCTTTGTTCCAACCTCCTTCCCTCCTCCTAGTCAGAACCAGTCAGGGCAGTGTCTGGCCCCCCTGCTGGGCCGTGCTCACAGACAGGGCCAGAAAGGGACAGCCCAAGCCTAGCAACCAGCAAGATGCCCCACTACATCACATCTCTCCCCTCTCCGAAAGCGAACTGAGCGGGGCCACTGCATCCGTGGCCTGGGGAGGTTTGGGCCCCCCCGCTACGGGACAGCGCATCAGCGATGATGTTGGAGTTCCCCTTGACATGGGTCACTTCCATGTCATAGTCCTGCAGGAGCAGGCTCCACCTCAGCAGCTTGGTGTTGGTCCCCTTCATCTGGTGCAGGCAGTGGTCGGTGCACACCGTGAAATGCCGGCCAAACAGATACGGCTGCAGCTTTTGAAGGGCCCACCCCATCACCAGGCATCCTTCTCTATGGCCGGTAGCTCTGCTCCTGGGGCAGCAGCTTCCTGCTCAGGTACATGATGGGGCGTTGCTCCCCCTTCTCGTCCACCTGCATCAGCACCGCCCCCAGCCCACTGTCCGAGGCGTCGGTAAACACCATAAAGGGCTTATCGAAATCTGGATTTACCAGCACTGGGGCCTCGACCAGGGCCTCCTTTACCCCGCTTTGAGCTGAGGTTTGCCTGCCAGCCCTCTGCTCCAGCCACTTAATCCTAGAAAGTCTCAGGTCGTGGGACCTGTCCTGGTGCCTGGGGCACTGAGCCCTCTTGTGGCCTTTGCCCGCAGCGATGGCAGGTTAGGTCTTGCGGGCCCTTTTGGGCCAGCCCCGCCTGGGCCCTGGCTGTTTCTCTGGGGCACAGATGGCTGGTCCTTGTCTCTTGGGCTCGCCTCGTAGGTGATTCTATCCGTTGCTCAGCCGAGAACCGGTCTCTGCATGATTCCCTCTCTCTCCGGGACTCCCGTTCACCCCCGGACTGACTCTCTGTGAACTCATCCGCCAGCCTCCCAGCCTCCTGGGGGTTCTCTGGCCTTCGGTCCTTGAGCCACAGCCTCAGGCTGGGTGTGCACACTTCACAGAACTGTTCCAGGATCATCAGCTTAAGCAGGTCCTCTGTGGTCTGGGCTCCGACCCCAAACACCCACTTGCGGCAGTATTGCGCCAGGCCGGAGGCCAAATCTACATAGGTCTCCCGTGGCTCCTGCTGCACCCCCCGGAACTTCTTCCTGTGTGTTTCCTGGGGCAGCCCGAACTTGTACAGTAAGGCCTCTTTGACCTGTTCGTAATCACCCGGCTGCAGATCCTCCAGCTGGTTGAGAACCCCTGCGGCCTCCTGATTCAGGAAGGGGGTGAGCTGTTGCAGCCGGTCAGCTGGGGGGGATCTGGTGCAGTTCACAGGCCTGCTCAAATGAGCTGAGGAACCCGTCCATGTCCCCCACGTCTTTACATTGGGCCAACACGAGCTTCTCCAAGCGTCTGGCCGCCCCGGGGCCCCTGGGGTCCTCCCCACTCAGCGCAGCCGGGGCCCCTCGGCTTCTCCGCTCCACCATGGCCAGCTCATGCTGCCGCTGCCTCTCTCGATCCTGGCGTTCCCTCTCTCGATCCTGGTGCTCCTCCCTTCGGTCCTCTAGTTCCTTTAGCCACAGTTTGATCTCCAGCCGCCGTAGCTCTGCCGGGCTGGACCCCGCCCTGGACGGACCGCGGCTGGCAGAGCTTGGCCTGGTGGGCACTGCGTCTCTCTGGCAGGCTCCAGCCCCCCCGTCTGGTCTGAGAGCCTGAGATGCTCCCCGGGGGTGTCTGACTGCTCCCTGCTGGGGCAGAATCCAGGCCCCTGGATGGGTCACTCTCTTCCAGCCGGGCAATCAACTGGGCCTTGGTTGCTTTCCCCACGGGCAGGCCCCTCTCTCTGCACAGCCCCACAAGGTCTGCCTTCAGGAGTCGGGCGTAGGCCATCTCCCCGCCGGTCCCCATGGTGTAGACTCACCAGTCTAGTGCTGCAGCGGCCACAATTCCCAGGAACTGCTTCGCTCTGTCTCCAGCACGCCTGGCTCTAAGCCCCCTTCCTTCTACTGCGCCTTGGCACTTGCTGCTGGAAGCTCCATCCACGGGGTGCAGTGCATCCCGCTCCTGACACCACTGTGACGGCGCAGTTGGGGTTCCCCCAATCCTGCACCCCCGTAGCAGCCAGAACAGTCTCCATCAGCCAGCAGAATAGAGAGGGGTTTATTGCGTTTCCAGAATACAGCCCAGCACAGACGTGATGTGGCAATAGGAGGGGGGTAGGATGCCCCAGACCCCTTAAGGCGGGTGCCTGAGGCCCTGGTCTCCAAGCTCCCTCCCTAGGCTGTCTCCATCATGTTTCCAGCCCCAGACTAACTCCTCCTCCCCCCACGTACTTCCCTTCCCCCCCCCCATTGCCCAGAACTGGTCAGGGCTCAAAGACAAGGCCAGTAGGGGACAGCCCCAGCCTAGCAACCAGCAAGATGCCCCACTGCATCACAACCATATCAAAAGCTTTGCTAAAGTCAAGGTATATCACATCCACTGACTTTCCCATGTCCACAGAGCCAGTTACCTCATCACAGAAGCTAATCAGATTGGTCGGGCAGGACTTGCCCTTGGTGAATCCATGCTGACTATTCCTGATCACCTTCCCCTCTTCCAAGTGCTTCAAAATGGATTCTGAGGTGAGGCTGATGGGTCTGTAGTTCCCTGGATCGTCCTTCTTCCCTTTTTTGAAGATGGGCACTACATTTGCCTTTTTCCAATCATCCGGGATCTCTCCCGATCTCCACGACTTTTCAAAGATAATGGCCAAAGGCTCCTCAATGGCATTTGCCAACTCCCTCAGTACCCTCGGATGCATTAAGTCCGGACCCGTGTGTGGTGGCGCGTCGGGGACCCCCAATCCTGCACTCCGTCTGCAGCAAGATGAGACTCCACCAGCCAGTAGAACAGAGGGGGTTTATTACTTCTGCGAGGTACAGCCCAGCCCGGGTTCCATGTGGGCACTGAAGTGAGGGGGCAGGCAGCCCCAGACCTCTTGGGGCGGGGTCCACAGGCCCCTGTACGCCCAGTACTCAGCTCAATCTCCTCTCTTCATGTTTTCCCAGACAAAAACTGCCTCTCCCAAAACCACCAAACACACCTCCCCCAGGTAGCCCCCCCCTTCCTTTGTTCAAGTGAGAAGCCCCGGCCGGCCATTGTCTAGGTGCTGGAGCTCCGGGTGACCCCCCATTGGGCAGTACCTACAGACACAGGCCCGTGGGGGTCACCCACATGGACTTGTGTATGTTTAGCTTTTCTAAATAGTTCCTAACCTGTTCTTTCTCCACCGAGGGCTGCCACCTCCTTCCCATACTGCGTTGCCTAGTGCAGTAGTCTGGGAGCTGACCTTGTCTGTGAAAACAGAGGCAAAAAAAGCCTTGAGTACTTCAGCTTTTCCCACATCATCTGTCACTAGGTTACCTCCCTCGTCCAGTAAGGGCCCCACATCCTCTCTAATCACCCTCTTCTTGCTAACATGCCTGTAGAAACCTTTCTTGTTACCCTTCACATCCCTTGCTAGCTGCAATTCCAATTGCGCTTTCGCCTTCCTGATAACCAGGGCTCGCCAAGCAGCGGTGAGCCCCACTCACCAGCCGCGCGGTTTCACGCGGTTCTGTGTTCTGCACATGCGCAGATCGCTCTGCGCCGGCTCTTCCGGGTTGTAATCTACCCGCCACAGGCGAGTAGATTACATTATTTGTCGAGCCCTGCTGATAACTAACCTGCATTCTCGAGCAATATATTCATACTCCTCCCTGGTCATCTGTCCAAGTTTCCACTTCTTATAAGCTTCCTTTTTGTATTTACCAAGGATTTCCCCAGTAAGCCAATCTGGTCACCTACCATATTTGCTTTTCTTACTGAGCATCGGGATGGTTTCTTCCTGTGCCGTCAATAAATATTTCTTTAAAATACTGCCAGCTGTTCTGGACTCCTTTCCCCTTCATGTTAGCATCCCAGGGGGTCCTGCCTGTCAGTTCTCTGAGGGAGTCACAGTCTGCTTTTCTGAAGTGCAGGGTGTGTATTTTGCTGCTCTCTTTTCTTCCTTTAGTCAGGATCCTGAACTTAACCATCTCACGATCACTACTTCCCAGGTTGTCACCCACCTCTACTTCCCCTCTAGTTCCTCACCGTTTGTGAGCAGCAGGTCAAGCTGCACCTGGCCCCTGGTCGGTTCCTTCAGCACTTGTACCAAGAAGTTGTCCCCAACATTCTCCAAACACTTCCTGGACTGTCTGTGTGCTGCTGTATTGGGCTCCCCGCAGATGTCAGGGTGATTAAAGTCCCCCACTTGATGGTTCCCTGTTCTGTTCACTCCCTCTGGGGCACCTGGCATTGGTCGCTGTAGGCAGCCAGGGCACTGGGCGAAATGGACCTTTGGGCTGACCCAGTCTGGCCGCTCTTCTGAATTCCTGGCTCTTGCTGGCTTGAGAATGGCAGCTCGTCCAGCACCCGGCGTCAGCGACTGGTGGAACCCAAGGGCCTGGTTACCCCCAGCAACAGGAAGGGCAGACCCAGCACTTTCCTTCTGCGGCTCACTCTGCCCACGGTGCTCTGGATGGCCCCCCTTTGCGTGCCTGAGCAGCACCACAGCACCCCAGGGTGCAGCCATCGCACCACATGGGACGAGATCAGGGTGCCCAGCTGGAGATGGGGGGGGGGCCCAGTGGCCAAGTTCTCATCTGCCCTAAGGGCTCTGGTCCCCAGCTCCCTGGAGCCTCCTGCCAGGGACCTCACCCTGCTCTGCCTTCCTCGCTTCCCTGTGGCCTATCACCCCCTGCCACCATCCCTCCTGGCTCCACCCCCTTCCCCACAGCCCCACCCCTTCACTGCCACCCCTACGGCCACCTTCCCTAATGCTGACAGCCCCACCCCTTCACTCCCACCCCTACGGCCGCTCTCCCCACCCCTCACAGCCCCGCCCCTTCTCTCCCACCCCTACAGCCACCTTCCCTAATGCTGACAGCCCCACCCCTTCACTCCCACCCCTACGGCCGCTCTCCCCACCCCTCACAGCCCCGCCCCTTTGCTCCCACCCCTACAGCCACCTTCCCTAATGCTGACAGCCCCACCCTTCACTCCCACCCCTACGGCCGCTCTCCCCACCCTCACAGCCCCGCCCTTGCTCCCACCCCTACAGCCACCTTCCCTAATGCTGACAGCCCCACCCTTCACTCCCACCCCCACGGCCACTCTCCCACCCCTCACAGCCCCGCCCTTCGCCTCCCACCCCTACGGCCACTCTCCCACCCTCACAGCCCCACCCCTTCACTCCCACCCCTACGGCCGCTCCCCACCCTCACAGCCCCCCACCCCTACAGCCACCTTCCCTAATGCTGACAGCCCCACCCCTTCACTCCCACCCCTACGGCCGCTCTCCCACCCCTCACAGCCCCGCCCTTTGCTCCCACCCCTACAGCCACCTTCCCTAATGCTGACAGCCCCACCCCTTCACTCCCACCCCTACAGCCGCTCTCCCCACCCCTCACAGCCCCGCCCCTTTGCTCCCACCCCTACAGCCACCTTCCTAATGCTGACAGCCCCACCCTTCACTCCCACCCCACGGCCGCTCTCCCACCCCTCACAGCCCCGCCCTTTGCTCCCACCCCTACAGCCACCTTCCCTAATGCTGACAGCCCCACCCCTTCACTCCCACCCCTACAGCCGCTCTCCCCACCCCTCACAGCCCCACCCCTTCACTCCCACCCCTACAGCCGCTCTCCCACCCCTCACAGCCCCGCCCCTTTGCTCCCACCCCTACAGCCACCTTCCTAATGCTGACAGCCCCACCCCTTCACTCCCACCCCTACAGCCGCTCTCCCCACCCCTCACAGCCCCGCCCCTTCACTCCCACCCCTACAGCCGCCTCCCACCCCTCACAGCCCCGCCTTTGCTCCCACCCCTACAGCCACCTTCCCTAATGCTGACAGCCCCACCCTTCACTCCCACCCCTACAGCCGCTCTCCCACCCCTCACAGCCCCGCCCCTTTGCTCCCACCCCTACAGCCACCTTCCCTAATGCTGACAGCCCCACCCTTCACTCCCACCCCACGGCCGCTCTCCCCACCCCTCACAGCCCCGCCTTTGCTCCCACCCCTACAGCCACCTTCCCTAATGCTGACAGCCCCACCCTTCACTCCCACCCCTACAGCCGCTCTCCCACCCCTCACAGCCCCACCCCTTCACTCCCACCCCTACAGCCGCTCTCCCCACCCCTCACAGCCCCGCCCCTTTGCTCCCACCCCTACAGCCA
The DNA here is from genome assembly GCA_019425775.1 of Rafetus swinhoei. NCBI lineage: Eukaryota > Metazoa > Chordata > Testudines > Trionychidae > Rafetus > Rafetus swinhoei. The sequence goes on along the minus strand of CM033439.1, from coordinate 1,437,107 downwards.
CCTTCCCTAATGCTGACAGCCCCACCCCTTCACTCCCACCCCTACAGCCGCTCTCCCCACCCTCACAGCCCCGCCCCTTCACTCCCACCCCTACAGCCGCTCTCCCCACCCTCACAGCCCCGCCCTTTGCTCCCACCCCTACAGCCACCTTCCCTAATGCTGACAGCCCCACCCTTCACTCCCACCCCTACGGCCGCTCTCCCCACCCCTCACAGCCCCGCCCTTCACTCCCACCCCTACAGCCACCTTCCCTAATGCTGACAGCCCCACCCCTTCACTCCCACCCCTACGGCCGCTCTCCCCACCCCTCACAGCCCCGCCCCTTTGCTCCCACCCCTACAGCCACCTTCCCTAATGCTGACAGCCCCACCCCTTCACTCCCACCCCTACGCCGCTCTCCCCACCCCCTCACAGCCCCACCCCTTCACTCCCACCCCTACAGCCGCTCTCCCCACCCCTCACAGCCCCGCCCCTTTGCTCCCACCCTGCAGCCACCTTCCCTAATGCTGACAGCCCCACCCCTTCACTCCCACCCCTACGGCCGCTCTCCCCACCCCTCACAGCCCCGCCCTTCACTCCCACCTACAGCCACCTTCCCTAATGCTGACAGCCCCACCCCTTCACTCCCACCCTACGGCCGCTCTCCCCAGCCCTGCCCCTTCACTCCCACCCTACAGCCACCTTCCCTAACCCTCATAGCCCCGCCCCTTTTCTTCCGTTTAGACCCAGCCCCGCCCCTCGCTGCGCTGTGGCCAATCAGACCCTGTCTCATGGCCCCGCCCCCGAGGCTCGCGCTCCCCGACGGTTGCTGTGCAGCAGGCGCAGGCTGATGACGTGTCGGCAGTTCCGGCTGAGGCGCCGGCCGGGAAGGGGCGGGGCCTTCGGGTCATGACCCCCGGGGTGCGCGCCCTCACCGCCGCCAGCGCCGGGCCGGGCCGGGCCATGGGCCACGCGCTGTGCGCCTGCGCGCGGGGCAGCTTCAGCATCGAGGGGCAGCGCTACCTGCTGCTGCAGCGCCTGGGGGAGGGGTGAGATGAGAGCGGGGGGGGCGGTGCAGGCGGGGCGGCAGAGAGGGGTAGCGGGGAGCAGTGAGGTGCAAGGGGGCGGTGAGGGGTAGCGGGGGCGGTGAGGGGTAGCGGGGTGGAGCAGTGCAAGGGGGTGGAGCGGTGCAAGCGGGGCGGTGAGGGAGTAGCGGGGTGGAGCGGTGCAAGCGGGGCGGTGAGGGGTAGCGGGGGTGGAGCGGTGCAAGGGGGCGGTGAGGGGTAGCGGGGCAGTGAGGGGTAGTGGGGTGGAGCGGTGCAAGTGGGGGGCGGTGAGGAGTAGTGGGGTGGAGCAGTGCAAGGGGGTGAGGGGTAGTGGGGGTGGAGCGGTGCAGGGGGCGGTGAGGGGTAGCGGGGTGGAGCGGTGCAAGCGGGGGGCGTGAGGGGTAGCGGGGTGGAGCGTGCCGGGGTGGTGAGGGGTAGCGGGGGTGGAGCGTGCAAGCGGGGCGGTGAGGGGGTAGCGGGGGTGGAGCGTGCGGGGGCGTGAGGGTAGCGGGGTGGAGCGGGCAGGGGGTAGCCCAGCCTCGCCTGCCCCTGGCTGGCCCAGGCACCAGCACGTCCCCCCAAGGGGTTACATTGACCCTGCCCCCCCCGCCGCCCAGGAGGGCCCTGGGCCACGGCCACTGGGTGCAGCTGGTTTCATGCCCACTGGGGCTTCTGTCGGGGCCACCGGCGTTCCCTGGCCCTGGGGGAGCGAGCGCCTCAGCGGGGCTGGGCGAGCCTGCCCCTCCCCCAGCCCGTACGCAGGAGGCACCCTGGGGAGGGGTTGGAGAGTGAGCCCCAGGGGTCCCTGCCCTGCAGGGCTGGGCCCAGCTCGCTGCTCCGGGCATTGTGATCCCCGCTGCCCGGCACAAGCTGTGGCGCAGGGAGCTGGGCCCCTTGCAACACGCTGGGCTGGTTTGCCTGTGTCCTGGGGTGGGGACGGGCCAGGGCTCCGAGCCTAGCTTGGCCAGGTGCAGTAGCTCTCTGGTGGGGTGCTGGGCACGCGGGACGGCGGCTGACGGCTTGGTGGTGCGGAGCAGGGCTGCGTGGAGCCTTGGCAGTGAAGCCAGGGGAGGCAGCCGGTGAATTGGAGGGGAGGGGGTTGGAGCAGTGTGCCAGGGATTGTGAGCGGGGGAGGACAGGCTGGGGAGCCAAGCATGGGGGAGCCGGGGGGCATGCCCCCTTGCGATGCTGCTGGTGGAAGGGGCTCTTGTCTCTGTGCCTGGTTCTCCCTGGTGTGTTGCGCTCTCCCTCAGCAGCCTGGGCCACCCCTGACCACAGGGTCCCTGGGAGGAGATGGCTCTGGCCCCTGCTCTGGAGGTCTTGGGAGCAGAGATGTGAGATAGCAAGTAATTGAATAATCATGTACCCGCATGACATTTTAGCAGTTACATGACTATTCGACAGGAGGTGGAGCTAGCAGCCAGTGCACTCCTGGCCCCACACCCAGCGAGCCCCCTACCCCCCACTAGCCCCATTCCCAGGGAGCCCCTTGCCAACCATATCTCTGTATCAGCGGCAGCAGCATGGGATGGCAGGCAGGAGACTGTCTGCGAGGGGAACCAGTTTAAAAACCAGCTGCTCTCTGCCCTGTGCTGCTGCCTCTGATACAGAGGCAGCAGTGCAGGGAAAGGCGGGGGGGGCAGAGGAGGGTACCATGAAGCAGCCCCTGTCTGTGCGGGTCTGAGCTCCCCCCCGGACAGAGGCTGCTTTGGCATCTCGCAGAGCAGCCTCGGTCTGCAAGGAAGTTCGGACTCCCCTGTGGACAGAGGCTGCTTCATGGTAGCCCCCTCTGCTCCCCCCTGCCTCCCCTATTGCTGCTTCTGATAGAGGCAGCAGTGTGAGGAGGGGAGTAAGCCGGTTTTTAAGCCAGCATCTCATGGGCAATAGCTCCTGCTCTGTTACAGAGGTAGTGGGGAGGTAGGAATGTGAGTAGTCGACAAGATTAGCCAATAAGCCCAGGGTTAGTGGTTAATCACAGAATAGAATCATAGCACTGGAAGGGACCTCGAGAGTCATCGAGTCCAGTCCCCTGCCCTCACAGCAGGACCAAGTACTGTCTAGACCATCCCTGGCAGGTGTCTCTAACCTGCTCTTCAATATCTCCAGAGATGGAGATTCCACAGCCTCCCCAGGCAATTTATTCCAGTGTTTAACCACCCTGACAGGTAGGGAGTTCCTTCCTACCCTTGCTGCAGTTTAAGCCCATTGCTGCTTGTCCTGTCCTCAGAGGCCAAGGAGAACAATTTTTCTCCCTCCTCCTTGTAACACCCTTTTAGATACTTGAAAACCGCTCTCATGTCCCCTCTGTCTTCTCTTTTCCAAACTAAACAAGCCCAATTCTTTCAGCCTTCCCTCCTAGCTCATGTTCTCTCGACCTTTCATCATTCTTGTAGCACTAAATCAAGAATACCCACAAGGGGAGAGGGTATTCTTGATTTAGTGTTAAGTAGAGCACAGGATCTGGTTCAAGAGGTAAATATAACTGGACCGCTTGGAAATAGTGACCATAATGTAATAAAATGTAACACCCCTGTGGTGGGAAAAACACCTCAGCAACCCAACACTGTAACATTTAATTTCAGAAAGGGGTACTACACAAAAATGAGGTTAGTTAAACAGAAATGAAAAGGTACAGTGACAAAAGAAAAATTCCTGCAAACTGCATGGAAACTTTTCAGAGACACCATAATAGAGGCTCAACTTAAATGTATACCCCAAATTAAAAAACACAGTAAGAGAACCAGAAAAGTGCCACTGTGGCTTAACAACCATGTAAAAGAAGAAGTGACAGATAAAAAGACATCTTTTAAAAAGTGGAAGTCAAATCCTAGTGAAGAAAATAGAAAGGAGCATAAACGTCAAATTAAGTTTAAAAATCATATATATACTAGCCCATTGTCTGTGCATCTGTAACGCTGACGTACACGGCCACGCCCCCTGGCCATGTACGTCAGCGCCCCGCCCCCCTTCCCCTCCCTCCGTGGCACGCTGCGCCGCTCAGCTGGGCCGGGCCTGGCGGGGGAGCAAGCGGTGGCAAGCGGCCGTTTGGGATCCGCGCTCCTCACGCGTGGGGAGCGCGGACACCAAACGGCTGCTTGCTACCCGGGGCCCAGCTGAGCGGTGCTCCCATCGGGGCCCAGCTGAGTGGACAATGGGGAGCAAGCTTGCTGTCCCTTGCTCCACCGCCAGGGCCCAGCTGAGCACTCCCAGCTGAGCGCGCCATGGAGGGAGGAAGGGGGTGGGAACCAGAGCTGGGGATCGGGGCTGTGGGGCTGGAGGAGGATGGGGCCCGGAGGAAGGGGGCGGGAAGCAGCGCTGGCGGGGTGTCCGGGGCCGTGGGGCTGGCTGGCAGGAAGAGGGGGAAGCAGAGCTTGAGGGAATATCGGGGCCGTGGGGCTGGATGGGAGGAGGAGGGGACAGAGGAAGGGGGCGGGAAGCAGACCTGGCTGTGGGGTGCAGCCACTGGCCGCAGCCGAGTCCTTCCGGCCGCGCCCCGGCAGATGCTCCTTTGCCAGCAGAAGCCTGGCGGGGGCGGGGCTGGGAGCCACTCCCCCGGCCCGGCTTCTGCTCGCAACCAGAGGCTCCCAGCTGGGAGACAGGCCACGATTGGCACTGGGAGCCTCTGGTCCTGTGCAAAAGCCGGGCGGGGGGGGGGTGGCTGGGAGTCCCGGCCCCCGCCCCACCCAGCTTTTGCGCACGACCACAGGGCTCCCAAAGCCAATCGCGCTCCGCCTCCCAGTCGCTCCCCCGCCCCTGCCAGGCTTCCCTCCAGCGCCCAGCTGGAAATTCACAAAATACCGGACATTGCACATTGCACGTGTCTGGTATTTTCTGAATTTTTCTACCGGACAGACGGTGCAAATACTGGACTGTCCGGTAGAAAACCGGACACCTGGCAACCCTAGCCCCGGCGGGAGCGCCGCTCAGCTGGGCCCCGGGCGGCAAGCGGCCGTCCCCATGCATGGGGAGCGCAGACCCCAAACGGCGACTTGCCGCCGCTTGCTCCCCCGCCGTGGCCCAGCTGAGTGGCGCTGGCGCTGCGCTGCTCAGCTGAGCCCTGGTGGGACAGGAATGGGGGCGGGGTGCTGACGTACATGGCCAGGGGGCCACCGTGGGAGAGGGGAAGGGGGGACGGTGACGTAGACAGCCCCGCCCCCTGGCTGTGTACGTCACCGCCCCGCCTGTCCTCCCCCGTGGCGGCCCGGCTGAGCGCGCAACCAAACGGTCGCTTAATCCCCCGCGCGCGGCGGCTCAGCTGAGTGGTGCAGAAGTCAACCGAGCACCACGGCGGGAGGCGAAGGGGGGCCGGGCGGTGACGCAGCATGACAGCGGCTCCAGGCCCCATCCTCTGGCTGTGAACGTCACGGCCCCGCCCCCCCTTCGCCTCCTGCTGTGGCGCTCAGCTGACTTCTGCACCGCTCAGCTGGGCCACCGCGTGGGAGCAAGTGGCGCAAGTGACCGTTTGGGCTCCGCGCTCCCCATGCAGCATGGGGAGTGCGGAGCCCAAACAGCCGTTTGGGCTCCATCGTCCCCCGAGTGAGAGGTAGGAGGGGGAAGAGAAAGAGAGAGAGGCAGGAGGCGAAGGAGAGCAGAGAGAGAGAGGGAGAGTAGGGGGACGGAGCGAGAGACCGGAGGCTCAGGAGAGAAGACCGACGTGAAAATCCTGTCTTATGACGGGCTAATTGGCTAGTATAATAAGAAAAGCCAAAAAGGAATTTGAAGAGCAGCTAGCCAAAATGTAATAGCAAAATGTTTAATTACATTGGAAGCAGGAAGCCGGCTAAACGACCAGTGGAGCTCTTGGATGATCAAGATGCTAAAGGAGCACTCAAAGTAATTGCAGAGAAGCTAAATGAACTCTTTGCTTCAGTCTTCGCTGCTGAGGATAATGGGGAAATTCCCAAACCTGAGCCATTCTTTTTAGGTGACAAATCTGAGAAATTGTCCCAAATTGAGGTGTCATTAGAAGGTTGTAGAACAAATCGATAAACTTAACAGTAACAAGTCACTGGGATCAGATGGCATTCACCCAAGAGTTCTGAAAGAACTCAAATGGGAAATTGCTAAACTATTAACTGTGGTTTGTAACCTAACCTTTAAATCAGCTTCTGTCCCTAATGACTGGAAGATAGCTAACGTGACGCCAGTATTTAAAAAGGGCTCTAGAGGTGATCCTGGCAATTATAGACCGGTAAGTCTAACATCAGTACTGGGCAAATTAGTTGAAATCCTAGTAAAGAATAAAATTGTCAGACACATGGATGAAAAATTTGTTGGGGGAAGTCAACATGGTGTCTGTAAAGGGAAATCCTGCCTTACTAATCTGCTAGAGTTCTTTGAGGGAGTCAACAAACATGTGGACAAGGGAGAGCTAGTGGATATAGTGTACTTAGATTTCCAGAAAGCATTTGACGAGGTCCCTCACCACAGGCTCTTAAGCAAAGTAAATTGTCATGGGATAAGAGGGAAATAAAGGGTAGAAATAAATGGTCAGTTTTCCAAGTGGAGAGGGGTAACTAGTGGGGTCCCCCAACCGTCTGTCCTGGGACCCATTCTATTCAACTTTATACATGATCTGGAGAAAGGGGTAAACAGGGAGGTGGCAAAATTTGCAGATTATCCCAAACTGCTCAAGATAGTTAAGACTAAAGCAGACTGTGAGGAGCTTCAAAAAGATCTCACCGAACTATGTGATTGGGCTACAAAATGGCAAATGAAATTTACTGCTGATAAATGTAAAGTAATGCACATTGGAAAGAATAATCCCAACTAGACATACAATATGATGGGGACTAATTTAGCTACAACTACTCAAGAGCAAGATCTTGGAGTCATTGTGGATAGTTCTCTGAAAACATCCGCTCTGTGTGCAGCGGCTGTCAAAACAGCAAATAGAATGTTAAGAATAATAAAAAAAGGGATAGAGAATAAGACAGAAAATATCTTAATGCCTCTGTATAAAACCATAGTACACCCACATCTTGAATGCTGAGTAAAGATGTCGCCTCATCTCAAAAAAAAAATCTCTTGGCATTGGAAAAGGTTCAGAGAAGGGCAACAAAAATGATGAGGGGTTTGGAACGGGTCCCATATGAAGAAAGATTAAAAAGACGGACTTTTCAGCTTAGAAAAGAGGAGACTAGGGGGGATATGACAGAGGTCTATAAAATCATGAGTGGTGTGGAAAAAGTGAATAAGGAAAAGTTATCTACATATTCCCACAATATAAGAACTAGGGGTCACCAAATGAAATTAATAGGCAGCAGGTTTAAAACAAACCAAAGGAAGTTTTTCTTCATTCAGTGCACAGTCAACCTGTGGAACTCCTTGCCAGAGGATGTAGTGAAGACTAGGACTTTAACAGGGTTCAAAAAAGAGCTAGCTAGATTCATGGAGGTTAGGTCCATCAATGGCTATTAGCCAGGATGGGTAGGAATGGTGTCCCTGGCCTCTGTTTCTCTGGAAATGGGTGACAGGGGGGAGGGATCACATGAGGATTCCCTGTTGTGTCCCCTCCCCTCTGGGGCATCTGATATTGGCCACTGTGGGCAGACAGGACACTGGGCTGGATGGACCGTTGGTTTGACCCAGTATGGCTGTTCTTATGTTCTCTGGACTGTCTCCAATTTCTCCACATCTTTCTTGAAATGTGGTGCCCAGAACTGGACACAAGACTCCAACTGAGGCCTAACCAACGCAGAGTAGAGCGGAAGAATGACTTCTCGTATCTGGCTCTCAACACTCCTATTCATGCAGCCCAGAATCATTTTTGCTTGTTTTGCAACAGTGTCTCACTGTTGACTCTCATTTAGCCTGTGGTCCAGTATGACCCCTAGATCCCTTTCTGCAGGACTCCTTCCTAGACAGTCGCTTCCCATTCTGTGTGAAACACGCATTGTTCCTTCCTCAGTGGAGCACTTTGCATTTGTCCTTATTAAACTTCATCTTGTTTCCCTCAGACCCTTTCTCCAGATCATTTTGAATTATGCCTCTGTCCTCCAAAGCACCCACCACCCCTCCCAGCTTGGGATCAACTGCAAACTTAAGAAGTGTCCTCTCTATGCCAGTATGTAAATTGTTGATGAAAATATTGAACTGAACCGGTCCCAACACAGACCCCTGCGGCACCCCACTTGTTAGGCCCTTTCAGCATGACCGTGAACCATTAATAACTACTCTGAAAATGGTTATCCAGCCCGTTAGGCACCCACCTTATAGTAGCCCCCTCTACGTTGTATTTGCCTAGTTCATTGATAAGATCATGCAAGACCATAACAAATGCCTTACTAAAGTCTAGGTATACCGTGTCCACCTGGGTTGATCTTATTTCCCTTTTTATAGATGAGCACTAGATTTGTCCTTTTCTAGTCTTCTGGAATCTCTCCCAACTTCCGTGACCTTTCAAAGGTGATAGAGGAGCTATCAGCTCCTTGAATATTCCAGGATGCATTTCATCAGGTGCTGCTGACTTGCAGACATCTAAGTAATTTTTATTTTATCTTCTAAACCTAGCCCCTTCCCACTAGCATTCACTAGGTTAGGCATTCCTTCAGACTTGGTGAAAACCGAAACAAAGTCATTAAGCACCTGTGCCATTTCCAAGTTTCCTATTGTGGTTTCTCCCTCCTCACTGAGCAGTGGGCCTACCCTGTCCTTGGTCTTCCAATATATTTATAGAAAGTCGTCTAGGTAACAAGTTGGAGCTCGTTTTGTGCCTTTGCCTTTCTAATCTTGTCCCTGCATACCTGTGGTGTTTGCCTATCTTCATCCTTTGTCAGTTTCCACTTTTTATAGGACTCCATTTTGAGAGCAGGCAAGGGCTCCTGGTTAAGCCAAGGCGGTCTGTTGCCAGACTCTTTCCTATGCAGTGGAATGGTCATCTATTCTGTTGACATCCCTAGCTGGGAGCTGTTCCTGCCCCTCACCCCCCTCTCTGCCTCTCAGGGGCTTCAGCTACGTGGACTTGGTGGAGGGGCTGCAGGATGGCCGGTTCTACGCCCTGAAGCGCATCCTGTGCCATGACAAGGAGGACCGCCAGGAAGCCCTGCACGAGGTGGAGATGCACCAGCTCTTCGACCACCCCAACATCCTGCAGCTGGAGGCCCACTGCATGGTGGAGAAGGGGCCCAAACACGAGGCCTGGCTGCTACTGCCCTTCCTCAGGGTAAGGCCACCCTCTCCCCCAGGCAGGGGCCGTGACGTGGCCCGGTTCCATTTGTAGCCAAGGGGGCACTTTGCTGCTGGGGACGCAAGAGGGTAAGCGGGGATCCCTGGTTCTGGCCAGCAGGTCTGCTCTCCCTAGGGCCGCCAGGAGCCCCCTTACAGAATGGATCAGTTACATGGTTAGTTTGATACCATTTTTACATCCCTGCTTGCTGCTGGCCTGGGAGCCCCATGCAGCAATGCATGCTGGGAGCTGTAGTCTTTGGAGGCCAGCTCTCTAGGCCAATCACAAAGGCATGTGAGATGTGCCCCCAGGACTCTCCTGCTGGGAGAGGGGTCACTGTCTCCCTGGGGCAGAGCCAGCAGGGTGAGGGGCCAGGGCCTGCATTGGGCCCCACTCAGCCAGCCAGCACGAGGGCCAGAAGCAGGAACAACCTGGCTGGCTCAGCCCCTGGCTAGGCGTGGCATGTTGAGTCAGGGCAGATGGCTTTTAGAAAGGGGCATCTGCTCCCTTGGGAGACCAGTGCTGTCCTGGGGCCACTGGTCACTTACAGCAGGGAGTTCCCCAGGTTTGAGTCTGTGCAGCATCACTGCCCCAGCCTGTTGGCAGGGACAATTAGAGCAGCTGCTTGCTGGGAGATGGAGGCTGGGCCACTGCTGCACTTCATCTCTCTGAGCTGCCCCCTGGAGACCCGTTAGCAGTGGGCTCTTAGGGCCTGGTGCATCCCTGCTGCAGCTGAGGAGGGAGGTGCTGGCAGGGGCTGTCAGCCCCTCAGCCAGTGCCCTGCAGGGAGTGGCTGCTCATTAAGCACCTGCCTGTCTGCTTGCCAGAGGGGGACCCTGTGGAGTGAGGTGGAAGCTCTGCGAGACAAAGGCTCCTTCCTGCCTGAGGAGCGGATCCTCCCCATTCTCCAGGGCATCTGCAGGGGGCTGCAGGCCATTCACGCCAAGGGCTACGCACACAGGTGAGCCCCACTGGTCTGCAGGGGCAGGACTGGACTGGCAGGACCTGCCCCTCTGGGGAACTCACTCTCTGTCCCCACAGAGACCTGAAGCCCACCAATGTGCTGCTGGATGATGCGGAGCAGCCAGTGCTGATGGACCTGGGCTCCATGAACCAGGCCCGCATCGAGGTCAAGGGCTCCCGGCAGGCCATGGCTGTGCAGGTAGGAGGCACCCTGCTCTGTGGCCCCTCTCCAGCCCTGCTCCTGGAGCAGAGGCCCCATCTAACCCCCTCCCATGCCAGTCCCTGCCCCCACCAGGAGCTCTGAGCAGGCACTGGGAACAGCCCTCCCCAGTGTGGGCTCACACTGTGCCCTCCCTCCCAGGACTGGGCGGCTCAGCGCTGCACCATCTCGTACCGGGCCCCGGAGCTCTTCACGGTGGAGAGTGACTGCGTCATTGACGAGCGCACTGACATCTGGGTAAGGCCCCGCGGCAGGGCTGCTGCTCCCCTCTGGGCACTGCCTGGGCAGGGCTGACCCTGTCCCCTTCAGTCCCTAGGCTGCGTGCTGTACTGCATGATGTTCGGGGAGGGCCCCTTCGACATGGTCTTCCAGAAGGGTGACAGCGTGGCGCTGGCTGTGCAGAACCAGCTCCGCGTGCCCCCCACTGGCAGGTGAGGAGCAGGCCTGGCTGCCCCTGCCAGGGGCCGGTGGCTGTGTGCTCACCCCTCTGCTGGGCCCAGCCTCACTGACGTGCCTCTTGCAGGTACTCTGCCAGCCTGGAGCACCTGCTCTCCTCCATGATGGTGGTGAACCCACAGGAGCGGCCCCACATCTCCCAGATACTCGACCAGCTGGAGGGGCTGCAGCCAGCCTTGAGGGGCCAGGCCACCACCCGGATCTGAGCCTGGGGCTGGGCCAGCACTGCATGTGGAGGCTGGAACTGCTTGTAAAACTGAGCTGGAGGTTAAAAGCAAGACTAGGCCTGCTGGGTGGAGCCCTGCCAGTGCCCAGCTGCCAGCGCCAGCTGCTTCAGGACCACCTTGGGCACCCACCCTGCTGCAGGGAACTCAGCAAGGTTTGGCCCGGCATGTGCCCTGAGCCCCAAGCTTTGCAGCTGTCTGGAGCTCAGCTGGGCTGGGGAGGCAGAAGGGGCCAGCCCTTCACCTGCCCCCAGCAGAGGGATGCTGCCTTCTGCCCCTCCGCCGGAGCTGGGGGAGGCCCCTGGCTCTGCTGCCTGGTTCTAGGGCAGCCTGTTCCCCATCTCCTGCTGGAAGGGAGGTGGGCTCAGGCCATGGCCCCCCCAGGGCCTGTCTGGGTTCTGTCCAATAAAGCGTGTGGAGACTGTCCTGGCTCCGTGGGATTCTGTGACCCCCCTCACAGCTGGGGAGGGAGCAAGTGGAAGCTGTGGGGCTGGTGCTGGGAGTGGAGCCCTCCTGGGCTTCCCCTAGCTTGGGTCAAAGCTGGGCTGCAGGAGGCAGCTGTTGGCATTGGAGGACCTTCCCAAGCCCTGCAGCTGCCATGACTGGCACAGGGGTGCTGCCCCCCCCCAGCACCTTCCAGTTCCCTAAACACTAGAGCCCTGTTCCTATACCCCAACTCCCCACTGGTCTGCACCACTGAGGTGAGGGGTCACCCCCCCATTTGTTCCAGAGCAGAAGAGGGGCCATGGCCCCAGGCTGTCACAGCTGGGAGACCTTGGGCTGGGGCCAGGCCAGCTATTGTTAACCCCCCTTCCCCACATGGGCTGTGGGGAAGAGATGGAGCCCCCTGGGAGCACGGGCCCAGGCAGGTCCCCAGTGCCACCCACTGCCCCACAGGCAGCAGAGCAATGCTTGGGACCGGCAGGTGACCCAGCCAGTGGCCAACTCTCCTTCCTGCACCCAGGAACTGGACTTTGATCCCCCAGCTGCTGGGCCAACAGCCAGGGCCCTGCCCAGCCAGCAGTGGGGGAGGGGCAACATGCCCCTTCTGCTCCCAGCCGAGCTGGGCTATTGAGTGCCCTGCAGACCCACCCCTGGCGCCAGGCCCCATGGTCCTCGGCTGCCCACCAGCACAGAGCTCCCCTCAGCAGGTCCTGTCACCACACAGCTGCATGCCCGTCATGACGCACCAGGGAACTGGCCAGACACGCTGTGCACAGAACCATGTGCAGCCAGAGAGCATGGTGATAGCCGACTCCCCCAACCCCGCAAACCTGGCCAGCCACTGCCCTCAGCCATAGGGGTGGGCCTTTGGCCCCAGGCTCACCCCCCCGCCCGGCAAGGAACAGCCACAGCTTTGGGTGGGTTTGCAACCAAGGAGACTTTATTTTCCTAAAGGGATTTTGCAGTTAACAGAGCAGGGCCCAGCCTCAGTACTCCTCCCCCTCCTCTTCATCCTCATAGGAGTCAATCCCCACCTCCTCGTAATCCTTCTCCAGCGCAGCCATGTCCTCCCGGGCCTCGGAGAACTCCCCCTCCTCCATGCCCTCGCCCACGTACCAGTGCACGAAGGCCCGCTTGGCATACATCAGGTCGAACTTGTGGTCCAGCCGGGCCCAGGCCTCTGCGATGGCCGTGGTGTTGCTCAGCATGCAGACGGCCCGCTGCACCTTGGCCAGGTCGCCCCCGGGCACTACTGTCGGGGGCTGGTAGTTGATGCCCACCTTGAAGCCGGTGGGGCACCAGTCCACAAACTGGATGGAGCGCTTGGTTTTGATGGCAGCGATGGCAGCGTTGACATCTTTAGGCACCACGTCCCCACGGTACAGTAGGCAGCAGGCCATGTATTTCCCGTGGCGGGGGTCGCACTTCACCATCTGGTTGGCAGGCTCGAAGCAGGAGTTGGTGATCTCGGCCACGGAGAGCTGCTCATGGTAGGCCTTCTCGGCCGAGATGACAGGGGCATAGGTGGCCAGCGGGAAGTGGATGCGGGGGTAGGGCACCAGGTTGGTCTGGAACTCGGTCAGATCTACATTGAGGGCTCCATCGAATCGCAGGGAGGCGGTGATGGAGGACACGATCTGGCTGATCAGGCGGTTCAGGTTGGTGTAGGTGGGGCGCTCGATGTCCAGGTTCCTGCGGCAGATGTCATAAATGGCCTCGTTGTCCACCATGAAGGCGCAGTCCGAGTGCTCCAGAGTGGTGTGGGTGGTCAGGATGGAGTTGTAGGGCTCCACCACCGCCGTGGAGACCTGGGGCGCAGGGTAGATGGCGAACTCCAGCTTGGACTTCTTGCCGTAGTCAACGGAGAGACGCTCCATGAGCAGGGAGGTGAACCCCGAGCCGGTGCCCCCACCGAAGCTGTGGAAGACCAGGAAGCCCTGCAGCCCTGTGCACTGGTCAGACTGCCGGGAGAAGGATGGTCAGAGCTCATCACACCAAGTAGCAGCCAGTCCAGGCTGGAGCACAGACATGGCCCAGCTGGAACCAGGAGACTTCCACCAGCTCCCCACCATGGGAAGAGCAAGCCTGAGTCACCCAGGTCCCCTGAGCAGGGAGCCCCATGTCTGAGCACGGCCAAGGGCCACATGGCAGGAACATGCCTAACCAGGTTATGACTCCCACCCAGAAGCTGGAGCCTCACCAGCCCCATAGCTGGGCAGGGACCCCCCTCACCCTGACAGGTTGCTCACCAGCTTGCGGATCCGGTCCAGCACCTGGTCGATGATCTCTTTGCCAATGGTGTAGTGCCCGCGGGCGTAGTTATTGGCAGCGTCTTCCTTGCCTGTGATGAGCTGCTCGGGGTGGAAGAGCTGGCGGTAGATGCCCGTCCGAATCTCGTCTGGAAGAGGCAAAGGGAGGGGTGTGGGACAGGGCTCCAGGCCAGCAGTGCGATATCCATGCAGTAATGGGGGGGCCAGAGGTGGGGTTAAGGCTTCCTTGGCAGCGCTGGGCTGGCACCAGCTTCCTGGCATCACCACTCACCCCCCAACCCCTATTACCTGGGCGGGTGCACAAGGCAGGGAGGGAGGGTGTCTGCCCCCCAGAAGGAGGGCACAGGGCACCGCCTGCGAGAGGAACTTGCCAGGGCCTGGCAGAGGCACAGCATTTCTGTAGCGCCAAGCTGCCCAGGCCTGTTCCAGGAGCAGCCCGGCCAGCTGGGCCGGTTTCTCTGGGCACCAACAGATAACCAGCATCGCATGCACCATGCTGCCCCTGCCAGCAGGGGAGGGCCTGGCACTGCCAGAGCAGCCCAGTGGGCACGAGTGGCCAAAGCCGCACAAGCCAGCCCAGGAGGCAGCCCCTGCCCCAGGAGCAGCAAGTGGGGCCCCTCCCCCGCTCACCGATCACAGTGGGCTCCAGGTCCACGAAGATGGCTCTGGGCACATGCTTCCCAGCACCCGTCTCGCAGAAGAAGGTGGTGAAGGAGTCGTCCCCTCCCCCGATGGTCTTCTCACTGGGCATCTGCCCATCGGGCTGGATCCCGTGTTCCAGGCAGTACAGCTCCCAGCAGGTGTTGCCCATCTGGACGCCGGCCTGGCCGACATGGACTGAGATACACTCACGCTGCAGGGAGAGGGAGAGAGAGACAGGCTAGTGAGGTGCCTCCCGGCCAGCAGTGCCCGTGCCCCAGGCCAGCAAGGGGGGCTCCCCCGGTGCCATGGGGGCAGAACAGCCATTTGCCATTAAGAAGGCTGCCTGACAGCACAAACAGGTCCCCAGAGGGCTGGTCCCTACCAGCTGCCCCGCCCACAGCAGGGGCTCCTGGGAATCCATGCCCATATTCCAGCCACACATGGAGACCCTGCTCCCTGCAGGTGCCAGCTGATGGGAGTAGCCCTGAGAAGCCACCCAGGGAAATCTGCCGGCTCCGAATGGCTGCCACACTGCGTGCCCGCCCCCGCTGCAGCTCAGCACAGACTGCAGGAGTGGGGGAGGAGCAGAGCCATGCTCCCCGCCCCCACAAGCAGCACACACAGGGAAGGCAGGGCACGCATGGGCACAGCCTGCAAGCAGCCAGGAACCAGAGCCGATTGTCTGCCACACTCCTGGGCCACGCTGGCCACAGCCCTGACCTCTCGCCCGTGCCCCCCCAGCCCGAGCTCAGCTGCAGAACATGGCGCCCGAGCTCCCAAGGCACAGAGCAGGTGTGGGGAGGAAGTGAGGCCCAGCGGGGGGTGACTGGCAGAGCTGGTCAGGCCCACTCGGCGGTGCCCCTCCTTGAGCCCAGCCCAGAGCCTCCAGGGGCAGGGTGCCCCAGCACAGGGGTGGCTCCCACCAGGTGCAGAGCAGCCCAGGGCTTCACTGCAGCAGCCTGGGCGGAGCCAGCCCTGCAGCCGCTCCAGCACTCGGGCAGGTGCTGGGCTGGCAAGCACATACCTAAGGTGTGAGCTGCAGTCCCACCCACGCAGCCTGACTCAGCCAGCCTGCAGCAGGGCCCGGGAGACACTGGCTCCCGATCCCACTGGAGCCCGCTGTGGGCAGGGTACGGCAGCCTCCCCACACCCGGCAAAGGCCCTTCCGGCTAGCCACACGGACCTGCACCCTAGAGCCCCCGGGGAGGGGGCGGCGCGGTGCCCAGGCAGGGGGTGACTGAAGCAGCATCCAGGGCAGGCAGCGGCTGTGTGCAAGGAGCCGGCTGGGGGTTGCTGCTGGCAGGGACACAGCCCAGACGCTGCCTCTGCCCCCCAAGAAGAGGTGAGCACTCCAAGAAGAACCCCCCACTCTCAGCTGTCCCCAGGCGCCAGAGCCCCAGGCGCCAGAGACCCCCCCAGGCTAGGCCCCTCTGTTCAACCCGGCCTCAGCCGCAAGCTCAAAGCTGATGGGGAAGCCACAAGGAGGAAGTGCCCAGCTCTGTGGGGCTGTGACCCCCCCAGCAGCGCCCCCCTCAGTGCACCAGCCCCCCAGCCCGGCCCTGGAGGCTTTAGAAGGGCGTTCTGCGGCCCCTGCCCAGGACGGGGGCGGCCCACGGGTGCCCCGGGCGGAGCTGCGCAGGGGCCGCGGGCCCGGCCCGGCCCTGGCAGAGCTGGCGGCAATCGGCGGCTGGAGCCGTTCCCCGCCCGCCCCGCCCGGGCGCAGCTCCCCACGCAGCCGAGGTTTGAACACACCCCGACCAACCAGGAAGGGTTGTGAAACTGCGCGCCCCACCCTCCGGCCGCGCGGCCCCGCCAGGCCCCTTCCCGCCCGCCGCACGCACCCTGGGGCGGCCGGGCAGGAAACCCCTGCCCCCCACGCGGGCCCCGGCAGCAGCGGGGCCCCCGATGCAGGCGCGCGGGGCTGAGCCAAGGCCGCTCTCGGCAGCGCCCCTCGCAGGCCCGGCTCCGCGTCGAGCTCCCGCAACCGCAGACCGGCAGCGTGACCGGGAAGGGGCCACGCTCCAGCTGTGCCCAGGGCCAGGCCAGCACCTGCAGCCCCGGGCCGGGCACCAGCGTGAGGCCCCGTGCCCAGGGGCCGCTGGCCCTTTAAAGCCCGGCAGCCTGTCCCGCAGCTCCCCGAGACACCAAATATAGCGCCCCCCTGCCCCCCGGTGCGGCGAGTCCCTCCTTGGCCAGGAGCCCGGCCCGTCACCCGCCTATTAATAACCCCCGCCCCGCCATCCGGCCGTGCCGCAGCCCTCCCCGCCGCTGCGCAGCTGGCCCTGCTCGTCGGCAGCGAGGCCGCGCAGGAAGCGCGCAGGCAGCGCTGGCCCTGCTGCGTGGCGCTGCCCGGCCCGGCCCGCAAGGAGGGCGGCGCTGGAGGGGCCGGACTCTGCCCTGCGCCAGCCCAGAGCGGCACCTGCTGCGATGCGCCCCCTCCCCGCGCAGAGACTCGTCCCCCCCCAGCGGGAGCCCAGGCGTCCGAGCCCAGGGACCTTCCGCTTCGCGCGCCCTGCGTCATGGAGAGCCCAGGCCGCGCAGGAAACCGGCCGCCGAGCGCCCCCGCGCCAGGTTCCCGCGCCCCCCGGGCTCCCCCCCGGCCCCGTTCCAGCCCCGCCACCCCGGGCTCCCCCCGGCCCGGTTCCGGCTTCGGCGGCCGGGGCGCTGCGCTCACCATGGCGCAGCAGCAAGGGGCTCTCACGCCGAGTCTGAGCGACGAGGTCTCGGCGAGAAGCTTCGTCTACTGCAGTGTCTCGCGCACCTGCCTTATATAGCCGGGCTGGGACCCGCCCAGGGGCGGGGCGACGAGACCAACCCGCCCCATTCCGTATGCAGAGGAGGGCGTGGCCAGTTGGGCTAAGGGGGTGTGGTAACATGTAAGGGCCACCCTAAGATTCCCCCCTAGTCCCTGGCATTACCTCCCCCTCCCTGGCCCAGGCATTACCCCCTGGCCTCCTGGATACCCCCTTGTCCCCTTGTGATGTAGTGGGCGGGGGCTGTCTGCTCTGTAACCCGGTGTCCCCACCTGGCTGAGGTGTGATTCCCACTGACTCACCCACATGTGCATGGCCCAGACACCCAGTCCCAGCGGGAGCAGATAACAAGGCTCTTCCCAGGGGAGAGACAAAGGAAGGGAGGTGGAGACGGCCACCTGGCTGGGGGGCAGGGCCTGGGAGCTGGGCAGTCGGAGTGTGGGGAAGCATGGAGGAAGGAGACTAAAACCAGTACAGGGGGTTCAGGGGCCTGAGAGCCCTCCCAAGGGAAGTAGGGCTGTCGGCCTGTCCTGTGCCTACATCAAACCTACGCTGGGCTGTATCTCGGAGAAGCAATAAACCTATTTGTACTCTACTGGCTGGCGGAGTCACATCTGGCTGCGGACGGGGGTGCAGGGTCGGGGGGCTCCCGACGCTGTCACCCCCCCCCCCAAGTCCATGGGATTACGCCGGCCCCCCTGGGCACAGAGGGAACAAGGTGGATGTACTGATTTAACTTCCCTGTAGCAAGCCCACGTCTCTGGGAAGCCTGGGGCAGGGGGTGATTCCAGCCGTTGCCCAGGAAGTGGATTTTTGGGGACCCTTCCATGCTGGACTCCAGCCAGGCCTGGCTGCAGCCCCCTGCCCCGGGAGCAGAGACTGCAGGCCCCAGCTTGCGTGGCTGTAGCACGCTCCTTGTGGAAAGCCGCCCGGCCTGGTACCACATCCCCAGTTCCCGCTCCACGGGAAAGCTACCGCCTCTGGGGTCGTGGGTCTCCGGAACGTGGGCCCTGAGCGCCCAGCCCCCGCTGCTCTGTAGGAAGGAGCTGACCCTCTCACCCCCCTTCGACAGTGGTGGATTAACACGTGGGACACACACCCCCCACGGCCAATTGGGAGCCCTGGGATGGGAGGGGCCCCAAATGCTCTTTGTTCGCAGGGCCCCAGTAAATCCGAATCCACCGCGGCTCCCTGCAGTGTGCAGAGCTCAGCCTATAGCAAAGGGCGGCAACTTGGGGGCAACAGAGGTGCCCAGGGGCAAAGAGAACAGAGGGCGGGGGGTGCGACACTTGCCCCCCGCCCAGCCCAGCAGGGTCACTGCTTTGGCATCTGTGGTGTCCCATCCCTGCCTCGGGCCCAGCTGTGTCGGGCCTGGCAGGAGAGCCAGGGAGCTGCACCTGAATTGCTGAAGGAGACAAGTGATGAGAACTCCTCCCACACCCAGAATTGTGCGGCCCCTGGGCGAGCAGAGCCAAGCAGTAACAGAAAGGCCCTGGGCTGCCCCCCGAAATCACTTCCTGGGCTGCGTTTGGCCCCTGGGCTGCACCTCTCCCCCTTGTCCGTCGCACCTGCTCTGCCGATCCCTTCCCGCTCTGGAGAGAAACGTGCCTGTTCGGGACCCCTCGGAAGCAGCTGCAGCGACACCCGGGCCGTGCTCTGAGTCAGGGGGCAGGGCTTGGTCTGTGAGATCCTGTGTGCAGCCACCTGTGTAAGTCCCCCGTCCCGAGCACCTTCCATCCCCAGCCGGCCTCCCCCCGACTTCGGAATGGCCGGGCCAGGCTCCGGCCCACTCTGCAGACACAGTCCGTGTTGTACTGCCCAGGCCCGACCTGCAGAGAACTGGGAAGCGTTTGCTTTTGGTCCCAGTCACCCAGGGATCCCAGGAAAAGCTTCTCTGGAAAAGCGCAGCCAGTGAATTCAGCCCCCTTGGGCGCTGGCAGCCCAGCGCTGGCCCCGGATCTAGGGTCACGCATTGCCAGGCCAAGAAGGACATGGGGGGCTGGGGCTGAGCGGGGCTGCAGCAGTGGGGTGTTTTCCAGCAAAGTCACCATTCAGCCTGACACAAAGACAGCTACTGGCACAGGGCAGGTCGCTGGCCTGCAGACGCCACCCACCCATGCGAACAACAATGGAGCCCATAAGCCACTAAGTCCCTCAGCACAACAGCTATTCTCCGCCCGTCACACCCCCTCCCAGCCAGCCCCCACGGCCCGGCGCAGCCCTCCCCACGCTGGCCTCAGGCACCCGGGTTTGTCAGCACGGCCCCAGGGCCAGACGCCCGCTTGTGGATAAATCTCTAACATTTCCATATCAGCATGTATCATTCTCATATAACTTTGTATTCAGAGATTTTATAGATACATATCTGGTTCCTTTAGATAGATCTTTATGTTAAGCTTTCTTATAGAAACCTTGTATTAAGAGAAACCCTGGATCCAGTCTTTTCCATAGAAACTTTGTATCAAGCTCTTTATGCTACAGGCCTTAGGAATAGTTAAGGGAAAGAAAAATGTCTTTTGCTCGGAGTAGAATGGATCTCTCCCCTTTCCTTGAGTGCCCTGTTGGAATGAATGAGGTGTGACTGGAGACTGAAAGGTGAGCACCTCCAGCAGCAGTTGCCAGGGTGGAGAGGGGCTGGGCGCCAGATCCAAGCCAATCCCTGTGAAGTGACCTCCTTGGAAAGAAGACTGGACAGACAGACGCCTTGGGAGCCCAGCAGCAAGCGCCGGCCCTTGGACGGACCCTCTTGGAAGCAGCATTAGAAGAGGCGAGGTGATGACTAACTGGCTGCACGAGAGGGATAAATGAGGCGCCTTGCAGAGGACCCGGGTTTTCATCTTGTCAACATGGGAGCATCGATCCGGATCGGCAGAAGCCCAGCTCCACCCCTCCCCCATCTAACTCACCCGGCCAGTGCAGTTAGGGGGAGCAACTATTGGTAACAACAAGATGGAGTGTGTGTGTGTGTGTGTGAGTGCATGAGTGTCATGTGTCATATGCATGTGATAAAGTGTTGATCTATGAATGGTCAATAAATGTGGCGTGTTGCCTTATCCCCCTGAAAAAGATCCCGGGTGCTTCTTTTAAGCACAACACGCTGCCCTGAGAGACGCCGTGAGCACAGCGCAGGGGCAGGAGAGTGTCTCCCCACCTGGCACCAGCTGTGTGCCGGGGGCTTCCCGGTCGGCATAGGGGCCCTAGAGGTGCGGCAGCCTGTGGGGTGGCTGCATGAGGAGCCAGGGCCTGAACTGGCAGCCGCCATGGGGCAGGATGTGGGGGAGGCCTGCGACTCAAGGCTCCTTCCTCCTCACGTCTCCCTCCAGCCTGAGCCCATGTTCAGCCCGGTGTCCCCGTGGGTGGATCAGCGTAGGCCTGGAGAAGGGGGGCGGATAATCCTGGGGAGGGGCTGTTATGGGAGGGACGAGGGGAGAGGGATGGAGAGGGAGCAGGCTGTGCGGGCGAGGGGGGCACCGCGTCTCAGCAGCCAGGGAGGTGAGGCGAGCAGGACATGCAAACCCTGGTGCGCCCAGGAGCTCCGGGCCCACGGCTGGGGAAGGTGCCGCAGCTGCTGAGCTCTGGGAAGCCCCAGGCAGGCGGCGCGGGTGAGTCAGGCTGCGGCGCAGGACGCTGCACACACCCCTTGGGGAGAGCTGCTGGGGCAGGCAGACCGGGGCCTGCGCACCCGGCTGCAAGGGGGAGCATCCCAGGCTGCCCACAGAGCGACTGAGGCTGGGGAACCCGGCAGCCCCCAGGGCAGCGAGAGACGTCGCTGGCCCAGGCACCACTCGGAAGGAAAACTGAGCTGTGCTGCTGGACGGGCTGCTCTGGGCAGCCCCGGATGGCCGGGGTCCCAGGAGCCGGCGCGCCGAAGGCCCTGCAGGAGCTGGGTGTTCTCTGCTCTCCCCAGGCCCGTGGGGGGCGGGCAGGCCCCAGCCAGCTCTGGGGGGCGCGAATGCGCGTCTCTGTTCTCGTGCAGGGGTCGCGCGGGGCCACGGCGACGTCAAGCCAGGCAGGGAACGAGGAGCTGAAACCAGCCGGGGTGTTCCCCATGCATGGCAGCAGAGCCACCCTGTGCTCGGGAAGCAGCGAGGTGCTGGCAACATGCAGGCAGGGCTGGGGCCTCTGCATGCCCGAGCCAGGAGACAGCCTGCCCTGCCGAGGTGGGACTCTGTCCCTGCTTCCCCAGAACCATACGCCCTGCGCACCTGAACAAAAGGAGACTCACAGCTAGTACAGGGCCTATGACACACAGATGAGCGGTTTGGATTCCACCCAGCAGAGGCAGAGGAGACTCACACACACCAGCCCGTCCATCAGCCACCGCCCCTGCATCTGCCCTGGCGCCACTGCCTCACTCCCGGGCCTGGGCAGAGCATCCCAGGCGTGAGCCAAAGCAGCGTCCCCCCGCAGGGGCTCTGTCCCACGACAGGCACTCGCTGGGCTGCCCCCGGCAGCGACACTTACGCAGCGGCGTGTTTGCAGGGTGGGGGCAGCCGCGTGGCTTGTTGGCCTGGGGGAGGGAGCGCCCAGTGTGGTGGTACCCGCCGGGCCCGTGGCTCGCAGGAGCCTGAGCCATCTTGGCTGGGGCTGGCAGGCACAGGGGTAGCTCCCTCCCGAATGCCCAGTGCCACAGCCAGGCAGGTGCAGGGTGGCCGGGAGCTGCCGGAGAATGAGTAAGAAGGGCAGAGAGCGCAGCCCACGCCTTGCACTGAGGGGCTGGCAAAGCTCCTGGTCACATGACTCAGCCACGCCAGGGCGCACGACCCCCCTTGGGCACCCGCCACGAGCCTCCCCCTCCATCGCTGGCTGGGCGGGGGGCTCCCGCGGCGGCGTTTCTCAGCATGACGCCCAGTGACCGGGCTGGGACCAGCTCCTGCCACGACCACCCTGCCGCAGGCCTGGGGCTGGGCAGCGATTCCTCCCCATAAAGCCGAGGGACGCCGCGCCGGCTCCCAGCGCTCGACTCCCGGTGCCCAGGGCGCCGACTGCCAGGCTGTGTTGGCTCCTTGGGACTAGCGCAGCCCCGTGACAGGCCAGGCCTGGGGAGGGGCAGGGGGTGAAGGACAAGCCCACCCGGGGGCTGTTATTCGCTGCCCTTTCCAGGATCAAGGACTCTGCCTGGGCCAGGACTTCGCAGGCCAGGGCCCCTGCACCAGAAACCTGCCCCCCGCCCCACAGGACAGCGCCGCGGGACAGAACAGACCATGCGAGCGGCTGGCGGGGGGAGGCGCTGGCAGGAAGTTAGCAGCAAGGAGAACGGCAGGAGAGGGGCCAGTGAGCCAGGGCCGCCCACTCTCCGCAGGGTACCAAGAAGCAGCCAGGCCTGCGGGCAGGGAAATCCCACAGCACAGTCAGGGCGAGAGCCAAGCGCCCCCGGGACTGTGGCCACCAGGTCTGAGCAGGTGGGTGCCTGGGGGGACCTGGGCCTTTGTAGCAAAAAGGTATATTTGAATATTGGTTGTAAGGTTATAAGTACGATGCGTAAGGGTTTGATGTCATGACTTGCTTATAAATTCTGTAGCTTCTTCCAGACTAATCGCTCCTGATCAGACCATGTCACTGCAAGGCCTTGCTCCCTGCTAGGATTGCAAATTGTACCCCTAGTAACTACTGAGCTTGTCTGAAACTCTACCATTGTGTGGTGTGAGTGGAGGGGGGTGAATGGAGCCAGCACAGATGCCCTGGTGATCAAGAAGAAGTGGAAACTTTGAAGATAACAAGGAAACATGCAGATGGTTTAATAGGTGATGAGCTTTCGTGGGACAAACCCACTTCCTCAGATCATATTCTGGAAGAGAATTGGCATGGCCATGTATACCAAAGGGATACAATGAAAAAAGTGAACACATTATTCAACTGACAAATCAGATTTAGTACAGAAGGTGGGGAGGGGAGGGAGGGAGGGAAGAGCTATGTATGAGTCAATGGATGGCTAATCGGGGTGATAAGCGGGAAGCTATCTTTGGAATGGGTAAGGTAATTGGCATCTTTCTTAAGGCCCATTCGTAAAGTGTCAAATTCAAGCATGAAAGAAAGTTCTGAAGTTTCCCTCTGTTTCCCTGGGAGGAGGGAGCTGGAAGGGGGAAGCAAGGGGAAGAAGGGGGAGGGGAAGCTCAGGGTTGGGGGTCTCGCCGGACCAACTTGATTTTCATGCGAACCTGCTCCTGGGTTCGCATGTGGCCTTTGGTGGCCAGGCCGGCAGCTATCCTGCCATAGACGGCCGCATTCCTCCATCTAGTGCGGAGATCATGGACATTGGGGGCATCCGCCCCAAACCTGAATAAGGTCCATGATCTCCACCCTGGACCAGGAAGGCGCCCGCCTTCTCCAGCCCCTGTCAGGCTCCTGGGAGCTGTCAGACTGCTCCTGGGGAGCGGTGGAGGGCTGGCTGCCAGTGGCTTGCTGGTTCACGTTTTGGGACCACTGAGTCAGGGGCAGTGACTGCTGGCTCTGGGCTGGCAGGCTTGGAGCTGGCACAGGCACTGTGGCCAGAGTCAACCCCTTTAAGGGCTCCAGGGACGGGGAGAAGAGTGTTCTTGGTTGAGGCCGGAGTGGCCACCAGGGCACCCTGGGAAAGCTGGAGGCCCCCTATTTCGAAATAAGTGTCTACACAGCACTTATTTCGAAACTAGTCAATTAGCCCATCATAAGACGGGATTTTCCGGTCTCTCCTCCACGTCGGTCTTCTCTCCTGAGCCTCCGGTCTCTCGCTCCGTGTCTCTTTCTCTCTCTCTCCTCTTCCTACTGCCTCCCCCTCTCTCAGCTCTCCTCCGCCTTCTGCCTCTCTCTCCGTCTCTCTCTTTCTCTTCTCCGCCTCCTGCCTCTCACTCTCTCTCCACTCTCCTCTGTCTCCGTCGGGGATGCATCTTGTCCAGGCCCCGCCCCCTGGCCATGTACATCACCGCCCCGCTGCCCTTCGCCTCCCGCCATGGCACTTGGCTGACTTCTGCGCCGCTCAGCCGGGCTGCCACAGGGGAGCAAGCAGAGCAAGTGGCTGTTTGGGCTCCCCCGCGGCGGGAGGCGAAGGGGGCACGAAGGGGGGCAGGGCAGTGACGTACACAGCCAGGCCCCGCCCCCTTCTCCTCCCGTCATGGCGCTCAGCTGACTTCTACGCCGCTCAGCCTGTGCCAGCTCATGGGGACCGCAGCGCCCAAACGGCCGCTTGTGCCACTTGCTTCCCCACGGCGGCCCGGCTGAGCGGCGCAGAAGTCAGCTGAGAGCCACGGCGTGAGACAAAGGACGTGACTCAGGCAACAGCGCCGCCAGAGGGAACAGCCAGCATTTCAGCGTTACAGAGTCACAGACACTGGGCTACTATATATATGATAGCTATTTTGAATTTGGCGTTATTCCTCATGGAATGAGGTTTACCAAATTCAAAATAAGTGCTCCACTATTTCAAATTAATTTTGAAATAGCGGTTTGACTGTGTAGATGCTAGGAAAGTTATTTTGAAATAACTTTGCTGTGTAGACATTCCCTTCCAGAATATGATCTGAGGAAGTGGGTCTGGCCCACGAAAGCTCAATCACCTAATAAACCATCTTGTTAGTCTTTAAAGTGCTACATAGTTTTTCCTTTTGTTTTAGCAAGATCAGACTAACACAGCTACCTCTCTATTACTAAGGAAACATGCATTGTGTCTTGAGGCTGAATTGAATTAGCAGCATTGACGAACCCTGGGGACAGGCAGAGACCCCCAAGAGCCAGAGACAAGGATGGGAACCCTGACAATCCCCATCACAGGAACACAGATTCACACCTCCTAAGGATGGATGACTGCAGCATGACACTGCAAAACCCACAGACTCCAATGGGAACTGACGTGGATAAGAAGGGGGGCTCTGGCCACGGGACTCTGGGTTCAGTCCTGCAAGCCGAGCCTCGGAGGAGTCTCAGAGGAACCCGCCTCCTCGCTCAGTCAGCCTGGCCTGGCCAGTGAGACTGACGTGAGCCACCATGGACTGGTCACTATGCACCATCTGCAGGACCTCTCTCTCTCTCTGTGTGTGTGTGTGTGTGTGTGTGTGTGTGTGTGTGTGTGTGTATATAAAGCAGATGCTAACTGCTTCTCTGCTGGATTCTCAATAAACAGTGTGTGGCTTTTGCCCCTGAAAAAGATCCCGTGTGCTTCTTAATCAGCGTAACCCCTTTAGTCCCCTGGCAATGTCCCCTCCATCTCAGAGCTGAGCGCCCTTAACCAGAGCGGGATAACAGACCCTGCCACAGCCTGGGATGTGCAGCGAGCCCCTGTCCACCCGCTCAGGCAGCCCCCACAGCCCCCACCCATCCACCTGGGGAACCCCGCCCGGGGAACCCCGCCCGGCTCCCACCCATCCGCCTGGGCAGCCCCCACGGCCCCCGCCCACCCGCCTGGGCAGCCTCCACAGCCCCCGCCCACCCGCTCGGGCAGCCCCCACGGCCCCTGCCCAGAAACACAGGCCCACAGCAGTAGCAGCTATGAGGGCTTGTCTCCGTGGGCCTGCGTGGGCAGAGCCTGCCTGCTCCGCTCTGAGGAGACCGCGGGGACACTCGCGCAGTGGCTGCACAGCACAGGGATCTGCGGCCCAATTCCTGATCCCCTGGGACTTCGGAGCCCCACTGGACATCCCATAGCAAAGCTGGGGAAAGGGGCAGCTAGAGGAGCTGGGTGCCCTCCGGCCGGCAGGGCCTGGCACCATCCCTCCCAGGGGACTCCAGGAACTCGCTGAAGCCTCCTGGGACCCCTCGGCAATGACTCCAGGAGCTGCTGGAGGACGGGCGAGGTCCCAGAGGGCTGGAGAAGGGCAGACAGAGCCCCCGTCTTTGAGAGAGGGAACAAATAGGACCTGGGGGTTATAGACCCGGCAGCCTCACTTTGACCCCTGGGGAGATACTGGAGCCAGCGATGAAACAATCCGCTTGTGAGGACTAAGACCATCTGAGCGGCCAGGCGGGGTCAGGCCAATGGCCCATCCAGCCCAGGGTCCTGGCGGCCCACAGTGGCCAGTGCCTGGTGCCCCAGAGGGAGGGAACAGAACAGGGATCCTCCCCTGGTCCCTCCGCTGTCGCCCACTCCCAGCCCCTTGGAGTGTAACAGGGTTGTGCAGCCTCTCAAGAGCTACTTGTGCCCAGCCAACCTGCTGCCCTCCTTCCCCAGGTGCCTGGCCCAGGGCCGGGGTGGTGCTGCCTGTCAGGCTTGTCCCACAGCCCCTGGCCACTCACCCGCCATGCAGGGCACTGTGGCTTCGGGGCAGGGTCTGGCGGTGCCCTGGCTGGTGGGCTGCGGGCACAGAGCAGTTCGCTGGGTTTGCTGGCACCTGGGAGGGCGTGTACAAGAGCTGCTAAGCGGTGCCCTTTGAGAGACACTGCCCAGCAGCGCCTGTGGGTGAGCAGGAGCAGCCCAGCTGCATCAGGGATCAGGAGAGATGCTGCCCCCAACCCCTGCAGGTCCCTTGTGCCGGACCCTCTGCTGCAGGAGGGCGGGTGGTGGAATGGGCGTGTGCCCCACGCCTCAGAGCACAACACAGAATCCAAGAATCCTAGGACTGGCAGGGACCTCGTGAGGCACTAGGGCCAGTGCCCACCTCCCGGCAGGGCCCGGCACCATCTAGACCAGTGGTCCCCAACCTTTTGGGGTTGCTGGGCGCCTGGGGGCAGGGCCGCGCATGCACCTCGCGCCTGGGGCCCAGGGTGCAAGAATGGGTCGGGCCGGCCCTGGACACTAGGCGGGCGCACATAAATGCTCCGGCGGGCATGGTTGGGGACCCCTGGTCTAGACCATCCCTGATGGGTGTCTGAACAACCTGCTCTTCCATATCTCCAGAGATTCCACAGCCCCCCAGGCAATTTATTCCAGTGTTTAATCACCCTGACAGGCAGGAAGTTTTTCCAACCTAAACCTCCCCTGCTGCAGTTTAAGCCCATTGCTTCTTGTCCTGTCCTCAGAGGCCAAGGAGAACAATTTTTCTCCCTCCTCCTTGTGACGCTCTTTTAGGTACTTGAAAACTGCTCTCATGTCCCCTCTCGGTCTGCTCTTTTCCAGACTAAACAAGCCCAATTCCTTCAGTCTTCCCTCACAGCTCATGTTCTCTCGACTTTTCATCATTCTTGTTGCTCTTCTCTGGACCTTCTCCAAATCTTTCTTGAAATGTGGTGCCCAGAACTGGACACAAGACTCCAACTGAGGCCTAATCAGCGCAGAGTAGAGCGGAAAAATGACTTCTCGTGTCTTGCTCACAGCTCTCCTGTTCATGCAGCCCAGAATCCTGTTTGCTTTTTTTGCAACAGTGTCACCCTGTTGACTCATACTTAGCTTGTGGTCACTCTGACCCCTAGATCCCTTTCTGCAGGACTCCTGCCTAGATAGTCACTTCCCGTTCACAACAGTCCTGGGATAGCGTGGGAACTGCTTCGAGTCCCTTCCCGGGTGCATCCCAGGAGCTGTGAAGTCAGAGGCATAGGCGGCAAGTTATATGGGCTCGTGGTGCCCATGCTCCAGCAATATTCAGAGCCGGAGGCCCTGCTCCACCAATATTTGGAGCTGGATCTCTCCCCCGGCCCTGCCTGGAGCAGGCCCCAGCCCCCACCTGCCAGCCCCCCTGCGTGTCCTCCCACCCCAGCCCCAGAGCGTCCCCCCCGGCCCCGGACTGTCCCTGCTGTGTGCAGCTTTCAGTCTGGAGCGCACTGACAGCTGCTGCTGCATGCGCGGTGTTTACAGGTGAGCGGGGAGATGCCCAGGCATGACGTGATGTCACGGCCTTTAAAACTGCTCGACGCGGCGTTGCGCTGCGCGGCCTGGCTCCGGGTTCAGAGTCCGGGGACTTCTGGGTCCTGAGCGCAGACTCCGGCCCTGCAAAGTGGAAGGCAGAAGGTAGGGAAGGGGAGGGGAAGGGGGAAAACTAGGGGGAAGGAATGGGAGGGGGAGGGGGAAGAAGGGGGAAGAAAGGGGAAGGCACCAAGGGACAGGGTGGAGGAAAGACAAATGCCAGGGGCCCAAGTGCAGACAATGAGGAAAAGGGCAGGAGGAGGTGTCAGTGGGAGGACAGGGTGATGCTGGAGAGGAGAGGGGAAGGGCATTGGGGGCTAGAGGGGAGGAAGGTGCTGGGAGAAGGCTTGAAAGGAGGGGTGGGCATGAGAAAGGTGGGGATGGAGCAAGTCATGTGTGAAGGCACAGAGGGCATGAGGAAATGGGGCAGAGAGTGGTGAGGGGTGGGCATCAGGGAAAAAGAGGGCAAAGGGGGCAGGGGCAGTGAGGCAAGGGAGGCACCAGGAGGGTGCAGGGGTAAGGAAGGTGCAGGTGCCAGGGGATTCTGGGGTGAAGCAGAAGGGCAGACACATGCACCAGAGGAGAGAGGCAGGGCAGGTGTGTAGAGGAGGTGTTAGAAGAGGATGAGGAGGGTAGCTCACATGATCAGAGTGGGGCTACTGGAGGAGTGGGCACAGAGGGCAGAGAAGGGCTGGTGGAGGGGGGCAGGTCTCAGGAGGGCTGAGGGCAGTGAGAAGGGCAGGAGTCAGGACAGCAGAGGAGGGTGAGGGGTTGGGGGCAGCAGGCACCAGGGGAGCTGATGGAGCAAGGGGAGGAGACATGGCAGCAGAGAGAAAAGGTCGAGTTTATAAGATATTTATTAATAACTTGCAAGAACGGCTGTACTTGCGCAACAGCCGTATAGCTTAG
Organism: Rafetus swinhoei; assembly: GCA_019425775.1. Classification (NCBI taxonomy): domain Eukaryota; kingdom Metazoa; phylum Chordata; order Testudines; family Trionychidae; genus Rafetus; species Rafetus swinhoei. The sequence goes on along the minus strand of CM033439.1, from coordinate 1,408,287 downwards.
AGGACATAGCCTTGCCAGCACTTCCCGCAAATGTGCACACATTGGGTTAATGCAATTGCAGGACAGTTGCATGAGGAGGGTTTGGTAGGGATGTAGGTGGGAAAAGTCCTTCGAGAGGGTGACATGACAACTTTACTTTTTACTTGAGTCATGTGTGTCCATCTTGCCCCCAGCGTGTACCTCCAGAAGCCTGGGGTCAGGGGGGTCAGGGTCTGGGAAAAGTCCTTCGAGAGGGGTGACATGACAACTTTTACTTCTGGTCATGTGTCCATCTTGCCCCAAGCGTGTTACCTCCAGAAGCCTGGCTAACGGGGGTCAGGGGGCATGGTTAATGGGGGTCAGGGTGTGTGGCTAATGGGGCACCACCAAAAATTATACAAACCTGCCGCCCTGAGACCAGGGTGTCTGTCTGGATTGCCTGGCCCTGCCCCTTGCATCATCGGCGTGTAGGGCTGGAAAGGCCCTTGCTTGGTCGGCGAGTCCAGTCCCTGCTGAGTGTTCTCTAGGCCCGTGGTGCCCAGCGCGCCAGGCACTAGCCACATGCAGCGATTGGCGGCTGAGAGTGGCTAGCTGGCTTGAATGCTGTGGCTAGTTTGCTAGACCGCCCTGCCAGGCGCGTGCCGAACCAGCTCCTCACAAGCTCTGCAACCTCCCAGCACTTTGCTCCGGGGCATCACGGCCCCCGACCGTCAGGAAGTGTTTGCTCACAGCCAAGTCTCCTTTCTCACAGTGAAGCCCGTTGCTTCACATCCTGCCCTCGGAGGCAAGAGCAATTTATCGTCCTCCTTACGGAGAGCCCGTTACACACTGGCAGAGCGCTCAGTCTTCTCAGGCCAGGCCGGGTCTGGCCCGTGCGCAGGCATGTCTGGGGGGGGCGCTTTGGCCCCCTTTGCACCTCCGACACACGGGCCTGGCGCACACTGCGACGCTGTGCAGACAGCGCATGTCACTGTTGTTCCCCCGGCTACACCGTTTCCATATGAGACTGGCACAAAGTGTCCGTCTCAGCTGCCAGTGGAAACACTCTAGCGCAGGCGCGGTCCGGGTGCCATGTGTCGGCCAGGCAGCAGGACTTCGGGAGCACCAGCTGCATGCGAGCCGGCAGCGCCACACTGTTGCAAACAGCATTCTGGGCGAAAGCCCTGCAGCACCTTGGAGACTAAGACTCATCCAGAGAGTGTCGCGAACTGGCCTGGGCAAAGGAAGTGGGGTTTGCCCACCGGCGCTCCCGACACTGCCTGTGTATTTTGTGAGTCTGCAGCAGCAGTCGCCAGCCTTTCCAACCACAAGATCGCGTGTTCAATGGAAGTGCAGGGTAAGATCCACCTCAGACCCAAACAGCCTGGCCCCACTTCCTTCCCGTCCCTTCTCAGAGGCCTCCCCCTGCTGCTCCATCCCCCTTCCTGCCCCGTCCTCACTCACTCTCACCAGGCTGGGTAGGGGGTTGGGGTGCAGGCTCTGGTCTTGGGCCAAGGGGTTTGCAGTGTGGGAGGGGCTCCAGGCTTAGCCCAGGGCGGGGGATTGGGGTCCAGGAAGGGTTCAGGGGGCAAGCTCTGGGAAGGAGTTTGGGTGCAGGGGGACTCATGTCTGGGGCAGGAGGTTGGGTGCAGGAGGGGGTTCAGGGCTGGGACAGGGGTTCAGGCTCTGACTGGGCAACGTTTAACTGAGACGGCTTCCGGGTGGTGGAGCAGTGGGGTTAAGGCTGCTCACTCCTGCCCTGGCCCTGCACCGCTCCGGAGAGCAGCTGGCATGGACAGCAACGGCTCCATGGTGCCAGGTGCTGCCCTTCAACTACAGGCCCTGAGCCTGCAGCTTCTACTGGCCACAGTTCCCCATTACTGATCAATGGGAGCTGCAGGAGTGGTGTCTGCAGGCAAGGGCAGCGTGCGGAGACCCCCTGCTCTGCCTGGCTCAGGGGCTGCAGGGACATGCCAGCCACATCCAGGGGCAGCAGTTACCACGGGGATAATTGCTCCAGCCACGCTAGGTTTGGCGTTTTAGAACTCACCACTCAAAGAGTGAAATGCAAGTGTAAGGGAGAAATGAAAATGATGAAATGCACAGACCAGTCCAACACCAAACATAGCCCACTTTGCAGGCAGTAACAGAAGTAACAACAACCCCCCACTTGTGTGTTGAGTGGGGAGATGAGAGTGAAGGACAATGTGTGTGTGTGTGTGTGTGTGTGTGTGTGAGAGAGAGAGAGAATGACAGAGACCCACAGTGTGTGAGTGTGACAGATTTGCATTGCCAAGCTCCCTCCATCTCCTTCTCTTTGTGTGGAGACAGGGTACAGGAGTGGGGGGAGGAGGGACACCCTGACATCTGCCCCCCCTTCTCCCTCCCACACCCTGCACAGCGATCAGGAGGCTCCCAAGGGGGCAACTCCAAGGCAGAGGGCAGGAGCAGCATGACAGTGAGTTGAGGGGCAACTGACGTGCCAGCGCTTGATAGCTTCCCGGCCAAACCAGTCAGGAGCGCCTGTCAGAGGCTCCAAGATCTACTGGCAGATCCTGATCTCCTGGTAGGTGACCACTGGTCTATAGGGCCTGGTCCAGACTAGGACCTTAGTCTGAAATTAGCCCCCCAAGGTAAGCGATACGTCCACACTACCAAGCCCGTTATTCCGGAGTAAGGGGCCGTGGAATTTGAACTCTGCACTCCTGCGTTTCACGAGGAATAACGTGATTCCCAAACTTGTATGTCCAAAATAACGTTGGTGCGGATGCTCTGGTGCCACTAATTCCAATTAATTGACCTCCAGGAGGCGTCCTGCAGCTCCCCCAGAGCACTTCCTGGGGCTCTGAGTCCGAGGTAGCGCGCCCACGTTATCGGAGCCAGCCTCGGGCTGCCTTCGATTCTCCCCCGCAGCGAGGACACGGAACTCTGGGTTTGTCAAATCGGGTGCCTAGAAGTCAAACTTGGGTAAATTGGAAATAATCTCCTAGTGTAGACATGGGCTAAGGCGCTGCAGGACTGCTCCTTTTGGTAACGTTACACACTAACCGGCTACCCCTCTGAGATCACTCGGGGTTGCATTGACAGGAGCGCTGTGAGCCAGACATGAGGAGTTGTTCTTCCGCTCTGCTCTGCGCTGATTCGGCCTCAGTCGGAGTCTTGTGTCCAGTTCTGGGTGCCACATTTCAAGAAAGATGTGGAGAAATTGGAGAGGGTCCAGAGAAGAGCAACAAGAATGATTAAAGGTGTAGAGCAGTGGTTCCCAAACTTTCTGGCATCATGCCCCCTTTTTGAGAAACCCTCACCCCCCCCCACCAAAAAATAGCAGCAAAACTTGTTGAGAAAAAAAAAAGAAACTGACCAGGGCCAAAAAACAGTCACAGCCCCTTTAATTATGGTCTAGACAGTACTGGGTCCTGCCATGAGGGCAGGGGACTGGACTCAATGACCTTGCGAGGTCTCTCCCAGTCCTAGTGTTCTATGATTCTATGAATTCCCAGGACCAGTGTAAAAAAAAAAGGGGCCGGTACTCCAGGGGAAAAGTTGTTGATCCCGCCGCCCAAAAAAGTTGCTCTTTTTAAAAGCAGAGCAGGCATTGCTCTTTAAGGTGGCCATTTTGAAGTCTGCCTGGGACACTCCATCCTCCCCCCACCCCATCCAGCCCGAGCTGCGCATGTTCTGGCTGACGCCCCAGCCAGGAAAAACAGAAAATACCGGACAGTTCACATGGTAGTTTCTGAATTTTTTTACCGGATGGACGGGCTCTCTCTTGGGAGGGGATTGATGGGGGAGGGGGCTGGGTCGCCTCACGCCCCCCCTGGAATTTCTTCATGCCCCCCAGTCTGGGAACCTATGGTCTAGAGAACATGAGCTAGGAGGGAAGACGGAAAGATTTGGGCTTGTTTAGTTTGCAAAGGAGGAGACGGAGAGGGCACATGAGAGCGGTTTTCAGGTATCTAAAAGGGGGCTGTGGAATCTCCATCCCTGGGGATACTGAAGAGCAGGTTGGACACACACCTCTTGGGGAAGGTCTGGACGGTGCTGGGCCCTGCCGTGAGGCTGGGGACTGGACTCGATGCCTCGCGAGGGCCCTGCCAGCTCTAGTGTTCTAGGATTCTACTATCAGCTGTGTCTCTCTCTCCAGCCAGGGTTTTGTTCCCAGGTGACCCCCAGAGGGACTTACCGCAGGGCCAGGCAGTGTGTGGGTGGCCTCCCATGGACACTCAGCCCCCAACGGACCATGGAGGAAACACCCAGCCCAGCAGGCAGGCTCTGGCTGGAGCGGAGGCCAGGACTGTCCCATATCAGGGAAGAGGGACGGCTGCTCCAAGCTGAGCAACAGTCTCATGCCTCGACTGGCCCCTTGCAAGCCCGTCGGCCTGCCCGGGACAGCCAGGCCGCTCCCCATCCCGCTCCCGGTGGAGAGCCCCAGGGAGCCACTGCCAGGCTGAAGAGCAGCCCTGAGATCTGGCCATGAGGTCGGTTCACATCAGAGACCCCTGTGGCCTGGAAAAGCCGCCCGTGGGCGTGGGGGTGGCCCGTCCGTCTCCGGCAGCCAGCGTGGCCATGAGCCTCCATCTCCGTCAGACACGGGCCTGACCGTGGCCTGGAGCCGGGGGGCCTTCGGGATGAGGAAATGGCGGGAGTCGAGCCCCGCTCCTCCTGACTCCCGCCCAGAGGAGAGACTGGCCCGAATGGGAGGGGTGGGAAGGAGCCTGCTGACGGGGTCTCTCGCTTCCACCGTCCTTCGGGCCCCGTGGTGCGGGGCAGGCTGGGAAGAGACGGGCGCTCAGCAGCCGGGCGTGAGAGGCAGGCCCGCATTGCAAGCACTGGCCCCTCACGCCTTAGCGCCCGGCAACGGGGTGCAAAGCCAGCCCCCCCGAAATGGCGCCCTCGCCATTAACCCGCGCCCTGGAGTCCTCCAAACGATGCTGTTCACCCCCCCTTCGGCTTGGCCCCTCGGGCGCGCACACGGACACATACCCCCCCACTCCCCACACACACCCAGCCACACACTCACATGCATCCCCCGACACAGACACACACTCCCACAGACACCCCCACCCCTCAGCCACCCCACATGTACATGTACCCACACACACCCGCCCCACAGACACAGACACACACTCCCACAGACACCCCCAACCCCTCAGCCACCCCCACATGTACATGTACCCACACACACACCCCCCCCACAGACACAGACACACACTCCCACAGACACCCCCACCCTCAGCCACCCCCACATGTACATGTACCCACACACACACCCCGCCCCACAGACACAGACACACACTCCCACAGACACCCCCACCCCTCAGCCACCCCCACATGTACATGTACCCACACACACACCTGCCCCCCACAGACACAGACACACACTCCCACAGACACCCTCCAACCCCTCAGCCACCCCCACATGTACATGTACCCACACACACACCCCGTCCCCCACAGACACAGACACACACTCCCACAGACACCCCCAACCCCTCAGACACCCTCCACATGTACATGTACCCACACACACACCTCAACCCCCACAGACACAGACACACACTCCCACATACACTGCCCCACAGACACAGACACACAAACCCATCCACCCATACACTGCCCCCAGACACACACACACACTTCCCGGGAGGTGACTCCCTCGGAAGCAGTGGCCTTGCGACCCAGTGGCTGGGAGGAGCGTGGCCGTGTCGCGCTGTCTCCAGGCCGGGCCTCGAGCCGTGCCCGGGCGTTGCCCTCGGCCCGCGGCAACGATGCTTCTTTAGTCACTTCTGCTGCCGGACCGGGCCGCGGGTCTCAGGTCTGCTGTTGTTACCTGCACAGCGTGTGCCATGTTTGTCTTCCTCCCGGAAGAAAGAACGGATTTCATCTGCACGAAGTGCAAGCTGGTCGCCATTTTGGAAGAAAAAATTAGAGGACTGGAGGCCCAAGTGTCGACCCTACGCTCGATCAGAGAGGATGAAGACTTCCTCGATAGAAGGCAGCGTTTAATCCTTCAGGCATGGCAGGTGGAAGAGCCGGAGAGGGCAGTACGGGACCAGGAAGAGAACTGGCAGCATGTAACTTCTAGAAGGGGAAAAAGGCCAGCATGGGAATCCCCCAATGCTACAGAGGTAAGTAATCGCTTTCAGGCTCTCTCCACGGGCTCTGCGGTGCTGAATGCTTTGGAAGGGACCTCACAAGGAAGAAACCGGAAGGGAACACCATCTCCTGGAAGGCATGGGATGCGAAGTCCTAGGGATGGGGGTTCCATGACTGCCACCCCCAAAAGAAGATGACGGGTGGTGGTGGTCGGGGACTCCCTCCTAAGAGGGACTGAGCCATCCTCTGCCGTCGGACCTGGAATCTCGAGAGGTGTGCTGCTTACGAGCTCGCATTCAGGATGTGACGGAGAGGCTTACCAAACTGATCAAACCTTTGGATCGCTACCCCTTCCTGCTTCTCCACGTGGGAACTAACGTATGGCCAAGAATGACCTTGAGCGGGTTACTGCGGATTATGTAGCTGGGAAGAAGGATCCAAGAACTCGGAGCACAAGTGGTGTTCTCGTCCATCCTCCTGTTGAAGGAAAGGACTGGGCAGGGATCGTCGAATTGAGGCGTAAATGCGTGGTTGCGCAGGTGGTGTCGCAGAGAGGGCTTTGGTTTCTTCGACCATGGGACTCTGTTCGGGCACGAGATTGTTAGGAAGAGATGGGATCCACCTAACCAAGAGAGGAAGGAGCATCTTCGCGGGCAGGCTTGCAAACCTAGTGAGGAGGCTTTAAACTAGGCTCGTCGGGGGATGGTGACCAAAACCCTGAGGGGAGTGGGAAAGTCGGATACTGGGAAGAAATGCAGAGAGGAACGAGCAAGAAAGGAGGACCCCTGTTTGGAATGGAGAAGATAGGGCGATCAACTGGTTACCTGAGGTGTTTGTACACTAATGCGAGAAGCCTGGGCAACAAACAGGAAGAACTGGAGGCCCTGGCCCAGTCCAGAAATATGATTTAATTGGGATAACAGAGACTTGGTGGGATGACTCGCATGACTGGAGCGCTGTCATGGAAGGGTATAGACTGTTCAGGAAGAACAGGCAGGGAGAAAAGGAGGAGGAGTTGCACTATATGTAAGAGAGCACTATGATTGCTCTGAACTCCAGTATAAGAGGAGAAAAACCTGTTGAGAGTCTATGGGTTAAGTTTAGAGCAAACAACAGCAGTGATGTTGTGGTTGGTGTCTGCTACAGGCCACGAATCAGGTGGATGAGGTAGATGAGGCTTTCTTCAGACAACTGAGAGAAGCTTCCGGATCGCAGGCCCTGGTTCTCGTGGGGGACTTTAATCACCCTGACATCTGTTGGGAAACCAATACGGCAGTACACAGGCAATCCAGGAAGTTTTTGGAGAATGTTGGGGATAACTTCTTGACACAAGTGCTGAAGGATCCGACCAGGGGCCGTGCGCAGCTTGACCTTCTGCTCACAAACAGGGAGGAACTAATAGGGGAAGTGGAGGTGGGTGACAACCTGGGAAGCAGTGATCATGAGATGGTAGATTTCAGGATCCTGACCAAAGGAAGAAAAGAGAGTAGTAAAATACACACCTTGGACTTCAAAAAAGCAGATTTTGACTCCCTCAGAGATCTGATGGGCAGAATCCCTGGGATGCTAACATGAAGGGGAAAGGAGTCCAGGACAGCTGGCAGTATTTTAAAGAAGCCTTATTGAAGGCACAGAAAGAAACCATCCTGACGTAGCAAGAGAGGCAAACATGGTAGGAGACCGGATTGGCTTACGGGGAAATCCTTGGTGAACTTAAGCACAAAGGAAGCTTACAAAAAGTGGAAACTTGGACAAATGACCAGGGAGAGGTTTAAATGTATAGCTCGAGAATGCCGGGGGGTTATCAGGAAGGCGAAAGCGCAAATGGAATTGCGACTGGCTAAGGATGTGAAGGATAACAAGAAAGGTTTCTACAGGCATGTTAACAAGAAGAAGGTGATCAGAGAGGGTGTGGCCCCTACTGGATGAAGGAGGTAACCTAGTGACAGATGATGTGGGGAAAGCTGAAGTACTCAATGCTTTCTTTGCCTCTGTATTCACGGACAAGGTCGGCTCCTGGACTTCTGCGCTAAGTGACTCAAGATGGGATGAAGATGGACAGCCCTTGGTGGGTAAAGAACAGGTTAGGAACTATTTAGAAAAGCTAAGCGTACACAAATCCATGGGTCGGACTTAATGCATCCGAGGTACTGAGGAGTTGGCAAATGTCATTGAGAGCCTTTGGCCATTATCTTTGAAAAGTCGTGGAGATCGGGAGAAATCCCGGATGATTGGAAAAAGGCAAATGTAGTGCCCATCTTCAAAAAGGGAAGAAGGGCGATCCAGGGAACTATAGGCGGTCAGTCTTACCTCGGTTCCTGGAAAAATCATGGAAGGATCCTTAAGGAATCCATTTTGAGGCACTTGGAAGAGAGGAAAGTGATTAGGAATAGTCAGCATGGATTCACAAAGGGCAAGTCGTGCCTGACCAATCTGATTAGCTTCTATGATGAGGTAACTGGCTCTGTGGACGTGGGAAAGTCAGTGGATGTGATATACCTTGACTTTAGCAAGGCTTTTGATACGGTCTCCACAATATTCTTGCCAGCAAGTTAAGGGAATGGATTGGATAAATGGACGGTAAGATGGATAGAAAGCTGGCTAGAAGGCCGGGCCCAGCGGGTAGTGATCAACGGCTCGATGTCAGGATGGCGGTCGGTTTCTGGAGTGCCCCAAGGTTCGGTTCTAGGACCGGTTTTGTTCAATATCTTTATTAATGACCTGGATGAGGATGGATTGCACCCTCAGCAAGTTTGCGGATGACACTAAGCTAGGGGAGAGGTAGATACGGCTTGAGGGCAGAGATAGGGTCCAGAGTGACTTAGACAAATTGGAGGATTGGGCCACAAGAAATCTGATGAGGTTCAACAAGGACAAGTGCAGAGTCCTGCACTTGGGATGGAAGAATCCCAAGCATTGTTACAAGCTGGGGACCAACCAGTTAAGTAGTAGTTCTGCAGAAAGGACCTGGGGTTACAGTGGATGAGAAGCTGGATATGAGTCAACAGTGTGCCCTTGTAGAAGGCTAATGGCATATTAGGTTGCATTAAGAGGAGCATTGCCAGCAGATCCAGAGATGTCATTATTCCCCTTTATTCGGCTCTGGTGAGGCCACATCTGGAGTATTGTGTCAGTTCTGGGCCCCCACTACACAAAGGATGTGGATGCATTGGAGAGGGTCAGCGGAGTGCAACCAAAATGATTAGGGGCTGGAGCATATGACCTGAGGAGAGGCTGAGGAGTTGGGTCTGTTTAGTCTGCAGAAGCGAAGAGTGAGGGGGATTTGATAGCAGCCTTCAACTTCCTGAAGGGAGGTTCTAAAGAGGATGGAGAGAGGCTGTTCTCAGTAGTGACGGATGGCAGAACAAGGGCAATGGTCTCAAGTTGTGGTGGGAGAGGTCCAGGTTGGATATTAGGAAAACTATTTCACTAGGAGGGCGGTGAAGCACTGGAATGGGTTCCCTAGGGAAGTAGTGGAGTCTCCATCCCTGGAGGTGTTTAAGTCTCGGCTTGACCAAGCCCTGACCGGGTTGATTTAGTTGGGATTGGTCCTGCCTAGAGCAGGGGGCTGGACTTGATGCCTTCTGAGGTCTCTTCCAGCTCTATGGTTCTATGATTCTATGAAGCCTCAGTCAGTGACGTCCCCTGAGCCCTCGCCGTCCCCTGCTCCGCTGGCCTGTCCCGGGGCCGGGGGGGCAGAGGCCCCATTTTCCCAGCTGGTTCCACCAGCCCTCAGCCGCGACACAGAGGGGAGGCCACTGGGGACGAGTGAGGGGCCCCCTCGAGCACCACTGGCACTGGACGGAAGGGGCTCTGCCCATCTCTCGGCACCGGCTGGGGTGAGGCTGAGTCCCCCTGCTCTGCTGGGTGCAGGGCCGCATAAACCTGCCAGTGCCCTTGTCCCACCCAGCGGCACAAACCACAGAGCCCGGCGAGGGCCCCGGGCTCCCCGCCCCACCCCACCCCGCAGGCAGTGCCACCCACACAGCGCGCACTGCACTGCCCTGGGGCTGGGCACCGGGGCTTGCGTGGGACGGGGGCCGCTTGGAAGCCCGAACGGAGCTGCTGACGCTGTTTGCCCATCGCACCCTGGCGAGCCCATTTCCAAGGCCTGGCAGACGCTGCGCCGGGGCCGTGCCATGGCTGGAGGCCGCAGCTCTGCCGGCTCAAGGCCTCTGGCCCCTGGCACCACAGCCTGGCCTCTGGCTGCCCAGCGGAGCCAGTCTGGGTGCTACAAGCAGGGGGAGGCTCTGCCTTGTTTGCAGATCCCCTCAGAGACCGGCCTGGGCTGGGGAGGCCTCCCTCCCGCTGGGCAGCACTGCAGGCCGGCGCTGTGCTCCCCAGCCCCGCGGCCCAGCACTCTGGGACAGCAGCGTCCCGTGGAGGGGGCCAAGGCCTGCACCCTGCTGGGGGGGGGGGTGGCAGGAGACGAGGTGACCCGGCCACCCAGCGCTGTGCGAGGGAAGCAGAGACCCGCCTGTCACGCCTGGGGCCGACCCAAGGGCCCGTGCTCAGGACCCCGCTGTCGCTGCAGCCCACAGGCCCTGCCCGGGAGCAGGGGCTGGGCCCGAGAGAGCAGCGCAGCCTACGGACCGGGCAGGGCTCAAGTCCCCTGACTCAGGGACACCCCAGGTGCCCACAGAGGTTCATGAGCTCGCCCTGACACCCCTGGGCCCTGGCGCCTTGCGCTGGGCTGCAGCCCCCTCCGGTGGCGGAGAGGAGCGGCCGGTTCAGACGTGTGGTGTCTGGGCTTGGCTGAGGAGCCAACGGGGGAAGCTGCTGTTTGCGGGGTTGTGACTGAACCCCCGAACGTAAGGACGCTCTGGCTCCAAGGGCCGTGCGTGCCGGGGCGACCCGCTCAGGGACACTGTCAGGTGGGGAGTTTGACGGGGGCGGTGCACCCCTCAGACCGTACCGCAGGCATCCCACGGTGTGGAGCAGGAGGGCCAGAGCTCGCCTTGATTTCCAGTATGAATACAGCGGGGCCTCACGGTCCTTCGACTGGGGCGGTTTACGCAGGAGGTGTTGGAAAAGCCACCCCGGGGATAATGGCTTGTAGCGGCCAAGCGTTCAGAGCGACGCCGCTTTTGGGTCCTTCGCGGTCGGCTCCTCCCGTCACTGGGAGGCAGAGGTCACCCGTGTTGGATTGTTCGCCCACGAACAGGGGACGTGAGCTGGATTTAGACCGTCGGGAGACAGGTCCGTGTTACCCTGCTGCTGCTGTGCTGTTGCCATAGCAATCCTGCCCAGGACGGTGCTGGAGGCTGGGGTCCCCGGACTGGCGGGACACGGGGGCGAGAGAATCACTTTGATCAGCCGCCTCTGCGGGGGAGAGACACTGCGGAGTCGCCCTGCGCCACCAGCCGGGAAGCTGGCCTCTGCCCGGCAGGAGTGGAGCCAAGAAAAGCTTTTGCCCGCCCGCCCACCTTGCCCTCCGCCGGAGGGCAGCTCAGGCAGGGCCCGGCTGTGTGGGGACAAAGGGAACGTGGAGGGGGCACGTCTCGCTCGGTGGCTGGGCTGCTGCTATTGCCTTTCTCTCCTGCTTGTGCCAGGGGCGGCTCTGGGCTGCCCCCACGCTGAGGCTAGCCCAGCTTCGGGACTCTTCTCGGATGGGACGCCGCTCCATGGCCCCGGGGCTGGCTCGGCACTGGCAGGGGGAGGCCAGGGCACGCCCCAGGCCAGGACTGACAGCAGCGTCTCGTTAACGCTGGCTCCACAGCGCCTGGGAGCGTGGCTGGGCGGGCGGGCGCATCCACGGAGCCCTAAAGCGCCTCCCTCCGGCCCGCCCGGGTCTCCCTCTGTGGCCAGGGCAGGAAGCACGCCTGAATTGCAGAGCGGTTCTCGGCTCGTCGGTCGCTGTGGATTTGCCCCCTGCCCTGCCCAGCGCTCCGCCCCTCCCACTGCGCGCCATGGGCCGTCTTACCCGCGGGCGCCTCTCCCCTCCCCTCCCCACAGCCGCATGTCGCAACTGGGCCGGGCCCAGGACTGACGCCCTGTGATCGCGCCAGTTCTTCGGGCGGCCGCGTGCCGGCCTTGCGACCTGGAGCAGCAGGCCTGGCTCCTGGGGGCAGGAAGCTGCCCTCGCCCCCCGGGGCCATGCAGCGGGAGCCGCTGGAGGCCAAGGCAGGCTGAGCCCCCAGACTGGCGACGTGGGAGTCCATGGGCTGCAGCAGGGAGGGAGCCAGTGGCCAGAGTGTCCGTTCAGGCCGATTTCCCCACGGCTGGCTTGGGCACCGCCTCACCAGGCCCAGCTGTCCCTGGTTCAGCCTTCGCCTGGCCCCCAGCAGCACGGCACCCTGCAAGGGAAGGAAACGCTCCCGCGACCCGCCTGGGAAGGGCGGCCAGCCCCCAGCCTGGCCTGGGCCTCCTGCAGTTGGCACCCATCTCCCGGCGGCTGGCACGCACCCCGGGGCGGGCTGGGGCCCGTGGGCTGTTTTCAAGACACACACCGGCTGGAATAGCTGCGGGGAGAGCGGGCAGCCCCACCGGTCACGTCCACCCCAGCCTCCTGGAGAAGGGCATGCTGGGAAATGTAGTTCCCTCCCGGCTGTAGGGCCAGCTGGCAAGGCAGGGAGGGAGCAAGGAATTACAGCTCCATGGTCCCTTGGGCTCTCAACTCCCATCATGCTTTGCAGGCTCAGTGCTGCGGGAGGAAGGGAGTGAGACGGGTCCCTTCTGAGTGTGAGGCGCTGCCACAGAGCCACTGGCGCCGGGGAACCCGCTGCTGGGTAGGACAGCGGGGGTGTGGATGCTGTGCAGTCAGCAATGAGCAACAGGCCGGCGCTAACAGACGCGGATGACTGACAGGCCCACACTAACAGACAGCGATGACTGACAAGCCCGCACTAACAGACGGCAATGACTGACAGGCTGGCACTAACAGACAGCGATGATTGACAGGCCAGCGCTAACTGAGAGGCCAGTGCTAACGGAGGGCGATGACTGACAGTGATGACTGACAGGCTGGCGCTAATGACTGACAGGCCGGTGCTAACTGAGAGGCCGGTGCTAACGGACGGTGATGAGCAACAGGCTGGCACTACTGACTGACAGGCCAGCATTAACTGACAGTGATGACTGACAGGCCCGCACTAACAGACAGCGATGACTGACAGGCTGGCACTGACGGACAGCGATGACTGACAGGCCGGCGCTAATGGACGGTGATGAGCGACAGGCCGGTGCTGACTGACAGCGCTGACTGACAGGGCAACACTAATGACTGACAGGCCAGTGATGACTGACAGGCTGGCGCTAATGACTGACAGGCCGGTGATGACTGACAGGCCGGCGCTAACTGAGAGGCCGGTGCTAACGGACGGTGATGAGCAACAGGCTGGCACTAATGACTGACAGGCCAGCATTAACTGACAGTGATGACTGACAGGCCCGCACTAACAGACAGCGATGACTGACAGGCTGGCACTGACGGACAGCGATGACTGACAGGCCGGTGCTAATGGACGGTGATGAGCGACAGGCCGGTGCTGACTGACAGCGCTGACTGACAGGGCAACACTAATGACTGACAGGCCGGCGGCACTGATGACTTGCCACGAGGGAGGTGCCGAGCTCTGTGTAGCTTTTCACTGTGGCGCTCGAGCAGTGAGCGGCTGCGGGTGTCAGGGCCCTGGGGGACACCACGGGCGCCAAGGGGCTCCTCAGTCTCGCGGTGCTGGGCACAGCCAGAGCCAAGGCCCGCAAGCTGACGCCAGACAAGGCGCAGTGAGGAACCCGGCCCGAATGAACAGGCGGTGATCAGCCAGGGCTCTGAGCAGTGGTGGCTTCTCCAGCTCCTGTTGCCCCGCATGCAGCCTGGTGCCGTCGGGAAGGTGCTTTGAGCAGACGAGTCCCGGGCCGTGGACGTGCCGTGGGCGACGGGGTGAACAGGCCCAGCACCAGGGAGGCGGCCCAAGCTCCCGCCTGGCCTTCCGCTCTGCCCCCTGCACGCGGCACATCCCGAGGTTCTCACCTCCTCGTGCACAGCCCTGACATCACAATCAGCCGGAGCTTCCCATAGGCTGCAGCAGCTGTCAGTCAACAAGGGAGGCGCGTGATGGGCTACTGGTGAGCCCCCGCCCTGCTCCCACGCGTCCCAGGGAGAGCCCCTCGGGTGGGGCAGTGGCTGAGACCCTCTCCTTGTGCAGCAAGGTACGGCCGGGGCCGGGCTGGGGGGCGCCCGGCAGGCACGTGCCCTGGGAGCGGGAGGAGCGGGGTGCAGACGTAGGGACGTGACCGGTGGTGACTGGGCAGCGTAGGGGCCACTGGTGCAGAGCGGAGAAGCGCAAGGGTCAGACAAGGGCTGGCCCCTGGCATGGGCTGATAACCCCAGAGAAGAGGGAGCTGGGCCCCGCGTGCTGCCACAGGCGGGGCCATCAACCTCAGCCAACCAGGGACTCATCAGCATCCCCAGCCCTACCAGGACCAGCCAAGGACCCACTGCGGCCGCCCGGCACCTCTTAGAACCATAGCGGGGGGGAAGGGGATGAGGGGGGCTGGCCAAACCACACCCACAGGGCCAACACCACATCTATGGCCCATTGGCTCAAAGGGCACAAGCCGCTGATGAACTCTCTGGGATGAACGGTGTTCGCAATGGCACGGGCCCGTTTCAGGACAAAGCGGGAAAAGTGTCAGTAATGATCAATAAATGCTCTGGGCTGTACCTTGAAACACACTAAACGATGAGCCACAGGATACAAAATGATCAGTCGCTTCCTTCCCCATCTGTAATGAAGATGGACGTCAAACAGCACCTACTAAATCTAAGCATTTTAAAATCAGGCGACCCAGAGAACTTACACCCAAGAGTCTCAAAAGAGCTGGCTCAGGGACCCCCTGCCCGCTCAAGGGCACTGATTGTGCAGCTGCTCCAGGGGGCTGAAAGAAAGCGACAGTTGTGTAACTATTTTAAAAGGATAAACCAGATGACCCAGGTCACTGTAGGTCAGTTAGTCTGACATGGGGGGCCCCTGGGCACTCCCTAGCCCTGGCTGTAGCCCGGGCCCAGCGCTTGCCCCTCTCTGCTTGCCCACATCGTGATCCAGGCTGCCCATTGATCCCTACAAGGCTTGCAGGGGCGAGGAGGAGCTGGCCCCCTATCCCGCCTGTTCCCTCTTCCTCCATCTTTCTGAAGCCACCCCGGTGCCCCCAGCTAAGCCCGAGGTCTGACGTCACTCTCAGGGACAGGGCGGAATGGCTGATGCGAGACCATCCATGCTTGTCCCCAGTGGCCCAGCGGTTCGACAAGCTTGGCACTGCTCTTGAACAAGGCACTGGTGTGGCTGAGGGCGGAACGGGGCTGCCCCTCCACCCACCCATGGCCCTGGGCAGCACTGTGCTGCCCGGTCACCCCGTTTGGCGAGATCTTGTTAGCAGCCAGCTATTGGGAGTCATCCTGTATCAGTCTGCGATTGCTGCCACCCCCGCCTGCCCCGTTCCCAGAACGCTTGTGGATGCGTTGGACAGGCCTGGCCCGACGGGTGCGGGGCAGCGGCTTCGTGCTTCCAACGACCCTCCAGTGACTGCGAGGCCCAGCCCTTGGCTGCCCTCTCACCAGCGCCCCCGGTTCCAAGCAAGCGCCCTGCCCCGCAGGCAAAGCTGGGAGCAGAGAAGCCGCCGCTGGGGCCCTGGGCGTGTGGAGTGCAGGGTTCCAGCGTCGGGGGTGTGGCCCCCGTTAGCCCCTCGCATGGCGCCCTGGTGTGCGAACTCTGGCAGACAGGCCCCCAGGCATACCGCCAGGGTGCACCGAGGGGCTAGGACGGCTCCTCCCCCGGGCACTCGCGCCCCTTGGCTCCAGCAGTCGGTGAGAATCCGGCCAGCAGGCTTGGTTCTGTGGGAGCAGCAAGCGAAGCCCGTGAGGCCCAGGCTCACTCCCAAAGACACCCACAGGCCCCTTGGGGAGCACAGCAGGAGCAGCCGGCAGCCTCCCGGCCAGGCACCCCCCCACTCGCTGCCAAAGGCCCGTCCCTCGGCTTCCCGGGAGGGCCAAGCTCCTTCTGCCCGTCTGCCCCCAGCCCCCACCGCCCAGCCCTCCCAAAGAGGCGCGTTGGCCGGGCGGGCCTGGGCGCACAGGGCTGGAGGACGGACGGACGGTCGCTGTGGGCGCGGCGGGGAGAGCCGGAGAGGGCTCTGTGCTGCGGGAGGACTAAGGAGGAGCGATGAACCACGCAGCCCCGCGACGTGGAGGGAGGCTGGCGGCTCACAGCGGGGGTCTCTCTGGGACTGAGGTGGTTCTGCCCCGCGCGCCGTAGGGCCAGCGTCGACAGCATGCCCCGGCTGCCATTCTGCACAGAGCTGGCCGGCCCCAGGTGCGGCCATGAGCACGACTAGCCACAGGCCTGCCGACTTGGGCTGCATCCGCAGAGACAGGCCCCGGCCCCTGGCTGCTTCTCGGCCCCGGCCAGGCCCTGCGCAGGACGGCCCATCGCCATGGGGGAGTACTACAAACTGCTGGAGCTTCCCCGGGACGCCTCTGAGGAGGACATCAAGAGGGCGTAAGTCCCCCTTGTGGCAGCGCGTCGGGGCCCCCGACCCTGCACCCGTCCGCAGCAAGATGAGACTCTGCCAGCCAGTAGAACAGGGGGGTTTATCGCTGCTCTGAGGTACAGCCTGGCCCGGGTTCGATGTGGACACAGGAGTGAGGGGCCGGCAGCCTCAGACCCCTTGGGGTGGGGTCCACAGGCCCCTGAACCCCCCACACTCGGCTCAGTCCCTTCTCTTCATGTTTGCCCAGCCCAGACTGCCCCTTCGCCAAACCCCAGAACACAGCCCCCCAGGCAGCCCCCCCGTCCTGTGTCTAAAACCCTTTCTTTGGTCATTGTCTACGAGCTTGTGTTGAGGGGCGCCCCCCCGCTGGGCAGTGCTACAGACACAGGCCAGTAGGGGTCACCCACAGCCCACACAGCCACCAGTGACTGCCCAGCCAGCCAGGACTCAGGGCCACAAGAGTGGACAGCCCCCCCCAGAGTGTACAGCCTCCCCCCCCCACTATGTCACACCCCTGCCTTGGAGCACCCCCAGCCCCACGCTCCCCACGGGCAGGGCTCTGCGGCCTCCCTGCCCTGAGGGCACCTCACGGGCTCTCGGCCGCAACGGCAGGAGACGGCTCAGGGCTGGACTCCAGCTAATGACCCTCTGGCCCTCACGGGGCAGGGCCTTGGGACGCCCTGGGAAAGGGGAGCTCAGCGGGAGGCTGGAAGTGGCCAACTCCTGGGAGCTGGGAGACGCTGTTGCTGGGCGGTGGGACCCAGCTGTGCATGGGGGGCTGCCAAAAGCACCCTGAGGCTAAGTGTGGGGCTGTGCGGGGCAGGGGGCAGCCAGCTCTGCGGGAAAGACCCTTCCCTGGAGCCAGGCCAGGGTGGGAGAGCGCTCAGCAGGCAGGACGGGCAGGGAGCATCCCAGAGCCGGGGGCAGCGGGAGGGAACTCTGCGCAGCAGGCTCCCCGCGGCGGGCGGCGGTGCCCATGGCAGGGCTCTGACAGCCTCTCTGGGCCCGGCGCAGGTACAGGAGGGCAGCAATGAGGTGGCACCCGGATAAGAACCCGGAGGTGGAACAATACGCCGAGCGGAAGTTCAAAGAAATCACGGAGGCCTACGACGTGCTGTCAGACAGTAAGGGCCCCCCCGCCCCCCGGGCCAGTCCTCGCAGCTGCTGGGGTGGCAGGTCCCACATGCACTTGGGGACTGGCTACCTGCTCCGGCTGTGGCTGCTGCATCAGACCCAGGGCGGGAGAGAGGTGGGCGGGGCAGGGGGGGACTGTTATTGGACCCACTTCTGTGGGGGACAGACAAGCTTTGAGCTGCACTGGGCTCTGCCTCCAGCCCCATAGATATTCTCTCGCCCGCCTTGTCGCTCTGCCGCCTCGGCCCCCCGGCTCTGCTCGGCCCCCCGGCCCTGGGGCACCGCCCGGGCGGGGCAGCGGCCGTCTTCTCCAGCCCCAGCGTTCCTGGCTCTCCCTTCCGCTCCAGTGCAGGCCCCGGGGGGGAGGTCCTGGGCCGCTGAGCCCCGGGGCAATCCCTGCTGGGGTTAGGTGCGGGCGCCCATGCCCCTGGCGCAGGAGCCAGAGATGGGAAGTGTGTCTGATAGCACCTCTGCGCTAGGGCAGCCTGGCTCCGTGCGCCCAGCGTCCCGCGACGGATTGCAGGGCATCTCGCGCAGCGGCACCGAAGTGCCTCCCCACGGTGGGCAGGGCCTGCGACCGCCACGTGTGTGTCCCTCCAGCTGCATCCCATCTGCAGCAGGGGCTGAGGCCCGTGCGGGCGGGGAGCCGGGGGGACGCAAGGCGGCTGCGGCTGGGCTCGGCAAGAGACGGGCTGGCTGACCTCCGGCTCCTTCTCCCGGCAGAGAGCAAGCGGGAGCTCTACGACCGCTACGGCAAGGACGGGCTCGCGGGGGCAGGTGAGTGACCCCCCCCACCCCCTGCCCTCCTGTCTGCCCAACCCCCGCCTCCCAGGGCTAGGCTTTGTCCCTGCGGCGGGCGCTTTGCTCTCCACGCGGCTGCGTCGCCCGGCCCAGCGTCAATGTGGGCTCACGCACCCGGGCTGGGCTGGCTCTGCAGCTCTAGCAGGCACCCCACGCACAAACACCTGCGCCTGTGCCCCCGCGAACACGCACAGGGGAGCCCATCGGCCGGGAGAGGCGGGGCCACGTTCCCAATCAGCATCGCACCCAGCGCCTCTCCTGCTGCCCGGCTGACAACCGGAGTGTGAGTGAGACACGAGGAGTCGTGCTCCCGCTCCGCTCTGCGCTGACCAGGCCTCAGCTGGAGTCTTGGGTCCAGTTCTGGGCACCACGTTGCAGGCACAATGTGGGGAAATTGGAGACGGTCCAGAGAAGAGCAACACAAATGACTGAAGGTCTAGAGAACAGGAGTGATGCGGGAAGGCTGAAGGAATTGGGCTTGTTTAGTCTGGAGAAGAGCAGACTGAGCGGGGACATGGTAGCGGTTTTCCAGTCCCTAAAAGGGTGTCACAAGGAGAAGGGAGAAAAATTGTTCCCCTTGGCCTCTGAGGACAGGACAAGAAGCAATGGGCTTAAACTGCAGCAAGGGAGGTTTAGGTTGGACATTAGGAAAAACGTCCTCACCTGTCCGAGTGGTTAAACACAGGAATAAATTGCCTAGGGCGGGGTGGGCAATAATTTTTGGTGGGGGGACTCTCCAAGATTTTGGAAAGTGGTCAAGGGCCGCACTTTTCCATGGAGGGAGTGCGGGGTCTAAGATGGAGGTTGGGTGCAGAAGGGCGCACAGGGTAAGGGACTGGGGTGCAGGAGACGGTGTGGGGTCTGAGAGGGTGTTTGGGTGTAGGAGGGGGTTGTGACCTGGGGCAGAGGATTGGGGTGTAGGGTCTGGGAGGGAGTGTGGGTGCAGGAGAGGACTCTGGCCTGGGGGAAGGGGGCAGGAGGGGTGCAGGTCTGGGAGGAGTGTGGGTGCAGGAGAGGGTTCTGGCCTGGGGAGGGGGCAGGAGGGGTGCAGGTCTGGGAGGGAGTGTGGGTGCAGGAGAGGGTTCTGGCCTGGGGGAGGGGGGCAGGAGGGGTGCACATCTGGGAAGGAGTTGCCCCCTGGGGCAGGAGTTGGGGTGCAGGGTCAAGGAGGGAGTGTGGGTGCAGGAGAGGACTCTGGCCTGGGGGAGGGGTGCAGGAGGAGTGCAGGTCTGGGAGGGAGTTGGGGTGCAGGAGAGGGTTCTGGCCTGGGGGAGGGGTACAGGACTGGGAGGGAGTTGGGGTGCAGAAGAGGGTTCTGGCCTGGGGGAGGGGTGCAGGCCTGGGAGGGAGTTGGGGTGCAGGAGAGGGTTCTGGCCTGGGGGAGGGGTGCAGGCCTGGGAGGGAGTTGGGGTGCAGGAGAGGGTTCTGGCCTGGGGGAGGGAGGCAGGAGGGGTGCAGGCCTGGGAGGGAGTTGGGGTGCAGGAGAGGGTTCTGGCCTGGGGGTGGGGTGCAGGTCTGGGAGGGAGTTGGGGTGCAGGAGAGGGTTCTGGCCTGGGGGTGGGGTGCAGGTCTGGGAGGGAGTGGCCCCAGGGGGTGCAGCGGGTTTGGAGGGTGATCCGGGGAGGAGTTGGGGTGCAGGAGGGGCGGGGTGCCAGAGGCAGGCGCCGGCTGGGAGGCGTTTACCTGAGTGTCTCCTGGCCAGCAGGCTGCAGCCCCCCCAGGCTGGCTGGGCTCCCTGCCTGCTGCACCCCGGCCTGCTCCCTCCGCGGGGCTCTCTGCTCCGGATGGGGAAGAGGCTTGCGCTGCCCCAGGTGCTCAGGCCAATCTCTCAGCACCGATTGGCTGGCTGTTTCTGGCCAATAGGAGCTGAGCATCGGGCTGGGGGGTTGGGAGGTTGCACGAAGCCCCCCCGCAGAGCAGAGAACCCAAGGACCGGGCTTTAAACGGCAGCGGCTGCGTGTGCCCGAGGGTCCCGGGGGGTCCATGGGCAGGATCCCGGGGCGTGGTGGGCTGGCTCCTGGGCCCTATTTTGCCCAGCCCCGACCTGGGGTGTGTGGAGTCTCCATCCCTGGAGACACCGAAGAGCCGGTTGGACAGACACGGGCCAGGATGAGCCGACGGTGCTGGGCCCTGCCGGGAGGGCCGGGGACTGGACTCGATGCCTCTCGAGGGCCCTGCCAGCTCTAGGGTTCTAGGGTTCCTGCCCCAGCTCTGCCCTGATTGCTGCATATGTAACCCGCTCCCCTACTGTGGTTACGGAGCAATGTGAGTGGTACCTAGACCATAGCAACAGCTCAGACCCAGAGACCTCTCCAGCAGGGGCGGGGAGCCAGCTGGCTTTTAGCTCAGCGCTCCTGTACTCTGCTCCAGAGGTCCCAGGTTCAAATCCAGCTGGTGGCAGCTACGCACACATCTGGTGTGGGGCTCTGTCCCATGTGGGTGGCACTTAGCCCACGTACAGCCAGAGAGCAGAACAAGGGAGCTCTCCAGCCTAGGCTAGGGGCCAGCTGGCTTTCTAGCTCAAGCTGTAGAGACTCCTTTGCAAAGCTCCCACAGCCTCAGGTTCAAATCCACTTGCAGGTGGTTACACCTGCTCTTGTCCCTGGGGAGGGGTCTTGTGAGGGCTGGGTGCCATTTCCTTTCTCTGCTTTGCCCCACAGAGCCAAGGGCTGAAGAGGGGGCCCCTGGGTTTCCTTTCAACTTTGCCAGCCTCCGGGAGATCTTCAGAGAGTTCTTTGGTGGACGAGAGCCCTTCTACGGTGAGTTGGAGCCCGGCTCCCGGGGGAGCTGCAGGCAGTTTGTACTGGGAGAGTTTTCCTGAAGAAAAATGAGATTTTTGTCAAAAATGAAATTTTTGTCCAGAAAAGGCCAATTTCTTACATCCCCCTTTGCTTTGTTTCACATAAACCGAGCTAGGTTTCATCTCGGGGGGTTGTTTCTTTCCCGGTCCCCCCGAGTGAAAGCGGAGGGAGTCTCAGGGGAGGTTTCCAGTGCTGGAAACGTTCAGCAGTTACGGAGAGGTAAAAGGAGAACCAGCGTAGCTGTCAGGAAAGCCATTGCCTGGACTCACTGTAGTGACCTGGTTGCAAAAAGGGATAATGGGGAAAACGGGAGGGGGGGAATAAAACATTAAAAATAACCCCCCTGAACATTTTCTGAAGAAATCAAAACCTCGCCCCCTCTAGAGTGTCAGCCCCTGGGACAGTCACAAGGGTCTAGTCTGAAAATCTCCCCCCCCCCACGTTTCTTGTCAAGCCCCTAACTCCCTGCATGGAGCACAGCCTGTTATCGACACAATATCCCGCTACCACTTACCAATGCCAAGGGGTGGAAAACCCACCCGGCCCCAGGCACTTCTGTGAGGGGTTAATTCCCCCACTGAGTGTCCCGTGCTCAGGGCCCGGCCCCTGGGTCCCCTTCTGCCTTTCCTGCCACCTGCTACCCCAAGGAGCCAGCTGGACCCCCTGGGACCAAGTCCCCCCTTAACCGTCTTGTCATGACTCTTCGGCCCCCATTGGCTGGGGGCTGTGGCCAAAGGGAGCTGCAGAATCGGTGCTCAGGGTGGGGGCAGAGCGCAGACCCCATGGCTGCCCCTGCGCCTTGGGGCCAGACGTGCTGCCTGCTGGCAGGAGCCATGCAGAGCCAGAGGGACTTCGGGTCCTGTGTGAGCTCCAAGAGGGCTCTCGATGGCCACGGGGAGACTGAGGCCGATTCCAGGAGGCCAACACAAGAGTGCTGGAAGCTCCCTAGATGTGCGGGGTCAGGGGCGCTCTGCCCCCAAGGCCCTGTGCCACACACACCCCTCGCCGGTGGCTGCTCCACCCTGCCCACCCCCACCTCTTCCCCTAGGTGCGCCCTGTCCCAGCTCCTCCCCGCCCTCCTGGAGCCTCCTGAAGGCCCACCCCACCCCACCCACCCACGCACACACACCACACTCACCCCCACCCACCCACGCACACACACCACGCTGAACACCCACACCTCACCCCCCTGCCCCACGCACACACACTCATGAACACCCACCCCACCCACGGTTTTGTAACCTGCAGCCACACACCAGCGACTCAAGAACACCTACACCACTCACCCACACACCCCACCCACACACACTCACCCCACCCACCCACGACACACACTCACGAACACCCCACCCACCCACCCACACTCACCCCCACCCACCCACGCACACACACTCACAAACACCCCCACCCACACACACTCACCCCACCCACACACGCACACACCAACACACACACCCCACCCACCCACACACACTCACCCCCACCCACCCACGCACACACACTCACGAACACCCCACCCACCCACCCACGCACACACACTCATGAACACCCACACCTCACCCCACCCACACACGCACCCACCCACCCTCACCCCCACCCACCCACGCACACACACTCCCACCCACACACGCACACACCCACCCACCCACACACCCTCCCATACACCCCAATACAAAGAGCAGACTGAAAAAACCATAGCCCTGATTTCCGGTATCTTGTTCTGCCCACTGAGAGCCGCCCCGTTGGAAAGGCACGGGAAGGGCCGCTCTCTCTACACAATGGCAAGGCTGCTTAGGGGCCTCGAGCGGCAAACGGGCTGGATACCGTTCGGATTTTACAACTCTGCTCTTTGCAAAACGCACTCATGAAAACAGCCCCCAGCCCCGCAGGCCTGTGCGCCGGGCTGACCGCGGGGTTCCCTTCAGTTACCATCACGGATAGTCCTGAAGGGCAGTGCCCGCCTCTCCCAGCCCGCCCCCTCCTCGCCCAGGCGCTGCAGGCTGGGACCTCCCCAGCCCCGGGAGTGCAGCCTGCCCCGCTACAGCTGGCAGAGCGCCTGTCCCGGGCGTGGAGCTGGCTGGGGCCGCCACCGCCCGACACGCAGCTCGCCCCACCCCCCCAGCAGCCCCACTCCACCTTGCGGCTCCCCCCTGCCGCCCTGGAGCAGCCCCGCTCCACCACGTGGCTCCCCAGCAGCCCCGGCCCCCGGAGCAGCGCCGCTCCGCCATGTGGCCCTGCTGACCAGGCCGCGTGGCTGCCAGAGCAGGAACCGGGGCCGTGGGGAGGCTGGCCAGCAGGGACGGCCTCCCCACGGCCCGGCTCCAGCTGCAGCCCACGGGGCAGCCGGGCCACGTGACGATCTGCCAGGCTGGAACCCACCTCTCATCCTTCAGCAGGAAAGCAAGTGGTGAGCACTGCTGTGGCTCTCGCAGGAGGTGGGCGGGCCCACAGTGTCTTGTGCACGGCCCCGCAGGCACGCACCTTAGAGGGCACTATGGTCAGGGGGTGAAACACTGGAATAAATTGCCTGGGGGGTTGTGGAGTCTCCATCCCTGGGGATATTGAAGAGCCGGTTGGACAGACACCTGTCGGGGATGATCAGATGGTGCTGGGCCCTGCCGGGAGGGCAGGGGACTGGACTCCATGCCTCTCGAGGGCCCTGCCAGTTCTAGTGCTCTAGGATTAAGACCCAGCGGTGCCCCGAATGTCTGGGTGCCCCGCGCAGCTGCGTACTCTGTGTGGGTATGTCTACACTAGCCCCTTAGTTCGAACTAGGGTGGCTAATGTAGGCATTCGAACTTGCAAATGAAGCCTGGGATTTAAATATCCCGGGCTTCATTTGCATGTTCCCAGGCCACCATTTTTAAATGCCCCGTAGTTCGAACTCCCTGCCCGCGGCTACACGCGGCACAGACTAGGGAGTTCAAATTAAAGCTCCTGATTCAGACTACCGTTACTCCTGCAAGTTCGAACTAGGGTGGCAGTGTAGACATACCCTGTCTGGGAAAGGGCGGGCCCGGGAGACTGGTCAGCAGGGCCAGCAGCAGTCGAGAGACACAGGGCTCAGGGCTGCCGCTCTGTGGCAGGAGAGGTGTCCAAGTGTCTCGCCTGTGAATGTGGAGGAGGATCCATTCTTGGCTGCTGGCGAGACAAGCAGCGGAGCGGCCGCGGGGAGCGAATCTCCCGAGGGCTGGGCCGCGTGAGGGGCTCTCTGGTGGGGCTGCCAGGTGTCCGGTATTGACCCGGACAGGCCGGTATTTTCGCCTCCTGTCCAGTAAAAACATTCAGAGAATACCAGACTCCTAAAATGGCCGGTACTTTTATTTTTTCCCGGCCAGGAGGTGAAAATCCTGGGTGCTTACCTGGTTCCACGGGGGAGCTGACTGGCCCGGAGCAGGGAGACAAGATGACGGGTGGCCGCCGACAGCCTGTTAGGGCCAAAAAGCCTCAAAAGCATTTCTTAAAGGGGCCACGCTGGGTTTTTTTTTTTTTTTGCTTAACAACTCTCGGGGTCCTTTTTTTTTTCTCAACAGAATTTTTTCCGCGTTTTTTTTGGGGGGGCGGGAGGTGTTCAGTATTTTTGGTTAAACCATCTGGCAACCCTACGCTCTGGACATAACACGTGTGATTTCTTGCAGGCATGCCCGGTGATGGGAGGAGAGCCACAGACGCAGCCCGCACGGAATCCTGCCCTGGCTACGAGTCACCCGAGATCTATGAGATTTATGGCGGGTGGAAGGAGTCACACAAGGGGTATGAGCCACAAGGTGCATGGAATGAGTCTCAGTACGAGTCAGCCCCTGGCCACGAGCTGAACCAGGCGTACACGGCCTACGACAGAGCGGGGACACCCCCCGGATACGAGCTGAACCAGGCGTACGCGGACTACGACAGAGCGGGGACGCCACCCGGATACGAGCTGAACCAGGCGTACGCGGCCTACGACAGAGTGGGGACGCCCCCTGCATACGAGCTGAATGAGGCGTACGCGGCCTACGACAGGTGGAATGTGGGACCAAGCAGAGCAGGGACGCCCCCCGGATACGAGCTGAATGAGGCATACGTGTCGTACGATGGGTGGAACGTGGCACCAGGCAGAGTGGGGACACCCTCCGTGCATGAGCTGAATGAGGCGTACGTGTCGTACGACGGGTGGAACATGGGACCAAGCAGAGCGGGGACGCCCTCTGTGTACACCTCACACGACGGGTGGAGTGGGCTGCAAGACCGAGAGAAGTCAGCTCTCGTGTACGAGCTGCTGAGCGCATGGGGCAGGGGCCAGGCCAGGCCGGAGGCAGCCCCTGGAGACAGGTCCCATGAGGCGCGTGCATCGTGTGAGGACTGGCGTGGGACACAAGCCCGGCCTGAGCCAGCCCCGGGTCCTCAGACATGTGCTGGGTGGAACAGGCCGCAAGCTGGCTGCAAGGAAGGGGTGTCCCAGGAGCTGGCTGTGGGCTCCGACCCAGCTCTCAGACCCATGTCCCCTCACGCGTGGCAACGAGCAGGGGCTGCCCGGAGCCAGGAGCTGGCCGGTGGGTGGAACAAGCCGATGGCTGATGGGAAGAGTGGACCCCCAAGCGAAAAGGGGGAGCTGCCCGGGGGCAGGAGGCTGCCGGGCAGAGCAAAGAGGAGGCCGTCGGATGGGATGGAGAGGCTCCTGGGCGGGGTGAAGAGGCTGCTGGATGGAACCAAGAAGCTGCTGTGTCGGCGGAGTGAGCTCCAGGGGGGAACCAGCCCCGTCCCGGGGGAGCCACCGTGCTTCTCCAGAGAGGCCGAGGGAGCCGGCTGGCTCCCGGATATCGCCCGCTGGCCGCAGGCGGAGCTGCCTCAGGCGCGGGGCAGAACCAGCCAGCTCCCGGGCACGGCCGCTGGGCTCCGGAGCGCCAGCAGCAGCCCACCGCACGGGACAAACCCGCTGGGTCGGCCCCCAGGGGGCACGAGCCGACTCCCGGACATAACCAGCCACCTCCTAGGCCGGACGAGCCGGGTCCCAGGCAGGAGCCACCTTGGGGAGCAGCCGTGGGGTCCCAGCTGTGCCCAGCACTTCTTGCTCGCCAGGCTGGGGAGGATGCTGTGAGCCCAGGCGCCGGGGGAGGCCGCAGGCAGAGCAGTAAAACCTGGGCCCGGAGCTCTCAGGGTCTGTGCCTGGATTATTCCCGGAGCGGCCAGCCCCACGGGGGAGAGGAGCACTGCTCGGGGGCGGGGGCCTTACAGGCCAATGGGACGGGGCCGCATGTTGCTCCGGGTCCCCTCCACACTGCCCGGTTGCATCGAACCCTGCTGGTTACCCTAGAGAGCGCCCGGGGGGCGGGAATTGGTGCGGTTGGAGGGGGAGGTTGGGCTGCACAAGCGTCTGTGGGGTGACAGTCTGGATACACTGGAGCTGAGCGCCCTGGCTGGGGGAAGGCTGGGGGGGTCTCCTCTCATCCTCAGGCCCACGCTGGCTTCTAAATGCGGGCGGGCAAGAACTGGACCCTGAAACGAGCCGATCCCCTCGGCTAGTGTCTGTCCGGACTCGGCGCGGCGGACAGAAAACGGACTCGCCCTCTTTGGGCTGGCTGCCGAGGCAAGGCTTTGGCCGGGCTCTTCCATCTGTGGCAAACGGCCGGCGGTACAGTGGGGGCCCCGCGCTTCCCCTTGCCCCCTTCCTGGGCGTTGCGGGCTCTGCTTGGGGTGGGGGAGAAAGGGACCTGCGTCTGAGCCTGGGCCGCTCACGCCCCACTCCCCCGTGAGGCACCCTGGCTCCTTGATGCTGGGGGAAGGATTTCCCTGCTCTGCTGGGTCGGGGTCTCCCTGGCTCCAGTTCTCTGCTCGTTCAGCAACACACCTGCCCACTCCAGGCGGCTCCCCTTCCACACCAGCCCGTCTGCCTGAAGCAGGGGGGTTATTAGGTTCCTGAGGGGCCTTAATTGGCTCCTGGCGCTTCAATGAGCCCGTCTACAGGGAACCAGGCCTTATTAGCCTATATCGCCCCTGCAATGGACGGGGAGCGCTGGCCAGCACCCGGTGGCTAAGGGGTTAACTCAGGTAGCTAGCAAAGGTGTTGGCCGGGGGCCGGGGGAGCCAGTCGAGATAGAGGGATGGAATCTGAATCGGATCTAGATTCCTTGCCTGCTTCTTTGCTGGGGAGAGAAAGACCAGGGGTGGAGTGACAGCGAATGATTGAAACCCAGGCAGGACTGCCATGTCTCTTTGTTCGGTCCAGTCCCATGCCCCAGATTCCTTGGAGACATGGCAGTCCTGCCTGGGTTTCAATCATTCGCTGTCTCTCCACCCCTGGTCTTTCTCTCCCCACCAAAGAAGCAGGCAAGGAATCTAGATCCGATTCAGATTCCATCCCTCTATCTCGATTGGCTCCCCCGGCCCCCTGGCCAACACCTTTGCTAGCTACCTGAGTTAACCCCTTAGCCACCGGTGCTGGTCAGCGCTCCCTCTGTCCATCACAGCCCCTCTCTGGCCCTGCTGTACCACACAGCGAAGACCCATTGCCACGCTATCTAGGTTGGCTCGCAGCTGTGGGCGCCAAGCTCAGGCCAGGCCCCTAAGCTAGTGGTGTGCTCTATAGGCCGATAACAAATGGGAGCTCCTGGCTCACTGTACCGGTCTCACCGTCCCCTCGGGCTGCCCAGCCACCCACACCAACTGGGCTGCGCAGTGACGGACACTGACACCAAAAATCGCCCCACTCGGGTGACTGCCCATTCCAAAAGGCCACCCCAGCCCCACGGGCGCTTACCCCACAGAGCACGCTGACAGTCCACTCCCTGGTGGGAACCAGCAGTGGTCCCGGGGCACCGTGGAGACGGCACAACTAGATGAACAGGAGCGTGAGCTCTCACCGGTTCGGCATCGGAAGAGGCGGGTCGTGATCCCACTTCCGTATGTGGTTAGCATCCACGGTGCTGCGGGGCCACTGCTGTTTGGTGAGTGGCTTTGGTCCCAGACTAACGTGGCTGCCCCCCGAGATGTTTCACGGCAGATTGATTCGCTCAGGTGAAGAGGAGGGGGCGGAGGTGAGAGCAGGTGGAATGCACTTGGGCTCCCCGGGAATGCTTTGCCTTCGGGGCAGGGAGCGTGTTTCTAACCAGCGGGCGGCAGGGCCACTAAGGTAGCAAAAGGCCCTTCATGCGGGTACTGGAAGGAGCGTTCGTGCATCTCTGGGCTCGCCACGTAAAAGGCAGGAAATAAGGGTAGATGCTGGGACCAGGCTGGTTCAGCGGATTCGTAAATGGTCCGGGCACGGGCCACGCTGGGGGTGGGGGGAGCATTTGCAGATGATACACAATGACTCCGAACAGCTGAGTGCAAAGCCGGCTGGTAAGAGCCACAAAGGGGTCCCCCCGGAACTGGGTGACGGGCACCGCGAGGCCAGGGGAACTCGGTGGCGACAAATGCAAAGTGAGGCGCACGGGAAGGCGCCGTCCCAGCCGTGGATACCAACGGTGGGGCCCGAATCGGCCGTCCCCCCTCGACCTCGAGAGAGATCCTGGGATCCCTGTGGGTGGTTCCCTGGGAGCGGGGCAATACACAGAGCTAAGGGGCGCCCGGCAGCCCGCAGGAGGAGAACAGGACACACAGTGCCTGGCTGCGCTGCGTAAAGCCATGCGGTCCCACGGCGTGAGTGCGGCGTGTGGATCTGGTGGCCCCGTCTGAGAGGGGCAGGCTGGGTTGGGAACAGGTGCAGAGACGGGCCCAGAAGCGAGGAGGGGCGGGGAGCAGCCTCCGTGTGAGGAGAGAGTGACAAGGCTGGGGCTCTTCCGCGTGGAAAAGACGAGACTGAGGGGGGGGGATGTGCGAGGGGTCTCGCAAGAAGCGAATGGTGCGGAAAAACTGAACAAGCTAACACAGGGAGCTCGCCCCGTGGAATTTACGGGCGGCCGGTTTCAGACAAGCCAAAGATCCGGTGTCAGCCCGGCCAGCCCGTGGAACTCTTGAGGGGGATGGGGGGAAAGGCCAAGACACTAGCAGGGGTTGCAAACCAGCTTAGATCAATCCATGCAGGCCAGGTCCATCAATGGCCGTTAGCCAGGCTGGGCAGGGAGGGGTCACGTGAGGATTCCCTGTTGTGATCCCTCCCTCCGGGCACCGGGCATCGGCTGCTGTGGGCAGACAGGACCCTGGGCTGGATCGGCCTGTGCTCTGACCCAGCCTGGTGTTCTTACATAGACCCCAGATGTCTCTGCCCCCTGCTGTAACCCACGAGACCCCCCCGGCCCTCCCCGAGCTGAGTGTGCGCCCAGGAGTCCTGATGCGGTCTCCGTCCGTCTGTCTCTCCGCAGAGTGAGTAACAAAGGACGAGCAGACAGTCAACCGTGAAGCCCAGCCAGGCCCCTTCGGTGAGCTGCCACGAGGTGTCGGAGCCGAGTGGGTCTAACGCGGTTTGAAGAGTCGCTCTGTGGCAGAGGAATTAGATGCGAGGTGCCTGCCAGCTAAGCGCTCAGTTGTCTGTCAGAAAACGAGCATTTCCCAGGGAGCCCGCAAAGAGTTGATGGGGGAAGGAAACAGGCTTATCCCCCTCCCCGCATTTGCTGCTTGGCTTGTGTGACGGCGCGTCGGGGAGCCCCCGATCCTGCACCCTCCTCCGCAGCCAGAGGGGACTCTCCGCTGGCCAGTAGAGTAGAAGGTTGATGGCTTCTCAGAGACACGGTGCAGCGCAGTTGCCACCGGAGCCAGGGCAGAGCCTAGTCCTCTGGGGGGGGGGGGCTTCACCTTCCTTAGTCTAAAACATCCTCCCTTCCCCTCGCCCAGCTGCGCCTGACCCAGCTCCCAGCTCCCAGCCACTGGCCCCTCAGCCCCCAGGCGGCCATGCCCCTGGCTTTGTTCACATTCCTCCACCTAGCCCAGGTGTCAAGCAGCTGGGCCGTGCCTACGTACCCCCTCAGGGACCACCCCCCCCGGGTCCTGTGCGCGCACACACACACCCAGTCTCTGCAGAGCAGCACAGGCCAGTCGGGGTCACCCACAGCACACACAGCCACCAGTGACTGGCCAGCCAGAGTGGACCCAGGGCCACAAGAGTGGACAGCCCCCCCACTATGTCACAGCTGGTATTAAGCATGCTCAGTAACACTGCCGAACCGCTGTCCTTCCCCCTCCAGGCCCTCACTCTGCCCCCCCCGCACGCACGGGTTGCCCCCGTCGCCCTGAGAGAGTGAAACCACAATCCCGTGCGCCCAGGGGCTGGCAGGGTCCCCGCGCTGCGCGCTGGAGGGAGCGCGGCAGAGCCCCTAGCCGCGCCGGCGTCAGTGCGGGCGGGGGGCCCGGATTGCCCCAAAGACCTCACACGCTCGGCTCCAGGGCTGGGCCCCCGCCCGCTGCCGCGTGTCCCTGGAACTCGACCCACCGCCTGACCTCGTGCGACTCGCGGGTCTGCAGCCCGCCAAGCCAAGGGAGAAGGAGCGCTCCGGCGGCGAGGAGGGACCGCAGTGGCGGCTGGTCGGCAGCACCCTGCAGAGGGCCCCACGCGGCGCGGCTGCAGGAGACACTGGGACCGACCCGACGGGTATCCATGCACGGGCGCGCACTCATTGGAACCCACGTGAGCAAGCACTCCCAGGACAGCTGCTGAATTGGGGCAAGGCAAGTGCGCCCATCGAGGCCCAAAGCATGTAGGCCATGCCCGCGGGGGAAGGGGCCTTTCTCCGGGGGAGCAGGGCCATGGAGAAAGCCAGGGGCTGTGATGGGGGATGAGCAGAGCCTGCGCTCCCAGCCCGGTGCTGTGGCTAAAAGAGCTACTGCCAGCCTGGGGCAGAAAGAGGGGACCCGCACGCAGGAGCAGAGGGGAGATTTTACGTCCGTGTTTCACGCTGGAGCAAACACGGTTGCAGTTCTGGTGTGCGCAAGGCAAGAAGGATGTTGCTAAATTGTAGAGGCTTCCGAGAAGACCCATGGGAAGGGCGAACGGCTGAGAGCTCCTGCCTCGCCGCGCCAGACTCCAAGAGCTCCCCCCTGCAGCCGAACGGCGAGAAAGTTAAGGGGTGACTTGGTCACGTCCTTAAGCGCCTGCGGGGCCAAGTGTCGCACAACGGGCTCATCAGTCTAGCAGAGACAGGCCGGACGCCAGCCACAGGCGGGGAGCTGAAGTCAGCGGGTTCAGGCTGGAAAAGGAGGTGTAATTGTTAACGGTGAGAGCCATTAACCGGCGGCCTTTACCAAGGGAGGTGCTGGATCAGGCAGGGAAAAAGGAGGCCGGAGGCCCGGGCACTGCTGGAGCACCATGCGGGAGGTCTGGGCAGCTCGGCTGCTCTCGGCCCCGCCCCTTCTGGGAGCGTGGAACCTGCCCCCCCACGCCCAGGGCAGAGGGCAGCAGGGCAGACAGTGGGGCAGAGGGGAGCAGGCTGCCAGGCCACTCCGGTGCCCACGGCCTGCACGGTGATGGGGTGTGGGGGGGGCACTGCTGCTGCCCTGCGCCAGGCCCCCAATACCTCGGGCTCTGTCGCTCGGGGGTGGGGGCGGGGCCTGTAATGGGCAGGTTTCCAGGTCCCCGCGCCCCCCTCAGGACGGCCCCGACGGCAGGGGAGAGGAGGGGCTGCCACCAAAGGGTGACAGCATCTTGCCCTCGTATGGCCCGTGGGCCATACTGTAACCTCCGGAATGAAAGTGCAAAGCCCTGACATCACAATGAGCCTGAGCTTTCCATTGGCTGCAGCAGCTGTTAATCAGCAGGGGAGGCCTGTGAGAGGCTGCTGGTGAGCGCCCGCCCGCCCCTCCTCCGCAGAGCAGCCACAGGTGTGCAGCGGGGTCAGCGGGCGGGCTGGGAGAGCATGGGGCAGCGGGGACCCTCTCTCCTGCAGCAGTGAGGTAGGCGGAGCTGTGGGGCCGAGGTTCTGGCCGGGGGGGGGAGCGGGGCGGAGATGCCAGGGAAGGTCGGGACAGAGAAGGGGGGTGCTGAAGTCGCCTGGCCCGTGGCATGGCCCACGTCACCCCGCTTGCCTCCCTGCACTGGCTCCCCGCTCTCCAGCGCGCGTCAGACCCAGCCTGCCCGGCTTGGCTTTCAGTGCCCTTCCCAGCCAGGCCCCACCCTACCTAGCACAGCATTGGAGAGGGCATCGACTCCAGTCTGTCTAGACCAGCGGTTCCCAAACTTTTCGGCATTGCGCCCCCTTTTTGCTGTTTGAAAAACCCTCATGCCCCCGCCCCAACAGCAAAACTCGTTGAGCAAAAAAAAAAAAAAGGAACTGACCAGGGCAGCAAAACTTGATGGGGGAGAGGGGGGGGGCTGGGTTGCCTCGCGCCCCCCCCTGGAATTTCTTCACGCCCTCCCAGGGGGGCATGCACCCCAGTTTGGGAACCCATGGGCTAGACCATCCCTGGCCGGTGTCTGTCCAACCGGTTCTTAAATATCCCCAGGGATATTCCACAACCTCCCCCCCCAGGCAATTGATTCCAGTGTTTAACCACCTGACAGGCAGGACGTTTTTCCTCGTGTCCAACCTAAACCTCCCTTGCTGCAGTTTCAGCCCCTTGCTTCTTGTCCTGTCCTCACAGGCCAAGGAGAACAAGTTTTCTCCCTCCTCCCTGTGACACCCTTTTAGATACCTGAAAACTGCTCTCATGTCCCCCCTCAGTCTTCTCCTTTCCAAACTAAACAAACCCAATTCTTTCAGCCTTCCCTCCGAGCTCCTGTTCTCTAGGCCTGTCATCATTCTTGTTGCTCTTCTCTGGGCCCTCTCCAATTTCTCCACATCTTTCTTGAAATGTGGGGCCCAGAACTGGACACAATTCTCCAACTGAGGCCTGATCAGCGCAGAGCAGAGCGGAAGAACGACTCCTTGTGTCTGGCTCACAGCGCTCCTGTTCATGCCGCCCACAATAGGGCTGTGATAGTGGAGTCGATTAACCGATAAGCAAAATCTCATAGGTTAATGCTGTAGACTACACGCATTCCCCTTCCCCCTCCCCTTGCCAGTGAATTTTTCAGCAGGCTGGCAGCAGCTCGGCTCAGTGCTGGCTTGCGCCGGGTCCAGGACCTACCCCGCTGCAGCTCTGCATTTAACGTGTATTAGGAGCCGCGTGGGCAGGCAGCCCGACTCAATTCCGGCTCACGCTGGACAGGGCCTGCTGCTGCCCCATGCTGCTCCCTCTGATGGGGTACGTCTACACTAGCTCGTTAGTTCGAGCTAGGTAGGGTAATTAGGGCAAGCGGAGTTGCAAATGAAGCCCGGGGTTTAAATATCCTCGTGGAATGTAGTAACTCCTCGTGGAATGAGGAGTACCGGTAGTTTGAATTAGGGTCTCTAATTCGAACTACCTACTCGTGCCGCGTGTAGCTGTGGGCACGGAGTTCAGACTAAGGGGGATTTAAAAATGGCGGCGCCCGGGAACATGCAAATGAAGCCTGGGATATTTAAATCCCGGGCTTCATTTGCAACTCCGCTTGCCCTCATTACCCTACCTAGCTCGAACTAACGAGCTAGTGTAGACATACCCATACAGAGGCAGCACCACAGGGCGATAGGCAGCCAGTCTGTCAGGGGAGCTGGTGTTTAAACTGGCTCCCCTCATGGACCAGCGCCCACCTGGCCCCGCGCTGCAGCCTCGGATCCAGAGACAGCAGTGTGGAGTGGCAGGGGGCTCTCGGAGTGGGCTGGAGCGCACCGCCAGGAGGGGTGTCTGCAGGAGGAACCCGGCGCCAGGCAGGGCAGAGGGACAAGGGGGCTGGGACGGGGCAGCGCAGGCAGCGGCTGGGCCCCCGCCCAGAGGCGGGGAGATGGTTTCTGAGCCATGGGTAGACACAGGCACGGCGGGAGGGGAGGGGGGGAGAGGGAAGCAGGGTCCCAGGCCAGCCCCAGCACAGAGGGCCTGGGGGCGAGGGGAGAGAGGCCGCTGGCTGTGTCTGCTGGGGAGGGCGCACTGCCCCTCTCTGGGAGCCCCCCCGATGGCTCAGGTCTCCGCTCCACAGAGCCGGCTCTTTCCAGGCCGCAGCTGGCTGCTCTGCGCGGGGACACCAGGCCATGAGCGCCACAGACCGCGGCCCCAGCCCTACCGACTCCCACCTCTCCAGAGACGCCCGCCGGCTCCTGGCTGGCTCCGCTGCCCCCCACCTCCCCTGGGCTGCTGGTCGCCATGGCGGAGTACTACGATGTGCTGCACGTCCCGGCTGACGCCTCCGAGGAGGACATCAAAAAGGCGTAAGCCCTTGCCTGGCCCGGCTCCTGGCGGCTGCGGGTGCCGGCGCTCCCCACCCAGCACCCTGTGAGCACAAACGGGGGGTCCTGGGCACAGCTCCCTGCCATGGGAAGGGGGGCTTTGTGCCCTCCGCCGACAGCCAGGAGGTGCCCCTGCAGGGCCATGGCACAGTGCCCGGCACCTCCAGGCGGGTGAAGGGCAGTGCAGGGCGGTTGACTGATGGGTCCTGGACGGGGCGGGGGTGAAGGGCAGCGCAGGGCAGGTGACTGATGGATCCTGGACGGGGTGGGGGGAGATGAAGGGCAGCGCGGGGCGGGTGACTGATGGGTCCTGGGGGTTGGGGTGAAGGGCAGCGTGGGGCGGGTGACTGACGGGTCCTGGGGGGCCAGTGAAGGGCAGCGCGGGGTGGGCGACTGACGGGTCCCGGGGGGTGGGTGAAGGGCAGCGCGGGGCGGGCGACTGACGGGTCCCTGGGGCGGGTGAAGGGCAGCGCGGGCGGGCGACTGACGGGTCCCGGGGGTGGGTGAAGGGTAGCGTGGGGCGGGCTACTGACGGGTCCCGTGGGGGCGAAGGGCAGCGCAGGGCGGGCGACTGACGGGTCCCGGGGGCCGGTGAAGGGCAGCGCGGGGCGGGCGACTGACGGGTCCCGGGGGCGGGTGAAGGGCAGCACGGGGCGGGCGACTGACGGGTTCCGGGGTGAAGGGCAGCGCGGGGCGGGCGACTGACGGGTCCCGGGGCCGCTGCAGGTACCGGAAGGCGGCGCTGAAGTGGCACCCGGACAAGAACCCGGAGAACAAGGAGCACGCCGAGCGGCCGTTCAAGGAGATCGCGGAGGCCTACGAAGTGCTGTCGGACAGTAAGGGGCGCCGCCTTCTGCAGCCCCAGTGTTCCCGGCTCTCCCTTCCCCTCCAGCGCAGGCCCCGGCGGGAGGTCCTGGGCTGCTGAGCCACCCGGCAGCATGTGCCAGGCCCGAGTCCTGCTGGGGCGAGGTGCGGGCGCCGGGAACCCTGCGGCCTGGCTCACCGCCCCTCCCGAGGTGGCGCTGTGCTGGCGCCATTCGCCGGGTGCGTCTGAGTTGGGGGTTCCTAGGGCGGCTAGTGCCCTGGTCCCAAGGCATCCGGCACCGCTGGGCTGGGTCGGCCCGTTCCTCCAGCGTCTCCCCGCCTCCTGCCTGCAGGCGCCTTGGCGCCTCACCACAGCTTGGCATCGGCCCTGGAAACGGTGCCGAGAAGGGAGACCACAGCACGGGGTGGGGGGTGGAACCGTGCCCGTACGAGGGAGGCGAACGAGCCTGGGCCAGGACAGCTGGGAAAAGGGACAACGGGGGAAGGGGTGGGATGACAGTGTCGATACAGTCATGGCTGGAGTAGAGAAGGACGTGCTGCTCACGGCTCAGCACACAGGAACTAGGGGCACCCAAGGAAATCAGTAGGTCCCTGGTTTAAAACAGACAAAAGGAGCATGTCTTACACGCTGCACAGTCAACCTGTGGAACTCCTCGCCAGGGGAAGTTGTGGAGACCAGACTTTAACAGGGTTCAAAAGAGCTGGATAGATTCCTGGAGGTTAGGTCCATCAATGGCTGTTACCCAGGATGGGCAGGGAGGGTGTCCCTGGCCTCTGTTCATCAGGGGCTGGGAATGGGCCACAGAGGAGGGATCACTGGATTGTTCCCTGTTCTGTTCACTCCTCTGGGGCACCTGGCATTGGCCACTGTGGGCAGACAGGACCCTGGGCTGGATGGGCCTTTGGTCCGACCCAGCCGGACACCCAGATGTCTGACGAGGGCCGGAGGGGCGCAAGGCGGCTGCGGCTGGGCTCGGCGGGAGACGGGCTGGCTGACCTCCGGCTCCTTCTCCCGGCAGGGAGCAAGCGGGAGCTGTACGACCGCTACGGCAAGGACGGGCTCGCGGGGGCAGGTGAGTGACCCCCCCCACTCCCCGCCCTCCCGTCTGCCCAACCCCTGCCTCCCAGGGCCGGGCTTTGTCCCTGCGGCGGGCGCTTTGCTCCCCGCGCGGCTGCGTCGCCCGGCCCAGCACTGACACACTCCTGGCCCCAGCCCCGCGTGCGGAGAGGCGGGTCCCAGCCTGGCAGCCCAAGCAGGGAGCTGTTTGCTGCCGGCTCTTCCTGGGGTGGAGGCTTGGGAGGGCCGGCTCCAGGCTGCCACTTCCCTTCTCGGCTTTCCCCGCAGGGCCCAGGGGCTCGCAGGCCGAAGACGGGGCCCCCGGGTTTATGTTCCGCTTCCGCAGCCCGCACGACATCTTCCGGGAGTTCTTTGGGGGACCAGACCCTTTCTACGGTGAGTCGGGTCCTGGGGAGCCAGGGCGCTCTCCCGTGGGGAATGGCAGACCCGACGGGGTCTCCCCATGCTCCGCCCCGAATGGCCCCACGGTCCCAGGGGGGAGACACGTGTCTGTGCGGTGGGGCGGGGCGGCTGTTGCACGTTCTCCGAGTCCAGGGCCCGGGGCTCGACAGAACCCGGTGCCCTGGCCGCCTAGCGGGGCTGCCTGCCTGGGCGCAGAGTCCCTGCACGTCCTGGGCCGGGGAGTCGAACAGCCATGGTGCCCCCCATCGTCCCACAAGCTCCTCTCGCTGCTGGCCTCAGGCTCTGCCCCATGGCCAGACCCACTGCGCGGCAGCCGGGGGGCTGGGGTGGGAACCCCAAGAACACTCTCCCTTCCGACCCCCCCCATTTCACTCCCCCTGCCCTGCCCCTCCACCGCGGCGCCCTGCGCAGCTGGCAATGACCTGTCCTGGGTTTCAGGCTCCACTGGGCCCTTCCACTCCGGCAGCGGCGCGGGAAAAGGCTTCTGCTTCTTTTCTACCTCCACCAAGCTCGTCAACGGCAAGCGCATCACCACCAAAAGGTGAGGTGGGGCCAGCGGCCGGGGGAGGGCAGCGCGGCCCAGTGGCCACAGCGGGTGAGAAGCCGGGATGTAAAATCCCATTTAACTGCACGTCTCCCCCCGCTTAGACAGGCTGTAACTGGTGCACTGTGGGCAGGGGGTGAGCCTGTCCACGCCCCCGGTGAGTTCCCCAGGTAACCCTGCCCTGCCCTGCCCTGCCCTGCCCAGGAGGTCCCCGGGGCTGGCAAGCGGGCACCCCCCCGCCCGGGGCTGGCAAGCGGGCAGCGGGCTGGGCGGCAGGCTGGCTACCCTAGGGAGACGCTGGCTCAGTCGCCCCTCTCTGCGTCCCAGGACGGTGAGGAACGGGCAGGAGCAGGTGGAGGTGGAAGAGGACGGGGAGCTGAAATCCGTCCACGTGAATGGTGAGGAGCGGCGCGCCTGGGCCATGGTGGGCGCTGCAACAGAGGCGGGGGGGGCAGAGCTGGTTCCCGGGGGGCGCTGGCTCCGGCCTAGCCCGCTCAAGGGGCCCGGCCCCCCTGTGATCCTGGCACGGGACGCAGTGGGGCGGGGCCCGAGCCCAGTGGCTGCCCCGAGGCAGGAGCGGGCGACCGTCTCTGCGGGACGCTGACGGGGTCTCTTCTCGCAGGGGCGGCTGTGGACAAGCCGGGCAGCAGAGCAGCCGCAGGGAACGACGCCCACGCGGCGCCTCCTCAGGCGCACTCCGGGCGCAGCAAGGCGCACGCCCGCTACAAGTCTGCTCCTGGCGGGGAGGCGCCGGTGGGCAGGCAGGAGCCCCAGGCGGATCTCCGCCCCGAGCCGCAGGCGGCCGGAACCAGAGGGGTGCGCGAAGGAGAGGCCCAGGCCGGGGAAGGCGGCATGCGCCACGAGTGAAGAGCCCGGGAAGCAGCTGCTGGGTGGTGGGTAGGAGCTGGCTGCTGGGTGGACTGCGACCACTTCTGGACAGGAGCCAGGGCCGGGGTGGAGCTGAGAACAGAGCCAGGCGTCCAGCAGCACAAGTCGGCTCCCTGCCGGGCCCCGTGGCCCCAGCGTGACACCAGCGGGTTCCCAGCGGAAGCAAGTCTCCAGGGCTGCGACGGTCTGGGGGCCCAGCCCGGCGGGCCAGGAGCTGTTCAATACACGAGGGAGCAGAGCTCACAGTCTCTCATTCTCTGAGGCGAGGACGGGGCAGAGGGCCGCCCACGGAGGGGCCGTCTGGCCTGGAGCCCAGCCCGCGGGCGGCTGCTTGGAGTCTGGGGCCGTCCCTGCGGCGACTCCCATCCCGCCCAGGATGAAGGGGGCAGGGGACCAGTAGGAGCCCAGAGAGCCCCTGGCAGGTTACCTGTGGGGCATGGTTTGTCACTGAGGGGGGGGCCCGGGACAGGGCGTGTGCACAAGGCCGCGGGGGCTGCCTGGGGTCACGTGTGTGAACAGAAGAATTAGGTGGCATGGCCTGATGCTCTGGGTGGTCACATGGCATCAGGCACCCAGGGCTGGCGGGGAGCTCAGGAGGCCCCAAGTCCAGCCCCCTGCCCAAGGCAGGGCCAGCCCACCCCCTCCTCCCAGCCAGGGCTTGGTCCAGCCAGGAATTAAACACCCCCGGGATGGAGACTCCACCCCTCACCTGCTCCCCGCACCCACTGCCCTTCCGTAGCCTCAGGCAGGCGCTGGGATATGGGCGCTGGGGCGCAGGGATACAGGCGCGGGGGTGCAGGGTACAGGCGTGGGGATACAGGCGCAGGGATACAGGCGCGGGGTTACAGGCGCAGGGGCGAGGGATACAGGCACGGGGGCGCAGGATACAGGCGTGGGGATACAGGCACGGAGGTGCGGGGATACAGGTGCGGGGGCGCAGGATACAGGCATGGGGATACAGGCACGGGGATACAGGCGCAGGAGCGCGGGAATACAGGTGCAGGGCGCAGGATACAGGCATGGGGATACAGGCGTGGGGATATGGTCACGGGGATACAGGCACGGGGGTGCGGGAATACAGGTGCAGGGGCGCAGGATACAGGCGGGATACAGGTGCGGGGGTGCAGGATATGGGCATGGGGATACAGGCGCGGGAGCGCAAGATACAGGCGCGGGGATACAGGCACGGAGGTGCGGGGATACAGGTGCAGGGGCGCAGGATACAGGCGGGATACAGGTGCGGGGGTGCAGGATATGGGCATGGAGATACAGGCGCGGGGATACAGGCACGGGGGTGCGGGGTACAGGTGCAGGGGTGCGGGGATACAGGTGTGGGATACAGGTGCAGGGATATAGGCGCGGGGGTACTGGCGGGGGCTGTGCGCCGAGGGCTCTGCTGGAGACCCTGTCACTGGCCGGGGGAGCGGGGGCTGAGTCCCTTTCTGGGTCCTCCCGGCGCCTGTCTCGGGTTCCACATCCCAGACGGGAGGCCGGCGCGCAGGGGGAGGGGCGGTGTGCTTAGGAGAGCCCGGTGTGGGGCCCAGCACCAAGGGGATGGGCGCCGGAGGCCAAAGGCTGCGGGCGGGGAGCCAGGGTGTCCCTGCAGCGCAGCGTCCGGCAGGCCAGGCCCAGGCCAGCTCCCTTGGGAGCATGCGAGCCCCAAGCAAGAGTGAGGAATCTGGCTGGAGTGGGGGGTGAGAGGCCCTTAGGGCCATGGGCAGCCCAGAGCAGCCTGCAGGAAGTGTGTGTGTGTCGGGGGTGTTACAGTCAATGCCCCCGGAGGGGAAGGAATTACACCCTCTCTGCCTGCAAACACCAGGCCAGGATAACCCTTCCCCCCGCAGAGCCCGGGGCAGGTGGGGGAGCAGCAGCGGCCTAACCCCGCTGAGAAAAGCAGAGGGGCCCAGTGTGGTAAACCAGGTGGTCGCTGGTCAGCCAGTGCCGGCAGCAGAGGCGCCCGGGGAGCAGAACCGCCGGGGGTGTCGGGGAGCGCAGGCAGGACGCCGCGGGGCACAAAAGGGCGGGCCGGGCTGCCAGGCAGTGGCCGCGGATCGTGAGGCGCTCGTGGGCGCCGCAGACATGGGGCTGCTTTGCATCAGTCTCTATCTCCAGACTGGCGGGCGGCTCCTGCCTGGGCCGGCTCCCGCTCACACAGACGAGGCGCACAGAGACAGGGTGGAGCAGGAGGGGCTGGGGGGAGCAAGCAGCAAGGCCCCAGACCCGGACGGTCCTGTTGGTTGCCTGGGCTCCCCCCTGACACTAGACTAACCCAGACCATTTCCTCCCTGCCAGCCGTGCCCCCTGCGTTTCCTAGGCCCCCCTCTGCCCCAAGGCCCCGAGAGGGGTGGCGCAGACTCCAGCAGCCGGCAGGGCCACTTGCCCCGGACCACTCCCTGGCAGGTCGCGAGTGGCGTCCCCATGTTCACAAAGGCCCTGGGGCAGAGCTGACAGTCGGCGGGTGCAGCTGGCCGAGCTGCGGCAAACCCTGGCAGGGAGCTATGGCACGAGGTGGCAGGGCCGAAGTTATTGACCACCTGACCAGGACAGTGATAGTGATGTTGAAGTGCTAACGGAGATGAGAGGCTATCAAAATAAAAAACTCAGTAATAATAGGAGATTTCAATTACCCCCATGCTGAGTGGGTACGTCACCTCTGCATCTCGCTGCCTTAAACGAAAGAACTCACATGGGCAAATGCGAACTATTAACTGTGGTTTGTAACCTAGCCTTTAAATCAGCTTCTGTACCCAAGGACTGGAAAAAAACAACAAATGGTCTGGTAGCACTATATAGACTAACGAAACATGGAGATGGGATCACGAGCTTTCATGGGCACAGCCACGAAAGCTCATGATCCCATCTACATGTTTTGTTAGTCTATAAAGTGCTACCAGACCGTTTGTTGGGTTTTTTTTGTAACAGACTAACTCGGCTACCCCCTGAAGCTCAAGGACTGGAAGATAGCTATTGTAACGCCAATATTTAAAAAGGGCTCTAGAGGAGACCCTGGCAATTACAGACCAGTAAGTCTAACGTCAGTACCGGGCAAATTAGTTGAACAGTAAAGAATAAAATTGTCAGACACGTAGAAGAACATAATTTGTTGGGCAAAAGTCAACATTGCTTCTGAAAAGGGAAATCGTGTCTTACTAATCTATTAGAGTTCTTTGAAGGGGTCAACAAACATGTGGACAAGGGGGATCCAGTAGATATAGTATACTTAGATTTCCAGAAAGCCTTTGACAAGGTCCCTCACCAAAGGCTCTTGTGTAAATTAGGTTGTCACGGGATAAGAGGGAAAGTCCTTTCATGGACTGAGAACTGGTTAAAAGACAGGAAACAAAGGGTAGGAATAAATGGTAAATTTTCAGAACGGAGAGGGGTAACTAGTGGTGTTCCCCAAGGGTCAGTCCTGGGACCAATCCTGTTCAATTTATTCATAAATGATCTGCAAAAAGGGGTAAGTAGTGAGGTAGTAAAGTTTGCGGACGATACTAAACTGTTCGAGATAGTCAAAACCAAGGCAGACTGTGAAGAACGTCAAAAAGATCTCCCCAAACTGAGTGATTGGGCAACAAAATGGAAAATGAAATTTAATGTGGATAAGTGTAAAGTAATGCACATTGGAAAAAATAACCCCAACTATACGTACAATATGATGGGGGCTAATTTAGCTACAACTAATCAGGAAAGAGATCTTGGTGTTATCATGGATAGTTTTCTGAAAACATCCAGGCAGTGTGCAGCAGCAGTCAAAAAGGCAAATACAGTAAAACTCCAATAGTCCGGCACTCCTGATAGTCCAGCATCAAAATGGCAAGAGCCTAGTGAGTGAGCTTCGGCAAAAAATGAGTCACAAGGTAACAGCGGCAGCAGCTGAACTGAGCAAAAAGGCTTAAAAAACCTAAAACATTACAGTATACTATATACAGTATGTACAATAAAAAGGGTTAAGAACACTTTATATACAGTATATAATGTATACAGTATATATATAACCAGCTTACAGTACCTCCTGATAGTCCGGCATATCTGATAATCTGGCACCACCTAGGTCCCATAGATTCCGGATTATCGGAAGTCTACTGTAGGATGTTAGGAATTATTAAAAAAGGGATAGAAAATGAGACAAAGAATATCTTACTGCCCCTGAATAAAACTATGGTACACCCACATCTTGAATATGGTGTACAAATGTGGTCTCCTCACCTCAAAAAGATATTTTGGCATTAGAAAAGGTTCAGAAAAGGGCAACTAACATGATGAGGGGTTTGGAACGGGTCCCATGTGAGGAGAGGCTAAAGCGACTGGGACTTTTCAGTTTGGAAAAGAGGAGACTGAGGGGGGATATGATAGAGGTGTATAAAATCATGAGTGGTGTGGAGAGGGCCGATAAAGAAAAGTTATTTATTAGTT
Source organism: Rafetus swinhoei (assembly GCA_019425775.1). Taxonomy (NCBI): domain Eukaryota; kingdom Metazoa; phylum Chordata; order Testudines; family Trionychidae; genus Rafetus; species Rafetus swinhoei. Next base: position 1,365,708 of record CM033439.1, on the reverse strand, counting down.
CCCTAAATAGAAGAACTAGAGGACACCAAATGAAATTAATGGGTAGCAGGTTTAAAACTAATAAAAGAAAGTTCTTCTTCACACAGCGTGTAGTCAACCTGTGGAACTGCTTGCCAGAGGAGGCTGTAAAGGCTAGAACTATAACAAAGTTTAAAAAGAGCTAGATAAATTCATGGAGGTTAGGTCCATAAAAGGCTATTAGCCAGCAGGTAAGGAATGGTGCCCCTGGCCTCTGTCTGTCAAAGGCTGGAGACGGATGGCAGGAGACAAATCGCTTGATCATTGTCTTCGGTCCACCCCCTCTGGGGCACCTGGCGCTGGCCCCTGTGGGCAGACAGGACACTGGGCTGGATGGGCCTTTGGTCTGAGCCAGTACGGCCGTTCTTATGTTCTTATGGCCCCGGGCTGAAATAGGGCAGCACCTGTAGGAAAGTTCTTTTCGCCCCTCTCGGTGAGCCAGGGGGTTACTGGCCTGTAAAGGTATGTCTAGACTATGTGCCTCTGCCGACAGAGGCATGTAAATTAGACATACCAACATAGTCAATGAAGCGGGGATTTAAATATCCCTGGCTTCATTAAAATAAAAATGGCCGCCGCGCTGTGCCGGCTCAGCTGATTGTCGGCACAACGCGGCAGTCAAGACGCGGATCAGTCGACAGGGAAAGCCGTTGCCGACCGATCCCTTATGCCTCGTGAAAGGAGGTTGGGTCGGCAACGGCTTCCCCTGTCGACCTATCCGCGTCTTGACTGCCGCGCTGTGCCGACAATCAGCTGAGCTGGCACAACGTGGCGGCCATTTTTATTCTAATGAAGCGGGGGATATTTAAACGCCCCCTTCACTGACTATGTCAGTATGTCTAATTTACATGCCTCTGTCGGCAGAGGGATGCAGTCTAGACGCCCTAAGAGCCTCACACCCGGACCTGCCAAACGGGTCCCTAAGAAACAGGAGGAGCCGGAAGCGCCTGAGGTGCCGGGCTCTAGGCAGCGCGGCTCCGCAAGGGGAAGGCCTGTCTGGTGGGTGGCACGTTGCAAGAGGCCGAGAGATTCCAGTGCTGGCGAAGGAGCCGGGGCTGGGTTAGACAGGCCCCCGCCAGGCCTTTGCCCGGGTTCCCCCAGTCTGCCACTAGCGCAGCGCCGCCCCGAGAGGGGAGAGGCGAAGGGCTGCTGTGGCGCTGGAAGCCCAGAGGACGATTCGGGGTGGGACTGTCACCGCGGCAGGAGGTGTGCGAGGTTTCGGGCGCGGTCCCAGTTTCACGAGAGGGGCTAGACGAGAGCCCAGCAAGCTCCCGGGCGGCTGGGGGGCTGCTGCCTGTCTGCGTGGGAGCGGTGAGAAATGGCGGGCCGGCAGCATTCCCGCGGACACAGGCACGGTTGCGCACACTGGAGGGGAAGCGAACTCCTCCGCCTCGCCGGGGGCTAGCGCGCGCCGCGTCGGCCCGAGCAAGGCGCCGGGGGACGCGAGCCGAGAGGAACCCCCTGCTCTGCAGGCAGGAGAGGTCACCAAGGCCGAATGCCAGCGAAGGGGCAGCACAGCACGGCAGCTCCGAGACCTCGCGGGAGAGAGCAGGGCCCCCCCGGGGTGCTGCGAGGGGAGGGGCTCGGAGAGAGCAGCGCCCAGGGGCTGGCCAGCCGCGCCGGGCCCACTCACAGGTGCTGCGGGAGCACCGCAGGGAGGGGCAGCGAGCGGCACCCGCCCGGCGGGGTGTGCACAGACTGTGACGTGGCTCGGGCACCGCCCGGCCACGGAGCCCACGCGCCGCCGGGCAGAGCGAGTGGGGAGGGGCAGGCAGGGCTGGCGCAGGACAAGGCAGCCCCCGTGCCCCCGTCGCCGGGGGCTGTTTTGTAACCAGCCCAGGGCCCTGACATCACAATGGGCCTGGCCTGGGGGCAGCGCGGCAGGCAGGGGCGGGCTCTGCAGCCGCGACGGGCAGCCCGCGGGGGGCCGCTCGGGACTGATGTGGCCAGCGCAGGCTCTGCCACCGCTGGAAGGTACAGGGCGAGCGAGGGGGTGGGGGCGGGGAGCCCAGGGCTGGCGAGGGGGGAGCCGGGGCAGGTAGTGGCCAGCACCGCCGGGCCCCTGGGGCACAGCAGAGAGGGGACGCCGGAGGAGGCACAAGGCTGGTCTGGCCCAGGCTAATGACACAGCCTAGAGGGGGCCTGGCCCCTCCTGCTGCCATGGGCAGGGCCATCAACCTCGGCTCAGCCCCTTCCTCCCTCCCCACCCGGGCTCGGGGGTCCTCCAGGCAGGCTGGGGGCACAGGCTCCCAGCACCACTCAGCCGCTCTGAGCTCCCCCAGAGGGGGCGGTGAGTCTGGCCTGCCCTAGCCAGCCCCCCAAGGAGGCCGCCAGCCCACGTCCTGTCCGGCTAGCCTGGAGGGTAGAGAAACGCCGAACCCGTCCAAGTGGCAGCAGCCGGGTGCGCGGGGGCTACCTCCTCCTGCGCCAGCTCTCTCCTTCGTGGGCACATGGTGGGGAAGGAAGGGACCCTCTCCACACCCCCTGAGGCAGGGCCCCAAAGCACGTCCGAGCAGCCCCCGGCAGGCCCAGCAGAAGACGGCCATCGGCAGTGGCTGGGGGCCTGGTGGAAGGGTTGCCTTGTGGGTACTGCGCTGGCCTGGGACCCCCAGAGATCCGATTCCCTTGTTGCTACACGCTCCCGGGGCTGAGCTGGGACAAGCCACTGACGTGCGGAGACTCGGTTCCTCAGCTGGGCCCGGGATAGGAACGCCGCCATGAGGGGAGCGGATCACTCCTGCGGGGGGCCTGAACTGTTCCCCAGGCCGGTCTGTCCTCGGGCTCTCCCAGTGCCCGGCACCAGGCTCTCCCAGGCAGGAGGGGGATACTCAGACAGCGCCCCGAGGCATTTCCGCGCTGCAGCGTTAGCCAGCAGGGATCCGCTCACACGACAAGCAGCTCCGCCCATTACGCTTCCATGGAGCGGCTGCAAGTCCAGGCTGGCAGACTCCAGCTCACAGCCGTGTCCACTGCAGGGACTAATGCCCAGCCCGCTCTGTACTCGCCTGCCAGCAGCGCTTCCAAGCCGAGAATGGATTAGTCTCGCCCTGGAAGTCCCAGCGCTAGCACAGAGACCTAAAGCATCGAATCACAGAGCACTGGGACTGGAAGGGACCTCACGGCAGGACCCAGCACCGTCTAGACCATCCCTGACCAAGCTGCTCTTACATATCCCCAGGGATGGAGATTCCACAACCACCCAGGCAACTTATTCCAGTGTTTCACCACCGACAGGTGGGAAGTTTTTCCTAACGTCCAACCTAACCCTCCCCTGCTGCAGTTTAAGCCCATTGCTTCTTGTTCTATCCTCAGAGGCCAAGGGGAACAAGTTTTCTTCCTCCTCCTTGTAACACCCTTTTAGGTACTTGAAAACTGCTCTCATGTCCCCGCTCAGTCTGCTCTTTTCTAAACTAAACAAGCCCAATTCTTTCAGCCTTCCCTCCTAGCTCATGTTCTCTAGACCTTTCATTATTCTTGTTGCTCTTCTCTGGACCCTCTCCAATTTCTCCACATCCTTCTTGAAATGCGGTGCCCAGAACTGGACACAATACTTCAGGGCTGTGTCTACATTGGCACCCCTTTCCGGAAAAGGGATGCTAATGAGACACTTCGGAATTGCAAATCCGCGGGGGATTTAAATATCCCCGCGACATTTGCATAACTGCGCTTTTTCCGGCTCGGGGTTTTGCCGGAAAAGCGCCAGTCTAAACGCGATCTTGCGGAAAATAAACCCTTTTCCGGAAGATCTCTTATTCCTACTTTCAAGGAATAAGAGATCTTGAAAGTAGGAATAAGAGATCTTCCGGAAAAGGGTTTATTTTCCGCAAGATCGCGTCTAGACTGGCGCTTTTCTCGGCAAAACCCGAGCCGAAAAAGCGCAGTTATGTAAATGAAATGCCGCGGGGATATTTAAATCCCGCGATTTGTCCGAAGTGTCTCATTAGCATCCCTTTTCCGGAAAGGGGTGCCAATGTAGACACAGCCCAGATGAGGCCTAACCAGCGCAGAGTAGAGCGGAAGAATGACTTCTCGAGTCTTGCTCACAACACACCTGTTCATGCAGCCCAGAATCATGGTTGCTTTTTTTGCAACAGCGTCACACTGTTGGCTCATATTTAGCTGGTGGTCCACTCTGACCCCTAGATCCCTTTCTGCCGTACTCCTTCCTAGACAGTCGCTTCCCATTCTGTACGTGTGAAACTGATTGTTCCTTCCTAAGTGGAGCACTTTGCATTTGTCCTTATTAAACTTCATCCTGTTTCCCTCAGACCATTTCTCCAGTTCGTCCAGATCATTTTGAATTATGCCCCTCTCCTCCAAAGCACCCACCACCCCTCCCAGCTTGGGATCAGCTGCAAACTTAATGAGCATTCTCTCTATGCCAATATCTAAATCGTTGGTGAAGATATTGAACAGAACCGGTTCCAAAACAGACCCCTGCAGAACCCCACTTGTTATACCCTTCCAGCATGACTGTGAACCATTAATACCTACTCTGAGAACAGTTATCCTGCCAGCTCTGCCCCCACCTCACAGTAGCCCCTCCAGGTCATGTGAGACCATCTCAAATGCCTAACTAACGTCTAGGTATCCCACATCCACCGCTTCTCCCCTAGCCACAAGGCTTGAAAGCTCTTGGATTGGTTTGAGAGGATTGGTTCTTTACAAATCCATGCCGGCTGCTCCCTGTCACCAGGGCTGGACTGAGGCATGGGTGAGCCAGGCAGCTGCCCAGGGCGCCAACCGATGGGGGTGCCTGATGGCAGCTGTAAGGGCGCGGCATCCCTTACAGCTGCCATCAGGCGCCGCGTGCCCGGCTCCCGCAGCGCCGGCCCACCCGCATCCCTGCGGTGCCAGCCAGCAACGCCCTTCCCCCCACGGCCGCGGGGTCCTACACGGCCTGGTGCGCGCGCTAGCAGCGCTGGCTGGGCCGGGCCGGGCAGCGCATGAGCCGTGCGCCCCGGAGGCGGCGCTGCATGCCCGGACCCAGGGCGCAAAAAGGGCTCGGGCCTGCCCTGCCTGTCACCTATCCCTGTCTCCAGGTGTCTGCAGATAAATTCCTTAATTACTTGCTCCATTATCTTCCCTGGCACAGAAGTTAAACTGACTGGTCTGTAGGTTCCTGGGTTGTTCTTATTTCCCTTTTTATAGATGGGCACTAGATTTGCCCTTTTCCACTCTTCTGGAATCTCTCCCAACTTCCATGACCTTTCAAAGATGAGAACTAAAGGCTCAGACCCCTCCTCTCTCAGCTCCTGGAGTACCCAGGGTGCATTTCATCAGGCCCTGGGGACCTGCCGACGTCCCACTTTTCTAAGTGATTTTTAACTTGTTCTTTTTTTATTTTAACTTCTGACCCTGCCCCATCGTCCACGCTGGCCAAGCTACAACTCACTAGCCAGGCTGGAGCGAAGGCCCTTTCCGGCCCTGGCTCTGGCTTGGATGTCCCTCCTTAGGGCAGGTTTACACGACAGACTCACGGTGGCCTACACCATGCGGACGAACAGCCCCGGCAGCAATTGCACAGGCCAGAGGACATGCAGGGCCAGCCCGTGGCGCTCCTAGCCAGGGACTGCGGGGCAGGCCAAAAGTAGAACTGGGTTCCACCTGCACAGTCAGAGGAAGGCCCATTCCTGGCTGTTAGCCAAGACGGTCGGGGTGCAACCCTGAGCAAGGGCCAGCCCATGCCCTCCGACTGCCAGACCCCAGCGCGTCTGTACACTGGGCCGTGTAGTCGGGAGCGGGGTCTCCATCCCGCTCCGAGTCGGGGGCCAGCTCACCTCACGAGGAGCGTCCCCAGCCCCTGCTCTGGGGTGGAGCGGGTCGGTCCCAGAGTCACCGAGCTCAGCCTGGCTCTCGCTAGGCAGAGGGCGAGGCTGCCCCCCACAAAGGGCGGGTGCCGGGGGGGAGCAGACCCACCCTCTCCACTGCACCCCAGCCCAGGAGCGTAAGGGCAGAAGCCTGGTCTGCTGCTGAGGCCACACTGCAACCTGCTGATTCACCCCAGCTACCCCGGGCCACACTACACCCCCCAGGCGTACCTGTGTGACGACGCGTTGGGGTCCCCTGACTCCTGCACCCCCGTAATGGCACGAACAGACTCCACCAGCCCGTAGAATGGAGGGAGTTTATTCCTTCTCCAGGATACAGCACAGCACAGCACCGATGTAATCTGGTTACAGGGCAGGTCTAGGATGCCTCAGCCCCCCTTGAGATGGGGGAGACTGGGCCCCTAAATCCCAGCCCCTGGCTTAGGCTGGTTCCTCCATGATCCCAGACAGAAACTAAACTAACTCTCTTCCAGCCCTGCCCCCCAGCCCAGGGCAGCAATCCACCTTCCTTTGTTTCTCTCCCTGGGGGGTAGCTGGTCAGACAGGTTGAGAGACCCTCTTTGCATAATGGGCCGCTGGGCCGTGGTTAGGAGTCAGCCAGTGGGGTTACCACAGAGCCAGCATAGGAACTAGCCAGATACCCCCACTCGTCACAGTTCTCCCCCCTCCGAGCGAACTGAGCAGGGTCACTCCACTCGTGACCTAGGGAAGTTCGGGTCCTCTGCGTGGGAACCCGCCCTGGGGACATGGGTGCTCCCTTGACTCGGGCCGGCGCGGCGAGGCCCACATGAACTGGCTTCCCTCTGTCCACTCGCTGCATCGCTCCAGGGCGACTGGCACAGGCCTGTCCTCTGTGGTCGCACCCACCCTTCCGCTGGCCTTGATCTCTGGCCAGGGTCTCTCGGGCCGGGGCCATGAGCGAGCCTCCTCTGGACAGCCAGGCGGCCTCCACCCCCGACGCTCCATCCGGGGGTCTTCCCCTCCATAACTCTCTCAGCAAGCCCAGAGGCTCCTCTATACAGGGTAGGGGCCCCTGAGCAGCTTTCCTCCCGTCTTGGGCCTTCCCGCCCCTCTGGCAGGAGTCGCAGGACCGGCCGTACCGCTGCGGCTGCGAATATTCCCGGCCAGTAGAAGTGTTGGAGCAGCCTCAGCCGGGTGCTCCGGATCCCCGGTGGCCCGCAAAGGGGCGTTATGGGCCAAATACAGCAGCTTGAGGTGATACTTTTGGGGGACGACCAGCTGCGCTGGACCCCCATGCCCTCACCTTCCTGGGGAAGCCATTCCCGGAACAGGAATCCCGCTCCACAGGAATCTCTCCTGGCCTCCTCTCCCCAGGGGCTGAGCTGTACGGAGGCCAGCCTGGTCCTCAGCCTCTGCAAGGAGGGTCTGCCTGCACCTCAGCCTGGAATTCAGCCGCTGGGGCAGGGATCGGGACCTGTTCCCCACCTTTGCCTAGGTCCGGGGTCCCGCTTGGCTGGACCCCGTGTCCCGATGATGGGACCCTGGGGACCCTGCCAGGAGTCCTTCCTGGATCCAGGTTGCCAGCCCCTCGCTGGCTCTGGCTCTGGCGGTGACTAGAGCCCGCTGGGATTCATGGGGCCACTCCTCCAGGTCATTCCCCATCAGCACCTCGGTGGGCAAGTGCGGTGCACCCCACTTCCTTGAGACCTTCCTTGGCCCCCATTTCAGATGCACCCTGGCTACAGGCACCTTAAGCGGGGACCCGTCTATGCCCTTCAGGGTCAGCTGCGTGTGGGGTAGTATCCGGTCTGGGGCCACTATGTCAGATCGGGCCAGCGTCACCTCCGCCCCGTGTCCCAGAAACCCGTCACCTTCCTACCATCCACCTCCAGGGTATGAGGCACTCGCTCCAGCCGTCCTGCCCCACCCGGTACACGGAGAAATCCGCCTCCCGAGGTCAGACCTCCCAGGGGGTGCACTGAGCATCCTTCCCCACTCTGAGCTGAGGTTTGCCTGCCAGCCCCTGCCTCTGGGGCAGCCTGCCCTTCCTCCAGCCCCAGCCAGTTAACCCTGGAAAGTCCCAGGTCATGGGACCTGGTGCACTGAGCCCTCTTGTGGCCTTTTTGCCCACAGCGATGGCAAGTTAGGCTTTGGGCTGTCTCTGTCCAGGCCCTGGCTGGTTCTCTGGGGCACAGACGACCTGTTCCTTGGGCTCGCCTCGTAGTTGACTCCCTCCGTCGCTCAGCCGACATCCGGTCTCTGTGCGATTCCCTTTCTCTCCGGGACTCCCGTTCACACCCGGACCGGCTCTCCGTGAACTCATCTGCCAGTCTCCCGGCCTCCTGGGGGGTCTCTGGTCTTCGGTCCTTGAGCCACAGCCTCAGTCTGGGTGGGCATGCTTCATAGAACTGCTCCATCATGAATCAGCTTGAGCAGTTCCTCTGCGTCTGGGCTCCAACTCCAGACACCCACTTGCAGTATTGCGCCAGGCGGGAGGCCAGATCCACATAGGTCTCCCGTGGCTCCTTCTGCACCTCCGGAACTTCTTCCTGTACATCTCGAGGTCAGCCCAAACTTGTGCAGCAGGGCCTCCTTGACTCGGTTGTAATCCCTGGCTGTAGGTCCTCCAGCTGATTGAGCACCCGGCAGCTTCCTGGTTCAGTGCGAGGATGAGCTCCTGCAGCCAGTCAGCTGGGGACCCGTTGCAGTCCACAGGCCCTCTCAAAGGAGCTGAGAACCCATCTACATCGCCCATGTCCTTCAATTGGGCCACCACGAGCTTCTCCAAGCGTCTGGCCGCCCTGGGCCCTTGGGGCCCGCCCGCGCAGCGCGGCCGAGGCCCGCCACTTCTCCGCTCTGCCATGGCCAGCTCATGCTGTCGCTGCTCTCTACGGTCCTGGACTTCCAATTCCTTCATCTGCAGCTGGATTTCCTGGCCGCGCAGCTCCGAGGTTGGACCCGCCCTGGGCGGACTACGACTTGCAGTGCTCCCTGGGAGGCAGTCCGGTCTCTTCGGCGGCCTCCTGCGCTCCGCCCCCTCTCCGAGCCTGACACGCTCCCAGTGGGAGTCTGGCTGCTCCCCACGAGGACAGGATCCCAGCCCTGTGGCTGGTCATTCTCTTCCAGCCGGGCAATCAGCTGGGCCTTGGTTGCGCTCCGCACAGGCAAGCCCCTCTCTCTGCACAGCTTCACCAGCTCTGCCTTCAGGTTGGGTGTAGGCCATCTCCCGCTGGTCCCCTCGGTGCAGACTCACCAGTCTAGTGCTGCGCCCACGATTCTCAGGAACCGCTTCGCTCTGTTTCCAGCACGCCTGGTTCCACGGCTCTTGCTTCTACTGCACCTTGTCGCTCGCCGCTGGATGCTCCATCCACGGGGTGCAGTGCATCCCACCCCTGACACCAGTGTGACGACGCGTTGGGGTCCCCTGACTCCTGCACCCCCGTAATGGCACGAACAGACTCCACCAGCCCGTAGAATGGAGGAGTTTATTCCTTCTCAGGATACAGCACAGCACAGCACCGATGTAATCTGGTTACAGGGCAGGTCTAGGATGCCTCAGCCCCCCTTGAGATGGGGGAGACTGGGCCCCTAAATCCCAGCCCCTGGCTTAGGCTGGTTCCTCCATGATCCCAGACAGAAACTAAACTAACTCTCTTCCAGCCCTGCCCCCCAGCCCAGGGCAGCAATCCACCTTCCTTTGTTTCTCTCCCTGGGGGGTAGCTGGTCAGACAGGTTGAGAGACCCTCTTTGCATAATGACTCATCCTTCTGGGCTGTGGTTAGGATGGCAGCCAGTGGGGATTACCACAGAGCCAGCATAGGAACTAGCCAGATACCCCCACTACGTCACAACCTGGGTCAGTCCCCACAACGGCTTCTTGGCTCCTTGTCCGTCGGGTCCTGGCCAGTCGCTGGCTCCCCCGGGTGGGTGGTGCGCCGGGCGCTCCAGGCTCATCGTCCTCCGCCTTGGGCTCACGGCAGCCTCCCAGCCTGAGGAACCAAGAGGAAAATCCATCTCCTGTGGCCCAACTGAGCGCTCAGCTCTAGCTTTCACACTTCCAGCCCCACTGCTTCTGGGGGCGGAGCAAGACTGATCTGGCTCCGCCCACTAGGGTATATTAAAGTGGCCTTCTACGGAGTCAGAGGGGCACCTTCCTACAGCCACAGCCTTGCTTGAGAACCTGGCGTTTAGGCTCCTCTGGGGAGGGCAGGAATCCGGCTGTTGGCACCTTCTGGTTTTCAAAAAGGAGGAAAACTCACCATAGCGGTGGGAGGGGCCTGAAAGTCTCGGAGCGCCTCCGACGCACCCGGTGTAGATGGATCGTGAGCTTTGGAGGGCACAGCCCGGCGCTCGGGGCCCCAGCGACACGGTTGTTAGTCGCGAAGGCGCTGCCGGGCTGTTGGCTGGTTTGCGAGTCACACGCTAACCCGGCTCCCCTCAGCCTTCTGGCAGTCTCGGCGACGTTTCACTCGCCCAGAAGCGGCAAAGATTGTGGCCCTGGAACCCCGGCCCCGTCGCCTCCGCAGGAGGGACAGGCCGAGTGGAACTCCTGGCATCTCGGTCACTTATTGAAATGGCACCAGCCGGTGGCCTACAGCCCGGCCGCCAAAGAGCGTGCGCATGCAGCCGCCGGGCCGCGTCCCAGGTCCAGGCGCGCCCACGGTGCCGCTGACTCCCGCCCGTCAGGGGGGCCTGGGGCACGGGGCTGGGGCGCCGCGCTTGCGATTGCTGCGGCGCATCCCCCCTCGCCCAGCGACCGGCGCTGGCCTCGAAACCCGTCTTGTACCAGCCCGCCAGTGAATCCAAGCCCTCCGATTGGCTGCTGAGCTGCAGGAGGCTGCAGGCAGCCAATGAGAGCTCTGCTCTGCCTCTCCCCTCAGTCACTCCAGGCCCCCACCGTGAGAAGGGGAGCGCCCCCCCCACATGACCAACAGGGGCAGGAGGCACCTCTCCCCCCCGCCTGGCCTGCAGAGACCCTGGGGCTGCCCCCATTGGGGTTCTCCGGGGGCAGCCCTGATGGAGCAGGGGCCAGACGACAGTGACCCAAGGCAAGGGTGGGGCTGGGAGACGGGCAGAGCCCAGTGCGGGTGCTGGGGCAGAATTAGCTGCGGCACGGGGCACAGGCAGCTGCGGTGGGGAGAGGTGAAGGGGCCAGGCCCCTCCCACACCGTACGCCCCACACCCGGGGCTGGCAGGGGAGCTTGCAGGCAGACCCCAAAGCAGTCTCGGCATTTTAGCCGAGTCAGTCTCGTGGCTGTGGGGCCTGGCGAGCCGTGGCCTCTCTGGAGGGGGCATTTCAAGCCGGCCTCTGGCTAAGGTGCGTGGGGGCTGAGCCCGGCAGCTGCTCCGTGGCAGGAGGGGCCCACGTCGTCTCTTGTGGGATGCTGACGAGGGTCTGTTCTTGCAGGGGTGGCTGTTGACAAGACGGCCAAGAGAGCGGCAGAGAAGGACTCCCCCGCCGGGCCCCTGCAGCCTCGCCCTGGGCCTTACGCCGCGCGCCAGAGGCCCAAGAAGCCGCACGCCAGACACAAGGCAGCTGCCGGCTCCAAGGTGCCGCCTGGGAAGAGTGTGCCACAGGGAGCCTGGGGGGTGCTGCCAGCCAAGAGCTGGCCACGAGCCAGGCGAAACTCGCTGCAGCTGGCGAGCACGGCCCAGCCCCAGGCTGAGCGACGCACCCCGGGGACCGGGGCGAGCGGGTCTGACGGGCGCCTGGGAGCGGAGTGGCAGGCTGGAAGGAGCGCGCTGCATGCGGGGAGGAAAGAGCTGCACACCAAACTCACGCTGGTGCCCAGGGACGCCGGCCGCAAGGGGGTCCCGGCGGGCAGGAACCCGGCAGACGACAGAGGCCACAGAGCCCAGGCCGGGCGTGAGGTGCCGGATCCGGGCTGGGACGCGCTGCTCACTGGCTGGGCGGTTCGGCCGTCCGGGGAGAGATGGCTGCTGCTGCGCAGGGCGAGCTGGCGGCCGGGTGCTAGCCGGGTCCCGGCCGGGCCGGAGCAGTACTTTGGGACGGCCTGCCTCACGCGCGTCACGCTGCTGGTGGGAGAGACGCAGCCACCAAGCCAAGCCCCGGGCAGGGCCCCCCCGCTCCAGAGCGGTGCCACGCCAGGCCGGGGCCACGGCAGCTGGCTCCGGGGAGGAACGAGATGGCTGTGGGATGGGATGAATAAACTGCCCCGTGGAACCAGCCAGCTCCTGGATGCAATCAGTCAGCTGCAGGGTGGGGTGAATCAGCTGCCCTGCCAAGTGAGCGCCCTCCCCGACATAGCCCCGCAGGCCCAGGGCGCAGCCAGCCCCCTTCCCGACAGTGGCAGGCCTGAGCCTTCAGCCTGCCTCCCCAGCCCCTCCCCGGGCCAGCGCCGCAGCGGCGAAGAGAGCGCGCGGGGAAAGCTAGGCCTGGCCCCTGGGCAATAAAGGACAGGACCCGGGTTCTCCGCCGGTCTCCATCATTCACGGGGGAGCTGCGCGGCACCGGCAGGAGTGGGGCTTCCAGGGCCCGTCTGAGCGCCAGAGGCCCGGCATGCCCACGCTGCGCTGCCCACGGCCATGCCGCCTCCTGCTGCGCGCCTTCCACCGGCGAGGGGAGGGAGGGGTCCGGCTGGCTGCGGCTGCGAGGGCCCAGACAGCTCCTGGCTCTCCCAGGGAAGGGCGGGCGGGCGCGAGGCAGCCGGGCAGGAGAGAGGGACATTCCTGGGGAAGTTTCCCCCATGGAGCTCAGCGTTGCCAGCGCCTGACGTGCCTCGTGTCCCTGCCACCGAGGAGGCTGGCCCAGCGCTGCACACGCTAGCTAGACAGCAGCTCCCTGACTCCCGTCGCCGGGGCCAGGCCCCAAGCAGCGCGCTCCCGGCAGTCTCCCTTCGCAGTGGGCGGCAGGCTCGGGCCCAGGGAGCTTAAATCTTGATGAATCAGCTAATTGGGTAGCTGCTGGAATTTCCGTCCACCAGTCGATAAGGGGGTAGGTGCGCTGGGATCCCCGCTGTACCCCTGCCTCCCTGCACAGCGAAACGGTGCCCAGGGAACCAGCTTTTAAGCCGGCTCCCCCCAGCACCAGCTCCTGCTCCCCCCAACTGCCGTGGATAGAGGCAGCAGGGAGCGAGTAATCAACTTGACTACCCGATAAGCCTAGGCTTCTCGACTGCCTTTTACATCCCCCCCTCGGGACCCAGCGAATGTGGGCTCCCACCCCTGGCTGGTGAGTCACCCGGCTTCGCGCCACGCTCACTCCGGATCCGCATTGCTCTAGACCACGCGTCCTCTGCGGGACACTGCCCTCCAGCCACGCCCACCACCCTGGTCTCGCGCCTTGTCTAGTGCCCGCCACTGTGGCCAACCGCAGCCTCCCACTCAGGGGCCAGCCGCTGTCTGGCCAGGCCTCACGCCGAAGGAGGCTAGACACAGGGCACTGCCCGGCTTGCCCAATAGCACCCCTCTGGGAGCCAGCCCTGCACCTTCCCTGGCCAGGGCCAAACTCCCCAGGTGCTGCTGGGCAGCTCCTTTTATACAGGGCTGCCCCGGCGAGCTGCACCCCAATTGGCTCCTTAAAAGCCCCTCCCTAATTGGCCGGGGCTCTATGCCGGCTTTAACCCCTTCCCGGCCAGTGTGGGGAGCACTGGGATACGTGCCATGGCTGGAGATTGTTGAGAGCAGGGTGGACAGACACCTCTCGGGGCGGCTAGAGGGTGCTTGGCCCTGCCGTGAGGCCAGGGGCTGGCCTAGATGCCCTCTTGCCATCCCTTCCAGCCCCAGGCACCTGCAAGTCAGACCCGCATGCTGGGGTGGGTGGTGGAGGCAAAGCCTGGGCCCCACGCACACATCTCCCCTTGCTCACCCCACCAGGCACCCACCCCCTTGCTCCCCTGCCATACCCACCCACTCCCCCCATGCCTGCCCCACCCCCGGCTCTCCCTGTGCCCACCCACCCCCAGCCTTCCCCTGTGTCTGTGGGGAGGGGCAGTGGGTCCAGGCCCCAAACAGGGACCCGGGCCCAAAGCACCCCCCTGTAGGCTGGGGCCGCCGCTGCAGCATTGTTCCCTCAGCTGCAGGGGGCAGCCTCCAGGGGGCGCCACTCCACAAGCCCGCAGCCTAGGGGGCACTGGGTGGAGCGGTGCTATGCCGGGTGGCACTCTAGCCACGTCTCCGTGGCCATGGGCGGGGTGGAGAGGCCAATCTAGGCAGCGTCTCTATGGTCCGGGCGGTTGCTAGGTGGGGCGGTTGCTAGGTGGGGCAGGGTGACACCAGCTGGTCAGACTGACTAAGGCTCATGGGGTGGAGGGCCGGGCCACAGGGTCACCCAGCTGCCACCACGCTGAGGCTCTCTTGCCCACCCCTGGTTTAGGGCACTCCTGGGTCCTTTGTCTCTCCTGGCCCTGGGCAACTCTGCCCATCTGTGGGGGGCGGCGCCCCTGCCCCAGCTGTGGGGCTCGCAGGACTGTCACTGGCCCTACGGGCAGGGCACTAAGCTAAACCAGAAGACACACCTATTCCAGAGTCGGCGTGTCCACACGCGGCTGCTTCAGGGCTGCCGCTCCCACGTGCACTGTGCCTTACTGCCAGTGAGGTCTCAGGCGCAGACAAGCCACATTAGCCATGGGCCCAGCTTCCGCAGCGATCAGCCGCCTCTTCACGTCTCCTGGGCAGCTGGAATTCACCTGGCTTCAGGTTTCAGCCAGTGGCTCTTGCCTGCTGCTGTCTGGGACGCCCAGGAGGCGTCTGCAGCCGAGGCTGGAGGGTCCAGGCACTCAGCTTCCCTTGAGAGCCAGCGCAGCTGCGTCTTTGGTCTCTCCCGAGAAAGCAGGGGCCCCAGGATTTTGGGTCTCGGTTTCTCCATTCAGGACCCCCCAGATCCCCGCTGCAATACGGAAATGGCAGGGCTCCTGCCCCCACCTGTTTGTGACCACCCTGTGGCGGCGCGTTGAGTACCCCGACCCTGCACCCCGTAGCAGCAAGAACAGACCCCGCCAGCCAGTAGAACAGGGGGGTTACTGCTTCTCCGAGACACAGCCCAGCCCAGACGTGACATGTCTACAGGAGTCAGAGCCAGGCAGCCTCAGACCCCTTGGGTAGGGTCCACCGGCCCCTCAATCCCCAGTACTCAGCTTAGTCTCTTCCCTTCATGTTTTCCCAGCCAAGACTGACTCTTCCCCAAGCCACCCCCTTCCTTTGTTCAGACCCCTTCCCTCCACAGGTGAGAACCGATTGGGCCATGGTCTACGTAACCTGAGGGCCACAGGGCAACCCCCCGCTGGGCAGTGCTCACAGGCGTAGGCCAGTAGGGGTCACCCCCAGCCCACGCAGCCACCAGTGAACAAGGGCCACTAGAGTAAACAGCCCCCCAGCTACATCACCCCCCCCTTGGAGAGTCCCCCTCTCTGCCCCAGCAGGGTAAGCAGGAGCCTACGTGGACAAGAGCTGGCTCCTCCTCCCAGCATGGCCCCTTTTGTGGGCTATATGATGGAGCGGGGGCTTGATTCCCCTTGTCCGGTTGCCTGTGATTCTACCATCCTGCAGTCACCCGGGGTGTGTGCCTCAGTTTCCCTGGCACTGCACCGATGCCTGGCTGGGAGTGGGGATTCCGGTGTGACAGCCTCCCCCACGTTCACACTGGATGATACTCTCTGTAACCTGAGCCTGGGAGGGGGTGCGCAGGTGACACCTCCCCTCTCCCAGGGAGTAGGACGAAGGAGGGAGGCAGGGCTGGCTGCAAGAGGAGATGGGGTGCTGGGTGTGTGAGTTAGACTGGCGGGCTTGGGGGGCAGGGCCCTGACTCTGGGCCTCTCCCCCCAGGCTGGGCTGCCTTGGCTGCCCCTGGGACCTTGGCTGCCCCTGGGCCCTGTGCTGCCCAGTCTGTGCCACGCTGGGTCCCTGGGACCCGATAACCCCCCTGCGCTTCCTGCCGGCTGGGAGCCCCCTGGCTGCAGGTGGGGGGCAGGGCCCGGGGGCTCCCCACCCCCCGGGAACAGGACAGGGTCTGGCTCTGGAACTCATCAGGCCTGCAGGAAGGGGGGCTTTCTCCTCATGTGGCCCTCAGTAAGCAGGCAAAGAACGGCAACATTCCTGGACGGACCCTGTTCTTTTAAAGGCAAAAGTGAGTGTCAGTGGGGTCCAGCCAATGCCCCCCGAGAGCAGCGTCCTTAGCGAGCCCCGCCCCTTCTGCCAGAGCCCCTCTGCGAAGATGGCTTGAGGGGTGCAGGCTTCCCGCCGCACTCCTAGTGGGAGGCCTGTGTGCAGGGACCTGGCTGTCCTAGGGCACGTTCACTCTGGGAGGCTGTGAGGAAGGGGGGAGTTTTGGGGGCTCAGGGGGGTTACATAGAGGGGGGTCGGTGCCGGATGTTGCTGGTTCAGTGTCACAAGGGGGTTTGTCGTTGCAGAGAACAGCCCAGAACTGGAGCCGGCGTCTGGTGCCCTGGTGCCCCCGGCCCTGCTCAGAGGACACGGCCGGCTCCGGCCAGACACAGACAAGGGGCAGCAGAGGGGGGACCCCGACCGGCCCAGCGGGTCCCAGCGAGGGGAGAACATTGGACGGGGAGGGGAGGGGAGAAGAGGGGCCCAGGCGACCCGGTTACCTGGGGAGGACACTGGCCGGGGGGGGCTGTTGCTGGGGGTATTGGAGGCTCTGCTGGGAGACGGGGGCTGTTTTGGGGACAGAGCAGGGCAGGCAGGACTCAGCCGGCTGCAGGGAGACTCAGACGTGGGGGCGGGGGCCCAGGCGGACAGGCCTGAGGGATCCTTTGCTGGGTTCAAAGCCCCATAACCCTCCTGCTGGGCGCTGGCTGGGAGTCGCCTGGGCTGGGGAGCAGGGCTGCGCTATCCTCTGGGAGGAGGCCCTGGGGCTGGGGAGGGGACAGGGGCTCACGGCGGAGCAGGCGGCTGGAGGCCCTGAGAGGCGCCGTCCCGGAGGCGGAGGGGCGGCCCCAGGTGAGAGGGCCCCAAGAGAGGGTCGCCGCACTGGAGTGGGCCCTGGGAAAGGGCTGTCTCACTGCCGCTGGACCCGAGGGGCTCCTGCACTGGAGGGAGGGTCCTGCCCAGGGAGCCGACGGGCCAAGTGTGGGCAGGACCTGTGAGCCGTGACAGATGCGCCCCCTAAGAAGTGGGCAGGCTGCAGCGTAAGGAGCACCAGGGGCCAAGGCCCCGAACCCACCACGGGGCAGCACCACCAGCAGAGCTGGGTGGGGCAAAGCCGCCACAGACAGACCAGGCGCTGGCTGGGGGAGGCCAAAGTTGGGAGGTGAGTAGGAGTTACCCCAACATGGCACAGATACACGCACCCCCAGAGCTGGGTGGGGGAGGGGCACAGATACACGCACCCCAGAGCTGGGTGGGGGAGGGGCACAGATACACGCACCCCAGAGCTGGGTGGGGGAGGGGCACAGATACATGCACCCCAGAGCGGAGTGGGGGAGGGGCACACACGCACCCCAGAGCTGGGTGGGGGAGGGGCACAGATACACCCCCAGAGCTGGGTGGGGAAGGGGCACAGATACACGCACCCCCAGAGCTGGGTGGGGGAAGGGCACAGATACATGCATCCAGAGCTGGGTGGGGGAGGGGCACAGATACACGCACCCCAGAGCTGGGTGGGGAGGGGCACAGATACATGCACCCCCAGAGCTGGGTGGGGAGGGGCACAGATACATGCACCCCAGAGCTGGGTGGGGGAAGGGCACAGATACACACGCCCCAGAGCTGGGTGGGGGAGGGGCACAGATACACACGCCCCAGAGCTGGGTGGGGGAGGGGAATTAGGGTAGTTCCCCAGGACCACTGCTGGGCCGGAGTTCACAGCCTCATAAATGCAGAACCGTGACCTCACAATCAGTCGGAGCTGTCCATTGGCTGCAGCAGCTGCCAGTCGGCAGTGGAGGAATGTGACGGGCTGCTGCAGGGCACCTGCCCGCCCACCTTGGCCAAGCCAGCGGCAGGCAGGGCAGGTGTGAAGTGACACGGGCAGCACTGGACCCCTGAGGCCATGGTGCAGCGGGGGACGCCTGCCCTGCTGCAGTGAGGTGCAGCGTGGGCAGGGCGGGGGGCCAGAGCCCCTGGGCAGGCGGGGGAGGGCTGCACGCCTGGGAGCCTCTCTGGGAGCCATCGGGAGGAAAGCGACACCCTGCTTGGGTGCCTATCCGGGTGCACCTGTCGCTCGAGCCGTGTCGCTGGAGCGTGTGGGCCACGGGGGTGAGAGCCCCCGTCAGCAGCCCTGGGCGCCCAGCACCGCTGCTGGCCTGGCGTCGCCAGGCGGGCATGGAGCTGGAGCACGGGCAGTGGCTGGATGGTGCACGTGGGACGCACCAGCTGCTGCTGCCCCCGCGATGAAAAGTGGCTCCCGGCTGCTGCTGTCACTGCGGCGGCTGGCAGTGGGGCAGCCAGCAGCTCTGGGTCCTTCGAGTCCCCCTTTGCGCCCTGCCGGCTGGCGCTGCTGTGAACATCGGTCCAGAGGAGAGCGCACGCCCCGGGGAGGGGAAGGAAATGCAGTGTCCGGGGCTGGCTTTCACAGTCACTCGCAGCCAGAAACACGCGGGCCCGGCGCTAGGGCATGTCAGCAGCCCGAGACCTGGCAAACTCACTGCAGCCTCTGTCTGCCCACAGGCTCCTGGCAGGCTCCGCGGCGGACCGCAGCAGGAGGGAGGGAAGAGATACGGGGAGGGGGCAGGGAAAGCTTGGGACAGTTTCACGCCCCAGCAGGGCATCGGGGATTCAGCGGGAGCTGGCAGATGATCCGAGTCCCTCCCTCTGGCTCCCTCGGGACGTCCCTCCAGGCAGGATGACACAGCCCAGGGTCCCAGGAGATGGGGCGGTGACAGCTCCCTGTAGTGGCCAGCTCGTCCCCTGATGAGGGGGGTTGGGGACCATCCCATCCCCTCATTCTGTCCAACGGGGCCTCCCAGCTCCACGTTTCCCCCTTACCAGGCCAGGCGCTCCCAGGAGGTCTTTCCCTTTGGCCCACTCCCTGTGGCCTTCCCACCCCCCAGCTGTGACAGCTTAGGAGCTTGCAGCTGAGCTCTCCCGGAGGGTGGCTCTGGGGCCTGTTATCACAATAGAGGTGCCCAGAACCCAGGACCCCTCCACTCGCCAATTCCTGGGGGTGAGGAATGCACGGAGAAAGGGCCCGGGGGGCGAGAGCAAAGAGCAGGCCGGAGGCTGGGCCAGGCACAGAGCGGGAGGGCGGCGCGGGGAAGGACGATGCATGGGAGTCAGGGGCGGGAGAGCTGGGCAGAGGCAGCGTGACCCGAGGGCCAGGGGTAGGAGAGGCCTACGGGAGGCGCGGGCAGCAAGCGAGCATGGACCCGCTAGCCCGAGAGCGGCACGTGCCGGCGCCGGGCCACTGGGAGGACTCAGGACGTGTCTGCAGCCACAGGTTTCCCTGGCCTCCCCTCGCACCCGGGGCAGGGCCCCGCCAGGCTGCCCATGGTGGGGGGAGGGCGCAGCCACTGGATCGCTCTGCAGACTGGCGTCCCTAGCTGTGCCAGGCCGCCGCCACGGGGCCATGCCCCTGCAGTGCTGAGACCCGCGGGCGTTACCCCCTCCCCCTCGCTGCTGGCCCGAACCAGCTTCCTGCATATCCAGTCCGGCGCCTCCTTGTGGGGAGAGCCAGCGCCACAGCCTCAGTCCTGGCCTGGGCCGCCAGGGCCAGCACAGGCTGGGGGCTGGCTGCATGCCCAGGCTGCTGCCCCTGGCCCCTTTGCACGCAGGTGGCAGCCCCAGAGCTGCCCGGCAGCCCGTGCCAAGCATGCCAGCTCGCGTTGGCCCTGGGTGGCCCAGCTGCAGGGCAGATGCACCCTCAGGGCCCTACCCATTTGGGGTGACAACATGCCCATGCAGAGGAATGAGAGCACGCCCAGGCCCCTGGAGCTCAGCCCCTCAGCCCTGCTCACCCCCTACCTGGCTCCATTACCCAGCACTGCCCCCCAAGGGTTTCTTCCACCCCCCCGATCCTCTGGGCTTCCCCCACAGCCCCCCGCTGCTTCTCCTGCTTCCCTCTCCCTGCGGACACCAGCCCCCCTACAGCCGCCTTCCCAAATGCCCCTTGGCAGCCCCGGCGGCCCTTGCTTGACAGGACCCACCCAGGCTGCTAAGCCAGCAGCAGCTCAGCCTTAGCTAAGGGCTGGTCGGGCATTCCCTTGGCCCTCTCCCTGCCGGCGTGCTGGGGTTCGGAGGCCCCGTCGTAGTGTCGGCGGGCGGGCGCTTTGGAGCGCGCTAGCAGGCTGGGGACGAGCTCGCTGGCGGGGGCAGCGGTGTACCGGTGAGAGCGGTGCCGGGCAGCTGGGGCCGAGAGCCAGGTGTGGGTTTCGCCACAGGGCAGGGCAGAAGCCAAAGGTGGTGTGAGCTGGACAGATGGACGAGGGCTCGGGACAGACGGCTGATGCAGGCGGAGTTAGGATGGGGGGAGGAGAGGACGGAGGGAGCCGGCCGCGGTTGCGGCTCGGGGGAGGTACGGGCTGCAGCCTCTGGCTGGGGCTGGCAGCTGGCCGCTCTCCTGACGCCTGCTCACTGCCTCCCCGCCAGGTTCCCTGCTGGCCTCGGCACAGGCCCCACGCCGCCATGGTGGAGTACTACGAAACCCTGGGCATCCCTCGCAGCGCCTCCGACGACGACATCAAAAAGGCGTAAGTCCTGCTCGCTCCCAGCCGCTGCAGCCCCATGGCGCTGCCCCCAGGGTGGGGCTGCCAGGCATCGCGCCGGCTCCGTGGCCCAGCCCCGGGCGGACGGCAGCGCTGACTCCCACCGGGAAGGGGGCCGTGCTCCGCTGGGGGGCTGCAGGGCCAGGAGGCAGGGCGCTGAAGAGGGGCCAGTCTGTGGGGTGGGACGCGTGGGGAGGGGGCCTGGTGCTGCCTCCTGGCAGTGCCCTGTGCTGTGCTTGGGGGCCCGCTGGGGGCCCCCGTCCCCACCGAGCTGTGACAGAGACAGGGAGGGGGATCGGACCGGACCACACTGCAGATGAAGTCGCCGTGCCAGTCCCGAGCCGGCTCTTCCGGAACTCAGGGTCCAACCCCTCCCACCTTCGCTTCGGGCCAGGCTGGGCCTGGCGATCCCCTCGTGGCCGCAGCCTGGCAGCCGTCCAACGCCGCGGCCAGCAGCACGGGGGGCGGAGGGTGGCCCAACATGAGTCTGAGGGGAGAGGGCCCTCCTTCTGGGGCAGGCCCTGCTGCGATGGGGCGCCATGGCGGGCCACACTTATTGTCATTCCTTAAAGCAGAGGTTCTCAAACTGGGGGAGGCATGGAATGTACCTGGGGGGTCTGAGACACTTTGGGGGCACACAGTTACCCACAGCAATGCATGGGCATCGGCTTAGAGCTCGGAGAAATCGCTTCTTTCCCAGGCTGGCCAGGGCTCAGAGAGCACATTGCAGACGTGTCCATGCTGTGCTGCTGCCCCCGCAGCGCTGCCTTCAGAGCTGGGTTCCAGGCCAGCAGCCGCCACCCTCCGTCCGCCCAGCTCAGAACGCAGCAAGGAGGCAATACCGCCACCTCCTACACATGGTGTGGGGCCCGGGCCCCAGGCTGCAACACGCTGCTCTAGAGGGCGCGGCGCATTCCGGCGCCGGGCTTGCCAAGTGTGACAGACCGGGCCGGGTCTGGGCACTGCTGAGGGTGTCCGCTCAGGGCGAATTGCTCAGACTCGGGGCTCCTTACAGCCCCTGGCTGGAGACCTTCCCAAAGAGGCCACAAACCAGTCCCAGAGCGCTTCAGCTGATTATCTGGCCAGCCAGAAGCCTCATGAGCAAAACCCCTCTGAGACCCCAGCTATATCTGTGCCCCAAACAGCCCCAGGCCTAACACACAGGTGAGGGGTTATAGGACCCAATCTCACCCACCCCGAACGGGTCCTCCCGGTCCCAAGAAACCAGCCACAGGTCCCTGGTCAATTTACACTCTGGATCTTACCCACAAACCACGCTGAGCCAATCCTTTAGAATCTACAATCTAAAGGTTTATTACTAAAAGAAAGAAAAGCCTGAGAGTGAGGTTGCTAAAGTATCATACGTTACATGCATCGAATCTCCCAGTTCTCGATGCAGGCTCTAGCAGAGATGTTATAACTGCTGGCTTAAAAGTCTTTGGTGTACGTCCTATATCAGGATGGGTCCACAGTTCTTTCCGGCTCCTTGATCCCTGCACTGCTGCTTCTGAGATGAAGAGCTGAGCTGAAGACAAAAAATGGAGGATGCCACATGGCACTTCTATACCTCCTTGGTCTCTTCCAAGCTGGAGAGTCACATGGTCAGTGGCCAGACCTATAGCTTCATTCCCCAGCTGTGTCTTTGGCATTTGGAGATCTATTGTCCCTGGAGCCTTGCTCATCAGCACAGCCATTGAGCAAACATTCCCGGCCCATTGCTCTGCCTCAGACAGAGAATTTTCCAGCATCAAGCCAGAGTACATATTCATAGCTCCACACACAGACATTATACAGATATATGAAGAGCATATACAGACTCAGTAGACAGTAAGCTTTTGTTTGACACCTCACACGGCCCCCTTTGTACCCACTTTTGGGGCAAACACCCCCTATGTGTGCAACAGTGACCTGGCTGCTCCCCTAAAATCCAGCAACGTGACACCGAGCAAGACAGCAAGTGGCTGCCAGCGGCATGTTTGCTCCGAGGCATTGCGTACCCCGGCTGTGAGCAGTGGCAGCAATCGCGGGTCACCAGGGGCCGTTGGCTCTTTGGCGCCTCAGGAGAAACCAGCTCAAGTGAAGACGAGGAAGACGGAGGCTCGCGGCCAGCAGGAGACACTGGAACGAAGCCACACCCAGGGGTGCGGTTCAGCGACGGCCAGGATGCCTGGGGGAGGCACTACCGAGAAGAATCCAGACAATTCTCTCGCCTGCTTCCCGCCGGCAGAGGCCCTGGAGAACGGGGTCACCCTGCACTGGGAGCAGCAAAGCCCAGAGCGGCCTGGCCAGTCACTGGCCTCGAGAGCGACTTCCACAGCTCTTCGGAGGGCTGGCTCCTGGGCGGGATAAGCGCTTGTGGCCCGCCTCGGTGGCAGCTGGCCCATGGGCCGCGTGCAGAGCTCCCCGAGGGACCGCCCCCGCGGTGGGTTGTGGCTGCCAATCCAGCCGGGGTGGAGCTGCAGGGAGTATCCCTCGCCTCTGGCCGCAGGCTCCCTGCCTGTCCGGAACAGCCTTCTCCGGCCCAGCCGGCTCTCCGGGCTGGCGCAGGCAGAGCGAGAGGCGCACCCCGCACCCTGGGAGCAGGCGTGGGCCGCACTGAACCCTGCCTGACTCTCCCAGCAGCGGCTGCAGCCCAGGCCCCTTGGGCTGTGGGAGCCAGCGAGGGGGGCAGGCTGGCCTGGCTCTGTCCACGGGAGGAGGGGGGGGCACAAATCGGCACAGACACAAGGGGGCGACCAAAGAGCTTTGAGAACCACTGCCTGAGAGGGAGTTTGTGGCCCGCTTGGCCCCTTGGGAAACCCCCCAGCCGCCGTCGGAGGCAGTGTCCAAGTAATCCCAGGGCAGGGAGCCGCGGCCTGGGCCCAGAGTCCCACTGGTAACAATGGTCCCCTCACCTGGGGGGCGGGCGAAGGGCAGCGTGGGGCGGGCGACTGACGGGTCCCGGGGGGCGGGCGAAGGGCAGCGCAGGGCGGGCGACAGACGGGTCCCAGGGGGGCGGGCAGCGCGGGCGGCGCATCGACGGGTCCCGGGGCGGGGCGGCAGCGCAGGGTGGGCGACAGACGGGTCCCAGGGGAGGCGAAGGGCAGCGCGGGGCGGGCGACTGACGGGTCCAGGGGGGCAGGCGCGGGCGGGTGACTGACGGGTCCCGGGCGGTGAAGGGGCAGCGCGGTGGGCGACTGACGGGTCCCAGAGGGCGAAGGCAGTACAGGGTGGGCGACTGACGGTCCCGGGGCGAAGGGCAGCGCGGGGCGGGCGACTGACGGGTCCTGGGGCGGGCGGCGGGCAGCGCGGGCGGCGATTGACGGGTCCCCGGGGCGGCGAAGGGCAGCACGGGCGGGCGACTGATGGGTCCCGGGGGCGGAAGGCTGCGCGTAGGGTGGGCGACTGACGGGTCCCGGGCTGGGGGATGAAGGGCAGCACGGGGCGGGCGACTGACGGGTCCCGGGGGCGAAGGCAGCGCAGGGTGGGCGACTGACGACGGTCCCGGGGGCGAAGGGCAGCACGGGCGGGCGTACTGACGGTCCCGGCTGGGGATGAAGGGGCAGCACGGGCGGGCGATTGACGGGTCCCGGGCGGAAGGGCAGCGCAGGGTGGGGCGATTGACGGGTCCCGGGGCGGTAAGCGCGCAGCGGGCGGCGATTGACGGGTCCCGGGGAGGGGCGGCGGGCAGCAGGGCGGGCGATTGACGGGTCCCGGGGCGGGGAAGGGCAGAGCGGGCGGGCAACTGACGGTCCCGGGCGGCGAAGGGCAGCACGGGCGGGCGACTGACGGGTCCCGGGGCGGGCGAAGGGCAGCGCGGGGCGGGCGACTGACGGGTCCCGGGCGGCGAAGGGCAGCGCGGGCGGGCGATTGATGGGTCCCGGGCGGCGCGAAGGGCAGTGCGGGGTGGGCGACTGACAGGTCCCGGGGGGCGGCGAAAGGCAGCACGGGCGGGCGACTGACGGGTCCCAGGCTGGGGGATGAAGGGCAGCGCGGGGCGGGCGACTGACGGGTCCCGGGGCCGCTGCAGGTACCGGAAGGCGGCGCTGAAGTGGCACCCGGACAAGAACCCGGAGAACAAGGAGCACGCCGAGCGGCGGTTCAAGGAGATCGCGGAGGCCTACCACGAAGTGCTGTCGGACAGTAAGGGCCCCCCCTGCCGTGCCCTCCCTCCTGGCTCAGGGTGCGCCTGCCCTGTACAGGGTGGGGGGCCCAGGGCCAGGCCAAGCTCTCCGTGCTCTCGCTGCAGCTCCTCACCCCTGGCCGTGTCGCCGCCGACGGGGTTGCTCCCTGCCCCTGCCTCTCCCTGGTGCGCGGGGGCAGCCGTGTTCCCAGCCGGCCCGTAGGCCACCTGCTGCCGTCCAGCCCCCTTTCTGGCTGCGGGTCTGTGGGCGCAGACCTCTCGCCCAGGCCTGTCCCCGCCACCGTCCAGCCTTCCTGGGCCCTGCAAAGCGCCCTGAGCCCCCCGCTCAGCTGCGCCCCGCGAGCCCCTGGGCAGTGGGCCTCTGGGCACCCCTGGGCAGCGGGGAAGGAGGCAGCGTGCCCAGGTGGCGCCGGGGCCTACCTCAGGGACGGAGCCGTGAAGCTGGAGAGTTACGGATCCGTGCGGTGTACAGAAGGCGCGAGGCCCCGCTCGCGGGCTGAGGTCCATGGCCTTCCGGCTGGACAGAGCCGCACCTCGCCCCCTCTCTGCCGGCCCTTGCTGCTGGGGTGATGGCCAAGCCCCGGCCGGAGCCAGGCCCCCCACAGCGGCCCTGCCGTGTGCACAGGCTGGGAAGTCCCTGCTCCCCTCGGCAGGTGACCCTGGAGAAAGGGCCCGTCCCTGCAGGAGCCCCGAGAGGCCGGAGCGTGGGCGTGGGCGTAGCTCTGCCGTGGCCCTGGCAGGGACTGCGCCGGGCGGCCGAGGCTGTGGGCGCGGGCCCTTCACTCAGGCGTGGCAGCTTGAAGTCCAGCAGGGGTGGCCCGTCGGCGCGGCCTGGGCTGCCGGGAATGCCGCCCAACGGGGGCACGGGGCCGGCTGCGAGCCCAGGTGCTCAGCAGAGCCGGCCGGGCGATACGGCCGCCCGCTGCTCCGGCAGCCTGGGCGCAGCTGCCCCCCTGGCTGTAGCCAGGTACCCCGAGCCAGGCTGGGAGGGACCCCTGCAGCAAGCCTCCTGCCTGCCCTCAGCCTGGCCTGGCACGAGGGTCCCAGCCTGCCCCAGGCAGCAAGCCCTCTGGGCCGCCCCGGTGCTGCGCTGCTGAGCAGGGCTGGGAGCCTGGAGCCCCGTGCCGAGCTGGCTGGCCCACCCGAGTGCTCGGTGGCTCCCCTCGGAACATGCCCACGTGTGATGGAACTGGCAGGGACCTCGCGAGGCCCCCAGGGCCAGACCCCGCCGGCAGGGCCCATCCCCGACAGGCATGCGTCCAGCCTGCACGTACATACCCCAGCGATGGAGATTCCACACCCTCCCTAGGCAACTTATTCCAGTGTTTAACCACCCTGACAAGCAGCCATGGGATGCCGTGGGGCACCCTCTACCTGCTGGGGGGGGCTAAGAGCCACCTCGGGCTGTGTCCACACTCCCCGGGCTCCTCGGGGTGCTCAGTTCTGGCCTGGTTGAGGCGGGGGCCTCAGGGGTAGGGGGCCTGATTCTGGTGCCAGGGGCCCCGGGCCTGGCAGCACAGCGCGGTGGGATGCGGGAGGGGACCAGGGCATGGCGTGGGGTGGGGCCACACAGGCCGTTCAGTTAGCTCACCCTCCGCTGCCCCTGCCGCCAGCCAGTGCTAGCTGGAGGGAAGTTCCTCATTCGCCTGGCTGCCGCGATGGAGACCCTGGCGCTGCCGTGGAGCAGCTGTGCCCCTGTAGCAGGGTAAGCGCAGACCTAGCACACTGCCTGGAGGAGCCCCCCCCACCCAGCTCCCGGCCCCCCAACACAGCTCCCAGCCCCCCAGCCTGGCTCCCGGCTCCCCAGCCTGATTTCTGGTCCCCCAGCCCGGCTCCCAGCCCCCCCTGCCCGGCTCCCAGCCTCCCCATGCCTGGTTTCCAACCCAGCTCCTGGTTCCCAGCCTCTTGGCCCCCCGCCCGGCTCCTGGTCCCCTTGCTGAGGCAGGCCCGGGCGAGTCTCCTCAGTCCAGGGCACAGGGACGTGGCACCATTTGGCGATTTTGTTCCTTGTTCTCTTCCAGTGTGTGTGTTCTCCCATATTGGCTGGGCCCTCTTCTCTGAGCATCCCCAGCCCAGCCAGGGTATCCCCGCGCGGAGCTTCGCCGGCCTGGCACCTGGCGCTATGCCTTGGGCTCTCCAGATGCCCTGGCAGCTCTGGGGCTGCTCCGTGGGTTCCCCGGCTCACACGCCTGCGTGGCTTCCTTGGACCCCTGCTGTCCCCTGCTCCAGCTGTGCAGCCTGGGCTCCCACCACTCAGAGGAGCAGGCCAAGAGCTACTCACTGCTCCCCCGCCTTCTGGGGCCCTGCTCCCCCTTGCTTACTAGAAGGGCAGGGAGTAGGGTTGCCAGATGGTTGAAACAAAATTCCGAACTCCCGCCCCAAAAAAAACCACTGGGGAAAAAATTCTGTTGAAGGAAAAAAAAAGGGGGGGGGGAGACCAAAAAAAAAAAAAAAAAAAGGACTCCAGCATTAAAACAGCATGTCCCCTTTCAGAGTGAGTGCAGGGAATAGGAACAGGGGAGCGGTTGAGCACTAAGACCCAGGGGAGTCATTGCTTCCTCTTGGTCTTTTTGCCGGCAGCCACTTTATGCCGGCAGCCTTGCGGAACCAGGTAAGCATGGGGTCTGAGGTTGGGGAGCTGGGGGTGTTGGGGGCCAGGCGCTAATTGTTTGTAGGGTTGCCAGGTGCCCGGCATTTTTGCCTCCTGGCCGGGGAAAAAAATCAGAACATAGCGGACATCTAAGATGTCCAGTATTTTCTAAATTTTTTACCTGACAGGAGGCAAAAATCCCGGACTGTCTGGGTGAATACTGGACACCTGGCAACCCTAGCAGGGAGTCCTGGGGCAGGCGCTGGCCTGGGGCAGGTCCTCATCCAGGGTGGCGGGGCCAGGCAGCATCTGGGCTCGGCGGGAGACAGTCTGACTGACCTCTGGCTCCTTCTCCCGGCAGGGAGCAAGCGGGAGCTCTACGACCGCTACGGCAAGGACGGGCTCGTGGGGGCAGGTGAGTCCCGGGGACTGGTCCCGCTTTCCCGGGGGCCTGGTTCTCCGGCCCGAGCGGCAGCAGGCCTGGCGCACTGCTGGCCTACGGGCACCTTCTGGCTGGGCCTGGAGTGCCCGTGGGGCCCTGCCCCAGCCCTTCCTCTGGAGAACCCTCCCAAAGCCCCAGGCAGTCCCTGGCTGCAGCCGCTGGTTTAGTGAAAAATCTCCGCGCTCTCCCTCCCCGGCACAAATGGGTCATGGAACGCATCCCGGAGCCGGTCCAGTCCCCGAGACACGTGCTCGGACAGCGCCCCCAGGGGCTTCTCCCCACCCGGGTTAAGGGCGGGGCTGGCCCGGAAGCCGGGGAGAGGCCACTGGGTCCGCAGGGTCTGTGGGTGAAGGCCTCTCCCTCTGGTCCCGGAGCTCTGGGGACCCTCCCAGCCCTGCTGCCCCAGCGCCCTACTCAGGACCCTCCCAGCGGAGGCAGGCTCCTGATGGCCGGCGTCTGCTTTCCCCCAGGCACCGGGGATCCCCGGGGTGGGGCCGGAGCTCCGGGCTTCACCTTCACCTTCCGTGGCGCGGACGAGGTCTTCCGGGAGTTCTTTGGGGGCCGCGATCCCTTCGCCGACTTCTTTGGTGAGCGCTCGCCCCGCCGGGGCCTTCCTGGGGCCAGGGGGCCCAGCCGGCCTGGGGCAGTCGGGGGCCAGGCAGAGGGGAAGGAGCCTCAGCCCCCATGGGAGCCAGGGCTGACTGGGTCCTGGGAGTTAACCTGCCCGGCCCGGGGGCTCCTGGCTCGGGTGCCCGGCCCTGGGCTTCGGGTCAGGGGCGGATGAGGGAAGCCACGTCAGCAGCCCCCTCCAGCGCCTGCAGCTCTGCCACAGGGACACGGGCTCATCGCCTCCCCTTTATGTTCCACGGCCCAGGCCAGGCCCCGCTCCGCTGCTCAGGGCGGGCCAGCTCCTTCCCTGGCGCCCGGCCGGCTGCTCATGGCCGCTGGTGGCCCCCCTCGTGTCTCCCTCCGCAGCCCCCCTGCGGGTCGCCCTCGGAGCCAGGCTCTGTCCCTGGGCGGAGCATTCCAGCACCCCCGGCCGGCCGGGCTCTGTGCCTGGCCCTGCTCCACGCCACCCTGCCGGGAAGCCACTGGGAGTGGAGAGATTTTGGGCAGCCAAAGCCATGGATCTGGGGCCACCTCTAGTCCCTGCCCCTTTCCCTGTGGCCCGGGCTCCTCGACCTGCCCCCAGACACGTCCTGGATGCAGGCACATGCGGCGTCACGTGCCCCCAGCGTCCCTGCCCGTCCCCACGTCAGCCCGGGAGCCACGCTGGGACACCAGGCCCTGGCAGAGCCCTGGATCTCAGGGTGTGCAGCTCCTGGCCCTAGAGCAGGGTGCGACACTGGGGCGGAGGGGTAGGCATGCTGCATGCCAGCAGACAGCCTGGGCTAGGCAGAGCCGGCTGCAGGGCGAGCGGCCTGCGGGGAGGAGGAGAAGGCACTGGCTCGGATTCAAAGGGTGGGAATTAGCACCAGCCAGGGGATGTGGTGGGCCTGGCTGGCCAGAGCGGGGGCTGCATGCCCGGGGGTAGGGGCGGGGGGCTGCACGCCCAGGAGTGGGAGCGGGAGCTGCATGCCTGGGGGTGGTGGCGGGAGCAGGAGCTGTATGCCCGGGGTGGGAGCAGGGGCTGCATGCCCGGGGTGGGGTGGGGGCTGCGTGCCTGGGGTGGGAGCAGGGGCTGCATGCCTGGGGTGGGGTGGGGGCTGCGTGCCTGGGGTGGGAGCAAGCGCTGCATGCCTGGGGTGGGGGGCAGGAGCTGCATCCCGGGGGTGGGGTTAGCTGCATGCCTGGGGCGGGGTAGGAGTGGAGAGGAGCGGGAGCTGCATGCCCTGGGGTGGGAGCAGGGGCTGCATCCCGGGTGGGGTGGGGGTGGGGCGGGAGCTGCATCCCTGGGGTGGGGTGGGGCTGCATGCCCAGGGGCGGGGCGGAGCGGGAGCTGCATGCCTGGGGCGGGGGTGGGGCGGAGCTGCATCCCGGGGTTGGGGCGGAGCTGCATCCTGGGGTGGGGTGGGGCTGCATGCCCAGGGGTGGGGGCAGGAGCGGAGCTGCATGCCTGGGGGTGGGGTGGGGCGGAGCTGCATCCCTGGGGGTGGGGTGGGGCTGCATGCCCAGGGGCGGGGCGGAGCGGAGCTGCATGCCCGGGGGTTGGGGCGGGGGCCGGAGCAGGGGCATGAGGTGTCTGTGGCCCCTGGAGCACAGTGACCGCTCGCCTGGCCCTTCCCATTAGCCACCGGCTCCACTTCCCCTCCCGTCCTGCCTTCCAGATGACGTGGGCCTGTTCTCAGAGCTGCATGCTGGAGGCCCCCTGGGCCATGGGTGGGGAGGCCCCTCCGTGGCCTACTCCTTCTGCTCCTACGCCTTCCCGCAGCAGCCGGGTAAGCAGGGGCGCCGGGCATGAGTTTAGCGCCAGCTACTCCAGAGAGATGTCGGCGCCCGGCAGAGCGCTCCTGCAAACAGCCGCTCTGTGTGCAGCTGCGGGCACAGCGAGTGGCACGTTGGGAATCACACCAAAAGGGCTAGAGAGTAAGACAGAGAGTCCCTAATGGCCGCTGTGTACCCAGGGGACGCCCACAGCTGGAATCCTGCTACGGACGTGGTCCCCTCATCGCCTAGAGAGATTCATGGAGGTTAGGTCCATCAATGGCTATTAGCAGGGCTTGACAAACCGCGGCGAGAGCTACTCGCCAGCCCCGCACCGCGCATGCGCGCAGCGCCGGTGAATGGGGCGCACGGAGCAACCGGCTGAAATCTACTCACCACGGGCGAGTAGAATCAGCGGTTTGTCAAGCCCTGGCGGTTAGCCAGGCTGGGGAGGGGTGGTGTCCCTGGCCTGTGTGTCTGGAGGTGGGCGAGGATTCCCGGTTCTGTTCCTCCCTCTGGGGCACCTGGCATTGGCCGCTGTCGGCAGGGACACTGGGCTGGACGGGCCTTTGGTCTGAGCCCGTCTGGCCGCTCTGATGTTCTTATGCCAGGCGCTGGCGGAGCAGCGTAGGGCTCCCTGTCACCACCGAGCAACAGCCTTCCTCTGCCGCCAGCTCGTAACCCAGCCCCACTGTCCTCCGTCGTATGCCCCTCAGCCCGCCCCGGCCGCCCTCGTCCTGATCCTGTCTGAGCCTGGCACGTCCAGCTCCACTCTCCTGTGTGGCGCAGCCCACACCTCCTCCCCTCGGCTCCGGCACCTCGGCCCAGCCCACACCTCCTCCTCCTCCCCTCAGCTCCGGCACCTCGGCCCAGCCCACACCTCCTCCCCTCGGCTCCGGCACCTTGGCCCAGCCCACACCTCCTCCTCCTCCCCTCAGCTCCGGCACCTCGGCCCAGCCCACACCTCCTCCTCCTCAGCCCGGCACCTCGGCCCAGCCCACACCTCCTCCTCCTCCCCTCAGCTCCGGCACCTCGGCCCAGCCCACACCTCCTCCCCTCAGCTCCGGCACCTCGGCCCAGCCCACACCTCCTCCTCCTCCTCGGCCCGGCACCTCGGCCCAGCCCACACCTCCTCCTCCTCCCCTCAGCTCCGGCACCTCGGCCCAGCCCACACCTCCTCCTCCTCCCCCTCAGCTCCGGCACCTCGGCCCAGCCCACACCTCCTCCTCCTCCCCTCAGCTCTGGCACCTCGGCCCAGCCCACACCTCCTCCCCTCGGCTCCGGCACCTCGGCCCAGCCCACACCTCCTCCTCCTCCCCTCAGCTCCGGCACCTCGGCCCAGCCCACACCTCCTCCCCTCGGCTCCGGCACCTCGGCCCAGCCCACACCTCCTCCCCTCGGCTCCGGCACCTCGGCCCAGCCCACACCTCCTCCTCCTCCTCCTCCCCTCAGCTCCGGCACCTCGGCCCAGCCCACACCTCCTCCCCTCGGCTCCGGCACCTCGGCCCAGCCCACACCTCCTCCCCTCGGCTCCGGCACCTTGGCCCAGCCCACACCTCCTCCCCTCGGCTCCGGCACCTCGGCCCAGCCCACACCTCCTCCCCTCGGCTCCGGCACCTCGGCCCAGCCCACACCTCCTCCCCTCGGCTCCGGCACCTCGGCCCAGCCCACACCTCCTCCTCCTCCCCTCAGCTCTGGCACCTCGGCCCAGCCCACACCTCCTCCCCTCAGCTCCGGCACCTCGGCCCAGCCCACACCTCCTCCCCCTCGGCTCCGGCACCTCGGCCCAGCCCACACCTCCCCCTCCGCTCCGGCACGCGCCCAGCCCACACCTCCTCCCTCAGCTCCGGCACCTCGGCCCAGCCCACACCTCCTCCTCGGCTCCGCACCTGGCCCAGCCCACTCCTCCTCCTCCTCCTCCTCCGCTCCGGCACCTGGCCCAGCCCACACCTCCTCCCCCTCCCCTCAGCTTCGGCACCTCGGCCCAGCCCACACCTCCTCCCCTCGGCTCCGGCACCTCGGCCCAGCCCACACCTCCTCCCCTCGGCCCGCACCTTGGCCCAGCCCACACCTCCT
This sequence comes from Rafetus swinhoei, assembly GCA_019425775.1. Taxonomy (NCBI): domain Eukaryota; kingdom Metazoa; phylum Chordata; order Testudines; family Trionychidae; genus Rafetus; species Rafetus swinhoei. The sequence continues at coordinate 1,333,688 of CM033439.1, read as the reverse complement.
CCCTCCTCAGCTCGGCACCTCGGCCCAGCCCACACCTCCTCCTCCTCCCCTCAGCTCTGGCACCTGGCCCAGCCCACACCTCCTCCTCCTCAGCTCCGGCACCTCGGCCCAGCCCACACCTCCTCCCCTCGGCCCAGCCCACACCTCCTCCTCCTCCCCTCAGCTCCGGCACCTCAGCCCAGCCCACACCTCTTCCCCTCGGCTCCGGCACCTTGGCCCAGCCCACACCTCCTCCTCCTCCCTTCAGCTCCGGCTCCTTGGCCCAGCACAACCAGCCTCCTTTCTGTGCCACTGTGGCCTGGCCCTTCTCCCCACACTGCCGGCCCGGTCCAACCCACCTCCCCTCAGGGCCAGTGACTCAGGGACAGTCTGTCCCGGTGACTCCTGGCTGGACGTTTTCTGTCTGAGTTTCACACCTGCCCTGTGGTGCATCCCCGGCTGAGCCCTTCCTGCCCGGCACCTCCCGCCGGCCACCCCGCCGGGCTCCCCAAGGCCCGGCTCCTGCAGCGAGGTTGTCGCCTGTTTTTCAGATTTCTTCTCCTCGTCCTTCAGCCCCGGGGCCGAGCCCGGCCGGGGCTTCCGCTCGGTGTCCACCTCCACCACCTTCGTCAACGGCAAGCGCCTCACCACCAAGAGGTAGGGGACCCGCCGATGGGCCGGGCCAGCCTGTCTGCCAGGGGAGCATGTCGTGGGGCAGCCTGTGGCCCCTCGCACCAGGGCCCCCTGGGGTCCGTCCCTCCTCCCTCCCCTCGCGCCAGGGCCCCCTGGGGTCCCCTCCCTCCCCTCACGCCAGGGCCCCCTGGGGTCCGTCCCTCCTCCTCCCTGCCCTCGCGCCAGAGCTGCCCCCCTTCCCCGGGGCCATCCAGGCCGGCTCCCTGCCCCGAGTCCAGCGCCTACAGGGTGTGGGGGGGCCCAGCAAGCCCCTCGGGGTCACCCCAGGCCTGACTGTGGATCCATCCCAGCCCCTCGTCCCTCCCCGGAGGCCTGGGGGGAGGAGGCTGCAGCAGCTCGCCGGGGCATGGTGAGAGACTCCCGAGGCCCACGGGTCCGGGGAGGGAGGCCGCGCTGGGCCTGTGGGGCGGGCTGGCTTCCTTTCCCTTGGCCTCCCTGCAAGGCGCTCCCAGAAACGGACCCCCGGGCCCGCATGGAGGCGGCAGGGCGGTGGGCAGGGCGAGGGAATGGGGGGCCAGGGTGGGAAGTGGGGGGCTCTCTCTGGGAGGGGCCGAGAAGGCCCCACGCAGGGCAGGCTGCAGGACCCTTGCAGGCAGCTGCCAAGGCGGGCTTTGCTCTGTCACTAGAGGCACCAGGCCAGTGGGAAAAGCCCCGCACGGGTCGGCCGGGGCCAGACACGGGGCCCGCTGGACGTCCCAGCCACACAAGCCGGGGCTGCTACGACCCCAGGGGGCAGACGCTCGCCCCAGGGCAGTCGGGGCCTCGGACCCTGCCCGGCTCTGCCCGCAGCGAGCGAAGCAGAGGGGCCGCCCGGCGAGCCAGGATGGGCGTTAGCGGGTCACACAGCCCGGGGGGGGGCAGGGAAGGAGCAACGACCAAAGGGTTGGAAGGGCCTTGGTCCGTGTCAGGATGCTCCTCTGAGTTGTAAATCCTCCCCCAGCCAGCGAGCAAGGGCTGGAACGAGGCTGCGTGGGGGCCTTTTCTATACCTGGCCCCCGCGCGTGTGGCAAGGGCCCGGCTCTCAGCCCCAGGGCATGGGAAGCCAGTGGCCTGGAGCCTGCAGCCCCAAGGAGTATGGAGTCTTGTGTCCAGTTCTGGGCTCCGCAGTGCAGGCAAGAGGTGGGGAAACGGGAGAGGGCCCAGCGAAGAGCAACAGAAACGACAGGCCTAGAGAACAGGAGCTAGGAGGGAGGCTGAAGGAATGGGCTTGTTTAGTTTGGAAAGGAGCAGACTGAGCGGGGACGTGAGAGCAGTTTTCAAGTATCTAAAAGGGTGTTACAAGGAGGAGGGGGGGAAATTGTTCTCCTTGGCCTCTGAGGACAGGACAAGCAGCAAGGGGCTTAAACTGCAGCAAGGGAGGTTTAGGTTGGACATTAGGAAAAACTTCCTGCCTGTCAGGGGGTGAAACACTGGAATAAATTGCCTGGGGGGTTGTGGAGTCTCCATCTCTGGAGATACGTAAGAGCAGGCTGGACACACCCCTGCCAAGGATGGGCTGGACTCTAGACGGTGCTGGGCCCTGCCGGGAGGGCCGGGGACTGGACTTGACCTTGCGAGGTCCCTGCCAGGTCTAGAGCTCTGTGATTCTAAGCCGCTGGCCCAAGATGGAGTCCGGGTCACAGAGCCTCCAGCAGCCCTCGCGGGCCGTGCGGCTTCCTGGCGGCCCAATCCTCTCCGGGCGCTGTCAGGAAAGGCTGGGCGGGCAGGATGAGTTTCTCCAGGGGCTCATTAGGGGCGGAGTGTCCTTGACGGGCCATCAGCGCAGAGCTGTCTGGCCTGGGGTAAATCCATCTGGGTGTCACTGGGCTGGAGAGACCAGGCCCAGCCCTACCTCCCGGTGCAGGCGCGAGGTGTGGATGTAACCGGGCTAGCCATGGGTGTAACGGGGCTAACAAGGCTAGCTGGGGGTGTAACAGGGCTAGCCAGGGGCATAGCAGGGCTAGCCACAGGTAACAGGCTAGCTGGGGGTGTAGCGGGGCTAGTCACAGGTGTAATGGGGTAGTCGCAGGTGCAACGAGGCTAGCCGGTGGTGTAGCGGGGCTAGCCGCAGGTGTAACAGGGTAGCTGGTGGTGTAGCGGGGCTAGCCGCGGGTGTAACAGGGTAGCCGGTGGTGTAGCAGGGCTAGCCACGGGTGTAACAGGCCAGCCGCGGGTGTAGCGGGGCTAGCCACGGGTGTAACAGGGTAGCCGGTGGTGTAGCGGGGCTAGCCGCGGGTGTAACAGGGTAGCCGGTGGTGTAGCAGGGCTAGCCGCAGGTGTAACAGGCTAGCCGGTGGTGTAGCGGGGCTAGCCGTGGTGTAACAGGCCAGCCGGTGGTGTAGCGGGGCTAGCCGCGGGTGTAACAGGGTAGCCGGTGGTGTAGCAGGGCTAGCCACGGGTGTAACAGGCCAGCCGGTGGTGTAGCGGGGCTAGCCGCGGGTGTAACAGGGCTAGCCGCGGGTGTAACCGGGCTAGCCTGTAGTCACACAGGGACTCGCTGTTTGCCAGGATCATTGAGAACGGGCAGGAGCGGGTGGAGATCGAGGAGGACGGGGAGCTGAAAGCCACAGAGGTGACTGGTGAGGAGCAGAGCTTCTGGGGCTGTGGACGGGGGGTGCCCAGGGCTGGAAACGGGTGAGGCTGCGCGGGGCGCCCTGCCCGGCCCATTGCCAGGGAGCCGGGGGAAAGGGAGCAGGAGGTCGGCCCAGAGGGCTCGGCCCAGCCGCCAGGAGCCTGGAGCACAGGCTGCATGGCGCAGACAACGGGAGCCAGAGCCAGGAGGCTGGGTGGGCAGAGGGGGGCTGGGTGCGGCTGCGGGGAGCGGTCCCGGGCCAGGCCCTGAGGCCGCATCCCCTCGAAGGGACCGGCAGTCCCCCCTCAGGCCACGCAGGGGGCTCCTGTCAGGCCCTGGGGCTAACCGGCCCCTTGGTGGCCGAGTCAGGACAGGGGCCCAGAGAGCTCACCCTGTTGGAGGTGGGCACGGGTGCAGGCCTGGAGGTGTGGGGCCCTGAGCGTGGGATGCTGGTCCAGGGGTGCAGGGTGAGGGATGCAGGGCAGGAGTGAGGGGTGCTAGTCTGGGGGTGCAGGGCGGGGGTGAGGGGTGCTGGTTCGGGGGCGCAGGGCTGGGGTGAGGGGTGCTGGTCCAGGGTGCGGGCGGGGGTGAGGGGTGCTGGTTCGGGGGCGAGGCTGGGGTGAGGGGTGCTGGTCCGGGGGCACAGGGCGTGCGGATCCTGGTCCAGGGGTGCAGGGTGGGGTGAGGATGCTGGTCCAGGGGTGCGGGGTGGGGTGAGGGTGCTGGTTCAGGGGCAAGGGGCTGGGGTGAGGGGTGCTGGTCTGGGGTGCAGGGCAGGGGTGAAGGGTGCTGGTCCGGGGCTGCAGGGTGCTGGTTCAGGGGCAAGGGGCTGGTCCGGGGCACAGGTGGGGTGAGGAATGCTGGTTCGGGGTGCAGGGTGGGGTGAGGGGTGCTGGTCTGGGGTGCAGGTCTGGGGGCAAGGGGCTGGGGTGAGGGGTGCTGGTGCAGGGTGGGGGTGAGGGATCCTGGTCCAGAGGTGCAGGGCGGGGTGAGGGGTGCTGGTTCGGGGTGCAGGGCTGGGGTGAGGGTGCTGGTTCGGGGTGCGGGGTGGGGTGAGGGTGCTGGTTCGGGGCAAGGGGCTGGGGTGAGGGGTGCTGGTCTGGGGTGCAGGGCAGGGGTGAGGGGTGCTGGTCTGGGGCAAGGGGCTGGGGTGAGGGGTGCTGGTCCAGGAGTGCGGGGTGGGGTGAGGGGTGCTGGTTCGGGGCAAGGGGCTGGGGTGAGGGGTGCTGGTCTGGGGTGCATGGCAGGGGTGAGGAGGTGCTGGTCTGGGGTGCAGGGCGGGGTGAGGGGTGCTGGTCTGGGGCAAGGGGCTGGGGTGAGGGGTGCTGGTGCAGGGCGGGGTGAGGGATGCTGGTCCGGGGGCACAGGGCGGGGGTGAGGATCCTGGTCCGGGGTGCAGGGTGGGGTGAGGGGTGCTGGTCTGGGGTGCAGGGCAGGTGAGGGGTGCTGGTCTGGGGTGCAGGGCGGGGTGAGGGGTGCTGGTCTGGGGCAAGGGGCTGGGGTGAGGGGTGCTGGTGCAGGGCGGGGTGAGGGATGCTAGTCCGGGGCACAGGGCGGGGGTGAAGGATCCTGGTCCGGGGTGCAGGGTGGGATGAGGGATGCTGGTCCAGGGGTGCAGGGCGGGGGTGAGGGGTGCTGGTCCGGGGGTGTGGGGCTGGGGGCACAGGGTGGAGCTGTGGGGCAGGGCTGCGGGGGCGCTGTGCCCAGGAACAAAGGAATCCTTCGCCCTCCGGGGCCGTGGCTCCCTCCCACCGGGACCGTGGCTACGATCCGGGGGAGACGCAACCGGGCCCTGGCTGGGGGCTGGCCCAGGGCCCCCGTCACTCTGCTTGGGGGCTGTTTCTTACAGATGCTGCCAAAAGTGCAGGGCCGCAGCTGGGGCTGCACCGCCAGGAGCAGCCCGACATCCTGGGCTCTGGCTCCCCCAGCCCGCAGCGCCCCCAGAGCGCGGCCTCCTCCTGCCTGCTCCCCGAGGAGGACAAGGACCTGCACCGGGCCATGGCCTACAGCCTGTCGGAGCTGGAGGCCGTAGGCCAGCACCGCCCGGAGTCCCGCGGCGCCAAGAAGAGGAGGGGCAGCACGCGGCCGGCGCGCAAGGGGGGCAGCGAGGAGGGGGCACCGGTCCTGGCGCCCCAGGGCAGGGCCATGGGAGCGGAGAGCCCGGGCGGGGGCGACAGCGCGAAGGAGGGGGAGGAGCGGGCGGCGGAGGTGCAGAAGGGGGGGGGCGGGCCGGCGCTGGACGAGAGCGAGTTCACGCTGGGCGACCTCAGGTCGGCGCTGGCGGAGCTGGAGGCTGCCCCCGACGAGATGGAGTCGGTCGTGTGCGTCCTGCTGTGATCTGCCGGGGCCCCGGCGCTGGGGCCGCGCTAGTAAAGGTGCCTCAGCTCCAAGCCCGCGGCTTTGTGCTTCCTGGAGGGAGGCGCGCTCAGGCCGGGCCGGCTCCGGCCCTGGGGGCTGGTGTGACGGCGCGTCGGGGAGCCCCCCACCCTGCACCCCCGTCCACAGCCAGAGGTGACTCCGCGCCCGCCAGCAGAGAAAAAAGGGTTTATGGCTTCTCCGAGACACAGCCCGGCGCAGGCTCCACGTTGCCACCGGAGCCAGGGCAGAGCCTAGTCCTCTTGGGGGGTTCCCAGGCCCCTGGACCCCCCTGTCTGGACTAGTCTGCTCCCTTCATGCCTCCCCCCTCCCAGACTAAAACAGCCCCCAGCAGCTGGTCCCTGAGCCCCCAGGCAGCTCCGCCTCCTGCACTGTCCTGCTCCCAGACCCAAGGGGAATCTTTTGACCCCTGATCCCCAGGAGGTGACACTGACACACTCCCCAAGGAGTCCTGCCTGGCCCCCCCCGCATGCAGAGAGAGCTGCAAGGGGGGGAACTGAGGTTCGTTCTCTCTCCCTCCCTCTCCGGCAGTGACTGTAACAGCACCCCCACTACATCACAGCTGGCCCCGCCGCCGACCCAGCCTGGCCAGTCCACTGTTCCAGGGGCAGGCTGCCCAGCTGGGCTGATCCCCCCCGACAGAGCAGCTGCTTTCCCAGCACTTGTGGGGCAGGGCCGCTGACGGCTTGTGACGGCGAGTCGGGTGCCCCCGATCCTGCACCCCCGGAGCAGCCAGAACAGTCTCCCCCAGCCAGCAGAGCAGAGAGGGGTTATTGAGTTTCCAGAACACAGCCCAGCACAGACGGGATGTGGCAATAGGAGGGGGTAGGATGCCCCAGACCCCTTAAGGCGGGTGCCTGAGGCCCTGGTCTCCAAGCCCCCTCCCTAGGCTGTCTCCATCATGTTTCCAGCCCCAGACTAACTCCTCCTCCTCCCCCCACGTCCGTCCTTTGCTCCCACCTCCTTCCCTCCCCCTCCCCCCCAGAACGGGTCAGGGCAGTGTCTGGCCCCCCTGCTGGGCTGTGCTCACAGACAGGGCAGTGGGGGGCAGCCCCAGCCTAGCCCAGCAAGATGCCCCCCTACACCACACGGCTCCCCCAGGTGCTCTCCTCCTGGTACGGACTGACCGGGCTGGGTGGGGGGGGTGAGGCCTGGCAGCCGCAGGCTCTGCACATGGGGCAGCAGGGCAAGGGTTCCCCTCTCTGGGCTCCCCACTGCAGCCCCCACGATTCCTTCCCAGGCCCTGGGCTGCAGGATTCACTCCCAGGATAACTGCACATGGCTGCATTGGCACGCCGTGGCCCTGGGAGGGGCCAGCGTGGGGCTGCGTGCTGTTGGATGTGGGAGGGGCCAGCGTGGGGCTGGGGTGCTGTTGGATGTGGGAGGGGCCAGTGTGGCACTGGGGTGCTGTTGGATGTGGGAGGGGCCAGTGGGGCACTGGGGTGCTGTTGGATGTGGGAGGGGCCGGGTGGGGCTGGGGTGCTGTTGGATGTGGAGGGGCCAGGTGGGGCTGGGGTGCTGTTGGATGTGGGAGGCCAGGTGGGGCTGGGGTGCTGTTGGATGTGGGAGGGCCAGGGTGGGGCTGGGGTGCTGTTGGATGTGGGAGGGGCCAGCGTGGGGCTGGGGTGCTGTTGGATGTGGGAGGGGCCAGGGTGGGGCTGGGGTGCTGTTGGATGTGGGAGGGGCCAGCGTGGCGCTGGGGTGCTGTTGGATGTGGGAGGGGCCAGGGTGGGGCTGGGGTGCTGTTGGATGTGGGAGAGGGGCCAGCGTGGGGCTGGGGTGCTGTTGGATGTGGGAGGGCCAGTGTGGGGCTGGGGTGCTGTTGGATGTGGGAGGGGCCAGCGTGGGCTGGTGCTGTTGGATGTGGGAGGGGCCAGCGTGGTGCTGGGGTGCTGTTGGATGTGGAGGCCAGCGTGGTGCTGGGGTGCTGTTGGATGTGGGAGGGGCCAGGGTGGGGCTGGGGTGCTGTTGGATGTGGGAGGGGCCAGCGTGGGGCTGGGGTGCTGTTGGATGTGGGAGGGGCCAGCGTGGGGCTGCGTGCTGTTGGATGTGGGAGGGGCCAGTGTGGCGCTGGGGTGCTGTTGGATGTGGGAGGGGCCAGCGTGGGGCTGGGGTGCTGTTGGATGTGGGAGGGGCCAGCGTGGTGCTGGGGTGCTGTTGGATGTGGGAGGGGCCAGGGTGGGGCTGGGGTGCTGTTGGATGTGGGAGGGGCCAGGGTGGGGCTGGGGTGCTGTTGGATGTGGGAGGGGCCAGCGTGGGGCTGGGGTGCTGATGGCCCTGGGTGGCACCCGTGCCAGGCACGCAGCCCTGCCTCTGAAGGGCAGTGGGGTGCACGCCCTGGATGGGTGGCACAGGGCGGGGAGCGTCAGGGGAAGGAAGCGGCACAGGAAACGACCCAGCTGGAATGCACCGCGCTCGAGGGAACCCCTCCTGACCCCCCATCGCCGTGGCTGCTGGCTCCTTCTGGAGCATCTCTTGCCAGGCAGCCTGGGGCACCCGACGAGGGGTCCACCCCCTCCCTCTGTGGGGCCCAGTCCTTGCGCAGAGCCGCTCCTCCCTCCTGGGCAGAGCAGGCACCCGCCCCGGAGTCTGGCCGCCCCTTGGTCTGGGTGAGGCACCACCCCGGAAGGGCCAGGGTGGTCCAGGCGCCCACAGGCTAGGCCTCACCCACCAAGGCTGATCCTTAGGCTCCGCGGGCTGCACGGGACGGTTGGGAGGGGGGAGGTCAGCCCAGTTCAGCCAAGCTCTAGGGTGGCCTAGGGCACTAGGCCCCTCGTTAGGGTTGCCAGGTGTCCGGTATTGATCAGGACAGTCCGGTATTTTCGCCTCCTGTCTGGTAAAAAAATGCAGAAAATACCGGACCCCTAAAATGTCCTAAGATGTCAGGTGTTTTCTGGGGTTTTTCCTTGCCAGGAGGCGAAAATACCGGACACCTGGCAACCCAGGACACTCAGCAAGTGGGCCCACCCCCTGGGTGCCCCCCACCCACTTACCTGGTTCCGCAGGGGAGCTGTCTTGTGGCTGGAGCAGAAAAACAAGATGGCCACCAGCAAAAAGCCTCTTCTTAAAGGGGCCATGCTGTTTGGTTTTTTTTTTTTTGCTCCACAACTTTGGTCTCCACCCCCCCACCTTTTTTTTTTTCACAACAGAATTTTTTTTCCCGGTGGTTTTTTTTGCGGGGGGGATGTTCGGTATTTTTGGTTAAACCATCTGGCAACCCTATCCCCCATGCTTGGCCCCTACTGCGCAGAGCAGGGGGTGCAGGCAGGGTGCCTGCCCCAGGGAGCCAGGCTGGGCCAGGGAGGAGCCCGCACCCCTCTTGTGGCCTCAGCACCCTGTGCCAGGGCAGGATGGGCTCCAGCAGGAGGCAGGCCCACTGACACAGCCCCAGCAGAGCCGTGGGCTGGGGCTTCCCTTCCCCAGCCTAACAACCTTGGGGGGCCAGTCCCCACAGCCCAGCTGCACCTGCCCCCCCGAGCTGCCCAGGGGCTGCCAGCCCCCCCCATCCCGAGAATAGTGCACCTGGCGGGCAGGCTGGGCAGTGTGCCCACAGCTGGTGCCTGGCTGGTGGGCCCTACCCAGCCAGAGGGCACGTGCGGCACCAGGACACAGGTGAGGGGGCTGAGGCTGGGTGGCTGGGGCTGGAGGGGGCTGGGAATAGCGGGGGCTGCAGAGGCTGGGCATAGCAGGGGCGCTGGGGGCTGGAGGGGGCTGGGTATAGCAGGGGCGCTGGGGCTGGAGGGGGCTGGGAAGCTGGGGCTGCAGAGGCTGGGTATAGCAGGGGCGCTGGGGCTGGAGGGGGCTGGGTATAGCGGGGGCTGCAGGTGGCTGGGCATAGCGGGGACGCTGGGGGAGGGGGGGCTGAATATAGCGGGGGCGCTGGGGGCTGCAGGTGCTGGTATAGGCTGGGGGCTGGGGGCTGGGGGGGGCGCTGGGGGCTGGAAGGGGGCTGGGGGCTGGGTGCTGGGGCGCTGGGGGCTGGGGGCTGGGTATAGCGGGGCGCTGGGGCTGGGGCTGGGGGCTGGGCATAGCGGGGGTGCTGGGGGCTGGGAGGCTGGGTATAGCGGGGTGCTGGGGCTGGAGGGGGGCTGGGGCTGGGTATGGGGCGCTGGGAGGCTGGAGGGGGCTGGGTATAGCGGGGGCACTGGGGGAGGGCTGGGTAGCGGGGCGCTGGGGCATAGAGGGGCACTGGGGGGCTGGGGGCTGGGGGCTGGGTATAGCGGGGCGCTGGGGCTGCAGCTGGGGCTGCAGCGGCTGGGGCTGGACAGGGGCTGGGTGCAGCGGGGGCTGGGGCTGGGGCTGGGGCATAGGGGGCGCTGGGGCTGGAGGGGGCTGGGTATAGCAGGGGGGGGCACTGGGGGCTGGGGGCTGGGTATAGCTGGGCGCTGGGGCTGGGGGCTGGGTATAAAAGGCTGGGGCTGGGGGCTGGGGCTGGGGTAGCTGGGAGGCTGGGGCGCTGGAGGGGCTGGGGGCTGGGTATAGCAGGGGCGCTGGGGGCTGGAGAGGGGGCTGGGTATAGCGGGGGGCGCTGGGGCTAGCGGGGGCTGGGTATGGGGGCGCTGGGGGGTACATAGCAGGGGGCGCTGGGGGCTGGGGCTGAGTATAGCGGGGGCGCTGGGGGCTGGGAGGCTGGGTATAGCAGGGGCGCTGGGGCTGGGGGGGGGCAGCTGGGCTGGGCTGGGCATAGTGGCACTGGGGCTGCACAGGCAGGGGGCAGGGGCGCTGGGGGCTGGGTATAGCGGGGGCTGGGGGCTGGGAGGCTGGGTATAGCGGGGGCACTGGGGGCACAGGGGCTGCTGGGGGGCGCTGGGGGCTGGGGGCTGGGTATAGCGGGGGCGCTGGGGGGGACTAGTGGGGCACTGGGGCTGGGGGCCGGGGCTGGGTATGGGGCAGCTGGGGGGGCTAAAGGGGCTGGGTATGGGGGCACTGGGGCTGGGAGGCTGGGTATAGCGGGGGCGCTGGGGGACTAAAGGCATAGCGGGGCACTGGGGGCCGGGGGCTGGGTATAGCGGGGGCACTGGGGGTACTGGGGGCTGGGTATAGCGGGGGGCGCTGGGGGGGGCTGGGGGGGGCTGGGTATAGGGCCACAGGGGCACTGGGGGCTGGGGGCTGGGCATATGGGGGCACTGGGGGTTGGGGGCTGGGGACTGGGGGCCGCTGGGGCAAAATGGGGCTGGGTAGGGGGCAGGGGACTGGGGCCGGGGGCTGGGTATAGCGGGGCACTGGGGGTGGGGGGCTGGGTATGGGGGGGGGGGGGGGGGCTGGGTATAGCGGGGGCCGGGGCCGGGGGGCTGGGTATAGGGGGGCGCGGGGCCGGGGGCTGGGGCGGCAGGTCCCAGCTGCGCTCCGAGCTTGTTTTCAATGACCTCATCAGTTCAAAGTGTAGAGCCCTGACGTCACAGAGGGCCCTGGCTCGCCATTGGCCGCCGGCGCTGTCCGTCAGGCAGCGGAGGGGTGTGATGGGCTGGTATCGGGCGCCGGCCCCGCCCCAGGCCCGCACAGCTGCGGCCGGGCTCAGCAGCCGGAGCGTGGGGCGGGCGCTGCGCCGTGGGGAGGTACCGGGGGGTCGCGGCAGGATCTGGGGCTGCTCCTGGTGCGCGCCCCGGCGGGCGATGGGTGCCGAGTTGCGGGCTGGACCTCGGGGGCGGGGGGGGGGGCTGGGGGCCGGGGGCCGGGGCTGGACTCGGGGCCGGGGCCGGGGGCCGGGGGCTGGACCTCGGGGGCGGGGGCCGGGGGCTGGACCGGGGGGGGCCGGGGGGGGCTGGTGGCCGGGGGCGGGGCCGGGGGCCGGGGCTGGACCTCGGGGGCCGGGGGCTGGGTGGCCGGGGCTGGACTCGGGGGCCGGGGGCCAGGCCGGGGGCTGACCTCGGGGGCCGGGGCTGGCAGGGACCCCGCAGCCGAGTGCTCGTGGGGCCGGCGGAGAGCCGGGGCGGTGCCGGGCCCCTCGCAGGGCGGCCCCGGCGGGTCGGGCTGGCGGTGGCCGGGGGCCCGGGCTGCTCTGTGCGGGGATCCCGCTGGGCAGGGCCGGCCGCCGGCTCTCGGGGCTGCCCAGAACCTTCCAGCCGAGCCTGGTGGCAGCGCTGGCGGGGAGCGGGCGCCGGGCGGGGCTCCCCGGGTCGGGCACAGCCTGGGGCCGGGGGGGATGCCGGGGCCGGGGCCGATGCCGGGGCCGGGGCTGGGGATGCCGGGGCTGGGCGAGCAGGGACCCTTGGAAAGGCACAACATCGCAGGCTGCAACTGCCCTTGGTTACCAGCAGCCCTGAGCGGGCGCCCCCCCCCCCAACTCTGCTGATGGGGAGCTGGCAGTGAATTAGTTTAAGGCCCGCATTGAATGTGCGGGGGAGGGGCCAAAGCAGCCGGGGATAAAGGACACGGGGGGGGGCGGTGTATCTGCCCCACCTACTGCCAGCTGCCCGGGTCGGGTGTCCTTGAAATGAGGCCCAACGAAGGGTCCCAAGCGCGGGGGGCAGCCCAGGGTGGGGCGTGGGGGCGTCGGCAGGCCCAGTCCGGGCGGCCCTGGCCAGTAAGCGTGGCTGGGTTTTAATGCAGGGCCCTGGAGGCTGGGGGGGGGCAGCCCCAGGCTGTGCACCAGCAGCCCGAGGTAAATGGTCGGACTGGCCTGTCAGACCACCCTGGGTGCAGGTCTCGGGGAGAGCCAGGCGGCGACGCAGGAAAGGATTTGGCTGAGGGTTCAGCCCAGCATGGTGGGCCATGTCTCGGGGCAGTGGGGCAGGCTGTGGGGGGCGAGGAGCCTGACTGTCATGGCTGACAACGGGGAGCCAGTGGCGTGTTCAGGGCCGTGATCTCACACCTCGACTAGACTCTGGGGCGTGCAGGGTCAGCCAGGAGGTGGCCACAGTGGAGCACTAACCTGGGGAACTCACTGCCACAGGGAAAATGCCCCTCAGAAGGGGTCTGGCGCCTGCGAGTGACCCAGGCCCCCCAAGGAAATGAAGTCTGAATTTTCCCAGGAACCAACCCCAGGAGTCACAGCAGAGCTATTCTTGTTCTGTGGCGCAGCGGGATTAGATGTTTCTAGCTGTTAAGCTCCTTAATGCAGGCAGGCTGCGGGAGCGGCTGGGCCTGGCTCCCAGGGGAGTGACCAGGCCCTGCTCTGTCCCCGAGCGAGATTGGGAGATGCCCTTTCCTCTCTTCCTCCCCCTCCACCTCGGTCCTGTCCTGGCAGCCACTGAGGGCTTCTGCAGCGTGACAGCCGCCTTGGAGGCCAGGGCTGGGGGTCGGCGTGGCTCTCCCTGGGGCGCTGGAGGTCGCGGCAGGTGCCGAGGTGCTGGGCCTCTCTGGGAAGCGGGCGCCTGGAGGCCGAGCTGGCGAGGGGCGTCAGGCTGCAGGATGGTGCCTGGGGAGGGGGTGTCCAGGGCTGGCCAGTACTGGGTGCTGCTGGCGGCTGCGGAGCGGGTTCTAGCAGGGACCTCCTGCCCTGGGCCCAGCCCTGGTGTGGTGGGTGCTCGGCGGGGGGCAGCAAGACCCTGGGGTGCCAAGCGGCAGGGCCTCTGAAGAATCTGCCGCTGGCGTCAGGGTGCCCGGGCAGAGGGACAGGAGCCCCGGAGTCCTGGCTCCCTGGGCGGGCCTGTGTCAGAGAGCCCCTGGCATTCCTGCTGCCCGCTGGGGGAGAGGTGGCCGTGCCGGAGGGAGGGGGGCTGTGCTTGTGCTGTTGGCACAGGACAGTCTGGTGGCTGGGGGACAGATGGGCCTGCAGCCTGGACAGGACGGACCCCAGGGGCCTGGTGCATCAGCTGTTCCAGGGCAAAGGGGGGTGACCCCCCAAGGGTCTCTCTAGGCTCCGAGGCTCTGGCTGGCGCTGTCCCAGGGCTCTGTCCCACGCTGCCCTTCCTCCCCAGCTGCACCGCCGGCCCTGAGGACGCGCGGGCGCCATGGTGGAGTACTACCAAGTGCTGGGTGTGCCCCGGAACGCCTCCTCGGACGACATCAAGAAGGCGTAAGTCCTGCCCCTCCCGTGCGGCCCCGGCTCTCCGCCAGCGGCTGCTGTCCGCCCCGGCCCCCTCTGCCGCATCGGAGTCACACCGGCCGCGTGAGGCAGGCTGCTGGAGGAGTGCTCCAAGGGCAGAGTGGCCTAGTGGGCAGGGCCCTGGGCTGGCACTCCAGAGAGCTGGGATCTGGCCCAGCTCTGCCACTGACTTGCTGCAGCCTTGGTCAGTTCCCTTCCCCTCAGGCCTTGGTAGCGACCACCCATCGGTGGGCTGCTGGTTTCACTGTGGGACGGGTTCCGGGGGACAGGGCAGTGGGGCGGGCGACTGACGGGTTCTCGGGGCGGGTGGACAGGGCAGTGCGGGGCGGGCGACTGACGGGTTCCGGGGGGGGACAGGGCAGCGCTGGGCGGCGACTGACGGGTCCCGGGGCGGGTGAAGGGCAGCGCTGGGCGGGCGCGGCGATCGACGGGTCCCGGGGCGGGTGAAGGCAGCGCGGGCGGGCGACTGACGGGTTCCGGGTGGGGTGAAGGGCAGCGGGGCGGGCGACTGACGGGTCCCGGGGCCGCTGCAGGTACCGGAAGGCGGCGCTGAAGTGGCACCCGGACAAGAACCCGGAGAACAAGGAGCACGAGCGCGTTCAAGGAGATCGCGGAGGCCTATGAAGTGCTGTCGGACAGTAAGGTGCCCCCCTTCCTCCACCGGTGCTGCTGGGAGCTGCCTCCCCTGGTCCAGCCCTGCCCAGACGGGTGCGATCCTGAAGCCTGGGGCACAGGGGGTCCCCGCCCCCGTGGGAGCTGCGCTGGGTGAGACCTTTCCTTGCTGCAGGGCAGAGCCAGGTCTGAGCCCGGCCGGGGTCTTGGCTTCGCTCGGTGGCAGGACGGGGAGAATCCGGCAGCGCGGGCACTCGCCCCCTCCTGTGACTCCGGAGCCGTGGGTTGGCGCGGTGCCAATGCCACCTGGCTTGGTTTGGGGGCAGCTGCGCGGCCCCTTGCGGTGGGGGGGCCGGCTAACTCCCCCCTCTGCCCACAGAGGAGAAGCGCGATGTCTACGACCGCTATGGCAAGGAGGGGCTCATGGGAGCCGGTGAGTGGCCGTGCTGGGGGGGAAGGGGGAACAGGGCTGGGAGGAGCAGACTGGCCTTGGTTGGGTGCCCCTGATGGGGGTTGGGCACTGCCCACTGCCGGAGTGGGCACAGCTGGACCAGCCCCCGGGCTGGGACCCCTGAGCAGCGCCCCCTACAGCTCCGCTGCCTGTTACACCCGGAGTGCCCTGCCCTGGCGCGGCGACTTAGCCGAAGTGCCGGTGTGAGGGGGGAGCTTGGCCCGGGCCACGCGCCGGCCCCGGGGGCAAACCACCCACCGCAAATAAACGCAGGGCCGCAGTCGGAGTGCCCCGTTGCATGCTGGGACTGACACTTTCCACCGGTGGCAGTGCCCCGGGGCCCGTCAGCCTACACGGGGCTCGTCTCCCCAGCCTGCTGCCACCTGGCTCAGGGCGTCTGGTCTCCGCTTCTCCCGCAGGGGCCGGGGGCTCGAGGCCCGACGCGGGAGTCCCCGAGTTCACCTTCACCTTCCGCAGTGCCCACGACGTCTTCCGGGAGTTCTTCGGCGGGCAGGATCCCTTCGCCGACCTCTTCGGTGAGTGTGGCCCCCCTGTGCACGGCGCGCGCTCAGCAGCCAGAGAAGTGGGGATGGTGCAGGGTGCCGGAGGCCGCGCTGTGTGTCCCAGGCCCTGTACTGCTGCCTGTGATGGCGATTCACCTTCGACGCGAGCAGTGCGGCCTGGCCCTCTGGCTCTGGAGGGGCTGAGTGCGACGGGGGGTAGGAGTCCCTGGAACATGCCCCAACTGCAGCTGGCGGGTGCAGGCCTTCCGCAGCTGGCAGCGTCTGTGCGGGGCCAGGCGGGGTGGCCTGGGGGCGTTTTCAGCAGGCTGCCAGGTCCTGGGACCAGAGTGGCGGAGGCGGGAGGCGCTGGGCTCAGGCTGGCGGAGGCCTGGCTCTGGCACCACCAGTGAGGAGCGGAGTGCGCAGGAGGGGCTGAGCCCATGGGCGGGCGGTGCCGCCAGCAGCTGGAGGAGCCAGTGCAGCAGCTCGCTGTGGGCGCTGGCGGGGCGGCTGGGAGCTGCCTGCCCGGGGTCCTCTCCCATGGGAGTCCGGGGCCCTGTCGGAGCCCTGCTGCGCCGTTGGGGGGGGGTGCTGCTGGCTTGTCGGCCCCTCCTGCAGCTCAGCGGCTGGGCGCCAGGAAGTGACCCAGGGCCCCATGGAGTCCCCTTGGGGCCCTGTGCCAGAGGTCCTCGGCCTGGGCTCACGCTGTGCTCCTGCCTTCCAGATGACATGCTGCCCTTCTCCGAGCTGCGGGCAGCTGGTCCCCGACACCCCGGCCCGGGCGCCTTCTTCTCCGCTTTCCCGGCATCCTCAGGTAGGGGCGGCTTCCAGCCAGCACCGGCCTCCCCGGCACCTGAGTGCGCCCACGTGTCCCGGCGCGGCTCCCCAGCCTGCTGCGTCGGCCCTTCTCCCCTCGGCACTGGCCCCCCGGCCCAGCCCAACCCGCCTCCCCTCTGTGCCACTGCGGCCTGGCCCTTTCCCCCCCCACCTGCCCTACGGTACACCCCCAGCTGAGCCGCCGGGCTCCCCAAGGCCCGGCTCCTGCAGTGAGGTTGTCGCCTGTTTTTCAGATTTCTTCTCCTCGTCCTTCAGCCCCGGGGCCGAGCCCGGCCGGGGCTTCCGCTCGGTGTCCACCTCCACCACCTTCGTCAACGGCAAGCGCCTCACCACCAAGAGGTAGGGGACCCGCCGATGGGCCGGGCCAGCCTGTCTGCCAGGGGAGCATGTCGTGGGGCAGCCTGTGGCCCCTCGCGCCAGGGCCCCCTGGGGTCCGTCCCTCCCCTTGCACCAGACCTCTTCCCCTCTCCCCCGCAGCCCCTGCCCCACCTCCCCTCACGCCAGACCCCCCTTCCAGGTGCCGGGAGGCCTCTCCCCTTGCTGCACGGGACGGGGGTTTGGGGCTGCACCATTCCACGGGGAGCCCCGCTTCCTTTAGCCCCGGGCAGCGACGCCGGCACTGGGGCCCTGCCGCCCACGGAGCCCGGGGCCCGGCCCAGATGCCCTGCGTGGCGTGGCGCGGCGGGACTGGGCGTGTGCCCGCCCTGTGCTGGGTGACGCGGGCCTGTCTCTGCAGGATCGTGGAGAACGGGCAGGAGCGGGTGGAGGTGGAAGAGGACGGGGAGCTGAAATCCATCCACGTGAACGGTGAGGAGCTGGGGGGGCTGGGCGCTGGCTGAGCCCTGCCTGTGGCTTCGGGGGCGGGGGGAGCGCTCCCCACGCCACAGCGGCCCCGAGCCCCAGCCGCTGGCCCAGGGGAGCTGCCCCCCAGGCCAGGCTGCGCACAGCAAGCCTCACGCCGCCGTCTCCGCCCCCCAGGGCTCCCTGACGACATGGCGCTGGCGCTGGAGCTGAGCCGCCGGGAGCAGCAGGCCGTCCTGGGCCGCACCTCGCCCCCCGCCCCGCCACGGCCCCGCAGCGCCTCCCCAGCCGGCCTGGGCACCGACAGCGAGGACGACGAGGACCTGCAGCTGGCCATGGCCTACAGCCTGTCTGAGATGGAGGCCGCGGGGCAGCGCCCAGCAGGTGCGCACGGCGCCAGCAGGCAGCCGGCGGCGCCAGGGGAGCCCCCCAACCCCGGGCAGCCAGGGACAGAGCCTAGGGGGAAGGGGAGGGCAGGAGGCGGCAGAGCCGGCTCCCAAGCAGAAGCAGCCGCACTGCTGCCTGCTCTGAGCCGGGCTGGGGCCCCAGGGGCGGCCGCTCCCTCGCTCGGCCTTGGTGGGCAGCTGAGGGGGGCTGCGGGGGGCGCAGGAAGGGACTGGCGAGGCCCCTCCCTCTGGCGTGTGGCTGCGGAGCTGCCCCTGCAGGGCTGGGGGGCCGCGTGGGCCCGTCCCCGCTGCTGCATCACATGCCGTCTGCCTGCTCGTAGGACGGGAACCCGGCCCCGGGCTAGGGCCGGCCCGGCTGGAAGCGGGGGCTGGGAGCTGGCCGGCCCTAGGGTCTCTGCCCAGAGTCCCCTCTGCTGGGCTGGGTGCTTCCTTGGGGGTGGGGAGAGGGAATGGCTGGGAATCTAGGGGCAGGGCCTTGTCGGGGGCAGGGGAGAGGAAGGCGCAGGTGCCTGGCCCAGGGGCTTTGGGGGGCACAGTTGGGCTGCTCCAGCGAGGCCTGGGAGGGCAGATGCTGAAGGGAAGGGGCTGTTTGGGGGTGAGGGCGCTTGCTGTCACTGCTGGGATCCTATGCTCACCCCCTCCCCCCCCCGCCTGCACTGCTCTGGCTGCCCCCTTGCCTGACACTACCCCCCCACGTCCCCACACCCACAGGTAACTGTGTCCCACTTCCCATCCCCCCACAGGGCTGGGGGCAGGCGCCAGGCGCGGGGCCTGTGGGGCCCGCCCTTGGGCAAAGTGAGCACTGGGACCCCTGGCCCAGCCTCCTCCCCCAGGCGCTGGGGCCCTGCCTGCACATGCACGGGCTGTTGCACGCTCACGGCGCTTCACTCATCCATCTTGTCCCCCCCGCTTGTCTCCCCAGGTGTGTTCTGAGGGACGCAGGGAGGCAGCCACGCCCGGACACCGCTGTTCCTGCACCCCCGCGCGCCCGGGCTGGTGTGGGGGGCGGCTGTAGCTAGCGAGCAGGGGTTGGTGCCGTCCCCCCAGGAAGCAGCCCCCACCCATGCCAGGGGGCGGGGCTGCAGCTGCGCACAAACGGGGTGGCCCCAGTGCCTGCGGGGTGCTGTCTTGCCGGAGCTGGGACACAGAGCCCTGGGCCATCCCCTAGCCCCCTCCCACTCCCTTGGGGTCTTGGGGGAAGGGGGGGGAGTGTTGGCTGAGACCTGCTAGAGGAGGGGGCAGGGTGAAAGTTGCTCTGCCCCTCACCCCCTGTGGTCCCTCCCAGGGCAGATGGGGCAGTAGCTTGCAGAGGCGCCCGGGGGAGCGGGTCTTACTCCAGCCACCAACCCCCCTTCCCCCCAGCTGGGCAGGAGCCGTGCTAAGGCCCGGAGGCAGCGGGGTGGCAGGCCGGGGTTCCTGCGTCTGCTGCTGCAGGGCTGGGCCACCCCCGGCACGGAGCCAGGGTCAGTCAATAAACCAGGTTTGCAAGAGCTGCTGTGTCGGGGGGGCTTTGTGTGTGTGTGGGGGGGCTCTGTGGATGGGGAAGAGGGCCCTTGCAGCCCTGCTGGCTGGGGGCTGAGTTCCAGTGTAGGGGGGAAGTTGGGCCAGGCAGTGCCCAGCAGCAGGGCTGTGGCGTGGGGCGCTGCGTACCATTAGCCCCAGGGCCTGCTCTGCCTGCCAGCCCTGGCTGTGGCCTTCCCTCTCCCCTGGGGGCAGCGAGGCGGTGTGCCCCAGGCTGGGCTGTGCCCCCACAGAGCCAGGCCAGGCTGGGCTGCAGCTGCACACGTGACACAAGAACTTTATTGACGTCAAGATACAAAATTATATTTCTCTAGAAATGTCTCTTCCGCTGGGGGGGCAATGGGGACACCCAGCCCGGGCTCGCGTTTCACCTGGGGGGGGGAGGAGTGGGTGGGTTGGTGCTGGCAGGGGGAGTGCTACAGGACGGACCCCCCCCCCCACCCCACCCCAGGCCCTGCTGCCTCTTGGAAGGGCGCTGAGTGGTAGAGTGCCAGGGGCAACCTGCGCGTGCCTCCCCTGTGGCTGGGTCAAACGTGCCCCTGGCTGCTGTGGGGGGCAGGGGGCTCTGCATATGCCCCGCCCCCGGAAGGCCGGCGGGCGCTGGGTGGCAGCGGGGCAGGGCCAGAGGGCCCAGGGGCGGTGGAGCCAGCTGGGGCCCGGTGGCGCAGTGGGGCGAGGGAGGCCCTGGGGGACACGGCCGGCATCACACACACGACGTTACAGCAGAGACGGGCCCAGGGGCGGGCGCTGAAGCACAAGGACGGGGCCCCAGGAGGGGGGCGGCGCGGCGGGCGCTCGAAGCACAGGGCCGTGCCGGGGGGCACGGGGCTCACTGGGGCAGAGCCTTCAGGATGGCGTTGACCTCCTCTGCCACGGCCGTCAGCGCAAACTCAAACTGGTCCTGCCGGCGGGGAGAGCCGCGTGAGCCCGGAGCCGGGCTGTGCCCGCCTACCCCCTCCTTGTGCCCCCTACCCTCTTGCAGCCCGCGCCAGCCCCCTCATTGTGCCCCCTGCCCTCCTGCAGCCTTTGCCTGTCCCCCAGGCCAGGCCCCACGTCGTGCCCCCCCGCCCTCCTACAGCCCGCCTCCTGTCATTCTGCCCTCCCGGTGCCCACCAGCCTCCCCCTTTCCTCCCCTGCAGCCCGTGTGTGCCCCCCGCCCGGGCCCAGCCCAGTGGAGCAGGCACCCCCATTCTGCCCCACAGTGGTTGGGGGGGGGCGCCGGGCCGAGCACTGCCCTGTGGGGCGGGAGAGGGGGCACCTTGGTCTGCACCATGCCGGGCCTCTGGTCGCGGACGTGCTCCAGCGTGGCAGCGATGTCCAGCTCCTTCACGCCTAGGGCAGAGCGGTAGGGTCAGCGCCGGGGTGGGGCGGGAGGCTGGGGAGGGGATGCTCAAAGGGTCCCAGTGGCTTCCAATGCTGGGAATGAGGTCGCGGGGGAGGGCCCCCTGCAGTGTGAGGGAGGCGGGGATCCCCTAGGGGTGGAGGTGCAGGGGAGGGGATCCTGGGGCGGGGGCGCAGGGGAGGGGGATCCGGGGGGGGGTGCTGCGGGCACTCACCTTTGGCCATCCGGTTCAGGACCATGTCGATGAGGATGTAGGTCCCGGTCCTGCCCGCCCCGTCGCTGGAAGAGAGAGGGGCTCACAGCTGGGGGGGTTGGGGGAGCTCCTGCAGGCGCGTTGGGGCACCCCAGCCTCCTGCGCATGCTCACCCGCCCCAGCTGGGGAGGGCCCCAGGCCAGCCTGGGAGGTGTCCTGGGGCAGCAGGAGCCCCCCAGGCATGGCACCCACCCCAGGCAGGGGCGGGCCCATTACCTGCAGTGCACGATCACAGGGCAGGACCGGCCCCGGTAGCACTTGTTCACCTTCCTGGAACGACAAGGGGGGAGCAGGTGAGAGCAGCCAGCTCCCCCACAGCCAGCCCTGCCCCCCATAGCGCTCCCACAGCCAGCCCTGCTTCCTGACCCCCCACAGCCAGTACCCCCAGCTCCCTCGCAATCAGCCCTGCCCCCATAGCCTGCCCACAGCCAGCCCTGCCCCCATAGCCCTCCCCAGCACCCCAGCTCCCATCCAGCCGGCCCTGCCCCCATAGCCCCTCCATAGTCAGCGCCCCGGCTCCCATCCAGCCGGCCCTGCCCCCCATAGTCCCTCCACAGTCAGCGCCCCGGCTCCCATCCAGCCGGCCCTGCCCCATAGCCCCTCCACAGCCAGCGCCCCCAGCTCCCATCCACCTGGCCCTGCCCCCATAGCCCCTCCTCAGCGCCCCAGCTCCCATCCAGCCGGCCCTGCCCCCATAGCCCCTCCACAGTCAGCGCCCGGCTCCCATCCAGCCGGCCCTGCCCCATAGCCCCTCCATAGCCAGCGCCCCAGCTCCCATCCAGCCGGCCCTGCCCCATAGCCCTCCACAGCCAGCGCCCCAGCTCCCATCCACCTGGCCCTGCCCCCCATAGCCCCTCCTCAGCCAGCACCCCAGCTCCCATCCAGCCGGCCCTGCCCCCCAGCCCTCCACAGTCAGCGCCCCGGCTCCCATCCAGCCGGCCCTGCCCCATAGCCCCTCCACAGTCAGCGCCCCAGCTCCCATCCAGCCGGCCCTGCCCCATAGCCCCTCCATAGCCAGCGCCCCAGCTCCCATCCAGCCGGCCCTGCCCCCATAGCCCCTCCACAGCCAGCGCCCCAGCTCCCATCCACCTGGCCCTGCCCCCATAGCCCTCCTCAGCCAGCGCCCCAGCTCCCATCCAGCCGGCCCTGCCCCCCATAGCCCCTCCACAGCCAGTGCCCCCAGCTCCCATCCAGCCGGCCCTGCCCCCCCATAGCCCCTCCTCAGCCAGCGCCCCCCCAGCTCCCATCCAGCCGGCCCTGCCCCCCATAGCCCTCCCAGCCAGCCCTGCCTCCGGAGCCCCTCGCAGCCGTGAGCAGAGCCCGGGGTACAGGGCTGCGGTCCCTGCCCGAGCAGAGCGCCTGCAGGAGGGTGGCTGGACCGGGTGGGCGCTGGCGGGGCGCGGGTCCATGCAGAGGCGCGGTTGCCAATGCTCACTTTTGTGACTATGCAACTGCACCCAGACCACGAGCTGCAAATCACAAAAATGGCGCTGGCAGCTGCAAGCCAGAAGGGGGCGCCGGGGGGCTGCCCCACAGAGGGGCCCAGAGGCAGCAGGGGAATCACCAGCACGAGGGCTCAGAGCGCAGCCCTCCCGGGGCCAGGCTGGCACCCCTCTCCTGGCCCGCAGCGGAGCCGGCGGGGGAAGCAGCGCTGGGCCGGCTTCAGGGCTGGCTGCGGGGGACCCATCCGGGCTGGCAGGAAGCCGGGGACACCGTCAGCGCCCGGGGATGCCAGTGCCCGCGAGGAGCCTGCTCGCCCAGCTCTGAACCCCCCGCCCACAGTGAGCGCAGGGGCCGGTCGTCGGCAGGAGGCTGGAATGGAAACTGGCCTGGGCTCTATCCGGGGGGACGCCCCCAGCCCAGGTATCTGCCAGCCCCGTGCCCCAGCAGCTGAAACCCTCTCCCGCCGGCCTGGAGCAGGGTACGCAGACACCCCCATGGAGCCCCAGGGCGCTCAGGGACTTTCCCCTCCACCCACAGGCCAAGGCCATTGCCAGGGTCCCCCGCCCGCCCTGCAGCCCCTCCAGTGGGCACCACGGCCCAGGGCTGCCCGGCTGGAACAGGAGCCCCAGCTCGCAGGGCTGCCCCGCTTTCCCCGACTCCGGAAGCCCACCGCCCGGGCGGCCCTACCTGCGGAAGTCCAGGAGGGGGCGGGTGGTGGTGGGGATGCCCTCGGCCGGCCAGCTCAGGAAGTGGAACTGGGTCAGGGTGCGGGTCTCCTGCGACTGCACGTTCTTCAGGTAGAAGCTGCGCACCAGGAAGTCCTCGCACCAGATGTGCTCGGAGACCAGGTTCACCTGCATGGGGAGGCCCAGGGAGTCACAGCCCAGCCCTGCCCCGCCCCCCGGCCTCGCCCGCTGCCCCCCGGCCCACACTTGCCTCGTAGACGTGGTAGAGGGAGGAGCCTTCGTCGGGCCAGTAGCGGTCACACTGCTTGACGCTGTCCTCGGCCAGTGGGCTCAGCATGACGATCACCGTGCAGCCGTTCTCCCACACCATCTGCACCGGCGCGGGCGTCAGCGGGGGCAGAGCTCAGCACCCGGCCTGGGCCCAGCCCGCATCGACCCAGCCAGGCTGGGCTGCCTGGCCAAGAGCACCCCGAGGAGGACGGGCCTCCCCGCTGCTGCCAGCCCCGGCCCAGGGCAGGCGAGGGGCTGCCCAGACGCTGCCTGCCAGCCTCACCTGCGTCCTCCTCGGCCCCGTCTCCGCTGCCCGGGGCGGGATCCAGAGCCGAGCCCTGGGAGCGTGGCACAGCCAGAACCCCCGCTCTGGGCACGTGTGCCTCAGCCGGGAGGGACTGTCACAGCGCGCCCGCGGCACTCACCTGCCAGAAGTCGGCGATGGTGTGGGAGAGGGGCCCCTGCGTGGCGATGTAGGCTGGCATCCGCGGGTCGTGCTCAATCTGGGCCGGGAGACAGGGCGTCAGATGCTGCCGGGCAGCGCAGTGGGAGTGCCGGGGGAGGAGGGGAGCAGGCAGGAGTGTCTGTGCTGGCAGGGGTGCGAACAGAGCGAGAACCCCACTTGGCGCCTGGGCCCCGCTCGGAGGAGCATGAGGCAGGCGGCCTGGGGCACAAGGAGCGGGCCAGCCGGGAGCAGGGCAGGTGGCTGGAGATTGGGGCACGAGGTCTGGGGCGTAGGGAGCAGGTGGGGAGCAGGGCGGGCCGGCCGGGAGCTGGGAGCAGGGCAGGTGGCTGGAGATTGGGGCGCAAAGTCTGGGGTGTAGGGAGCAGGTGGGGAGCAGGGCCGGCCGGGAGCAGGGCAGGTGGCTGGAGATTGGGGCACGAGGGCTGGGGTGTAGGGAGCAGGGCCGGCCGGGAGCAGGGCAGGTGGCTGGAGATTGGGGCGCGAGGGCTGGGGTGTAGGGAGCAGGTGGGGAGCAGGGCCGGCCGGGAGCAGGGCAGGTGGCTGGAGATTGGGGCACGAGGGCTGGGGCGTAGGGAGCAGGGCCGGGAGCAGGGCAGGTGGCTGGAGATTGGGGCACGAGGGCTGGGGTGTAGGGAGCAGGGCCGGCCGGGAGCAGGGCAGGTGGCTGGAGATTGGGGCACGAGGGCTGGGGTGTAGGGAGCAGGGCCGGCCGGGAGCAGGGCAGGTGGCTGGAGATTGGGGCGCGAGGGCTGGGGTGTAGGGAGCAGGGCCGGCCGGGAGCAGGGCAGGTGGCTGGAGATTGGGGCGCGAGGGCTGGGGCATAGGGAGCAGGGCAGGCCGGCTGGGAGCAAGGAGCAGAGCAATTGAGCGGGGGCTGGGTGTGGGCGGTGCGATGTAGCAGGGATTGTGTCGCTGTGTGGCTTTGTGGGTTGTGTGTGGTTCCTACTGTCGTGGGAGCTGCACCCCTGTCTGTTGGGCTCTGTCAGCCGAGGGCCAGACACAGGCACTCACAACTCCTGCCCAGAAGAGAGCCAAAGGGCAGGCGGGGCTGCACCAGGCTGGGGGAAGGGGCAGTCGTGTCTGGACTAGGATGAGAGAAGGTTCTTAGAGCAGCAAGGGGGGTTTAGGGCCGGGGAGCCCTGCCCGCAAGAGGACTAGGCTCTGCCCTGGCTCCTGTGCTAACATCGCTCCTACGCTGCGCCGTGTCTCTGAGAAACAATAAACCTTCTACTCTACCGGTGGAGAGTCACCTCTGGCTGCCGACAGGGGTGCAGGGTCGGGGGCTCCCCAACACGCTGTCACAGTGGTGGCAGCGGTGGGATGGGCTGCACGCCGTGCATGGAGCATCCAGCAGTAAGTGGCGGGGCGCAGGAGAAGGAAGGGGCTCGCAAGAGCCAGGCGCTGGCAGCAGAGCGAAGCGGTTCCAGGAAGCGGAGGGACAGGCGGCTTAACCCGAGTGTGGGCGCGGAGGAGTGTTCCCCAGGCCCGTGGGCAGTGGCCCCAGAAGGCAGAGGGGCTATGGTCTAACCCCGGGAGGAGTAACGCTCAAGCAGCCTGGCACACTGAGGGGTTCGTCCTGGGAGTCGTGGGCGCTGCAGCATCAGCCTCTGAGTCTGCACCCTGGGAACAGTGGGGAGATGGCCTACGCCCGACTCCTGAAGGCAGAGCTGGTGGGGCTGTGCAGAGAGAAGGGCCTGCCCGTGGGGAGAGTGACCAAAGCCCAACTGATTGCCCGGCTGGAAGAGAATGACCAATCCAGGGGCCTGGATCCTGTCCCAGCGGGGAGCAGCCAGGCACCCCCGGGGAGCGTTTTAGGCGCTGAGGCAGGAGAGAGGGCAGAAGCCCACCAGGCAGACACGGTGCCCACCAGGCCACACTCGGCCAGCAGTGGTTTGTCCTGGGTGGCGACCCGCTCAGCAGATCTGTGGTGGCTGGAGATTGGGCTACGGCTAAAGGAATTGGAGGCACAAGAGAAGGAGCCGCAGGACCGGGAGAAAGAGTGGCAGGAACGGGCGAAGGACCGTAGGGAACAGCAGCAGCATGAGCTGGCCATGGCGGAGCTGAGAAGCCGAGAGGCCCCGGCTGCGGTGAGTGGGGGGGGGGCCCAGAGGGCCTGGGACTGTCAGTCACTCTGAGTGGTTCATGTTGTCCCAATGTAAGGACGTGGGGGACATGGACGGGTCCTTAGCTCCTTCGAGCGAGCCTGTGAGCTACACCCGGTCCCCCCCAGCTGACTAGCTCTGGCAACTCACCCCCTTGCTGGATCAGGAGGCCGCAGGGGTGCCCGGCCAGCTGGAGGGGCTGCCGCAGGGGGACTACAAACAGGTCAAAGAGGCCCTGCTGCACAAGTTCGGGCTGACCCCCGAGACGTACAGGAAGAAGTTCGGGGGGGCGCTGACACAGACCTGGCCTCCCGCCTGGCGCAATACTGCTGCAAGTGGGTGCTCGGGGCCGGGGCCCAGACTGCAGAGGACCTGATGAAGCTGATGGTCCTGGAAGGGTTCTAGCCAACGTGCTCGTCCGACCTGAGGCTGTGGCTGATGGACAGGAAGCCGGAGGACCCGCGCGGGGTTGGGGAGCTGGCTGATGAGTGACAGGGCGTCCCGGAGAGAGGGCGCACAGCGGTGCAGCTGAAGGAGGCGCCTGTGGCGGGGCCCCAGAGGGCCTGTGCGGTTGTGCGGGTACTGTCTACGTTTGTAAGCCTGGGTTTGCGCTGTGCTGTGCTGTGTTGTGTTGTGTGTGATTCCTGCAACTCCCTGCAGGTGTGTTGGGCACAGACCCCGATCCAGGCAGAGGAGAGCACAGTTCCTGCCCGGAAAGGGGGACAAAGGGCAGGGGGGGCTGCACCAGGCTGGGCAGCAGGGCCTGGGGGAGGGGTCAGTCTCGGCTGGGCTAGGAGGGAGAAGGGGCCTAGAACAGGGAAAGGGGGAGAAGGGCCCAGGGACCCCCTCTCCCCCAGAGGAATGAGGCCGCCTGCTCAGGGTCCCTGTGCTCACATCGATCCCACGCTGCGCCGTGCCCCTGGGAACCAACAACCCTTCTCTTCTACGGGTCGCCTGAGAGTCCCGTCTGGCTGCGGATGGGGTGCAGGGCCCAGGGGCTCCCCAACATGCCGTGACAGGGCCCAGCAACCCCCCCCCCAGAGGGCCAGCCAGTACCCAGGTGGATCAGTCGGCCCGAAGGACCTGACCTGCCATCGCTGTGGCAAAGAGGCCACAAACGGGCTTAATGCCCCAGGCACCAGGACAGGCCCCACAAGCCGAGGCGTTCCAGGGTTAACTGGGCGGCGCTGTGACGTAGTGGGGGGGCTGTCTGCTCTATAACCCAGTGTGGTGTGGGGGTGCCTTGCTGGTTGCTGGGCTTGGGCTGTGGGTGACTCCACTGGCGGCTGTTTGTAGCAGGGCCCAGCAGGACAGCGGATGACTCACTAGGCGAGGGGCTCCCAACCTGTCCGACAGGTCCCCTCCGAGGGAGAGAGACAAAGGGAGGAAGGCGGAGACCAACCCCGGTCTGGGGGGCAGGGCTGGAGGAGAGGCAGTTTCTGTCTGGGATCATGGAGGAAGCAGCCTAAGCCAGGGGCTGGGATTTAGGGGCCCAGGCTCCCCCATCTCAAGGGGGCTGAGGCATCCTAGGCCTGCCCTGGAACCAGATGACATCTGTGCTGTGCTGTGCTGTATCCGGGAGAAGCAATAAACTCCCTCTATTCTACTGGCTGGTGGAGTCTGTTCGTGCCATTACAGGGTGCAGGAGGCGGGGAACCCCAACGCGCTGCCACAGGCTGGAAGAGGAACAGGCTGCCCCGGGGGCAGGGGCTGGTAGGTCACTCTCAGCTGGTGGGGGAGGAAAGGCTGCTCAGGTCAGCTCCCCCGGGAGACCTGACACTGCGGAGGCCGGTCTCTCCGTGTACCGGGTGGGGGCAGGGCGGCCCCTGCGGAGCGAGTGTCCCGTGCCCCTGGAGGTGGATGGCAGGGAGATGATGGGTGTGAGGCAGTGGGGAGTTTTGGAGGTTCAAAGGGGGGTTACATACAGGGGGGCTCAGTGCCGGATGTTGCTGGTTCAATCTGACAAGGGGCGAGTTTGTCGTTGCAGAGAACAGCCCAGAACTGGAGCCCCTTGTCTGGCGTCTGGCCGGAGCCGGCCGTGTCCTCTGAGTCCGGCAGGGCAGCACGAGCTGGAGCTGGAGGAGAGACGGGCCAAGGGGGCCTGTCCGGGGTCAGTGGGGAGGGAACCCGAGATGGCGGCTCTGGGGGAGCTGGATGCCGAGCTGCTCCCCCCGTTGGGGGGGTGGGGTGGGGGGCCTGACATGGATGCCGACCTGCCAGCCTGGGAGGGGCTTGTGATCTGCCCCGGACTGACCCTGCAGACGCTCCGCAGCCCGACCCCCGCTGGGCCCAAGGCCAGAGCGACATTGGCCAGGGGGCGGGATGGAGTCGGGGACTGGGCGCTGTTCACACAGGCCTGGCTGCTGAGGGGGGAGCTGACCCCCAGGCCGACCGGACACGGTGCCGGGGCCTGCGCAAGTCCCCTGGTGCACCGACAAGGAGGGGGCCAACGTGCTGGGGAATCGCCCCACAGGTGGGAGAAGGGAGCCGGCGCCACCGCCGAGGACGTGTACGACCTGGTGGGGCTGGAGCAGCTCTATGACATTTGCCCCCAGACCTCAAGGGGTGGTTGGCCGACCGGCAGCCCAAAGACTGTGCAGGGCGGGGACACTGGCGGATGAGTGTGTGGCCAGCAGATCGGGGACAGGCGGGAGCCCCACAGCAGGGTCCCTGAAGGGGAGTCACCCGGAGACCCCCCAAAGGTGGTTCCCCAACAAGCCCAGCCCGGGAGGGCCCCAGAGTGCCAGGCCAGGACAACCCGCCCATGGGACCTGCAACGTCTGTGGCCAGAAAGGGCCCAAGGTGGCGCCGTGCCAGAGGGGGAAGGAGATGGCAGGGCCCCAGGAGCATCAACTGGCTGGGAGCGCACCCGGAGGACGGCCCATGCCCAGGGGGATGCAGTTAACTGGGCTGCGCTGGGGGGAGGAGCCCGGCGGGGCAGGCCAGCTGGGGAGGGCGAAGCGCCAGCCCCCAACCAGCCGTACTTCATCCGCCGGGTGAGTGGGGGACAAGCCCCGGGGAGCAATCGTCACGTCAGCCCCATTGAGGTGGGGGAAGGAGAGTCCAGGGGTTCTGGGACGTGGGGGTAGAGGTGACACTGGCGTGGCCGAGGGGGGACCCGGACCAGCTGGTGCCGGGTGCCGGCCTGACCCTGAGGGGAGTGTTTGGACCCCGGTCATGGTGCCTGTCGCGAGGATACCCCTGAAATGGGGGGCCAAGGAGGGGCCCAAGGAGGTGGGGGTTCATGATCAGCTGCCCATGGAGGTGCTAGTTGGAACCGATCTGGAGGGCTGGCGGGAGGGCACTTGGAATACCCTGGTCCTCACCCGGAGCCAGAGTCAGTGAGGGGTGCAGGAGCCCCCAGAGGGGGGAAGGGGAGCACTGCGGGTAGGGCTGGACAGGGGCAGCCCAGAGCCTCCAGCCCAGGATGGGGAAACTGAGGCAAAACCCTCCGGAGCCATAGCCGCCAGCTCAGCAGCAGAGTTCCAGACGGCGCTGCCCCGGGATCCCTCTCTAGAGAAGCTGAGGGCCCTGGCTGCCCAGGGCAGTGCTGGGGGGAGATTCCTGGGGGAGAGGGGAATGGACCGGCCCGGGACAAACGGAGCCCTGGGTGGGGAGAAGGCAGCTGGGGGTGCCCAGAGGTCCCGCTGCCGGCTGCTCTACCTGGCCCACGAGATCCCCTTTGCGGGGCACCAAGGCGTCCGGCGCACCAGGCAGAGGCTGCTGCAGAACTTTTATTGGCCCAGGGTCTTTGCCGCTGTGCACCAGGATTGCAGGGCCTGTGACTCCTGCCATGGGGTGGGGAAGGCCCCATAGAAGCAGCTCTGATGCCCCTGCCCATCGTAGAGGAGCCTTCCAGAGGGTGGCGATGGATCTAGTGGGGCCCCTCAGCCAGGAGACCCGGACGCGGAACAAATACATCCTGGTGGTGGTGGATTTGGCTACCGGTTGCCCCGGGGCCGTGGCTCTGCCCCTCTAGCCAGGCAGACACGGTGGCCGATGCGCTGCTGGCCCTTTTCAGCAGGGTGGGGTTCCCCCAGGAGGTCCTCACGGACCAGGGGTCCCACTTCATGTCGGCCCTGCTCCGGTGCTTGTGGGGGAAGTGTGGGGTCCAGCACACCCGGGTCTCAGCGTGGTGGAGAGATTTAATGGGACGCTCATACGAATGCTGGAAACCTTTATGGACCAGCACCCGCAGGCCTGGGACAAGGACTCACCCACCTGCTGTCTGCGCACAGGGAAGTGCCCCGGGAACCCACGAGGTTCTCCCCGGTTGAGTTGCTGTAGGGAGAAGGGTGAGGGCCCCCTAGACCTGATGAGGGATGAATGGGAGGGGGAGACTCCGGATGGCGAGTCAGCGGTGGACGTACTGACGTTCCGGGAAAGGCTCACTGAGCTCATGGGCCTGGCCAGGGGAGAACCTGGCTCAGGCCCAGAGAAGGCAGAAGGCCTGGTACGACCGCTCAGCACGTGCCTGCTCCTACGCCACCGGGAGGGGCACATGGTCCAAGTGAAGAGGGGCTGGGCCGTCTCCAGGAGGCCGGGCTGACCGTAAAAGCCGGGAAGTGCAGGATGGGGATGGCCGAGGTGACGTATCTGGGCCCTAAGGTGGGGAGCGGCCGGCTGAAGCCGGAGCTGGCCAAGGTGGAAGCAGCCTGGGACTGGCCCCCCCCAGACTAAGAAGCAGGCCCAGGTTTTCATTGGGAGGGCCGGGTGCTACCGGAGGTTCGTGCCCCACATTAGCGCCCTGGCCGCTCCCCTGCCAGAGCTGTGCAGGAAGGGCCAGGCCGGTGAGGGGTCTGGACCGAGCGGTGCCGGGGCTCTGGGTGCACTGAACGAGGCCTCAGCCAGGGCCCGGGGCTGGTCAGCCCGGACTGTAGCAAACTCTCCCTGGGGCTCACTGAGCCTCCTACGCGGGGCTGGGGGGACGATGCAAACTGAGCCCAAGGGGGAGCGACGCCCCAGCTTTACCTGAGCAGGGAGCTCTGCCCGGGAGCAGCACGACGCAGCCAGAGAGCAGGGCGCCCGGCCCTGGGGGGCCTTAAAAAGCTGCAGCCCTGTCTGTCTGGGCAGCATCTCCCAGTGTGACCGACCCCTCCCCAGACCTGGCTGCACCAGACGGAGGGGCCGAGGCCAAGCGGCTGAGAGGAGCTGGTGCTTTGTCCCAGGGCGGGGCCTGAACTTCCCCCGGTCACCGGCGGAGGGACCCCCGCTCAGTTCGGTCTCGAAGGGGGAGAGGTGTGAGGAAGGGGGGAGTTTTGGGAGTTCAACGGGGGGTGACATACAGGGGGGACTCAGTGCCGGATGTTACTGGTTCAATGTCACAAGAGGGGGGAGTTTTGGGGACTTGGGGGGTTACATACAGGGGGGCTCAGTGCCCAGATGTTGCTGGTTCAATGTGACAAGAGGGGGGGCGTTGTTGTTTCAGAGAACAGCCCAGAACTGGAGACGGCATCTGGTGCCCTGGTGCCCCCGGCCCTGCTCAGAGGACACGGCCGGCTCCGGCCAGACACAGACAAGGGGCTGCAGAGGGGGACCCGACCGGCCCAGCGGGTCCCAGCGAGGGGAGAACATTGGACGGGGAGGGAAGGGAGAAGAGGGGCCCAGGCGACCCGGTTACCTGGGGAGGACACTGGCCGGGGGCTGTTGCTGGGGGTATTGGAGGCTCTGCTGGGAGACGGGGGCTGTTTTGGGGACAGAGCAGGGCAGGCAGGACTCAGCTGGCTGCAGGGGAGACTCAGACGTGGGGGGCGGGGGGCCCAGGCGGACAGGCCTGAGGGATCCTTTGCTGGGTTCAAAGCCCCATAACCCCTCCTGCTGGGCGCTGGCTGGGAGTCGCTCTGGGCTGGGGAGCAGGGCTGCGCTATTTCCTCAGGAAGAACGGCTCTTGCGCAACAGGGGTTTGGTGCAAAAGGAGCCTCCGGTGGGAGAGGGGATTCCTGTACCGGGAATGGCTCCCCCCAAGGAAAGTGGGGTCGGGGAAGGGGTCCAGCAATAGCTGGTGGTCCCCCAAAGGTATCGCCCCAGGCTGCTATACCTGGCCCATGACATCCCGTTCTTGAGGCACCGGGGATCCGGCGCACCCGGCTGAGGCTGCTCTAGAACTTTTATTGGCTGGGGGTCTCTGCGGCCGTGCAGCGGTACTGCCGGTCATGCGATGCCTGCCAGAGGGCGGGGAAGCCCGAGATACGAAGAAAGCTGCCTTGAGGGCCCTGCCCATCATAGAGGAGCCCTTCCAGAGGGTGGCGATGGATCTAGTGGGGCCCCTCAGCAAGGAGACCCAGTCAGGGAAGAAATACATCCTGGTAGTGGTGGAGTGGGGTGTGAGGGGCGGGCAGGCCAGGAGTGGGGAGCGTGGGCTGGGAGTGAGACACAGGGGGCAGGGCAAATGAGCCAGGGCTGGGAGCGGGCCAGGCGCGGGGTGGGCGGGTCGGGAGTGGGGTGCGAGGGGCAAGCCAGGGGTGGGGCAAATGAGCCAGGCGGGCGGATGGGCGGAGCGGGCGCGGGCGAGGGCGGAGGGCGGAGGCGGGCGAGGGCAGGGGCGGGCGGGCGGTGGGGCGCGAGGCGGGCGGCCGAGTGGGCGAGGGGCGGGCGGGCGGGGAGCGGGCGCGAGGGGCGGGCGGGCCGGGAGTGGGGCGCGAGGGGCGCGCGCGGAGCGGGCGCGAGGGGCGGGCGGCGCGGGAGGGGCGCGAGGGGCGGGCGGCCGAGCGGGGCACCAGGGGCGGGCGGGCGAGTGGGCGCGAGGGGCGGCGGGCCGGGCGCGGGCGCGAGGGGCGGGCGGCGCGAGCGGGCGCGAGGGGCGGGCGGGCCGGGCGCGAGGGGCGGTGGCGGGCGAGTGGGGCGAGGGGCGGGCGCGCGGAGCGGGGCGCGAGGGGCGGCGGCGCGAGCGGGCACGAGGGGCGGGCGGCCGAGCGGGCGCGAGGCGGGCGGCGGTGCGAGGGGCGGCGGCTGGGAGCGGGCGCGAGGGGCGGGCGGCCGGGCGCGCGGGGCGCGGCGCGAGGGGCGCGAGGGGCGGCGGCCGGGCGCGGGCGGAGGGGCCAGCGGCGCGAGGGGGCGAGGGGCGGGCGGGCCGAGCGGGCGCGAGGGGCGCGAGGGGCGGGCGGGGCGGGTGCGAGGCGCGAGGGGCGGGCGGCTGGGGCGCGAGGGGCGGGCGGCGCGAGCGGGCGCGAGGGGCGGGCGGCCGGGCGGGGGCGAGGGGCGGGCGGCGGAGCGGGCGCGAGGGGCGGGCGGCGCGAGCGGGCGCGAGGGGCGGCGGCGCGAGCGGGCGCGAGGGGGCGGCGGCGCGGGAGCGGGCGCGAGGGGCGGGCGGGCTGGGAGCGGGCGCGAGGGGCGGGCGGCGCGAGGGGGCGAGGGGCGGGCGGGCCGAGGGGGCGCGAGGGGCGGCGGGCGCGAGGGGCGCGAGGGGCGGGCGGGCCGGAGCGGGCGAGGGGCGGGCGGGCCGAGCGGGCGCGAGGGGCGCGCGGCGGGCGCGCGAGGGGCGGCCGGGCGCGAGGGGCGGGCGGCCGAGCGGGCACGAGGGGCGGGCGGGCCGGAAGTGGGGCGCGAGGGGCACGAGGGGCGGGCCGGCAGGTTCTCACTCACGATAGGGCTGGCGTTGATGAAGTCGCTGCGGGACGGGCTGCTCTCGGCCTTCAGTTTGATCCGCGCGTGGTCGTCTGGGAAATGGGCACAAGGGGGCTGTGAGTGGGCAGGGCGGGCGTGGGGAAGGAGCCCAGCAGGACCGCGCCCCCCCAGATCTGCTGGGCCTTGGATCTGCCCGTGGGCAGAACCGGTTCTCCCTGCTACACCATGCCGGTGGCACCCCCCTAGTGCCTGCCTGCATGGCCCCTTGGCTCTGGCCAGACCCCCACGGAGCCTCGGGCCCCCGCCCGCCGGGGTGGGGGGGGTGCTCCCGAGGGGCAGGCACTCACAGGGCACGTAGTCGGGGTTGCGGTTCTTCTTCAGGTTGGCCTCGCTGCGGGCGGCGGTGCAGAGGCTGGGCTCCGCCTGGTAGGCGCACAGGGCCTGCCACTCCTTGGCCAGCCGGTCGCGGTTCCGCAGGTGGTCCTCCATGTACGCCTGAGGGACAGCGGGGTCAGCGCCCGCAGAGAGCCGCCCGCCCGGCCCAGCGGCAGAGCGGGGCCCCCAAAGGAGGCCAGGCAGCCCCGTCACCCCGAGCCTGCACTAGGCCTGGGCCTCTGGGCTGAGCCAGGGCTGCTGCTTGTGCTCCAGCAGGGGCAGCGCACACACATTTATCCCTCCAGCAGGGGCAGCCACACACATTTATCGCCTCCAGCAGGGGCAGCGCACACAGCTTTATCCTCCAGCAGGGGGCAGCGCACACACATTTATCCCTCCAGCAGGGGGCAGCGCACACACATTTATCCCTCCAGCAGGGGGCAGCGCACACACATTTATCCCTCCAGCAGGGGGCAGCACGCACACATTTATCCTCCAGCAGGGGGCAGCACGCACACATTTATCCCTCCAGCAGGGGGCAGCACGCACACATTTATCCCTCCAGCAGGGGGCAGCACGCACACATTTATCCCTCCAGCAGAGGGCAGCACGCACACACACACTTACCCCTCCAGCAGGGGGCAGCGCGCACACATTTATCCCTCCAGCAGGGGGCAGCGCACACATTTATCCCTCCAGCAGAGGGCAGCGCACACATTTATCCCTCCAGCAGAGGGCAGCGCACACACATTTATCCCTCCAGCAGGGGGCAGCGCACACACATTTATCCCTCCAGCAGGGGCAGCGCGCACACATTTATCCCTCCAGCAGGGGGCAGCACGCACACATTTATCCCTCCAGCAGGGGCAGCGCGCACACATTTATCCCTCCAGCAGAGGGCAGCACGCACACATTTATCCCTCCAGCAGAGGGCAGCGCACACATTTATCCCTCCAGCAGGGGCAGCGCACACATTTATCCCTCCAGCAGAGGCAGCGCACACATTTATCCCTCCAGCAGGGGCAGCGCGCACACATTTATCCCTCCAGCAGGGGCAGCGCACACACTTTATCCCTCCAGCAGGGGGGCAGCACGCATTTATCCCTCCAGCAGGGGCAGCGCACACATTTATCCTCCAGCAGGGGCAGCGCGCACACATTTATCCCTCCAGCAGGGGGCAGCGCGCACACATTTATCCCTCCAGCAGGGGGCAGCGCGCACACATTTATCCCTCCAGCAGAGGGCAGCGCGCACACATTTATCCCTCCAGCAGGGGACAGCGCACGCACATTTATCCCTCCAGCAGAGGGCAGCGCGCACACACTTACCCCTCCCACAGGGGGCAGCACACGCCCACACTTACCCCTCCAGCAGGGGGCAGCACACACACACTTACCCCTCCCGCAGGGGGCAGCCCCCCCCCCCATTCCTCACCCCCCCAGTGCAGCTCACCAGGATCATGTGGCCGGTGGAGATGTCCATGTTGGACTGCACGGGCTCCTCGCACCAGGACGGCGTGCTGCTGTGGGAGCTGGGGCTGGCCTGGGGGGCGTCGCTGAACTGGGACGAGACGCTGCTGACCCGGGAGGTCTCAGCCGGGGCTGTGGGGTTTTCTGTGCGGCCGAAGAGCGACTTGGCGGCCATGTGCTGCCGGCACAGTTCCTGGGGAGGGAGAGCAGGGCTGCCACCAGTGCCCCGGTGCACGGAGCCCGCAGCCCCCCTGCCCAGCCCAGCCCTGCAGCACTGCAGCAGCCAGGCCCGGAGTTCGCCGGGAGGCTCACGGGCCGGAGCTGGAGCTTGGTGCCCTGGCTGGACGCGGGTGACAGTGGCTGGGTGCAGGCTGGGACTGCCTGGGAAAAGCACATGGGTTGGCCCATGCCGGCCAGCCGGAGAGCAGCGTGCCACCCAGGGCAGCTGAACAGTGCCCCAGCTCAGGAGGGTAACAAGAGCACATTCCTGCCCTGGTTGCGGCCCCCAGCCCCACGCCCTGCCCTTTGCTCTCCGTGGGGCAAGCAGCGGCCCTTAGCCACTCCCCAGACCAGGCACCAGCCAAACACAGTGACACGCACTGGGAGGCCCCTTCCCGACCTGGGGTGGCAAATGCCGCCCGGCGCTGCCCTCCGAGCCAAGCCGCGGCTGTTTCAGGCCCCACTGCCCCCCAGCGCTGCCCCGGGCCCCACCTGGTACTCAAAGGTGCTGTCCCCCGCGCCCTCGGGCCCCAGGGTCGCCAGCCGGTCCTTCTCGCGCTGCTTGGCATGCTGGCGCAGGCAGGCGGCGATGGCGGCGGCGATGGCCACGCCGGCCACGCAGGCCAGGGCCAGGAAGGTGAGCAGCACGGCGTGGAAGGTGTCACCGAGGTGCGAGGGGCGCGGGTGCAAGGTGGCCTCATTGCGCTGCGGGCAGGGGCACGGTTAGCACGGTGGCCGCGGCGCAGCGTCACCCCCCAGGCGCTGGGGGGCAGGAGCCCTGAACTGGGAGACTCCCTGGGGCCGAGCTGGGGTCCCCCACGGGCGCGGGGCCAGGGCTTGGAATGGGCCAGCAGGGGGCAGGCGGGAGCCCCCCCACACCCCACACAGCCAGCGGGGCAGGGGTAGCCCCTGTGGTCCCCGCTGCTCCGGCCCGGCAGGGGAACCACGGGAACGGGCAGGGAGCCGGCGCCGTGGGCACCGAGAGCAGGCTGGGGTTACCATGGCAACGGCGCCATGCCAGCTGCAGCACCTAGCCGGGGCCCTTTCGGGGAGTGCGGCTAATGCTGGAGGGGAGCTGAGCCCCCAGAGGGGACAGGCCCCTGCCCCCCAGCCAGCCCCCGACCTGCTCTGATGTTCCCATCTCAGGACAGGCCCAGCTGCCCCCCTTCCCCAGCCCCAGGAGACCACGGCAGGACAGGGGGGCCGGTGCTGGTGCCCCAGGAGGCCGTGGCGGGACGGGGTCTGCAGGCAGAAGGGGGGCCGGCGCTGGGCTCTGAGCTCCAGGCCCTTCCCCGGAGGGCTCCGGCTGCTACCTGGGTACCGGGCACCTCCTGGCTGTTGTGCAAATCGCGCCCCCAGTTGTAGCTTCCCAGTTTGTCTTGCCCCCGGCTGCAGCCATCGTGCTTAAATTGGGCCGCCCCTTGGAGGGAAGCCGCCCTTTGCACCCAGTAAAACGGCCCGTCGCCCCTAGCGGCCTGCGCGCTCCCCCCAGCATGCCTGCTGTTGTGCCCCGGGCCCAGGAAAACCAACCAGGGGCTGAGCTGACCCAGCCGGCCAGCCCTTGGCCAGGGCCCAGCCACAGGACGGGCTGTGTGAGCCCGGTGCTCGCCCTCCCCTTCCCCGCGCCGCGAGCCCTGGGCCTCCCCACGGCCGCACAGAACGAGGAGCTCAGCCTCGCCGTGGAGGGGACGGGCAGGGGTCTTACTCTGGCAACAGCCCCCCCTCCCCTGCCCACTGTCAGCCCGGGGAAATCCAACCCCAGCTCCCCTGCCCAGCACGGCCAGCAACGCTCCCCCCCATGCGTGGCATCCTGGCCCCCCCACACTGCTGCTCCCGTCCCGCCTCAGTCCCTGCAGCCCCCAGACCTCTGCCCTGCCCTGGCACCCAGTCCAGCTGCCTGGCCGCTCTGCAGCTTGGCACCCCTGCCATCTCTGCCACCACCCAGTGCCAGGTGCCAGGTGCCGGCTGCTGTGATGGCGCGTCGGGGACCCCCCCCCATCCTGCAGCCCCGTAGCAGCCAGAACAGACTCTGCCAGCCAGTAGAACAGGGGGGTTTATTGCTTCTCCAGGATACAGCCCAGCACAGACGTGATGTCAGGGCCAGGCAGCCTCAGACCCCTCGGGGTAGGGTCCATCGCCCCCCCTCAACCCCTCAGCACCCAGCTCAGTCTGTTCCCTTCATGTTTCCCAGCCAGGAACTGCCTCGCCCCAGCCCTGCCCTCAGCCAGGGGCCGTCTCCCCCTCCCTCCCTTTGTCTCTCCCCGGGAAGAGCCTCGTTATCTGGGCAGGCTGGCCCTGGGTGTCAATACACATGTGGGTGAGTCAGTGGGAATCACACAGCACAGCGCAGGGGGACACCGGGCTACAGAGCACACAGCCCCCCACTACGGCACAGCTGCCCCATGCCCAGACAGAGCCCTGTGAGCCGGGCCCTCCCCCAGGCTGTGCAGTGCCTAGTGAAGGGTTTCCCCTTGGCCTGGAGCTGCTCCTAGAGTCCCAGGGCGGGCAGAGCCCTCAGGAGTCACGTCCAGCCCCCTGCCCAAGGCAGGACCAACCCAACTCAATCAGCCCAGCCAGGGCTTTGTCCAGCCGGGACTTTGACACCGCTAGGGATGGAGATTCCACCCCCTCCCTAGGGAACCCAGCCCAGCGCTTCCCCACCTGCCTAGGGAAAGAGTTTGTCCTAATATCCAACCTAGACCTCCCCCACTGCACCTTGAGCCCATTGCTCCTTGTTCTGCCACCTGCCCCCACTGAGACCAGCCTCTCTGGAACCCCCCTGCAGGGAGTTGAAGGCTGCTCTCAAATCCCCCCTCACTCTTCGCTTCTGCAGACTGAACAAACCCAACTCCCTCAGCCTCTCCTCATAGGTCATGTGCTCCAGCCCCCGCATCATTTTGGTTGCCTCCACTGGACCCTCTCCAATGCGCCCACATCCTTTCTATAGTGGGGGGCGCAGAACTGACTGCAACACTCCAGCTGTGGCCTCCCCAGTGCTGAATAAAGGGGAGCACTCTCACTGGGTTCCCTGCTGTCACGTTATTGGATTTTAGGGGAGCACTCAGATCCCTGCTGCGCCCACGGGGAGTGTTTGCCCCAAAGTCTGTACAAAGGGGCCGTGTGAGGTGTCACATGAAAGCTTGTGTCCTACTGATTCCGGGTGTGCTACTCGTGTACGTGTGATGTCTGTGTGGGGGGTTACGGATAGGGGCTCTGGGCTGGCGCTGGGAATGTTCTCCGCCTGAGACAGAGCAATAGGCCGGGCTGCCGGCTGTAAGGAAGGACTGGCCAGTGAATGGCTGTGCTCACTAGCAGGGCTTCCGGGATAAGGACTCTCAGAGAGGCCAGTACACACCTGAGGAATGCGTCTGGGAACCTGCAACCAGTCAGTATCTCATGGCTGCTGGCAGGGGACACAGGGACAGGTCACTTGGCCACGTGACCCGCTCCAGCCTGGGAGACACCAGGGATGGATAGAAAGTGCCGTGAGGCAGACGCCATCTGGTCTCCAATCTTGCTGCTGATCCCGGATGCAGCCTTGCGAGGGACAGCGAGCGCGGGAAGGGTTGCCGACCCGTCCTGGCATAGGCTGGGCACCAGAGACTGCTAAGCTGGCAGTTTGTAACATCTCTGCTGAGCGCCTGCGTCCAGAACTGGGTGACTGGTGCGTGTGACGTATTCTCCACAGCAACCTCACTCGCCGCCTTTTCCTTCTTTCGTTAATAAACCTTTAGGCTATGTCTACACTGCGCCTTCTTGCGCAAAAATGTCGGCTCATTAAGTATGCAAATGAGGTGCGGCGATAGTCATTGCCACGCCTCATTTCCATATGTTCTTGCACAAGACTGGGCAGTGAAGACGCAGCCTTAGACTTTAGATGCTAAAGGACTGGCCCAGCGTGACCTTGTGGGTAAGATCCAGAGTGTAAACTGACCGGGGACCTGTGGCTGGTTCTTTGGGATCGGGAGGACCCGTTCGGGGTAGATGAGATCGGGTTCTATAACCCCTCACCTGTGTGCAGGCCCGGGGCTGGTTGTGGCACAGGGAGAGCTGGGGTGTCGGAGGGGTTTTGCTCATGAGGCTTCCTGCTGACCAGATCGGCAGCTGAAGCACTCGGTGGGACTGGCGTGTGGCCTGTTTGGAAGGTCTCCAGTCGGGGGCTGTAAGGAGCCCTAGTTTTGAGTAATTCGCCCTGAGCTGTGCCCAGACCTGGCCCGGCCCGTCACACCTGCTCCCTGACCGTCCTCTGCAGCTGTGCTGAGCTGTGGCCGTCCCCAAGACCTGCCCCATCTGGGGAGCTGGGGTGACCCTCAGGCCCCTGGTGCATCACCAGGGTGACACGCCCTGCAGAATGGGCCCTCTCCCCTTCCACCACAGTCCCTGCGTGGGGTGGGAACTGGTCAGATTTTGTACAACCATTGTACATGCCTCAGTTTCCCCCATGTGCTGCATGGAGAACTAGGTGCCAGCAAAGCTGTCTGGAGTCTGGGACAGACGACGGCCCGGCCATTTGGTACCTAGCAATGACGGGCCCTGCCGGAAGCCAGCCGGCGGGGAGGAAAGGCTCCAGGAGGTGCTGTGCCCAGCAGGGAGGGGCCGGGGCAGAGGCGGAGCCGGGTGGAGGTGGCTGAAGCTAAGGGCTGTACGCTGGGTTCATCCAATACACCCTCCCGTTTGGCCCCCCGCAGGCACGGGGGCATGCGTGTCTGGCGGTGGGCGACGGGAGGGATCTCGTGGGGATTCCCTGGTCTGTTCCCTCCCTCGGGGGCACCTGGCACTGGCTGCCAGGGGCAGACAGGACTCTGGGCTGGGTGGGCCTTTGGGCTGGCCCGTGTGACGTAGTGGGGGGGCTGTCCACCCCTGTGGCCCTGGGTCCCGGCTGGGCAGGCACTGGTTGCCGTGTTGGGCTGGGGGTAACCCCTACTGGCCTGTGCTGCTCTGCAGAGACTGTGTGTGCACTGCCCAGCGGAGGTGTCCCTGGGGGCAGGCACCTAGGCCATGGCCTGGCAACTTCTCCCCTGGCCAGGGGAAGGGTTTAGACACGGGGGGGGGGGGCTGCCTGGGGGGCTGTGTTCTGGGGTTTGGCGAAGGGGCAGTCTGGGCTGGGCAAACATGAAGAGAAGGGACTGAGCCGAGTGTGGGGGGTTCAGGGGCCTGTGGACCCCACCCCAGGGGGTCTGGGGCTGCCTGCCCCTCACTCCTGTGTCCGCATCGAGCCCGGGCCGTGCTGTACCGCGGAGAAGCGATAAACCCCCCTGTTCCACTGGCTGGCAAAGTCCCATCTGGCTGTGGCCGGGGTGCAGGGTCGGGGTTCCCGACGCGCCATCACACCCAGTCTGGCTGTTCTCACAAGCATCGCTGCCCGGAGCCAGTGAAGGCCTCACCCCGGAGGCAAAGGGCTGGGTTAGGCGCACGCGAGGCTGCTCCAGCACCCCACCCTGAGAGTGAGGGAGCTAGCGACCCCCACGCCCCACCTGCCACCCAGCACAACCCAGGAGCCCCGTGAGACACCCGCCCTGGGACACTGCTAAGCCAGCTCCTGCCCCCATGCACAAAGGGGGCCCAAGGGGCAGGTGTGGGCAGGAGCTTGAGGGTATGAGAGCCCGGCTCAGCCGCGGGGGCAGCCGTGTGGAGAGGGAGCAGGGCTGCCAGGGTCTGATTTCACCGGACAGTCTGTTTTTTCTGGCCCCTGTTCAGTAAAAAACCCCCAGAAAATCCCAGACACGCAAAGTGTTCGGTATTTTCGGTCTCTCTCAGACGGAAGGCCGGCGGGGACAATCCTCCCCTGCTGCGTCTGGCGAGGGCGGGTGAAGCGAGAAGCAGGGGGATTCTTAAAGGCACAGCAACCTTTTTTTTTTTTCCCTCTCAACATTTCTCTCCCGCTTCTTTGGGGTTTTTTTTTTTTTTTTTTGCCATGTTCGGGCTGTTTGGTGAAAGGATCTGGCAAGCCTAAACGTGAGCGCAGCTGTTCCGGCCCCCGTCACTCCCCATCCCCGAGCCCACAGCCCCCGGGGGCGGTAGGGGAGGCAGAGGCACTGCAGGGGACCGGGACAGTGGATCGCCTGCAGCGCCTCTGCCTCTTAAAGGTCCTAAGAGCTGGGCGACTTCTACTGCATTTAAAAGTCAGAGCTGCAGGGGGGATCCGCCTGGGCCGGGCCGGGCCTGACCCCGCTGCCGCGCTGCAGTCCCCCCATCGACCAGTCGATGGAAATTCCAGCAGCTCTTCCATGAGCTGAGTCAATGCGATTGCCCCTCCCTAGCAGCACCTGCTACGGCCACAGCGCGGCCCGCGCCACAGGAGAGCTGCCCGGACGCCCGCAGTTGGTGCGATGAACAGCGAGCGCCCCCCGGCCCCGGCTCTCTTCCCAGCTGAACCTGCCCGGGCTCATTCGCCCATGCCCCTTCGCAGCCACTGCAGCCCTGCTCGCCGCTTACAGCGGGCCGCGGAAGAGGGACACACAAAGCTGCGGCGTGAGGAGTGCAGCTCCTGGGGCGCCAAGGAGCTGGGCCAGCCGTGTGCCGAAGGGCAGCAGTGGCTCCCTGACACTGGGCCGCCCGGAGCCCGCGCAGGTTCTCCACAGCCTGGGGCAGCCCCCGTGGCGGCCGCGGCACTGAAGGCTTCCTTTGGAGGAACAAGGCGGAGGGATTTAGCGCTCTAGGCAAGCCTGACAGCGGCCAGCTCAGGGCAGAAGTGGGGAGATGGGGCAGAGCCGGCACCAGCGGGCCTGGAGCAGCAACAGACGCCTGGGCCCTGCACCTGGCTGCAGCAGGGAGGCCCGGGGCAGAGCGCGGGGACACAGGGCAGAGGCTGACCAATGCCAGGTGGGACTGGGGCAGAACAGGCTGTGACCGCAAGGCCCCAGAGCCAGCCCCAAACCCTGCCGCAGGCTGGGAGCAGGGACGGCCAGGCCGGTCGTGGCCCAGGCCCAGAGCGGCAGCAGGGGCCCGGCGCAGCTCGCTGGAGGGTCCTGGCCATTAAATAGTAAAACGGCCCGGGGTTAGGCCAACCCCGCCCCGCCAGACATGCAGAGGTGGTATCGGCCAGCCACGGTTCGACGGCGGCAGCTCCCGGATCCCCTCGGCCCCAGACAGGTCTGTCTGTCACTCACTCTGCAGCGGGGCGGTGGGTAGGTCTGTCTGTCCGAAGCTTGCTCAGGGGCCAGGCGGGGGGTAGGTCTGTCTGTCCGAAGCTTGCTCAGGGGCCAGGCGGTGGGTAGGTCTGTCTGTCCGAGGAGTGCTCAGGGGCCAGGCGGTGGGTAGGTCTGTCTGTCCGAAGCTTGCTCAGGGGCCAGGCGGGGGTAGGTCTGTCTGTCCGAGGCGTGCTCAGCGGCTGGGGGTAGGGGGTGGCATAGTGGGGGGCTGTCTGCTCTGTGACCCAGGGTCCCCCTGCGTGGTGAGGTGTGATTCCCTGGTCGCTGTGCTTGGGCTGTGACTGACCCCTGCTGGCCTCTGCCTGTGAGCACGGCCCAGCAGGGGGGCTGCCTAAGTCAGGTAGACAAAGACCCAACCGGTCAGACGAGTGGGGGCAGCAGGGAACTAGGAAGTGAGTGTTCGGGGAAGGGTCAGTCTGGGGCTGGAATCATGAAGGAACCAGACTAAGGAGGGGGCTGGAATCTAGTGGCCCAGGGACCCATCTCAAGGGGTCTGAGGCATCCTGGCCCTGACTGCTGTAGACACATCACGTCTGTGCTGGGCTGTATCCTGGAGAAGCAATAAACCCCCCTGTTCTACCGGCTGGCGGAGTCTGTTCTTGCTGCTACAGGGGTGCAGGATCAGGGGAACCCCAACTGCGCCACCACAGTGGTGTCAGGGGTGGGATGCACTGCACCCCGTAGATGGAGCTTCCAGCACCGAGTGCCAAGGCGCAGTAGAAGCAAGGGCCTTAGAGCCAGGCGTGCTGGAGGCAGAGCGAAGCGGTTCCTGGGAATCGTGGGGCGCTGCAGCACTAGACCGGTGAGTCTGCACCCCGGGGACTGGCAGGGAAATGGC
The DNA here is from genome assembly GCA_019425775.1 of Rafetus swinhoei. Classification (NCBI taxonomy): domain Eukaryota; kingdom Metazoa; phylum Chordata; order Testudines; family Trionychidae; genus Rafetus; species Rafetus swinhoei. Next base: position 1,290,793 of record CM033439.1, on the reverse strand, counting down.
CTACACCAAACTCCTGAGGGTAGAGCGGGTGGGGCTGTGCAGAGAGAGGGGCCTGCCCGTGGGGAAAGCAACTCAGGCTCAGTTGATTGCCCAGCTGGAAGAGCCGTCCAGGAGCCTGGATCCTGTCCCAGTGGGGAGCAGCCAGACACCCTCTGGGAGTGTCTCAGGCTCTCAGACCAGACGGGGGGCTGGCGCCCACCAGAGAGATGCAGTGCCCACCAGGCCACACTCTGCCAGCAGTGGACCATCCAGGGTGGGGTCCAGCCCGGCAGAGCTATGATGGCTGGAGATCCTGCTGCAGCTAAAGGAACTAGAGGACCGTAGGGAGGAGCACCAGGACCGAGAGAGGCAGCGGTGGCATGAGCTGGCCATGGAGGAGCGGAGAAGCCGAGGGGCCCCGGCTGCGCTGAGTGGGGAGGACCCCAAGAGGCCCGGGGCGGCCAGATGCTTGGAGAAGCTCCTGTTGGCCCAATGTAAAGACGTGGGGGACATGGACGGGTTCCTTAGCTCCTCTGAGCGGGCCTGTGAACTGCACCAGATCCCTCAGCTGACCGGCTCCAGCAGCTCACCCCCTTGCTGGATCAGGAGGCCGCAGGGGTTCTCAACCAGCTGGAGGATCTGCAGCCGGGTGACTACGAACGGGTCAAAGAGGCCCTGCTGCACAAGCTCGGGCTAACCCCGGAGACGTACAGGAAGAAGTTCCGGGGGGTGCAGAAAGGGCCACGGGAGACCTATGTAGATATGGCCTCCGGCCTGGCGCAATACTGCCGCAAGTGGGCGTTCGGGGTCGGAGCCCAGACCACAGAGGACCTGCTTAAGCTGATGATGCTGGAACAGTTCTGTGAAACGTGTCCACCCAGCCTGAGGCTGTGGCTCAAGGACCGGAGGCCAGAGAACCCCCAGGAAGCCGGGAGGCTGGCGGACGAGTTCACAGAGAGCCGGGCCGGGTGTGAACGAGAGTCCAGGAGAGAGAGGGAATCGCGCAGAGACTGGATCTTGGCCGAGCGACGGAGAGAGTCACCTACGAGGCGAGCCCAAGAGACAAGGACCAGTCATCTGCGCCCCAGAGAACCAGCCAGGGCCCGGGCAGAGCCGGCCCAAAAGGGCCCGCAAGACCTAACTTGCCATCGCTGCGGGCAAGGAGGCCACAAGAGGACTCAGTGCACCAGGACAGGTCCCACGTCCTGGGACTTTCCAGGGTTAACTGGCTGGGGCTGGGGGAAGGGCAGTCCACCTCAGAGGCAGGGGCCAGCAGGCAAACCTCAGCTGGGGGGGGGGGGGGGAGAAGGATGCTCAGTGCACCTCCCCTGGGAGATCTGACCCTCTGGAGGCAGATTTCTCGGTGCACGGGGTGGGGGTAGGGCGGCCCCTGCGGAGCGAGTGCCTCGTGCCCCTGCAGGTGGATGGCAGGGAGGTGACGGGCTACTGGGACATGGGGGCAGCGGTGATGCTGGCCTGGCATTGTGGCCCCAGACCGTATGGTGCCCAACACTCAGCATAGTCGGGACCCTGTTTAAGGTACCCATAGCCTGGGTGCATCTGAAATGGGGGCCAAGTAGGGCCCCAAGGAAGTGGGGGTGCACCGGCACTTGCCCACAGAGGTGCTGCTGGGCAGTGACCTAGAGGAGTGGCCAGATGGACCCCACAGGACCCTGGTCACCACCCGTAGCCAGAGCCAGTGAGGGGCAGGCGACCCTGACCCAGGAGAGGGCTCCTGACAGGGGGCTCAGAGCCCCACCCCCGCAGCCATGGAGCCCGGCCAGGCTGGGACTCCAGACCCAGGCGGGGGAAGGGGGAGAAACAGGTCCCTGTCCCAGCTACCGAATTCCAGGCGGAGGTGCAGGCAGATCCCTCCTTACGGATGCTGAGGGACCAGGCTGGTCTTGGCACAGCTCAGCCCCTGGGGAGAGGCTGCCAGGAGAAATTCCTGTGGGAGAGGGGATTCCTGTATTGGGAATGGCTTCCCCCAAGGAAGGTGGAGGTATGGGGGGTCCAGCGCAGCTGGTAGTTCCCCAAAAGTATCGCCGCAAGCTGCTGTATCTGGCCCATGACATCCCCTTTGCGGGCCACCAGGGGATCCGGCGCACCCGGCTGCGGCTGCTCCAACACTTCTGCTGGCCAGGGATATTTGCGGCCGTGCAGTGGTACTGCTGGGCCTGCAACTCCTGCCAGAGGGGCGGGAAGGCCCAAGATGGGAGGAAAGCTGCTTGGGGGCCCCTGCCCCGTATAGAGGAGCGGTTCTGCAAGGCAGCATTAGAGATAGTGGGGCCTGTCAGCCAGGCCAGCTGGACGGGGAACAAATACATCCTGGTAGCTGTGGATACGGCTACCCCCTGCCCCGGGGCCATGGCTCTGCCTTCTAGCAAGGCAGACACGGTGGCAGACGCACTGCTGGCCCTTTTCAGCAGGCTGGGGTTCCCCAAGGAGGTCCTCACGGACCAGGGGTCCCACTCCATGTCGGCCCCGCTCCGGTGCTTGCGGGAGAAGCACAGGGCCCGGCTCACCTGGACCCCAACGTATGGTGCCCGGCCCAGCGGGCTGGTGAGGAGGTTCCAGGGGACCCTGAAGGCCTTCATGCACCATCACCCACAGGACTGGGACAAGTACCTGCCTCCCCTGCTGTCTGCACACAGGGAGGTGCCCCCGAGGGTCTGCCAGGTTCTGCACCCTGGCTCTGTGGGGAGAAGGGGGAAGGACCCCCTGGGCTTGCTGAGAGAGTTATGGGAGGGGGAGAGCTCCCTGGATGGAGCGTCGGGGGGACGTCCTAGCTTTCCGGGGAAGGCTCGCTGGGCTCATGGGCCCATCCAGAGAGACCGTGGGCAGAGCTGGAGAACAGTGGAAGGGCTGGTACGGCTGCAGAGAGCAGACCTGTGCTGGGCCCCCCCCGCGCTGTGCAGCAACCGGACAGGGGGGAAGGCGGCTCCTGCAGGGCAGCACCGTGGCCAGCCCAAGCCAAGGGGTGTGCCAATGTCCCCACGGCAGCTTTCCCGGGCAGGGGACCCAAACTTCCTTAGGTCACAAGCGGAGTGACCCCACTGAGTTCGCTCTCGGAGGGGGGACAGCTGTGGCGGAGTGGGGCTGTCTGCTCTGTGACCCGGGGGCCCCCTGCATGGTGAGGTGTGATTCCCACATGCTGTGATGTAGTGTCAGTACGTCGCTGGTCGCTGTGCTTGGGCTGTGACTGACCCCTACTGGCCTCTGTCTGTGAGCACAGCCCAGCAGGGGGGCTGCCTACGTCAGGTAGACAAAGACCCAACCGGTCAGATGAGTGGGGGCAGCAGGGAACTAGGAAGTGAGTGTTGGGGGAGGGGGCAGTCTGGGGCTGGAATCATGAAGGAACCAGTCTAAGGAGGGGGCTGGAATCTAGGGGCGCAGGGACCCATCTCAAGGGGTCTGAGGCATCCTGGGCCAGACTCCTGTAGCCACCTCATGTCTGTGCTGGGCTGTGTCCTGGAGAAGCAATAAACCCCCTGTTCTACTGGCTGGCAGACTTTGTTCTTGCTGCTACAGGGGTGCAGTGTCGGGGGAACCCCACCTACGCCATCACAGCAGGTCTGTCTGCCCGAGGCGTGCTCGGCGGCCGAGCAGTGGGCAGGTCTGTCTGTCTGCCCGAGGCGTGCTCGGCGGCCGGGTGACACCCACAGCCAGCTGGGTAATGCACCGGCTGGCCCATGGGACAGCCCAGCCGCACCGCTGCACCCGAGCCCTGAGAGCAGGCGGGGGATAGGCCCTGTGGCGGGGGCAGGCTAGGAGGCGCCCCGGCCAGCAGCCCGCGCTTGAGGCCACGGCCGGAAAACCCGCCTGCTAGAGGAAGAGAGACGGCAGCCGCCCCCGACCCCGCCAGCTTGTCTGCACGGCTGCTTCCTAGCGCTGCAGTTGCCTTGCACCCGGGAGCTGAAACAAGGCCTGAAGGACCCGCCCAGCCGGGGCCGTGCCCGGGGCCGCTCCAGCCCCACACTCACCCGCACAGCCAGGGCCTGCTGGAGCTGAAGTTTTGCATGTGACCGGCCGGCCAGCAGCTCTCTTCACACCAACCCCTTGGCTGCGGCACCAGGCGCTGGTCCCACAGCCGGCCCTGCAGCGGAGCCGCCAGGATCCGGGCGCGAGCCAGCCCCAGATGGCTGCCCTGCAAGTCCCTAGCCGCTGCGGCACCCCGCCTCCCCCAGGCCATGGCCCCGAGCCACCGACCCCAGGAGCCTAGCACTGAGACCCGCCCCCTGGCACTCCGCTGCCCAAGCGCTGCCTGCGGGGCGGGAAGGAGCCCGGCGGGTCTCTGCCTTACCTGCCCCACGCCCGTCTGCACAATCCTCAGCCCCAGCCCGGCCTCCAGCTCCGACCTCGCCGTCGCTGCAGAGAGGGGGAAGCGCAAGGGGTGAACGAGGGGCCCCGGCCTCCACCTGCTTCCCAGCTCGCACATGGTGCCGGGACCTGGAGCTGGGAGGAGCCAGGATGGGGGCAGAAGGGATCAATGGGTCACTCGCCGGGGCCAGCTCGGCCCTCCTGAGCCCCATACTGGCCTCCCCCCCCCCAGGCATCTCCCCACATGATCCACAGCCCCCGGGCGCCCCTACTCACCGGCCTGGCTGGTCACGTCTGCCAGCGACAGGTTCTGATGGTTCTGCAGGATCCGGAAGGTGAGGGCTGGGCCCATGACACTAGGGGGAGCAGAGACCAGTCATGGGGGGCGGGGACGCTGCCCCCACCCCAGATCCTGGTGTCCCAACCTGGTGTAGCCACGCAGGGGACACCAGGGGCAGGGCAGCTGCTGACGTACCGGAAGAGGGGCCAGCGACTGCAGGCAAGCTGGGCTGAGACCTCCTGTGAGCATGGGGGGAATCGCGTCGTGGGGAGGGGACGCGGCGGGGATCACATCGGGGGAGGGGACGCGGCAGGAATCGCGTCCGGGGAGGACGCGGCGGGGATCACATCGGGGGAGGGCACGCGGCGGGTATCGTGTCGCTGTGTCGTGCTGGGTGCGGTTCTTACTGTCCCTGGAGCTGCAACCCTGTCTGGAGAAGGGGGACTCCCTGCAGACGTGTGGGGCCCAGACACCTGAGGGCCAGGCAGAGGGGATAGCTCCTGCCCAGGAGGGGGACAAAGGGCAGGCAAGGCTGCCCCAGGGTCTGTGGGGAGAGTCAGTCTCGGCTGGGCTAGGAGGGAGAAGGGGCTTAGAGCAGGGAAGGGGGGGAAGACGGCCCGGGACCCCCTCTCCCCCAGAGGAACGAGGCCGCCTGCTCTGGGTCCCTGTGCTCACATCGATCCCACGCTGCGCCGTGCCCCTGGGAACCCATAGCCCTTCTCTTCTACCGGCTGCCTGGGAGTCCCATCTGGCTGCGGACGGGGTGCAGGGCCAGGGGACTCCCTGACATGCTACCCCCCCTCCCGGGGGATTGCCCTGCCCCCAACCCTCCAGGGTTCCCACCTGATGTTGATGAAGCTGGCCGTGGACAGGTGGACATGCTCCGCCAGGATCTCCAGCAGCCGGATGCCGTCAGCGAGGCTCAGCCGCCTGCAGGGAACAGAGGGGGTGGCTCAGGGCTGGGGTCCCAGCGCCCCAGACGGGTCCCGGCCCAGACAGCCCCCCCATCTGTGAACAACAGGGCAGGTGCCAGCAGTGGGAAGGGGTGTGGAGCGGGACACGCCAGGCGCTGGGCCGTAAGGGCCTTGGCACAGGCCCAGCTCTGCCTGGGGCTGCGCCTGGCACCAGGAACAGGGTCCCGCTGTAGGCACCCTGAGGACTGGCCAGGCGGCCAGAGCAGGGAACGCTCCCCCCTCCCTTCGGCAGCCCCACAGGCTCTCCCGCCTCGCCTCGCCCCCGCACTCACTTCCGGTCGGTGACGATGTAGCCGTACTCCTCGGCGGGCTGGGCCTCCGGCTGCTGACCCTCCCCGCCACGGTCGCGTGGCTCCACGTAGCTCTTCTTCTCCACCGGCACCAGCCTGGCGGGGACCCCGGGCGTGGCCTGCCCCGGCGCTGCCCCCTGTGCTGCCAGCGTGGGACTGGCGCTGCTGGGCACTGGGCCACTGGCCCCCGCCCACCGCGGCCCCTCTGTCCAGGGGGTGGCACTGGCTGGGCTCTCGGGGGGAGGCGCCACGGAGGGGGGCAGCTCCTCCTCTCTGTGCTGCATCTCCCCTTCCGTCACCTGGGGCAGAGCGGCACGTTACCCAGCGGCAGATTCCTCCCAGGAGCCGGGCAAGGGCGGGGCTGCGCGGGACCCCTGGGGAAGGCCGCTTGGCCCATGCGGGGAGACATTTGGCTGCCCACGCGTCCAGGGAGGGGCGACCCTGCACTAGGACGACGGGCCAGGGCCTGTGGCCGATCGGCTGGCGTGCTGCCTCCCCAGAGCAGGGTCTGCAGCTGCCGAGGAGCGGGACCCACCAAGCACCAGCTCCGTGGGATCCTACCTGCACGGGCCACTCGCTGCCCTGCCTGCTCCCCGAACCGCCCAGCCGCTGTCTCGGGGAGCCTGCCGGCCTACGGGCCAAGCCACGCAGGACAGAGGCTTCTGGGGGGAGCTGGGGGACACTGGTCCCTTCTGCGGGGAGAGGCGCTGTAGGGTCTGGCTGCCCCAGCACAGTGGGGCACCCACTGCCTGTGAGCCAAGCCGGCTGGGGGAGGCAAGAGGGGCAGTGAGACCAGGGAAGGACCGAGCACTCGTGCAGCACAGGCAGGGACGTGGAAAGCAGGAATGCCCTGCCCGCCCGGCACACAAGCAGAGGGGCTGGGCTCGCTGGCGTGGGAGCATTGACTTGACCCAGCCGGTCGGGCTGGCAGGAAGGGGGAAAACCCTGGGGCCCTGTGAGCCGATGGGGAACGGGAGGGGTAGTGCCACAGCAGCATTTCCCCTTCCCAGCTCTCACGCTACGGCCCAGCATCCGGGCAGATCAAGCACAAGGTGGGGATTGGTTGGTGTCCGCTGCCGAGCCTCAGATCCCCTGGAGAACAGGCTGACTGGATCCTCTGGCCCCCGACAGGTTGGGGGGGGGGCACTTTGGTTTGATGGACACGCTGGTTGTCTGGTGCTAAAGCACCCTCGCAACCTTTACACAACTGCAGATGACAATTTCCTAACTCAAGTGGCGCTGAAGCTGGGGCCGGGATTCTGCATTTGATCTCATCAGAGAAGCAAATCGGAACTGGTCAAAGGTCTAATAACTGGTGGTAGCTTCGGTGCACGTTATGATCTGGCCACATTGGTTATGTGGAAGTAGAACAAAGGCTGAACCAGTAACACAAACATGCCTGGTGGCTTAAAAAGGGACAATTTCATCAAGCTCCAAACTATTAGGAACCAAGTCACCCGGGAGAAAAGCGGGAATGATAATTATGAATGATTTAATATTGTTTTACTAAGTGATCGAAAAGCGCCAATTCAAGAAGGAAGGCTGCACTGGTTAAAAAGCAACTGGGCTTACAGCAGAAGTGAAGGCAGTTGCATAAGAATATTAAAGAGGGAAGAAAAGGGAAGTTGGTAGTAATGAACGAGAGATCAGAAGCTCTGCATAGTAGAAAATGGATAAAGGAAGCAAAAAGCCACCAGGAATAATGGATAGCCTGCAGAGTTAAGGACAAGGCATTTAAGGATACTAGAAATAAAAGACTCTTAAAAGACATTGATCCATTACTAATGGAAGCAGTAGAATTGCCAATAACCCAGAAAAGACAAATTTGATACAGTAATTCCTCATTTAACACTAGAGAGATGTTTCTGAAAATGATCGTGTTAAGTGAAAACGTGTTACGCGGGGTCAATTTTCCCATTGAAAATAATGGAAAAGGTGGGGGTTGCGTTTCAAGCGGTGGTGTTTGTTGGGACTGGGACATAAGGTTGGGGGAGAAAGGGGACTGGGTTACTGGCTCTGGGGAAGGGAAGGGGGTTTGGGTTGGGAGTATGCCCCGTGGCAGGTCTGCCGGGACCCGCACTGCGTCCAGCGAGGGGGAGTCAGTGGGGAACAGCGCGGCGAGCGGCGAACCCTCTGCCGCTTTACAGGGAGGTGAGGGAAGCCCCGCGCAGCCACCAGCAACAGGCCGGCTGGAGAAATCGTGTTATCCCGGGGACGGTCGTGTAATTAAAAAAAACGTTCCCTAAAAAAGAAATCGTGATATCGCGAAAACGTGTTAAGCGGGCACGTGTTAAATGAGGAGTTACTGTACAGTTCTGTTTTGTATTTTGGGAGAGGGAACACTGAAGTAGTCATATTACCTGGTGAGGAGTAAATACTTTCTATGCCAACAGTATCTTGGGAGGAAGTTAAATGGCAGCTACTGAACTCAGACATTTTTAAACCTCAACTCTGGACACTTTGCTTCCAAGAGTTTTAAAAGAGCGGTCCGAGGAGCTGGCTGAACCATTACTGTAAATTTTCCATCCCTCTGGGATCACCAGCCAAGTCCCAGCAGACTGGAAGAAAGCAAACGTTGGGCCAGTATTTAAGAAAGAAAAGCGGGATGGTCCAGGGTAACAGGCCTGGCAACACGAATGCCGGGCGGAGTAACGGAGGAAGAGCGGATAATGGGATTTGATGAAGAACGAACTGAAGGATGGTAACGTAATATAGTGAATGCAAATGAGCAGGGTTTATGGAAAATAGACACAGTCAAACTAACATGATATAGATATTTAAATGGTACAGACAGAACCTCTCTGGTCCGGCACTCTCTGGTCCGGCACAGATAGAACCTCTCTGGTCCGGCACTCTCTGGTCCGGCACAGATTGAACCTCTCTGGTCCGGCACTCTCCGGTCTGGCAACACCCATGGCCCAGCATGACTGAAGTTAGTCTGATATCCATTTATCATGGGCGTGGCCAGGTTTCCCGCAGCCTCAAAGCATGTTTGCTGCCCCCAGGCCTGGTTCTCAAGGTTCTGGGCTGTTCTTTAGCCCTAACTTGCCCCGACGGTCTCCCTGGAGCCCAGCGCGCAGCGGCAGTGCTGCCAACCCTGCTAGACAGCATTGACCTCTCATGGCTCGGCACCGGGCAGGCCCCGAGGGCACTGGCGAGTGAGGACCCAGCTGTGTGACAAGCTGGTGGTGAAGGGGAGTGGCAGGGATGGGCCGCAGGCACTGACAGCAGCGCTAAGGGTAGCCGGTCCGGTGGCAGGGTCAGTGGGTTCATTAGCTAATCGGTCTCTGTCAGTGCGACTCCCCGCTGAGTACCCGGCAAGGAGCAGCTCTCGGCCCTGCTCTACTGCAGGGGGTATCAGCCGCCTGGGAGAAGAGCCGGGCTCGGCCCTGGAGTGTTTGCGCAGGCACAGACATGGGGAGTGGAGGATGGAAGAGGCCAGGTCACAGACAGCGACCTGGGTCCCCGGGCACGGCACACGCCAACGAGCCGGACTTTCATCCGGGCGGGGCTCGGGGCCTGGCAGCGGGCGGCTAACCTGCTGCGCCCGACGCCGGGGAGGTCTCGCCAAGCAGCAGAGAGCCGTTTCCCTCGGCGTCTTGGGCAGGGCCTCTGCCCGAGGCTGGTGCCCACAGCTCAGAGATGTAGGAAAACTGGCGGGGGCAGATCACCTGGCTAGAAAACCTGCCTTGTGACCACCGCAGCCCCCAGGGCCCCCTACGAGCGTGAGGAAGAGACGTGGAGGGGGGGGACGCGGCGGGAGCACGGAGCTGGCAGCTCGAGCTGGACGCAGGCAGGCGAGACGCCCAGTTCCACAGGGAGGTGCCAGTCGCTGGCACAGCTCCCCCGGGCCGTGCGGGAGTCTCCTTTGCCAGGGGAACTGGGACCCAGCTGCTCTGGCTCGGGCTAGGGGACCGCGACGCTCCCTGCGGCCCTTCGGGCATGCGACTGGGACCCTGCCGGAGCCTGGGCCAGCGACCCTCTGGCATCGGGCCCGGGCCGGGGACTTACCCGCTTCGCCTCCGGAGCCTTCTGGCCGACCCCACCTGGCGGGGAGACAAGGACGTTTCACGCTGGCTCCGGGCACAGAGCAGCATCCGGGGGGAGGGATCAGGCCAGGTCCAGCGGGGGGCAATCCCTCACCTTCCCCGCTCCCTGTCCCCCGCCCTCACCTCCCCTCACCGTCCCACCTTCTCCTTCCCCCACTGTCCCCGCCCTCACCTTCCCTCCTGCTCCTGTCCCACCCCTCACCTCCCCACTGTCCCCGCCTCACCTTCCCTCCTGCTCACTGTCCCCGCCCTCACCTTCCCTCCTGCTCACTGTCCCACCCCCTCACCTCCCCACTGTCCCACCCCTCACCTTCCCCTGCTCACCGTCCCACCCCTCACCTCCCCCGACCCCGCCTCACCTTCCTTCCCCACCTTCTCCCCTGCCCCATCCCACATCTCCCTCCCCCTCCCTGTGCCCTGCCCTCACCTTCCCCCTGCTCCCTGTCCCTCCCTCTCCCCTGCTCACCAGGGCGCTGGAGCAGCTGCAGCAGGGCAGAGAGGCTGGCGAGTTGCTGGGGGCTCAGGTCCTGCAGCCCCACCCCGTAGTCGCTCAGCACGGCCACGAGTCTCTGCAGGGCTCCATCTGCCGAAGGGAGAGCGCACCGGCTGTGGCACCCTGCCCACGGAGCCACGGGCACGGGGCAAGGCGGGAAGACTCTTGGCCTGGGCGGGGAAGGGGCACCCACCAAGCACCTGGCCCTGCTGGGCCCAGAGGTCAGGAAGCAGGAGTGAAGGGGCAGCACCCCCACCCTTGGGGCCGGAGGCTGGCAGTGGCAGAACCTGTATGAGACTGGTCGCAATGGGGGCTTTGCCCAGACTGCCCTGGAAGTCAAATGGCAATACCACCACTGGTGTCTGTCATGCCCCGACGTGTGCCTCAGTTTCCCCTGGATTCCCCATGGTTACACCGGGCGGGGGGAAGGGGCGAATAGCTCAGAGACTCTGGAGCGAGTGTCGGCCCAGCTGCCCGAGCCAGGACAGGCTGCCCAGGGATGAATCCTGTCACCGGGGCCCTCGGCCCGAAGGGGCCAACGAGAGAGCGCGAGGCTGGCAGAACAGAGACCGGGGACTTGGCTGAGCACAGAGTACGGCAGCGCTCCTGCAAGGGGTGGGCACTGATGGCCCACAAGCGGCCGTCAGCACCGGGGCCCTGCCCTTGGGCCGGGGGAATCCCAAGCCCTCCTACAGGCTGGTGGCCGACTGGCTGGGCAGCAGTTCAGCAGAAAAGGCCCTGGGGACTGCAGGGGACGAGCAGATGGAGAGGAGTCAGCAGGGCGCCCTGGTAGCCAAGGGGGCGAATGGCACATTGGGGTGCATTGGGAGGGGCATGGCCAGCAGATCCAGAGAAGTGATTATTCCCCTTTACTCGGCTCTGGGGAGGCCCCATCTGGAGTCTTGTGTCCAGTTCTGGGCCCCCCGCTGCAGAAAGGACGTGGACGCATTGGAGAGGCGGCACCCTACGAGTAGCTGGGGAGGGTTCATGGTCAGATGGGGGGATCTAGAGGGCCCAGCAGGGCTCTGTGCTGCATCCAGGAACGTTTCGTATTCCCAGTGGCACTGTGGGTAACGGGCTGGGAATCCCGCCAAGGGAACAGGCCGGCCCAGGCCTGAGGTGGCCGGCGGGAAGGGAGGGTTACCTGGCTGCGCCGGGGCTGGCTGCTGCGGGCTGCTCCATTCCTCGGGCTCGCTGCTGGCCGGGGGCGGCCCCTGGCCGTGCTGGGCCCTTGGGCTGACAGGGGCCAAGCGGCTGGCCTTCTCTCCCGGGAGGTAGAGCGTGCCCAGGCCCTGGAAGAGATGCCCTCCGTCCAGCCCTGGCTGCCCCCCATAGGAAGCGAGGGGGGCGGCCCCAAAGAGGGCTGGGGCAGGGGCTCTGCCAAGGAGAGCGGGGCGCTCGGGGCTCTGCCTGGCCACACTGCCCTGGACAGGGCTCAGCTGCTGCGCACCATTCGGGTAGCCAAACTGGAACCAGAGCACAGAAGCACCAGGCCCTCAGTGCCACCCCCCCCCCGAGACCAGCCGGCCTCCCCTGAGAGCGGCTCTCCCGGCCCAGCGCTTACCTCCCCCCAGAGACAAGGGCCCCTCCCTGGGGCAGAGATGCAGCCACCTCTGGGGCGAGGCCTGGCCGGCGTTAACAGCCACACTGCACAGCGGTTTGCAGACAAACTGGTGCCAAAGCCTCTCGCGTTCCCCAGAAGCACAGAGATGGGATGGGCTGACCAGCCAGGACCCCCCCAGCCCTCCCCCCGCCCGCGCCCCCAAGGCGCCAGCCGGAGCTGCCAGCCGCTCTGCGAAGCTGTTATCAGCGTCTGTGCCGGGCTGGGCCTGCCTGTCTGCCCTGCGGCCGGCTCTGCCCCCTCACCTGGTGGTACGAATAGGGGTGCAGCAGCCCCTCCTCGGGGGCCAGCAGCAGGAGCGCCAGGTATCGCTGCAGCGCGGCAGGGGGCAGCGGGGCCAGGCGCGGGGCCATCTGCACGGAGCTGCCTGGCTGGCCGGGCACCGGGGGGAGCAGGGTCCTCGGTGGGGTGGCGCGCAGTGGGGAGAACCTGAGAGATACCAGAGGCCTGGTGAGGGGCACAGCGGGGGCCAGGCCGGGCTCCTCTCCTCCTCCTCCCCAGCCCCAGCCGCAGGAGAGCAGAGGCCAGACCCTCAGCCTGGGGCCCCTGAAACAGGCTCCACAAGATTCACCCTGAGCACCCCGGGGCCAGACCAGGCAGCTCCCAGGATGCTGCTGAGGGGTGCAGGAAGGGGCTGACTTTTCGGGGGTTGGGTGTGGCCCCAGGCAGCCCCCCACTGTCAGTCGTAGGGCGACCATACAGACCGGCAGCCAGGCCCAGCCCCGCAGGGCTCGTGGGAGAGCGGGTGATGGACCCCTAACCCTAGGGCCTGAGCCATCCTGGCCCTGCCCCCGGTAGCCACATCCCGTCTGTGCTGGGCTGTGTTCTGGAAACTCAATAACCCCTCTCTGCTCTGCTGGCTGGGGGAGACTGTTCTGGCTGCTCCGGGGGTGCAGGGTCGGGGGAACCCGACTGCGCTGTCACAGGGGGACCCTGGAGCCAGCTCCCGGCAGGGGCACGCCAGGCCTCAGAGCGCAGCCCCGCTCTCCCCGGCACCGGCCGCTGCCTGTGACGGACTCGCCCGTAGCGGGCACACAGCACCCCCGGGTGTCCTTAGTGCGGGGGCAGAGCGGCACAGGCCTGAGGGTGCCCGGGTTGGGGCAGACGGACAGCGGAGCCAGCCCTACCTGTCCTTGGCCGCCGGTTCCGGGGCAGGGGGCGGGCGCAGCCGGGGGATCCGTTGCAGCTCCTGGGCGATCACGTACTGCGTGAGCCCGTCCTGCCACGACAGCCCTGCCACAGGGACAGCAGCCCGTCAGCATGCAGGGCAGTGCTAGGCCACAGGGGACTGGCCGGCCCCCTGCCCCAAGGAGGGGCTGAGCCCCACACTCTGGGACCGCTGGGGTCCCAGCCTGCTCCAGCAATGCCAGCGGGTGCATGGCCCCTGCCCCCCATCTTCCCCCGCCACCCGCCCCAGCCACTGCCCCCCGCCACTCCCCAAGCAACAGACCAGCCTGCTCCCGCCACCCCCTTGCCCCGGGCCAGCCTGCTTCCCGCACCACCACCTCCCAGCCACAGGCCAGCCTGCCCCCGCCACCCCTTGCCCCAGGCCAGCCTGCTCTCCCCACCTCGGCCCGGGCCAGCCTGCCCCCCGCACCACCCCTCCCAGCCACAGGCCAGCCTGCTCCCACCACCCCCTTGCCCCAGGCCAGCCTGCTCCCCACCCCCTCGGCCCGGGCCAGCCTGCCCCCGCACCACCCCTCCCAGCCACAGGCCAGCCTGCTCTCCCCCACCCCCCTCGGCCCGGGCCAGCCTGCCCCCCCGCACCACCCCTCCCAGCCACAGGCCAGCCTGCCCCCACCCACAGGGCTCACCTTGTGCCAGGAGGCGGTGCAGCGTGTCCTGCAGGCGCTGGAGCACCGGCGAGGTGAGCTGGAAGGGAGGCCTGTCGCGCGCCGCGCCCGCCTGGCACTGCCCGAACAAGCCATCTAGGAGCAGAGCAGGCACAGGGCAGCCAGCTCAGCTCCCAGGCCCAGTGCCAGCCCCAGGGCAGCCGGGGTCGCTGTGGAGGAGGGGGCCTGCAAGCTGGGGGGGCAGTTTCACCCCTCAGGCTTCCTAACCTACCTCCCCTCCCCCCCCCGGGGCTCCAGCCTCGACAGCCCCCCCCCCGTCACAGCCCTGCCCCGCCCCGCGGGCACTTACCCTGCACGCACACCTCCTGCTGGGAGCAGAGCCGCCGGTCGAACAGGCAGCCTGGGACAGACACAGGGACAGTTAGCGCCTCCCGCATGGGGCTCGCCGGTGGGGGCAGCGTGGCAACCGGGGGGCGCCGCAGGGCTGGGGGGAGCCACCCAAGGCCCCACCCCTGCAGGAGCATGGAGCTGGGCCCCCCACCCTGCCCAGGCCAAGGCCCTGCACATGGGTATCGCAGGGGATTCTCGCAAACCCAGCCCTGGGCCCCGCGAGTGCCCCAGAAGCACCGGCAGGGAGCGGGGGGCCAGTCTCCCCGGGGTGCTGCAGCAGTGGGACGCAGGCCTGGCTCCCCAGGAGCTGCCTGGGCAGGGAGGTCGGTACAGGTGCAAATGCGTCCTGGCCTGCGTCTGGCCCCACAGCTGCCCCCAGGGCCGGGGCAGCCCGAGGACACGTTCCCAATGCGCCCAGGGGCAGGGCTCGGTATTGGGGGCAGCCTCCCGCAGGGGTGGGGGCCGTTACATGCCCCAGCTGCCAGTCCAGCCCGCTCCCTGCTGCCCCCTCACAGCACCAGCACCAGGGGGGGAGGCTGACATGGGCCTGGGGCAGCGCTGGGGGGAGGGGGCTGACATGGGCTTGGGGGCAGCGCCGGGGGAGGGAGCTGACATGGGCCTGGGGGGCAGCCCCCCCCTTGCTGCTTCTTGCAGCCCAGCAGCAGCCACCAATGACTCACCACTGAAGGCCGGGAGGGAGGGAGGGAAGGAGGGAGTAGCCGGGGGGTGGGGGGGCTGGCTTGCCATGGGGCCGGGAGGGAGAAAGGGAGCAGGACAGACCCAGGTGGGATGCCCCCTAGCACCGGGAGTGAGCCAGCCCCATGGGAAGGGCCAGCGGAGCCACCAGCCCTGGCTCCAGGACTCGGGCTCCTGGGTGCACTGAGCCTGCCGGGGGCTCACCCCACAGGACACACGGCAGGGCTGGCGCCCCAGCTGCTGCCTGGCCTCCCCCCGCAGGCTGGGGGTCAGCGCCGGCCCCCCAGGCCCAGCGCAGGGCACAGCCCCTCCTGCAGCCAGGACCTGCCGGGAGCTGACCGCGGTGCTGAAATGCCCAGCTCCCTCCAGCCACCTGGGAAACAAGCCGCAGCCTCCCCCCAGCTCGGTGACCTGCAGCGCCCAGCCCAGCCCCCGCCTGCGCCCCCTCTGGAAGGGCAGGGCAAACCCGCCCGCGGTGCTCCTGCCCCATTGCCTGCCTGGCCCCAGCCTGAGCCCGCGCTCCCACCCCTGCTGCCCGTCGCCCCGCACGGAGCCAGCGACTTGGCACCCTCCGGAGAGGCCCCGAGACCGAACCCACCCTGCCCGGCTATTTCCTTCCAGGGGCAAACCCAGGCCCCTTCCCCAGCCCCGCAGGGGCCTTTGCCAATTGGTGTTTGTCCAGCTCCGGTGCCCGGCCCCGGCCCCGCTGCACAGAAGAGCCCCAGCCACAGCTCAGCCACCCCAGCACCTCTCCAGCCCTGCGAGGAACCAAGGCCCCCGCCAGCCAGAACCGGGCATCTTCCAAGGGCCACACAAGAGGCAAATCCCCTGCTCCCCAAAGCGCCCCCAAATCCCAGGCCCCCACGGAGCCAGCCCAGCATGCTCTGGAGTGAGCGAGGTGCAGGGAGCCAGAGCAAACCGCAGAGCCACACCCCCGGCCCGGCCAAGGGCAGGAGGCTGCCCCAGCGCCCACCGGGCACTGCCCTGTGCCCGTACTGCCCCACAGCCCTCAAGCCCCCTGCACAGAACCCCCCCCCCATGAGAAGCATCCATGCAGCCCCAGAGCCAGTCGCCCTGCCCACCTTCCAGCCACCCCCCAGCCTGGCCCTATGGCACCGCTGTGCCAGCCACCTCCCCCCGAGCCCAGCCC
This sequence comes from Rafetus swinhoei, assembly GCA_019425775.1. Taxonomy (NCBI): domain Eukaryota; kingdom Metazoa; phylum Chordata; order Testudines; family Trionychidae; genus Rafetus; species Rafetus swinhoei. The sequence continues at coordinate 1,274,758 of CM033439.1, read as the reverse complement.
CACGGCAGCGCTGTGCCAGCCACCTCCCCCCCAGCCTGGCTTCACGGCACCGCTGTGCCAGCCACTCCCTCCGAAGGCTCCTGCCTCCCGAGCACGGTGCCAGGTGGGCACAGAGCCGCAGTGGGGTTGGGCAGCCTGGACATGGGGCTGAGTCCCGGGGTAGAGAGGGGGAGGAGCAGGGCAGCACACGGGGCAGGCCCCATGGAGGGAACCGAAGGGAAGGGGCCCGGTGAGTCACAGGCAGACGCGCGGCGGCGTCAGTGCTGACATGCCGAGCTGCGTGAGTCAGCGGCCTCTGGGGGCAGGCGAAGCAGCGGCTGGCAGCCCGCGTGGGAGGGGCAGCCGGGCAGGCCGCTCTGCCCAGCCCCCCACCTCCAACGGGGACACAGGATCACAGGGCGGGGCGGCCCCCAGCCCAGCCCCAAGGCCTGCTCCAGCCAGGGGCTGGGTCACAGGCTGGGGCACTAGCACAGCCCCCCCCACTCCGGAGCGTCCCTGGTGCCCTGCTGGGAAACGGGGGTCCCGGTCGAGTCCACGGCATCTCCTGGGGCCTGACCCCGCAGGGCGTCAAACGGGAGCCAGGACGTTAGAGCTGCTTCAGCTGCCAGCCCCTGCCACACGCCAGTTTCCCCGACACCCTGTGCCACCTCCAAGCCTGCCCCACAGCTCCTCTGTGCCAGCCAGTCCCCCAGACTGCCCCATGGCTCCTCTGTGCCAGCCAGCCCCCCAGCTCCTCTGTGCTGGCCAGCCCCAGCCTGCCCCACGGCTCCTCTGTGCCAGCCAGCCCCCCAGCCTGCCCCACGGCTCCTCTGTGCCAGCCAGCCTCCCAGCCTGCCCCACGGCTCCTCTGTGCCAGCCAGCCCCATAGCTCCTCTGTGCCAGCCAGCCCCCCAGCCTGCCCCATGGCTCCTCTGTGCCAGCCAGCCTCCCAGCCTGCCCCATGGCTCCTCTGTGCCAGCCAGCCCCCCAGCTCCTCTGTGCCAGCCAGCCCCCCAGCCTGCCCCATAGCTCCTCTGTGCCAGCCAGCCCCCCAGCTCCTCTGTGCCAGCCAGCCCCCCAGCCTGCCCCATGGCTCCTCTGTGCCAGCCAGCCTCCCAGCCTGCCCCATGGCTCCTCTGTGCCAGCCAGCCTCCCAGCCTGCCCCTGGCTCCTCTGTGCCAGCCAGCCCCAGCCTGCCCCTGGCTCCTCTGTGCCAGCCAGCCCCCCAGCTCCTCTGTGCCAGCCAGCCCCCCAGCCTGCCCCATAGCTCCTCTGTGCCAGCCAGCCCCCCAGCTCCTCTGTGCCAGCCAGCCCCAGCTCCTCTGTGCCAGCCAGCCCCCCAGCCTGCCCCATAGCTCCTCTGTGCCAGCCAGCCCCATAGCTCCTCTGTGCCAGCCAGCCCCCCAGCTCCTCTGTGCCAGCCAGCCCCAGCTCCTCTGTGCCAGCCAGCCCCCCAGCCCGGCCCCACGGCAGCCAGACACAACTCCGGTCCAGCCCCGTGGCATGACCAGGGCCCACAGCACCCTTGTGCCAGGCTCTGAAGGGCCCAAGGTCGCTCCCTGGGGAGCCAGCAAGGTTTGGCCCCTCTGCTCCCGAGGGGAGGCGGAACGGCCCCCAGGCTGCGGGGGGGCGCCATGGGGATGTGGCCTGGCAGGACCCTGCTGAGCTTTGCGCCACAAACATGGATTTGAGCAGCGTGCGGGTCCCAGGGCAGGAAGATAAAGTGCCAGGCAGTTTCAGGACTGGCACCTCCCTCTCCCCGCCCTCCAGCGCCCCACCCCTCCCCCTTCCCCTCCCCCTGCCCCTGCCCCAGGGCTCCATGGCAGAGCCCCCTTGCCCGAGGCTCCACCCCTCCCCCTGCCCCAGGGCTCCAGGTCAGAGCCCCCTTGCCCGAGGCCCCACCCCTCCCACCTGCCCCAGGGCTCCAGGGCAGAGCCCCCTTGCCCAGGGCAGATGCCAAGCACGCTGGGAGGCACCTTCACCCGTTGGCTGCCCACTCTGTGCCCAGCGGGCGGGGGCGTTGGGGCCCGGAGCATTCCCCCAGCAGGGCCCAGCCCGGTCCCACTCGGTCTGCACCCGCCAGAGGCTGCAGCTGCCCCCCAATCCCAGGCTCCACCCGCCCCCACACGCACCCGACCGACGCTTGCGAAGCGCCCTGCAGCTGAGCCCTGGCCACAGCCCTGCCCCCCCCAGCCCTGTTGCCTCCTCTGGCTCAGGACCTCGGTGCCTGTGTCTTGCATGAGCCACCTGCCTGAGCTGCCAGGGGGCTCGAGAGGCCTGGGGAGCCCAGCTCCTGCCCCGCTTTGCAGCCCCACAGGATGGGCAGAGCCAGGCAGGGTGCAAGCAGAGCCCCCAGGAGCCCCGCCCAGCCGGGGGGTGATGGGGACACCCTTCACGGGCAGGCAGGGTGCTCAGCCAGGGTCTCTGGCTCCCTGTCAGGGAAGGGCTCCGGATTGGGCCCTTTCAGCAGCAGCGGGCCCGGGGGAGCGGGAAGGCCGCTGCACCGCACGCACAGGGCCAAACGGCTGCCGAGGCCCCAGGCAGGGGTGCAAGAGGGAGGCTGCCAGCCGCTGGCCCCTGCCAGGGCCCCCGTGGGCTCCAGGGACCTCGCCCAGCAAGGGCAGGACTGGCCTGTGCCCCCTCACGGGGAGACGCCCACCGGCCCCCAACCTGGCGCCTTGGGAGACGGACAGGCCCCCTCTGCGTGGGAGGGGCTCAGGCCACCTTCCCGGCTGCGGGGACCAAGGGCAGGGGTCCGCTCGCCCCCCCAACGGGGGAAAGCAGGCAGGGGGAAGGGAGGGGTGCCGGGGGGAAGGGGCGGGCTGGCGTAAGCGGAGAAGGGAGGCGTTTCCCCAGCACCGAGGGGCAGGGACCAGTGACGTCTGCAGCGGAGCAGGAGGAATACTGCCTGGCACAGGAGCGGGGGGAGGGCAGGGGGGCTGTGAGCCCTGTGACGTGCCTCTGACAGGCAGCCACGCAAAGGGCAGACAGCACCGCCCCGCCCCGCCGGGAGCAGCGGGGTCCTCCTAGACCCCCAGGATGGGCAGGTTCACCCCCAGCCTGTCTGTGCTCCCAGCTGCGGTTCCCCCTTCCAGCTCCCCAGCAGCACTGCCCCTCCAGATGCCCCCCTGCCAGGGCCCCCCGGGAGCAGGACCAGGGTTTCCAGGTGCAGCCCCCGGGCTCAGTCCTGCCAGGGCAGCCAGCAAGGCTCTGGCCAGGGTGCAAACACCGGGTGCCCCTGTCCTGCCGCCCTGCCCGCCCTGACCCCTCGCTGCCTGCTCCCCGAGGGGAAGGCAAGAGCAGTGCCGGGAGGCTGGGGGTGCAGCCCTGGGACTAGAGTGAACCCCCCCTCATGCAGCAGCCCCCCAATGCCACAGCCCCTCAAGACAGGGGGCAGGAGCCACGCGCTCCTGGGGCCAGTGCGTGGCAGGGGAGGCTGCTTCCCCCCCAGCCGCTGTAACTGGGGCCCGAGCAGCAGCAGCTGCCCATGCGCAGGGGGTCCAGCTGAGAGGGCCCCAGACAACAGCCACGCTCCACTCCCACACAGGCCCCAGATGCTGAAATCCAGCCCCCAGCAAGATAGCCCCCCTCAGCCCAGCCCTCCCCATGGGGATCCCCAGACCGATACCCCCTCAGGCCAGCCCAGCCCAGCCCAGCCCTCCCATGGGGATCCCCAGACCGATACCCTCCCAGCCCAGCCCTCCCCATGGGGACCCCCAGACCGATACCCCCTCAGGCCAGCCCAGCCCAGCCCAGCCCTCCCCATGGGGATCCCCAGACCGATACCCTCCCAGCCCAGCCCTCCCCATGGGGACCCCCAGACCGATACCCTCCCAGCCCAGCCCTCCCCATGGGGACCCCCAGACCCGATACCCTCCCAGCCCAGCCCTCCCCATGGGGACCAGCCCTCCCCATGGGGACCCCAGCCCGATACCCCCAGCCCAGCCCAGCCCAGCCCTCCCCATGGGGACCCCAGCCCGATACCCCCCCCATGGGGACCCCAGCCCAGCCCAGCCCTCCCCAGCCCAGCCCAGCCCTCCCCATGGGGACCCCAGCCAGCCCAGCCCTCCCCATGGGGACCCCAGACCTCCCAGCCCGATACCCCCAGCCCAGCCCAGCCCAGCCCAGCCCATGGGGACCCCAGCCCGATACCCCATCCCCCGGCCGCCCCTCACCGTGGGGCCCGGCGCCCCCGGCCCGCGGCAGGCGGCCGGCTACGAGCAGGAGGCAGAGAAGCGGCCGCAGCAGCCGCCGCCCCATCCCGGCCGCTCGGCTCCGCTCCGCACCACGCCGGGCCCGCAGCCCAGCGCCGCCCGCAGCCGCCGGGCCGCCCGGCCACGCCCCCACCCGAGGAGCCAATCACAGCCCGCAGCCTGGACACGCCCCTTGCGGAGCCACCAATCGCACCCTGCTGCCAGGACACGCCCCCAACAGGGAACCAACCACCACCCATGTCTGGGACACGCCCGCCAGGTAATCTAAATGAGCGGGACACGCCCCCTTGCCAATAGCCCCGCCCCTTTGGGATGCACCAATCACCGTGACAGCCCTTCCACACGGGGACCAACCGCATCCCCCAAAATGTATTAACCCCGCCCCCTGAATCACTCCCCTCGCCGGTTGCCCCAATCACTCTTACTCACAGGACACGCCCCTCTCTGAGGAGCCACGCCCACTGCAGATGACACCAACCACAACCCAGGGGGATGGCAGGTGCCTACAGGAGTCACGCCCCCTGTACAACAGACCAATCACAGCCCTGCCCCACACACCCTCACACCAGGCGGGCCAATAGGACGAGTGTGTCTGGGCTTCTAGGAGCAGGCACGTGCCTGGTGGCCAACGTTGTAGGAACCTGGGGGGTGAGGCAGCTAGTGGGGCAGGATGGGCGAAAGGGGGCAGGACAATGCAGTAAGGCAGGGGGGTGGGGCAATGGGGCAGGGCAGATAATAGGACAAGAGCATGGCAGTTGGGCAGTGCAGACAATGGGGAAGGGCAATAGAGCAGGCGGGGCAATAGGGCAGGGCAATGGGACAGGGCATGGCAGTGGGGCAGGGCAATAGGGTGGGGCAGAGCAGGGCAGTGGGGCGGGGCAATGGGGCAGGGCAGATAATAGGACAGAGCTGGGCAAGGGAGCAAGGCAGTTGGGCAGGGCAGACAATGGGGCAGGGCACAGGGGTGGGGCAATGGGGAAGGGCAGTGGAGTGGGGTGGGTGGCGTGGGAAAGGGCAGTGGGGCAGGGCACAGGGGTGGGGCAATGGGGAAGGGCAGTGGAGTGGGGTGGGTGGCGTGGGAAAGGGCAGTGGGGCAGGGCAGGGGGTGGGTAGGGCAGTGGAGAAGGGCAGGGCAATGGGGTGGGGCAATGGGACAGGGTAGGGCAGTGGGGTGGAGCAGGGCAATGAGGCAGGGCAGGGAGTGGGACAGGAGGTGGGGCAGGGCAGTGGGCCAGGGCAATGGGGCGGGGCAGGGAGTGGGGCAGGGCACAGCAATGGGACGGGGATGGAGCAGGGCAGTGTGGTGGGGCAATGGAGCAGGTCAGGGAGTGGGACAGGGGGCAGGGCGGGGCAGGGCAATGGGGCAGACAGTCACCAGCTGGCAAGCATGGCAGCTCACTGCAGGCTCCCACCTCGTCTTGTGGGGTCTGGCCGCTGGGGAGGGGGTCCCAGGCATTTGCCGAGCTCCCGCTGAGCATCGCCTGCCCCCCCGCCCGGGCCCACGGCGCGGCTGCTCCCCGCCCTCAGTGCAGCCGGCGCCTGCGCCTCCCCCACCTGTGCAGAGCACAACGCGCTGAGTGGCACAGCCAGGCCCCTGCCAGCGCCCGCACGTCCGGGCCTGGCCCCTCGCAGAGCCCCCGCCTGCCCCAGCCCTCCAGCATCAGCTCCTGGGCCGCCCTTTGCAGGGCCTCGCCGCTCCGCCCCGGGCTCCCCCTCGCCACTGGGCTGCTGGAACCGCTGCCACAGGCCCGTAGACCAGCCCTGTCGCTGTTCTCACACAAGCACCTGTGCGTCCCCCAGGCCATCCGGGCTGCCAGTCCCTGGGTACCCAGGCTGCAGGGCCCTCGCTGCCCTTAGCCTGGGCAAGCCTTGTCTGCACTTGCAGGGGTCACCTCCGCTCGCCAGCCACTGGCAACACCAGCCAGCCCTGCAGACCTCATAGGCCCCTGCAGCTTAGCCAGGAGCCCCCACTAATCCCTGAGCCCTGTGAGTAACCGGCTGGAGTGCCCAGCCCCTGGTCTACTGAGCGCCAGGCCTCCCGGCCTGCCAGGGACCCTCTGGTCACCTCCCCAAGGCGCCGGGCCCGCCGGCCCGCCAGGGACCCTCTGGTCACCTCCCCAAGGCGCCGGGCCCGCCGGCCCGCCAGGGACCCTCTGGTCACCTCCCCGAGGCGCCGGGCCCGCCGGCCCGCCAGGGACCCTCTGGTCACCCTCCCGAGCACCAGGCCCGCCAGCCCACCAGGGACCCTCTGGTCACCTCCCTGAGGCGCCAGGCATGCCGGCCCGCCAGAGACCCTCTGGTCACCTCCCCGAGGTGCTGGGCCCGCCGGCCTGCCAGGGACCCTCTGGTCACCTCCCCGAGCGCCGGGCACGCCGGCCCGCCAGGAACCCTCTGGTCACCTCCCCGAGTGCCAGGCACGCTGGCCCGCCAGGGACCCTCGGGGTCACTGCTCCATTTGACACAGCACCAGGCAGCATTTGGAGTGAAACAAGGAACCGTTTATTGACAGAGCCGATAGTTGCATGGCAGCCAGTGGAGCTGTTGGGAAGCGCTTGCTGCCTGGCCCTAGATGTGCTGGACTAGCTACCATCACGCCCCACGGGGCTGCTCAGCACCTGGCTGGGCTCCCTCGCCCATCCATCAAGCCGCAGTCCCCCCTGCATCCGCCAGCCTAGCTCAGTGACCTGGGTCGTGAAATGCCCGCCCTCCTGGGGCACGTTTCGTCCTGCTGGTTTCATGGTCTCTTGCCGACTTCGCAGCCTGGCTTGGCTGGGGGCTCTGGCCATGGCCGGACTGGCGTTGAGACACTGTGCAATGAGCAGGCAGGGAGAGGAGTGTCTGCCACCCTGCCCAACAGGGACCTGCCTGCCAGTGCCTGGCGCCCAGCCTGGCACCACACCCCTTTGGACACCCGAGAGCAGGTGCCTGGCTCCATAACCTCCCTTTCCATGGAGTCGTGCGGCCCTGGGAGAGCTCCCACATCCCCTGGGGCACTCGTCCGGAGCCTCTGCAGCCCCTCGCCAAGCAGGCCCTGGTGCACCCCCGCAGCACCCACAAAACTGCCATGTGTCCACCTTCAAATCCCTCCTTCACCAGCCCTACAGGCACGACCCTGGCTAGGCGGAGGCATGCCATGGCCACCACCTGCCACGCTCTGCTGCCTTGGCACGGTGGTTCCTGGCATGCCCCAGCTCATCTCATCCGCATAGTGCCAGCCTGGTGGGGCAGGGCCTGTCCCTTCGCCCTGCAGCTGTACAGGGTGGAAGGGCCCTTGGCACCGCAGAGACACTGAGCCATAGCCTCTTCCCTACCCCTGCTCGCCAGATGCATGGCCCAAGCAGGCCACCACCACGCCCGGGGACAAGGCCCCATGTCCTGCTGCGGGGACCAGTCCCCATTCTCTGCAGCTCACTGGCCGCAAGCCACCCAGCTACTGCGCCAAGGGCCTGCCTACAGCCCCGGCACCTGCGGCCTGCCAGCCTCTGCCTGGCCTACTCCAGGAGCCAAGCTCTGCCTTGAGTAGCTTGCAGAAGCGCTTCCCCCGAGGCTCACAGAGTGGGCTGGACTGAGTAGCAGCCATCGCTACGGAAATGCAAATATCAAAGGCAGGGGAAATTGCCTGTGTAGTGCGCCAGCCAGCTCATGTCTCTGCTCAAGCCCAGGGAGACAGTGTCAGATTTGCAAAGGAATCCCAGTTCCACACTCCCTCTGCCTGGCTGGTGAAATCGCTTTGCAGGCCGGCTACTCTCAGCCCCATTGCGGAGTGCCCAGGCAGGCTCAAGCGGGCCCCTGGGGGTCTGTGTGTGTTGCCCTTCCTGCTGCCTGATTTGTGCCCATTGGCGCAGCCGGCCCGGTCTGGCCAGTGTCCATGGCAGAGGGGCACTGCTGGCACCGATCGCTAGAGGCTGTGCGGGCGCAGGAGCCCCGCTGCGGCTGACGCGGTTAGGTCAGTGCAGGGTGGCTTGTGTAGACGTGTGGGCGGAGCGGGCAGTGAGGTTTGCCGGGGGGCAGGTCCCTGGGGGGGGTGTATCTGGGAGAGGGGGGCTGACAAGGAGTGGCCTGTGAGAGGGAGGGCTGGTTTTCCACTGGCAGCGATGCCCGGAGGGGGTGGAGCTGGGGGCTGTAGGTGCTGACCCGTGGTGTGGTTGGAGCTCCGGCCGGTCCCCAGCCAACCTGGGAACATGCTGCTTCTAGGGGGAACATGTCTCAGAAACCCCTTGCTCCCAGGGCGCCGTGCAGGGCCCGCCGCTTGGAGGCCACGGGGCAGCGTGAGATCAGAGCCTGAGACAGGGCGACTGTCTCTGCACCGTCCCGAGGGCAGGGCGGGCCCTCCCCCAGCAATCTGCCCTCTCCAAGCCCCAGCCAAGGGACCCTGACCCCGGGGCCATCACGTGGCGGGGCTCAGGCCACGGCCCGGCCTGCGGAGCCCAGCTCACGCTTGGAAGGGAGCCTGGTGCCTGGCTGGGGCAGGGTTAGCGCCAGCGGCTGGGCTGGAGGCGTCTGTGGCTGCAGCGGCTGGCAGAATGCACAGGATGCTGAGGGGCGCCCCTGGCGGCCAGCTCGGCCCATGGGGCACTGCCAGGAGGAGGGGCCCCATGCCCAGTGGTTCCATATTAACCCTCTTCCTCCTCCCCCGCAGCCAGGGCCGGCAGATACAGACAAGGGGGCCAGGTTGGCTCTGGGCCTGGGGCCAAGAGGCTCCATGAAGGGGCTGCAGCAGGACCAGCTCCCAGGCCAGCTGGACATAGGCATCCCCGTCCCCACTCAGCTCTCTGGCCGTGCAGCCTGGCTGAGTCCCCCCATCTCCCCACAGAGTGCCCCAGGGACCCTCCCATTGCCCCCAACACAGGCCCTCACTCCCCGTACTCGGCCACCCCCTGCAGCCCGGCCGGAGCTGGAGGCGTCTGTCGCCAGGATCAGCAGCAAGCAATGCGTCCTTTCACTGCCATCAGTAGGTTCCAGAGTCCCCGGCTGCAAGGCTGGCAGGTCCCAGGCTGAGCCCTGCACACACCGGCCAGCGACCTGCCCCAGCCCCCCCCCCAGAGAAGCTGCTGATGCACAGATGCCCCTGGTTTGGGGGTGGGGAGCTCCCAGCTCCCAGGAAGGGGACAGGCCAGCGTTCCCAGAGGCAGGCTGGGGGGAGCCAGAGCCCCCTGCGAGTTGCAGCCAGTGCATCAGGCCCATTTCTTGCCCGGCTTGGGATGGGGGGGCCGGCCAGTCCGGCAGGCTCAGCATTTCAGGGACAGCCCAAGGGCTCCAGGCGCTGCCAAAAGCCAGAGCCCCCACCAGGTGCCAAGGCCGCTGGGTGAACCTGGCCCAGAGAGGCGCTGGCAGCTCCCCCAGAGGGCACTCCTGGGGGAAGTCCGCAGCCCCGTGACGTCACTCCTGCCCCCCAAGCCACACTCGGTGAATGGCGAATGCGTTTAATAGCCCCGCAGGGGGCGGGGGGGCGCCGGGGGGCGCGGGTCAGCCCACCAGCAGGCTGCGGCTCACCTCCGGGACCAGGCGGAAGAAGCCCTGGAGGGGGAGAGGCAGAGATCAGGTCAGCGCAGCCGGCCCGGGGACCAGCGCCCCCCCTTCAGTTACACAAGCGTTGCCATGGCAGCCAGCTAGTCACTTAGCGCCGGATGATGTTGCCACAGTAACCAACCACTGACTCAAGGCCACTGCGGGTTGCCATGGCAACCGTTCAGGGATGCGACCGGCCACGGAGGGGCTGGAGCAGGCAGAATAAGGGGCGGTCAGGGCAGCAGGACCCAGCAGCAGGGGGGCAGGGAGACGGGGGGGGGGCAGGAGTTTCAGGCGGATGAAGAATCGGGATGCAGGGGCTGGGAGTGGGGACCAGGAGTTTCAGGGGACAGAATCAGGGCACGGGGGCTGGGAGCGGGGTGCAGGGGACAGGAGTTTCAGGGGACAGAATTCGGGTGGGGCTAGGAGTGGGGGTGCAGGGGCTGGGTGCAGGGGACAGAGAATCGGGTGTGAAGGGCGAGGCGCGGGGATGGGGCAGAGAATCAGGGGAGCAGGCATGGGGGCAGGTGGATGGACAATCGGGGGCAGGAGGCTGGGCACAGGGGGCAGAGAATCGGGGCACGGGGCTGGGCACAGGGGCAAGAGAATCGGGGTGAGGGGCGGGGGAGAATCTGGGGGCAGGAAGGCTGGGCACAGGGGGCAGAGAATCGGGTGTGGAGGCCAGGCGTGGGGATAGGGGCAGAGAATCGGGGGAGTGGGCATGGGGGCAGGGAGATGGAGAATCGGGGCAGGGAGGCTGGGCAGAGCGGGGCAGAAAATCGGGCTGGGCAGGGAGGCTGGCCAGAGGCTGGGCATGGGGAGAATCTGGGGGCTGGGCGCGGGGTGCAGGGGAGAATCTGGGAGCAGGGAAGAATCGGGGGCAGGGCGCCAGGGGGGGGCAGGGGTGAGAATCGGGGTGGGGGCTGTGAGCAGGGGCACGGGAGGCCAGGCGCAGGGGTGAGAATCGGGGCGGGGGCTGTGAGCAGGGGCACGGAGGCCAGGCGCAGGGGTGAGAATCGGGGGGGGCTGTGAGCAGGCACGGGAGGCCAGGCGCAGGGGTGAGAATCGGGGCGAGGGGCTGTGAGCGGGAGGCTGGGCACGGGGTGGGAGAATCGGGGCTGTGAGCGGGAGGCTGGGCACGGGGTGGGAGAATCGGGGAGGCCAGGCGTGGGGAGAATCGGGGGCAGGGGGCTGTGAGCAGGGGGCGAGAGGCCAGGCACAGAGGGGCAGGGGTGAGAATCGGGGTGGGGGCTAGGAGTGGGGATGGGGTGGAGAATCGGGAGATCAGGCATGGGAGACAGGTGGATGGAGAATCAGGGGCAGGAGGCTGGGCACAGGGGGCAGGGAGGGAGAATGGGGAGGCCGGGCATGGGGGAGAATTGAGGAACAGGAGGCCAGGCGTGGGGAGGAGAATTGGAGGGTGGGGGAAATCGGGGCGGGAGGGAGAATCAGGGGCGGGAGGCTGTGAGCAGGGGTGCGGGGAGAATTGGAGGCGGGGGCTGTGAGCACGGGGTGGGGGAGAATCGGGGTGCGGGGGCTGAGCACGGGGTGGGGGGAGAATCGGGGCGGGAGGCCGGGCGGGGGAGAATCAGAGGGTGGGGAGGGAGAATCGGGGCGGGAGGCTGTGAGCGGGGGTGCGGGGGGCTGTAAGCACGGGGTGGGGGGGAGAATCGGGGCGGGAGGCCGGGCGCGGGGAGAATCAGAGGGTGGGGGAGGGAGAATCGGGGCGGGAGGCTGTGAGCGGGGTGGGGGGGGAGAAGCGGGGCGGGGCTCACCTGGAAGAGGGCGAGGCTCTGCAGCACGCTGGAGGTGCAGCACATCTCGCGGATGGAGTGCATGGCGAGCTGCGGGCAGCCGATGTCCAGCACGCGCAGGCCCAGGCGGGCGGCCAGGATGGGCCCGATGGTGGTGCCGCAGGGCACGTCGTTGCGCACCATGAACTCCTGGGTGGGCAAAGCACACAGATGGGGAGAGCGGCCCCAGGCAGGCCAGGCTCCGGTAACTGGGCCGGGTCCGGGGCCCAGCGCACAGGCTGTGAGCCCCTCAACACCACCCCTCCTGCTCCGTGGCTCCAGGCTGCCCCCCAGGAATCTCGGGCCCCAGGGAGGGGCCACCGGAGCAGGGTGGCCCTTGCCAGGCAGCCATTGGAGGTATCCCTTGCCATGGAAAGCCCTGGGCCAATGTGGTGAGGGGCCGCATGGAAGAGGGGTGCCGGGTGAACCAGTCCCTGGAGTATGGGGGGTGCCTTGCCCCCATGCTGTCAGCCCTCAGCTGAGGGTGGAGGGATCTGAGCTCTGCAGCCAGCTCTGTGGGGCCCCCAGGGACCATAAGCCATGGGGCCAGCAGCATAGACCCCGCAGCTGAGGCGTGTCCCCCCAGGCCCTGCCAGCCCCGTTTGGAGCCGAGTGGGGGGCTGTCTGGCCTGGGGATGGCCCAGCTGCTCCTGTGGACCAGAGTTGTGTGTAATGTGCGCAATGGGGAGTGTGCGAATAGATGTTAAACAACTCTAACTCTGCCGGGCGCCCTTCTCCTGTGAGCGGGGAGGAACAGTCTCCTAGGCCCTTCGTAACCATCCGTCGGACAAACTGCTTGTGTCTGTATCTGACGTCAAGGCAGAAAGATCAGCAGGACCCTTGCGAGGCAGCAGGATCATGCTGTTGCTCTTGGGAGTAGTCGGAATATAGATGGTGTGGCAAAGAAAACAGAATCAATGAATTAAAAGCTTGCATCAGCAGAAGCTTTGTGTTAGGAGCTAGGCTGACACCTTTTGTATGGACAAGTGTGCCCCTTTCCCGGGTGGAATGGGTGTGTAGTTCCTGGAGGGGGGTGAGGGGCACGTGAGTGTCTGGAGAGGTAACAGCTTGTAGCCCAGCAGTTCCAGAGTCCAGACGGGGGAAGTGTGGGGGTGGAAGACTCAAGAGGCGTCAAGGTACCATAAACTGGGCCCAGTACAAAGCAGATCCACGGAGGACATGTGGGCGGCCTTGGCGCGTTAAGAAGCAAGGGCCCTGTTACACACACGACAGCCTGGAAATAACACAGGGAGGAGACACCAACACACTGATGTCAGAGTCCAGACTAACTCCCAGATAAACAGCCATTAAGCAGAACAGATGGGGGTTGATTAAGAGCCGATGAAGCAAAATGCACAGACCTGAATGGGAGAAAAATCGTATAGAAGTCGGGGCGCCTTGCACGGATCTCCGGGTCTCGTCTTGTCAACATCGGAGTGTCGGTCCGGACCGAGAGAATCCCCGCCCCCCCCCGGCCCCAACTCGCCTGGCCAGTGTTAGTGCGAGCAACCGACTGGTAACTTCAAGCAACAAGAAGGTTGTCTGTGTGTGCGTGCGGGGGGGGGGAGAGTTTCTCTCTCTGAAGCAGATGCCAACTGTTTTTCTACTGGATTCTCAATAAACGCGGCCTGTGGCCTTCTCCCCTTGAAGACCCCGTGGGTGCGTTCTCCGCGTAGCACTGCTCTCCAGGCAGGGCCGCAGGGACACCGCCCCGGGGACCAGCACTGACGCCGCCGGAAGGCACGGCCCCTCGCCCTGCAGGAGGCAGCGCAGCCGAGGGACCCCAGGCTGAGGGCAGCACAGGGCTCTCCCCTAGCCTGGGACACGCTGGGCAGCCAGAGGAGGGTGTCGCTACAGTGGGCTGAGACAAGGGGTCGGGCCGGGGGAAGGGAGCAGCTCAGTGCTGAGGGGGGCGGCTTGCTTGGCTTCGGGCTGCAGGAGGAAGGCCGGGGGAGGCTCTGCCCATCAGGGCCCTTAGCAAGGGGGCGTGATGGATGGGAGCACAGAGGAACCAAGGGGGCTGAAATCTGCATTGTGCAGAGACCCGGCTGCTCCTCCCGTGCGTGGGGGTTCTGAGCGAAGGGCTGGGGGCGCACTGCGCAGTAAGGACTGCCAGGCCCCCAGGAACTGGGGCGGGAAGCGGGCAGGACGGCGCAGGGAGGGCGAGGAAGGAAGGGGGGTGTGCACTGATCAGGGTGTTCCTTCGCGGGGGTTGTCTGGCTGAACTCCGTGTGAATTCCAAGTGCCTTCCTCCCCCACGCCCCCGCTTTAGCCGCAGCCCACGGAGACTGGCCTCTGTGGTTTGTTCTGTCCGTGTCGCGGGCGCTCTCCCAGCCGGCACCCAGGCGTGCTTCCCCAGGGAGAGCGCTCTGTGCTGGGGACCCCCATGTGATGGCGCGGGTTTGGCCCCTGTGTCCGGGCAGGGAGCCGGTCAGCGCGCCCGCCTAGCTCCCACACACAGCTTGTTCCCTGCGCTCCTTTGCTTCTTTTTTCAAGTGCTCTTGGGGCAGAAGAGCTCGGGGACCCAGGGAGGAAATTCACGTTTCTTCCTGGCAGCCTCCCTGGCAGAGCCAGTGCACCTGAGAGTCAGGGGGGTTGGAAGCAGAGCCTAGAGAGGCCAGGTATCTCAGGTCTGTGCGGGCCCCCACCTCCTGACTGGGTGTGCCAGAGCGGGGTACAGCCCTGACGGGGCAGGTCCCTGCACAGGGACGAGCCGAGGCACCCAGGGCAGCAGGGCCTGGTGACGTCCCGCCTGCGAGACTCCAGGAGCCGCAGCCATCTCGGAGCCAGCCCACCGAGCTCGGAAAGCTCCGGAGACAGAGCCCTGACGGGTAATCGCAGACCTGCCAGCCTGACACCCACCCCGGGGGCAGGACAAAGGATGAGTCGGTTCGTAGGGCCCAGCACGGACGAGCCGCACGGCTGGGACTGGAACACGTCCTGCCAGCCAGCCTAGAGTCCTTCCCAGGGTCTCGGCCCACGGAGGGTGGTGCTGCAGCCGGGTGCCAGGCAGGCTGGGGGAACAGCGCCCCGGGACACGCTCAGGGCCTGTGGGGGTGCACCGCTGGGGATGGCCACACCCGACGAGTAGCTATGGCGGGTTGTTTGCCAGACCGGAGGGGGGGAGAGGGGAGATGTAGGGGGTCCCACAGGGTCTGGGCTGCGTCCGGGAGCATTTTGTGTTCCCAGTAACAGAGGGGCAGCCTGCGGGTGGAACGGCGGATGGCCAAGCGGGGGGGCTGCTTCCGGGAGTGTTTCAGGGGCCGTCGAGGGGGGGGGCATGCAAGGCCGGTGGGCATGCAAGGCTGGAGGTTCTCCAAGGGGTGGGCGTGCAAGGCCGGTGGGCATGCAAGGCTGGAGGTTCTCCAAGGGGTGGGCATGCAAGGCCGGTGGGCATGCAAGGCTGGAGGTTCTCCAAGGGGTGGGCATGCAAGGCCGGTGGGCATGCAAGGCTGGAGGTTCTCCAAGGGGTGGGCGTGCAAGGCCGGTGGGCATGCAAGGCTGGAGGTTCTCCAAGGGGTGGGCGTGCAAGGCCGGTGGGCATGCAAGGCTGGAGGTTCTCCAAGGGGTGGGCATGCAAGGCCGGTGGGCATGCAAGGCTGGAGGTTCTCCAAGGGGTGGGCATGCAAGGCCGGTGGGCATGCAAGGCTGGAGGCTCTCCAAGGGGTGGGCATGCAAGGCCGGTGGGCATGCAAGGCTGGAGGCTCTCCAAGGGGTGGGCATGCAAGGCCGGTGGGCATGCAAGGCTGGAGGCTCTCCAAGGGGTGGGCATGCAAGGCCAGCTGCTCAGTCAGTGCAATCCCTGCCATGTGCCAGCAGGCTCCCCCGGCCCATCCTCAGCGAGCACAGGCTGCTGGCCACGGTGGCTGGGGAGGGCAGCAGCTGGTGGCTGGTTACGTATCACCTCCGCTGGCCGCCCACTGGCCCTTTACAAGCTCCCCCCTCGCTGTCCTCTGCCTGCTGTGCCCTTCACTCCCTGCCCCAGCCTCACTGCAGACACTGCCCGGCAGCACCGCCCCCCCCAGGGCCGCCGGCCTCACTGCAGACACTGCCCGGCAGCACCGCTTCCCAGGCCGCCGGCCTCACTGCAGACACTGCCCGGCAGCACCGCCCCCCCCAGGGCCGCCGGCCTCACTGCAGACACTGCCCGGCAGCACCGCCCCCCCAGGGCCGCCGGCCTCACTGCAGACACTGCCCGGCAGCACCGCCCCCCCAGGGCCGCCGGCCTCACTGCAGACACTGCCCGGCAGCACTGCACCCCCAGGGAGACAACAAAGGCCCCAAGGGGGGCTGATACAGCTGGACCCAGTGCGGGGGGCTAGAGGGAGCTGGGGTCGCCTGGCTCCCCCGATCTGCCAGTGACCGTGGGCGTGACCCGTGAGCACGGGCGCTTACCTGCAGGGGGACGTCGACGCGGGCCGCGATCTCCCGGATGATTGCCTCGGTGACGGCCGTGGAGGCGTAGCGCTGGTTACTGTTCACCTTGATCACCGGGCCCTGCGCCAACCCAGACTCAGCCTGGTGCGGATCCCCAGCCCCTTCCCCGCTGTGCCCCAGCCGGGAAAGCCAAGCCGCAGGGGCGAAGCACTGGGTACGGCAGGGCGATGTCCTCCCCCATCCCCCAGGAGGCCCAGCACAGGCGGAGGGGGGCTCAGAGCAGCCCATGGAGGGGCCCTGCCCCAACAGAGCCCGCGAAGGGGCGCCCGGCGCTGGGCAGACGGAGCTCGGGGCTGCCCTGCTGCGGCCAGAACGGGGGCCGCTGGCTGGAGCGAGAGGAGCGCTGGGGTAGGCCCCGCAGGCAAAGAGCCGGGCTCGGCGGGGGGCGGTGCTCACCTTGTGGAAGGCCGGCCGGTGATTCTCCTCATACTTGTCCCTGCAAGAGGGGTATGTGTTACTGCCAGGCCGCCCCCCGCCCCTCTCCCCGGCCCCCGCGGCCCCGCTCACTCACAGGTAGTTGGGGTGCACCGCGTGGGCCATGTCGGCGCTCAGCAGGAAGGACTTGGCCAGCGACTCCTCGAAGGCCGTGGGGCTCTGGGGCGCAGCCGAGATGCGGCGCAACACCAGCTCGGTCAGCAGCGACTGGGCGCCCTGCGCACTCTGCGAGCCCACCTGCAGGGAGAGCCCATCAGCACGGCCTCGGGCCTCCCCCCGCGGCCTGGGCCAACACGCCTCCTCACTGCGGCCCACCGCTACTGGGCCTCGGTGCGGCTGCCCAGGCCCTCCCACAGCCCCAGGCTGGACTCCCCGCCCGCCGTGCCCCCAGGCCGCCCACAGCCCCAGCCTGGGCTCCCCGCTCCGCGGTGCCCCCACGCCCGCCCCACAGCCCCAGCCCTGGGCTCCCCGCTCCGCCGGTGCCCCCCACGCCCGCCCCACAGCCCCAGCCCTGGACTCCCCCCGCTCCGCCGGTGCCCCCCACGCCCGCCCCACAGCCCCAGCCCTGACTCCCGCCCGCCGGTGCCCCATGCCCACCCCACAGCCCCAGCCCACCCAGCCCTGGGCTCCCCTGCCCTGCCGGTGCCCCACGCCGCCCCACAGCCCCAGCCCTGACTCCCCGCTCCGCCGGTGCCCCCATGCCCACCCCACAGCCCCAGCCCACCCAGCCCTGGGCTCCCCTGCCCCCGCCGGTGCCCCACGCCCGCCCCACAGCCCCAGCCCACCCAGCCCTGGGCTCCCCCGCTCCGCCAGTGCCCTCACGCCCACCCCACAGCCCCAGCCCACGGCTCCCCCCGCTCTGCCGGTGCCCCCCCCACCTGCCCCACAGCCCCAGCCCTGGGCTGCCCCGACTTTTAAATCAGAACGTTCCTCAATGTGATGAAGTGGGACCCATTGGTGATGTTTTCACACCCCCTGCGTGTGCCTCAGTTCCTGGGGTTGCGCTCTGGGAGGCTGACAGACATGGAGGTGAATGGTGCCCGGCTGTCTCAGGGGGAGGGGTCGTCTCGTCTGGTGCAGCCCATGGCAATGGGGCACCCAGAAGACATCGGCACAGCCAGTCCTGGGACGCTCACACCCCGGGGGAGGCAGGGGTTCCCGCCTGGACACCTGCCCACCGGGGACGGGCCGGCAGGCGCTGGGGGATCCGAGCTGGCTGCAGGCAGGAGCCGGGGTCAGTGGGGTCACTGCAGTGGGGCTGAGCTCTGCTGACCAGGCCAGACGAGGCCTCCCTGGGCTGGGCCCCGCTGCGTACCCACCCCGCCTGGCACTGCCCTGCCCCACGTCCCCGCGGACGCTGGCTGCCCCCCGAGTCTCGCTCGGGGGAACTCGGAGCTCAGGGGCTGCAGGAGGCAGAGAGGAGCCGGAGAAGGAGCAAGACCCAGTGGGGCCTGGCCTGGAAGGCCGAAGGGTTTTGTCTGCAGCCACATGAGCAAGAGCAGCCCTGAGCTCAGAGTCCCCGCCCGCCAGCGCATCTCAGTGACACCAGCACAGGGGCCTAGCGGGCAAGGGGACCGGTCCCAGAGGGCCCCCTTCCCCACCAGGGAACAGACCAAAGTACCTAAAAGGGGGTCACAAGGAGGAGGGAGAAAACTTGTTCTCCTTGGCCTCCGAGGACAGGACAAGCAGCAAGGGGCTTAAACTGCAGCAAGGGAGGTTTAGGGTGGACATTAGGGAAAACGTCCTGCCTGTCAGGGGGTGAAACACTGGAATAAATTGCCTGGGGGGTTGTGGAATCCCCATCCCTGGAGATACGCAAGAGCAGGTTGGCTAAATGTCTAGCGGGGACGGTCAGACGGCGCCGCGTCCTGCCGTGGGGGCAGGGGACTGGACTCGCTGACTCGCGAGGTCCCTTCCAGCCCTAGTGTTCTAGGATTCTGATTCTAAAGCTCCACTGACATGTCTCACGGCCGGGGCTGACACCTCCGCCTGTATGGTTTTGCCTTCCTGGTCCCCGCTTCCCTACTGTGTCTGTAGGTTCCCAGCTGCCGGTCCACAGACCCCTGCCTGGCACACTGCCAGGCCACGCCACCAGCTGCTAAGGAGCCCGCCAGGCGGACAATCGGGTGTGCTGCAGCGAGGCCGTCCCTACAGGCTATGCGGATGTGCTGTAGTGGGCAGGCCATACCCTCTGGGCATCCAGCGGTGGCTGTGTGGGCTGGGGCGACCCCTACTGGCCGGTACCTGTAGCCCTGCCCAGCAGGACGGCTGCCTAACCCAACCGGTCCGACCGGTTGAGGGCAGGGACGGAAAAGGAAGGGAGGTATCGGGGGAAGGGGCAGTCGCTGGCTGGGAACCATGAAGGAAACAGCCTAAACTGAGGGTCTGGGGGAGGGGGTGATGGACCCCCTAACCCAAGGGGTCTGAGGCATCCTGGCCCTGGCTCCTGTAGCCACATCCTGTCTGCGCTGGGCTGTATCCTGGAGAAGCAATGAACCCTCTGTGACGTAGTGGGGGGGACTGTCAGCTCTGTAACCCGGTGCCCCCCTGCGCTGTGATGTGATTCCCACTGACTCACCCACATGTGTATTAACCCAGACACCTGGGCTCAGCCTCCCAGGGAGAGAGACAAAGGGAGGAAGGCGGAGACCAGCACCTGGCTGGGGGGCAGGACCGGGGAAGCAGGAGAACAGACTAGGGAGGGGGCTAGATTTGGAGGGGCCCGGTTTCCCCATCTCGGGGAAGGGTTGAGGCCTCCTAGCCCTGGTTACTGTGACCAGATTACATCTATGCTGGGCTGTACCCTGGAGAAGCAATAAACTCCCTCTCTTCTACTGGCTGGCGGAGTCTGTTCGTGCCACTACGGGGGTGCAGAAGTCGGGGAGACCCCAACGTGCCGTCACACCCTCTCTGTTCTACTGGCTGGCGGAGTCTGTTCTTGCTGCTACGGGGCTGCAGGATCAGGGGGAACCCCGACTCGCCGTCACAGCAGCCTGGCGGGCAGGGCCACGCGATAGGCAGCGGCAGCTATGACTAGTCTATTAACCGATATTTAACATCCCTACTGGGAGCGCTGTCTGTGGAGCGTGTGCCCTGTTTGGGTGACTGTTCATAGCTAGTGTCAGTCAGCGATGGCTGTGAGGGTCACTAGGAGCGCTGTCTGTGGAGCATGTGCCCCGTTCAGGTGACTGTTCATAGCTAGTGTCAGTCGGCGATGGCTGTGAGGGTCACTGGGAGCACTGTCTGTGGAGCAGGTGAGGTATCCCTGAGCCCTAGGAACAGGGGAAAGGCGGGTGCCCCAGGGTGTGCGAGAACAGAGAATTTGGTGCAGGTGACAGACCCAGTGACGGGGCCTCGCAGAGCCTGTCACCAAGCTGGGGCCATGACACCCAACATGGGGTAAGCGGTGCCTGGGCGCGGGGCCGGGAAAGGCACCGGCAGGAGCGATGCTGGGAGTTTGGGGAGATGCAGGATCTGGGGGTGCTGTGAGTACCGCAGGGGCACAGGTCCCTGTGAGGAAGTGGGGAGTTTTGGGGGGTCAAAGGGGGGTTGCATACAGGGGGGCGCTCAGTGCCTGGATGTTACTGGTTCAATGTGACAAGGGGGGGGAGTTTGTTGTTGCAGAGTGTCACATTACTGGATTTTAAGGGGAGCAGCCAGATCACTGCTGCACCCATGGGGGGGGGTGCCCCAACATGTATACAAAGGGGGCCATGTGAGGTGTCACATGAAAGCTTCTGTTCTACTGGTTCTGTGTGTGCTATTCATTTAACAGTGTAATATCTGTATGCGGAGTTAGAAACACGTACTCTGTGTGGATGCTGGAAACTTCTCTGTCTGGCTGAGCAATGGGCCAGGAATGCTCAGCCAGTGGCTATGCTAATTAGCAAGGAGACAGTGGATCTCTAGGTGCCAGTACACACCTCAGGACTGTGACTGATACCGAAGGGCTACCAGCAAGGAACACAGGGATAGGCCACTGACCAGGTGACCTGCGGCAGCCAGGAGGATGCCAGGAGGGATATAGAAGTGCCATGTGGCACTCTCCATCTTGTCTTCAGCTCAGCTCTTGATCCCAGAGGCAGCCTTGCAAGGAACCATGAGCCAGAAAGAACCGTGGACCCATCTGGGCATAGAATGTGCACCAGAGACTTTTAAGGCAGCAGTTATAACATCTCTGCTAGAGCCTGCATGGAGAACTGGGAGATTCGATGCATGTAATGTATGATCCGTTAGCAACCTCACTCTCAGGCTTTTCTTTCCTTTAGTACTAAACCTTTGGATGGTAGATGCTAAAGGATCGGCTCAGCGTGGTTTGTGGGTAAGATCCAGAGTGTAAATTGACCTGGGATCTGTGGCTGGTTTCTTGGGACCGGGAGGACCCGTTCGGGGATGGTGAGATTGGGTTCTAGAACCCCGCACCTGTGTTAGGCCTGGGGCTGGTTGTGGCACAGGGAGAGCTGGGGTATCAGAGGGGTTTTGCTCGTGAAGCTTCTGGCTGGCCAGGCAGGCAGCTGAAGCGCTCGGTGTGACTGGTGTGTGGCCTGTTTGGGAAGGTCTCCAGTCTGGGGCCGTAAGGAGCCCTGACTTTGAGCAATTTGCCCTGAGCGGACGCCCTCAGCGGTGCCCAGACCCGGCCCGATCCGTCACACAGAGAACAGCCCAGAACTGGAGCCAGCGTCTGGTGCCTTGGTGCCCCCGGCCGGCTCTGGCCAGATGCCAGACAAGGGGCTGCAGAGGGGGGAACCCGACCGGCCCAGCGGGTCCCAGCGAGGGGAGAACATTGGACGGGGAGGGGAGGAGAGGGGAGAAGAGGGGCCCAAGCTACCCGGTTACCTGGGAGGACACTGGCCGGGGGGGGCTGTTGCTGGGGCTATTGGAGGCTCTGCTGGGAGACGGGGGCTGTTTTGGGGGACAGAGCAGGGCAGGCAGGACTCAGCCGGCTGCAGGGGAGACTCAAACGTGGGGGGCTGGGGCCCAGGCCGACTGGCCTGAGGGATCCTTTGCTGGGTTCAAAGCCCCATAACCCCTCCTGCTGGGCGCTGGCTGGGAGTCGCTCTGGGCTGGGGAGCAGGGCTGCGCTGTCCCCTCTGGGAGGGGAGGCCCCGGGGGCTGGGGGGAGGGGACCCCCGAGGGGCTCACAGCGGAGCAGGCGGCTGGAGGCCCTGAGAGGCGCCGTCCCGGAGGCGGAGGGCAGACCCCCAGGGGAGAGTGGGCCCCCAAGAGAGGGTCGCCGCACTGGAGTGGGCCCTGGGAAAGGGCTGTCTCACTGCCGCTGGGCTGGAGGGGCTCCCCGGGAAGGGGCTGCTGCACTGGAGGGGGGAGATCCGCCTGGGGAGGGACGGGCCGCGCGTGGGCAGGACCTGTGAGCCGTGCCAGCCCCACTCACCTCCTCGTTGTCGTACAGCATGACCAGGCGGACGTTGGGCTCCTGGGAGAGGGAGCCAGGGGCCTCGCAGGACTCGATCAGGGCCTGCAGGGGGAGAAGGGCCAGGACATGGTTCTGAGCAGGGCTGGGAATGGGGCGCCACGGGGGGCAGAACCCACGGAGCCTCAGCACTAGCTGAATGGCAGGAAAACAGCCCCTGCAGCCCGCCCCATCCTGCTAGACAGGGAGCCCTGCCGGGCCGTGCAGACAGCTCCCGGGACAGGCACAGGCCGGGGGTCCCAGCACAGCCCCACCCCCTCCCCGGGACAGGCGCAGGCCGGGGGTCCCAGCACAGCCCCACCCCCTCCCCGGGACAGGCGCAGGCCGGGGGTCCCAGCACAGCCCCCGCTCACGGTCAGGGCGCAGTAGCAGCTGTGCAGATTGTCCAGGCGGGGCGAGAAGATGAACTCCTCAAAGGCGCCGCCGAGCACCTGCAACAAGAGACACGGGCGGCGTCAGCGGGGCAGGCCCCAGCAGGGACCCCAAGGGTCCTGCCCCCATGCCCTGGGCCAGTGCCCCTCGAGAGCAGGGCTGGAAGGGCGATGCCCGGGGGTGGCTGCAGGGAGGGGCAGCGGCTGCAGGCCGGGACCTCAGGGCAGCTGCGGGGCAGCCATGCTGGGAGCTGCAGAGGCTGCCCCCAGGGGAAGTGTGCGGCAGCCGCACCAGCCTTGCCGGCCCCAGGAGGGAGCGGGCCTGGGGGGCGTGCAGGGCCTGCGCAGCAGCAGGGACCCCAAGGCGATCAGCACTGGAACAAGCCGCCTGCTTGCGCCCCGGCCGCACAGGGGGAACTTTGCTGCAGCGCTTAGAGCTGGGTGTGTGCCTCAGTTTCCCCAGCAGAGCGCATGGCTGCCCTGCAGGACAGGAGCCAGTTGGCTCTCGGGGCTGCCTGAGCGATGAGCGGTGCCCCTGTGACAGCGCGTCGGGGAGCCCCCGACACCTCCGGCTGCGGGCAGGGGGCAGGGACTCTCCGCCGGCCAGCAGAGTAGAAGGTTTGTCGGTTCTCAGAGGCACAGCGCAGCGCGGGCTCCATGTTGCCACCGGAGCCAGGGCAGGCAGCCCCTCGCCCAGCCAGACTGGCCCAACTCCCCGGGCCTGCCCCCAGCCTGGGGACCGTCCCCGCCTCCCGCCCTTTGTCTCTCTCTGGGAACAGACTTGTTACCTGCCCAGGCTGGGCCTGGGTGGCTGGGCCAAACACGTGTGGGTGAGTCAGTGGGAATCGCACAGCACAGCGCAGCCAGGTGGGGGCACCCGGTTACGGAGCAGATAGCCCTCCCCCCCCGTCTGGGCAGGACGAAGAGACCCTCCCTCAGGAGTAGCCGAAACAAGGGGGCCCGCTGCACACTCCTGGATCCTCACCCCCCAGCTTGAGGGGAGGGGCCTGGCCTCTGGAGAAACGGGGGGCTGAGGCTGGGCCCCCCTGGCGCGGCCAGCTCTGGTGCTGCGCCCAGGAGACTGATAACCCGCCCCAGGACAGCGGGCAAGGCTCCCCCCGGCAGAGCACACACCTGCGGTGGGGGGGCAGGAGGGGTCGGGTCTCAGGCGGGGCAAGGGGGGGCGTAGGGCGGGGCTCAGACGGGGGGCCGGAGCCCTCCCTGGGGCACAAGGTGGCTCCATGGGGCTGACAGCCCCCAGCCCCATTCACTTGCCCGCCCCCATTTTCAATTTCGAGGGGGGCACGCTCAGAGGCTGGCTGTGAGATGGCCGTGGGGCGGGGCAGAGCCCTGGGAGCCGCAGGCTGGGCAGGATGCCAGGGCAGAGCACACCGGGGCGCACCCGCACAGGAGGGGAGACCCCCGGGCCCCGGCCCAGCTGGGGGCGATTCCCCTCTTGTGCTGGGCGGAGCCCGCGTCGTGTGCCTCCCCTGCCTGGGCGAACCCTCGCTGCGATGCCCTGCCCAGCCAGGCGCCAGCCCCAGTGACTCACGCTCCCCCCAGCCTGCGCCCCCCCCGAGCAAACACTGCCACTCCCCAGACGGCGCCACTGGGCAAAGCTGCGACAGACAGTGGCTGCCCCCCCAGCCCGGGGAGCCCCCCCGCGCTGCTGCCTCCGAGTGCAGTGGGTGGGGCCGGCTTTTCAGCTGGCGCCCCACCCCAAGCACTGGCTCCTGCCTGCCCCCCCCCCACGTGTGGGCGGCGCCCGCTTCCTGCATGTATCCCTCCCCTCGTGCTGCTGCCTCTCTGTGGGGGGCACCAGCTCCCACTACCCCCCCTTGCTGCTTGTTCCAGGGGGTGTCTTGCAGTCGAGGGGAGTCACCGACAGGCCCAGGCTCTGACCTTCCCCAGGGCTCCCCCTCCGGCCCACAGCTCCCCCCTAGGGCCTGTCTGCGCAGGGCAGCTGCCCCTCGCGCCCATCCCGGGCCTGGCAATTCTCAGCCTCCGCCCTGCGCCCGGCAGCCTGTGCCGGGGGGGCGGGGCAGCCGCTGCCCTGGCGATGCCCACCCCCCGCGCCGGGCCCTGGGCACTCACCGCCGGCTGCGTGTCCGCCAGGCACAGCTCCATCTCCACAACCTGCTCCGGCGCCACGTCCAGCTGGGAGCAGAGCAGGGAGAGCAGCGCGGGCGCGTGCCGCTCGGCCTGGGGTGAGAGCAGATCCCCCTTGAGCGAACGCCACCGACAGGCCGCGAGACCCCCCGCAGGGAAGCACGGCAGCCCCCCCCGGCTCCGCCCGAACACGCCGCTCTGCCCCAGGAACACGCTGCTCCGCGCCCCAGCCCAGAACGCGCCGCTCCGCGCTGGGTCTTCCTAGTTCCCCCTGGAACATGGCCGGACCGTGTCGCGTCCCCCCCCCCCCAGAACACGCCGCTCCGCGCCGCCCGGCGCTGGGTCCCCCCCCGGCAAGCCCACAGGGGATCAGCACGGCACGGGGCCCTCGGCAGTCGGCTCCTCTCCTGTCTCACCTGGGCGGCGGCGCCAGGAGCCTCGGCCTCGGGCGCCTCCTTCTCCAGCGCCTCCTGGATGGCGGTGGCCAGGATGGGCACCCTGCGGGGGCAAGGCTCCGTCAGGCATGATGCCCGAGCCATCGCCAGAGCCAGCCCCCCGCTCCCCGGGCTGCCAGCCACTGGCACAGAAGGGGTGTCCCATGCCAACGCAGCGGCCCTGGGGGAAGCCATCTATGTCCCCCATGGCACCCCACCTCCCGGGCAGCATCTCCCCCAGGGCCGGGAGCCGGCGCCCCACAGGGGAAGAGCTGGAGGCTTTGCCAGCCCCTGGAGCCCCCTCGACTCAGCCGGCCAGGCCCTGGGACCACTAGCGGCCCTGCTCTGGCGCGGGGCCGCCCGGCCTGCTTGGAGCCCCCCTTCACCCCCTCACAGGTGCTGCTCGGTGTTGGGCCCGAAGCTCTCATTGATGCTGCGCTGCAGGTGGATGGCCAGGTGCGGGATGCGCAGGATGGGCCGCTCCACCCACACCAGCCGCTGCTCCAGGCGCCCGCCCGCCGGCTCCTGAAAGCAGAGCAGGGAGTGTCAGCGGGCCTGGGCCCGGGACGCCAGGCCCTGCCTGGGGCGTTCCCAGGCACCGCCCCCCAGGCTGAGAAGCGGAGGTGGGACTGGGCACGTGCCACGGCAGGGCTGAGCAGGGCGAGCGTCACCGGATACACCGGCTCAAAGGGAAGTTCTCTGGGACCCAGCCCCAGGATCCGAGCTGCCCGACCTGCCGCCGCCGGAGTCCCGCGGTGGCCTGGTCCTGCACCGGTCCCCTGCCTCCCTGGGCTCGGGCGCAGAGGAGGGGCCAGGCCGGGTCCCTCGAGGTGCGAGTGACAGAACTTGGGCGGGTCACCAGGCCGGACTCACCCTTACGATCACCCGCCCGGCCACCGTCAGGTCGCGGTCGAACCAGGTGCTCCAAATCCCGCCGCCGTAGGTCTCCACGCCCACCTGCACCAGGCCCGCCTGGCCCCTCCTGGAGCGGCGCTTCACCTGCGGGAGAGCCAGGCTCCGTCACCCGCCCGCAGGACTCCGCCACGGGCGCCCGGCCCCCGCCCCCAACGCCCGGCTCTGCCACGGCGCCCACCCCCCGCCCACAGGACTCCGCCACGGGCGCCTGGCCCCCGCCCCCAACGCCCGGCTCCGCCACGGGCGCTGGCAGCAGCAGGGGACAGTGGGGAGAGCCAGGCCCCTTGTTGATTTCACCCCCACTGTCCAGCCCCTGGCGGGGGAGCTCCGGGGACAAGCTCCAGAGGCTGGTGAGTGTCCTGGGCACAGCCAGGCGGAGCGGGGGACGGATCAGGCAGGGCCACGCAGGTGGGGTCGGGCGCTCCCCAAGGGGAGGGGGCCACGCGTGGGGGGTCAGGCACTCCCGGGGGGGGCCACGCGGATGGGGCGGGAGGCAGCAGCAGGGTCCGGCGCGAGGGTCCCTCACCCTGAGGCAGGGGCTGTCCGTGTGGGCGCCGATGAGGCTGAAGCCGTTGCCGGGCTGGTACCGGCCCCCGACAGCGAAGGCAACGAGGGTGGAGCTGTTCCGGGTCACGAAGTACTGAGGGGAAAGGGCAGAGGCCCGGTGGGGAGCTGGCCTGGGGCCAGCCCCGAGCCCTCCCCTAGGGGTGGGGAAAGCAGGCCTGGCCCACCACCCTGCCCCCAGAGCCCTGCGCACCCCCGCCCCACCCCGGCCCCCACCTTGGCCCCCAGAGCCCTCGCACCCCACCCCATCCCCAGCCCCGCCTTGGCCCCCAGAGCCCCTGCGCACCCTGCCCCACCCCCTGGCCTGCCCCGACCCCCCACCTTGGCCCCCAGAGCCCCTGCACACCCCGCCCCGGCCTCTGCCCCCGGCCCAGCCCCCGCCCTACCTTGTGCTCAGGCTGGATGTGCCACGGCTCAGCCTCCTTCAGCTCCTGGAACCCGGCCTGCAGCAGGCGGCTCTGGCACTCGGCAACCACTGTGGGGACCACGCAGACGTCAGGCGCCCCAAGCCACCCCCGGCCCCCCGCGTGCCTGGCCTGCCGGGAGGGGCCCTTCCCGGGGCGCTGGCCCCCCGCGCGAGGGTGGCTCGGAGGCTTTGCCCGGCGCCCCCGACGCTGTTGCGAGGTTACAAACGCAGCCTGTGGAGGACAAGAGGGCAGCCGGGCCCAAGGGCTGTCCCGGGGGCAGCGGGCAATGGACGGGGCAACAGAACTGGCAGCGGGGGGCACTCGTCTCCCCGCAGCCCGTGAGCGCCGCCCAGCAGGCGGGACCATGGAGCCAGCCCCACAGGGCGGGGACGGTCTGTCTGGTCTCCCGGCGGTCAAGGGCCTTTGCAGCCTGCCTGGAGACGCAGCATCCTGCCCTGCCCAGCTCAGCTCCGGCGGGCAGGGCCGGGCGGGCCCAGGCAGCATGGCAGGGCCAAGCGGTGTGTAGCCGCCGCGTGGGGGCTGCAGGGCGGTTTCTCAGGGACGCCGCCCTGCCCACGCCGCCCTGTGCTCACGTGGCAGATGCCTTCCTGCCGCCGCACGCCGGGCCCGCCTCGGCGCCTACAGACAGCGCAGTGAGCGCCACGCTGCAGGCGAGACGCGCTCCAGAGCCGGGCAGTCACTAAGCGGCCAGGCGCCTGCCCAGGGCAGATGGCACAGCCCTGGCATGCCAGGCGGCAGGGGGGGAAGGGGACAGACTGGCTGGGGCCCCTCTCTCGTGAGTTCATGAGCAGCTGGGCGAATGCCAGACGTGAAGCGGGGTGCAGCGTGTCACAGCAGCACCGGGAGGGGGAGCCCAGGCAGACTGAGGCTCAGTGGTCCCCCAGGCTGCACCCGGGGAAGCCCAGCACAGGGGCCGGCCTGGGGACTGAGCCCCCCTCTCCCCTGGGTCACGTCAGGCCCCCCACTAGAGGCCAATGGGAACTGGCCCCGCTCCTCCAGCAGCTGGCACCTCCAGGGGCCGTGCCCCAGTGGGTCTGTGACGGCCCATGCAGAGCAGAGTGTGGGCATTGGAGCCCCTGCCCCGTCTCCACTGCCTGCGGGAGGAGCTCCGCAGGGTCCTCCGCTGGGGGCAGGCAGCTAAGGGGGCCGCTCCCTCCCGCCCCGGCCTGGCGCAGGGGAGCTGGCCCTGCCTGTGCCGACAGGCGTGCGGGACGTGACTTTGCTCCGGGCAGGGAGCGAGGAGGAAAGAGGAAGGAGGAAGCAGGGCCCCCGCCACTGGGATCATTGGGCAGGTGGCGCTGGGAACCCCTCTGAGCACGGGGGTGGGGGGCAGGGCCTGGTCTTGCAGCCCCGCCACAACTCCACGCCCTGTGGGGTCTGGCAGGCTTCTGCTAACCACGTGGGGACGCTGGCTCCCTGCAGCCCTTCCTGGGTCTGGCCGGCTGCCAGGCGAGCCCGGGGCAGAGGGCAGCCCTAGAGAGGCCGGGGCGCGTGGGGCGGAACAGGCGTTGTGACTCCGGGGGCGGCAGAGCCACGCAGGGGCAGGGTGAGACACGGGCCCGGTGCCCAGGAGCTCGCTGGCTGTGTCCCAGGCTAACTCCCGGGCAAGCTGGCACCTGCCCGGGAGGGCCAAGGGATCACCCCGCCTGCTGGGGAGTCACTGCCCCCCCCCAAGGAACAGAGCCTGTGGCCAGGCGGGGGCGCACGCTGCAGCTGGCCAGCTCCGTGCTGCTGCCCGGCTCCCTGGGGCCCGCCGGGGGCAGCTCTCGGTCACTGGGAACCGGGCAGGAGCCCCCCCAGCCCCCTTACCATGGTACGGGGAGGGGCCCCGATTCACGAACTTCAGGAACTTCTGGGCCGCCGCCTGCACGGCTCGCTTGGAGTCACTGGCCACGGACGCCTGGCGGGCAGAGGGGCGTGTTACTTGTGGGGGGGGAAGCCCTGGCAGAGGGACCCCCGCTGGCCCCCCACTCACTGGTGAGACCCTAGGCTGCTCTCACGGCCCTGTGGCACGTAAGAGAACTGTGGGCCCACCCGAGGGTAGCGCCCTGGCCGTGCCCAGCCCGACCCCCCCCGGAACCCACCTGCAGCGCCCCGGCTGTGCCCAGCCCGACCCCCGGAACCCCTGCAGCACCCGGGCCGTGCCCAGCCCGACCCCGGAACCCCTGCAGCGCCCGGGCCGTGCCCAGCCCGACCCCGGAACCCCCTGCAGCGCCCCGGCCGTGCCCAGCCCGACCCCGAACCCCTGCAGCGCCCCGGCCGTGCCCAGCCCCGGGAACCCCTGCAGCGCCCCGGCCGTGCCCAGCCCCGGGAACCCCTGCAGCGCCGGGCCGTGCCCAGCCCGACCCCGGAACCCCTGCAGCGCCCGGGCCGTGCCCAGCCCGACCCCCGAACCCCTGCAGCACCCGGGCCGTGCCCAGCCCGACCCCGGAACCTCCTGCAGCGCCCGGGCCGTGCCCAGCCCGACCCCCGGGAACCCCTGCAGCACCCGGGCCGTGCCCAGCCCGACCCCGGAACCCCTGCAGCGCCCGGCCGTGCCCAGCCCGACCCCGGAACCCCTGCAGCGCCCCGGCCGTGCCCAGCCCGACCCCGGAACCTCCTGCAGCGCCCGGGCCGTGCCCAGCCCGACCCCGGAACCCCTGCAGCGCCCCGGCCGTGCCCAGCCCGACCCCGGGAACCCCTGCAGCGCCGGGCCGTGCCCAGCCCGACCCCGGAACCTCCCTGCAGCGCCCGGGCCGTGCCCAGCCCGACCCCGGGAACCCCTGCAGCACCCGGGCCGTGCCCAGCCCGACCCCCCCCGGAACCCCCCTGCAGCGCCCCGGCCGTGCCCAGCCCGACCCCCCTGCAGCGCTGGGGGAGGGGGCCCCGCTGGGGGGACTCCAGGGCGGCCATGCCCGGCCCGGTCCCCCCGGTACCTGCATGATCCCAGACTGGCTCCCACTGCCGCCTCCGGCACTGGCACTGCGAGCCACGCCTCTGGCTCCGCCCCCGGCCCCGCCCCGCCCCGAGCGCGCTGCCGCCCCCTGCGGGCCGGGAGGAACCAACACAGCCCGGTACAATGGACCCCCCCTCGCACCCCCATCGGCCCATGGACCCCCTTGTATCCTCATCGCCCTGGACCCCCTTGGGCCCCCTATCGGCCTTGCCCCCGTTGTGCCCCCCATCACCCCATAGATCCCCTTGGGCCCCCTATCGGCCTTGCCCCCGTTGTGCCCCCCATCACCCCATAGATCCCCTTTGGGCCCCTATCGGCCTTGCCCCCTGTGCCCCATCACCCTATAGATCCCCTTGGGCCCCTATCGGCCTTGCCCCCGTTGTGCCCCCATCACCCCATAGATCCCCTTGGGCCCCTATCGGCCTTGCCCCGTTGTGCCCCCATCACCCTATAGATCCCCTTGGGTCCCCTATCGGCCTTGCCCCGTTGTGCCCCCATCACCCCATAGATCCCCTTTGGGCCCCTATCGGCCTTGCCCCGTTGTGCCCCCATCACCCTATAGATCCCCCTTGGGCCCCCTATCGGCCTTGCCCCTGTTGTGCCCCCCATCACCCTATAGATCCCCTTGGGTCCCCTATCGACCCATGGACACCCCCTTGTGTTCCCCGTCGCCTTATGGACCCCTTGGGCCTCCTATCGGCCTTGCCCCCCAGCTCCCATCACCCCATAGATCCCCTTTGGGCCCCTATCGGCCTTGCCCCGTTGTACCCCCATCACCCTATAGATCCCCTTGGGTCCCCTATCGGCCTTGCCCCGTTGTGCCCCCATCACCCCATAGATCCCCTTGGGCCCCCCTATCGGCCTTGCCCCCATTGTGCCCCCATCACCCTATAGACCCCCCTTAAGAACATGAGAGCGCCAGGCTGGGTCAGAGCACAGGCCAGTCCAGCCCAGGGTCCTGGCTGCCCACAGTGGCCAATGCCCGGTGCCCGGAGGCAGTGAGCAGAACAGGGAATCCTCACATGACCCCTCCCCTGTGGCCCATTCCCAGCCCCTGACTGAGGCCAGGGACACCCTCCCTGCCAATGGCCATTGATGGACATAACCCCCTTGGGTCCCCTCATCGCCCTATGGACCCCGCTTGGGCCCCCCATTGCCCTACGGACCCCCCCATGGGCCCTCTGGCCTGCCCCATAGACACTTGGTGGCCTTTGCTGAGTCCTTCCATCACCCTATGGACCTTACCCACTGGACCCCTGAGAGGAAGAAGGGATCGCATCTGCTCTCTTTCACTGTTCTGTGGTAACCCCGTGTGTGTGCCTCAGTTTCCCTGGGCACTGCACCAGTTTCTCCGGCCGCCAGCACCACCCCGCCCTTCTTTAGAAGCCAGTTGGCTCTCCACTGCCAGGCGCTTCGAGCGGAGCCGCTCTCGCCCCCTCACGCCACCAATGGAAGCCAGAGCTGCTGCAGGCTGCTAATGTAGCCTGGACCCGGACGCAACCAAATCAACTTCCCGGCCCTCCTGTCTCGGCTTCTCTGGCTCTCCTCGAAAAGTGTGTGTCTGAAACCCCGAAATCCCAAGAGACACCCGAGGCCTCCCGTTATTCCACATCAGCCAGGCATCTTGATCGGAGCCGGAGGGTGTTTCTTTCTCTAGCCTTGCTCCTAGGGAATGACCCATTGCTTGCTTGGGAGCAAGGGGAAGGGGGAAGAAGGGGGGGCAGGGGACGACACCACCAAAGCTTTGCACACACCTGCAGTTCTGCGCTCAGACCGGACCAATATTTGATTTTTTTTCTCGCGACGAATGTTAAATTTCCCGGCCTTGTCTCTAAGCTGAAAGAGGAACAGGAATGAATGAACAAATGAATCGACTCATGAAGGAATTCCACAGATGATTCGGTGGGGTGGGGAGGAATGGCTTTTAAATGCAGCGGGTGAATTTCTCAGACAAGATTATCAAGGATCCAGCCCCATGTTCTAGAGTCCCCAAACTCAGAATGCCAGATGCTGGGACTAGAGCACAAGCGATAGATCACCGGGCAAGTGCCTTGTTCCGTTCATGCTGTCTGAAAGATCGGGCACCGGCCACTTCAGCTGTTTGTGTTGACAGTCGAGGTGAACAGAAGCGGCGAGGAGTCCTGTGGCACCTTATAGACTAACCGAAGTGTTGGAGCATAAGCTTTCGTGGGCAAAGACCCACTTCATCAGATGCATGGAGTGGAAATTCCCAGAGGCAGGTATAAATATGCAGGCCAGAATCAGGCTGGAGATGACGAGGTGGATCCAATCAGGGGAGGATGAGGCCCACTTCTAGTAGCTGATCTGGAGGTGTGAATTCCAAGAGAAAGCGAACAGAGCGAAGGAAAGAAAAGAGGATCTCTCATTGGTTTATTTAGGATCCTCATTCTCACTGGGTCAGCAGAGCTGTACTCCTGTTAGCCAGTCAGGATGGAGGAATTGCTCAGCTCTCGGGTTATAGTAAAAACGCTTAAATATTCTATTTTGGTGAGACAAAAAAGGGATATTGACGGTAGTTTATGGCTGCTTAGGAGGAAAGGAAATTGCATAGGTAAAGCCTTGTTCATTTTGGGTGGAGCTATAGGTGTTCTGTGGTTAGACTGTATAAGCTGCTCCCTGAGGGGTTGCAGAAACTTTGTCTGTTGATAATTTGGCTTGTTGTACTGAAATATCTGAGGACTAAGAACGTTTTATGGGGAGAGGAGTCCTGGGGAGCCTAAGAAGAGCCAGACTGTGCTGTGCCCGCTATAGCTCTAGAAAGACTAAAGACCTGAGCGAGCTGTTGAGAGGTTTTCCTCTTGCTGGGTCTTGCACTGAGTACTAAGGCAGTGTTTTATGGGAGAAAGCACCAGCTAGCAACAGTAATTACTAATGCCAAGTATAATATCAGAGGCTACTATTGGTAGAGGAAGTAGGAACTCAGGGTGTCTGGTTTTGCCTTTACATCCCCTTTAAAGGAACAGCTAAAGAAAAGTCTCCCCGACATGGATAGGAAGAAACTTTGGATAAAGCATTATCCCCACTCTTCACTGTAGCCAGCGAATAGAGTGTCCCTTTACGTTTTACAGACTATTGCTTTCATTGAGCTACATGGTCTTCCTGATGGCAATCACTCCAGGTTACAGGCAATGCGTATTGCACCAGATTGCATTGCATATCATTATACTGTGTGTGCATATAACACATTAAAGCTTTCTCTCACTTTGTGGCCAGCTAAGAAGTAATATGTAGCTAGCCAGCAGGGCTGAATCTGGGATATGTTCAGTTTGCATGTTTCTGAAAATGTGTTCCTTAAATGAGAAATTGTCACCTAGCTAGAGATGGGAGATTTTTCTGAAAGGTATATCTGATAAAGTTGGACTTCCAGCTCTGAGTTTTCATTAGAATTGGGCTATTTCAGTTGGGCCTAATTGCTATTTGTGATTTTGAAAACCTTTCTCTAAAGGTCTAAAAGGATGCAGAATACCAGGAGTACTGAGCGTACAGTCATGCAGGATTTCACTGCTGTAGGGATTTAAAAATCATGCTGGCAGGCGAATGTACTGCGTAATGTGTGTAGTCCTCAGTCACACAGATTTGTCATGTGGTTGCTGTTGCATTTGTTTGTGAAGAAGGATTTTTAAACTTTTTGAAAATGACCTGTGTAAAGAAATGGACTTTAATGACATAATTGAAGAATGTGCCAAAAGAGCGAGACAGCTATATTTTCATTAAATACAAATGAACAATTGTAATTATTAATGCAGAATTTTGTTTACGAATGAATTACAATATAATTAAAATAAAAATTATCCAACTAAATTAAGTTTACCAAATTTACCCAATTCACATTTAATATGAAAATGGCCTTCAGTTTGCGCATTTGACGCCTTTTTTCTATTTTTTCTCCAAAGGGGGGCCCCGCAAAATTGTGCTGCCCTGAGCCCTGCAAAACTTTCATCCGCCCCTGTCTGGGGCCCTCGAGGGAAGTGGGGCTGCTGAGGGCAGCGTAGGCATGTGGAGAACCAGCCCAGTTCCTTGCTCCTCCCCACATAGCCCCACGACTGTGATGTTTCCTTGTTCGCAGCGCTTGTGACGCCTCCGTTCTCACAGTTTGAGAGTTGCCCTTTGAAAAACGCTTCCGGGTTTGGCAGGTTTTTCTCTCCCAGAATGTCCGGAGAGCTGGTACCAGCTGAAGAGCAACACAAACACCATGGTTCTAGTGTCACAACAAAGTGTGTCTGGTGGGGGGTGTCCTGCACTAGCATTGCTGAGTTCGGGCAAAGGGGATACCACACTCGGTACACTCCTTCTCCTCTGCTCCCCCTCTCCAACCACATGATCAGTCACACGTCCACCTCTGCGGAAAAGCCTTTGGTCCCCAACGCCTCACGTTTATTCTTATCTTCTCGGATGATGGTTTTGTTTTTGTTGTTGACATACTGGTACATTTCCTTTATCGTTAATTCCTCTCTGTCCTCTAGTATGATCTTGGTATTGGCAGTTAGTTTGTGTATTGTAAACAGGGTATCGGTACGGGAAACCCAGAAATTGTCCCGGCAATTGAAATATTGGTGTGGATGGGCGGAGGCACCTTTGTGTGGTCACCATAATTTGGGAGACCCTGGGGCGGGAAATGTTGCATAGAAGCCTCTGCCCGAGCTATTACTTGATTTTCCGCATGGATTTTCTGGAAATACTCTAAACTGTAAGGTCCTGCCCACACATGACTTAGAGACTGACGAGAACCTCCTGCCGACTGCATTGCTGGGGGAAGGGGGCAGTTGCCTTCTAAATCACTTCATTACTGATGATTTGTAAGTGATTCTCTGAAGCTTTGTAATTGTTTCAGCTGCATTGACTTTAAACTGGCAACTTCCTGTACAACCCTGCAACTCTGCAACTCTCAGCCACTTTGCTACTGGCAGCTGGGTGACTGCTGAGCCCTGCAGCTTTGTAATCTTTGTAACTCTCCGCCACCTTGCTTGGAACTTGCTCTAAGCTGCACACACACACAACCCGCCCCCCCCCGAGATAGGAACGAATGTGTGTGTGTGTGACTGGAGACTATTGAGTGTCTGGGAGTATAAACTGCAAGGCTGAGCACCTGGAGCCAGGTGATGAGTCCTCAGACCAATCCAGGCAAACAAAGGAGACCCTGCTGCTCTGCTGGATCAGGGTTAGTCCGGGCACGCTCCCTGGTGCGGGCTGCGGCTGAGTCACAGGGGTTGCACAGAGGCAATAAAAGGAGAGAGCACATGGCAGGAAACCTCTTTCTGTGAAGCTCCTCTTTCCGCAGCCAGAAGCTCGGGTTCTTTCCTGGCCAGCTCCCCAGCCAGGATCAGGGACAGCCCCTCTCGGTGCAACGGGCCTTGGCTCCTTCTGCAATGTGTGTGTGTTAGCTAGCACCTCTAGTGGCAGCTCTGTCCCCTTTAGCTGAACCCTACAGTGCATCGAGTGCAGTGTTCATTCCTCAGTCACTAAACCCATACTACTGTAACCCTGGGAATTTTGGGGGTAACAGGTAGGGGTACAGCTAAGCCTGAGCCCAAGCCCAGCACCCCCTCCTGCGTCCCAACCCCCAGCCCAAAACCCCTCCGAAAACCCGGAGCCCCCTTCTGCACCCCAAACACCTCATCCCTGGGCCCACCCCAGAGCCCGCTCCCCTCCTGCATCCCAACTGCGTGCCCCAGCCTGGACCCCCCTTTAGAGCCCAGCCGAGGGACAAGGAGGGTGGGGGCAGGAGGGCACCCAGGCCAGCTGCCATGGAGCTGTGCGCGGGACAGTGGCCAGCCAGGGTCATGCCCGGGGAACGGTGCCGGGTGCCTGGCCCAGAGGGTGAAACACGTCCCAGCGGGGCGGGGTGAGGGTGCTGTGTGTTGCCAATAGGGTGGCACTTGGGCAGGAGCAGGGCAGGGGGGCTCTCTTGGCAGCATGAGGGCAGCAGGGGGAGGCGCAGGTGGGGGCGGGGGGGGCAAGCACGGCAGAGGAGCGAGGGGCGGCCATGCAGCCGGCCAGAGAGCGCTGCTTGACGGGGAAACCGCCACCGCCCTCCGGCCGCCCCCTGCCCTTCCACAGGCCTCTGCCCCCTGCTCTTGGGGGCTGCCTGGGTCCGTGACATTTGGGAGCGTTTGCTGCTGCAGGGGTGGCAGAGCGGTAGGGACGGCCCAGGCCTGGCAGTGCCCAGCACAGAGCCCTGCCTTGCTGTCCCCAGAAGGGGCGCACGGGGCCTGGCCTCTGGCAATCCCTGGCGGCGTTACCCGGGGGGGGCAGAGCTGTGCCCTGGTGTTGCACTGAGGGGGTCTCTGCTCTTGGACAGGCAGCGTGCCCAGGAGCTGCACTGGCTCTTCCAGCTCTCTGGGCCGGGAGGTGCCTCCTGCCCCTCTGCGTGGCTCACGTGTTGGAGGGCGGCTGGTGCTGGAGCCAGCCCCCCTCCCACTACCGGAGCTGGGGAGCTCAGGTACCTGGCCGTGGCCCCCCTCCTGGGGTCCGGGAGGGCGAGGAAGCCAGGAGTGCAGTGCTGGGAGTCTGTGCCTGGGAACGCCTGGCTGCTCCGTGTCTCCCTGGGCCCTGGCAGGACGCGGGAACAGGCCAAGCAGAGGCACCGAGTGCCAGAGACCCAGCAACAGCTGGCGTGGCCCCCCCGAGCCAGGGCCCAGCCCCACGGCTGGGAGGGGCAGGCGAATTGCCCAGCCCAACTATAAGCCGGGCGTCCCGCTGGGTTCCTGCAGCTCTTCTGCTCTGACCGTGCTCAGAAAGTGCTGACTGTGTGCGCCGTGCTCCCTGCGCACAATCAGGGACTTGTGCCGTCACGAGCAAATGAACCCAAAGACTTGGGAGGGCTGTTACTAGCTCTGGCGAGTGTCTGGCAGGGGGCAGCCCCCTCTGTCTCAGGGACGGTCTGTTTAGCAGCCGGGCACCCCCGTTAGCACGGCCCAGCAGTAACGCACCTCGCGCTAACCCAACGCCCAGGCGGAAGTGGGGCTTGGTCCCTGTGGCGCTATGAGCAGAGGAAAGCATCTGTGGACTAGCGCTGGGTTCCTGGATCCAGAGACACGGCAAACGCACAAACTCAACATGCTGCTGGCGTTAACTAGCTGGAGCGGCGTCAGGCTCCACCCTACAGACCCGGGACCACGGGCGGCAGCGTCCCTCGGACACCAGGAGCTCCCGGCACACAGTGGAGAAAAGAAGGATGAAGGCTGGAACAAAGAGCCTGCTCACCCACTCCCACGTCGGGACAGCTAAGCTGGCAATCCGCTAGAAATCAGTGTTAGTGAACGGAAACGTGTCTGCTGGGTGCACCCGCGGGTGAGTGCGGCGTGGTTGCTGATTGCGGTGCACCACGTCCAGTGCACGGAACAGCGCTGAACGGTTTCACCCAACCCGGTGGGATCAGCAACCCAACAGCAGCAAACACCAACTGCTTTCCAAGAGAAGGAGATGAGGCGGCACAGAACTACACGTTGGGAAAACGGCTTGCCCGTTCGTACAGGTTGGACCTCACTGGCCCGGCACCCTGGGGACCTGAGAGCGCCTGGTGGAAGGAATTTGTGGGACCAGGGCAGGCTCCTCAACCTGCCCCCTCCCCACCGCCGGCTCCTTCAGCCCTGCTGCTGGCCGGGTGACACAGCTGTCCCGGCCCCACCGCCAGAAACACTGTTCCAGCCCCGTGGCCGCAGCACCGCCCCCGCTGCTGGGCCGGCACGCACAGACTGCCCCAGCCCCACCTGGGTTTCCGGGCTGCCCCACGGCCCTGGCCCCGCCCCCACCAGCCTCGCCATGCGCAGGGCACTCAGCTGCTCACCTGCTGTTGCCGGCCGCGTGTCCTGGTTTAGGGAGGTGCCGCCTGTCCCAGGCTTGACAGCGCCCCGAGGCACATTAGTCACAGCGGGTCTGGGTCCCGCCCCGGGCTCCTGGCACAGCGATAACTGGGCTGTTGGCCTCTCTCCATCCATGAGGCAGCAGCCGTAAGAACCAACTGTGACCAGTGTCCTGGAGTGCGCGCTTGGGAGCTGCCTGCCCGGCCCAGCCACGCTGCTCCCCCAGGGCGACACTGTGATGGCGAGTCGGGGTCCCCCCGATCCTGCACCCCCGTAGCAGCAGAACAGACTCCGCCAGCCAGTAGAACAGAGAGGGGTTATTGCTTCTCCAGGATACAGCCCAGCCCAGACGTGATGTGGCTACAGGAGTCAGGGCCAGGATACCTCAGACCCCTTGGGGTAGGGGGGTCCCTTGCCCCTCCTAGACCCTCAGCACTTAGCTTAGTCTGTTCCCTTCATGTTTCCCAGCCAGGAACTGCCTCGCCCCCAGGCCCTGCCCCCCAGCCAGGTGTTTGTCTCCCCCTCCCTTCCTTTGTCTCTCGCCTGGGAAGAGCCTTGTTATCTGCTCAGGCTGGGCCTGGGTGTCTGGGCCAATCCACATGTGGGTGAGTCAGTGGGAATCACACAGCACAGCGCAGGGGAACCTGGGTTACAGAGCAGACAGCCCCCCACTACGTCACAGACACCCAGCAGCCGGGGAAGCTGCCGTGGGGCGGCACCACGCTGGGAAGCTGTTGGTCACTGACAC
The DNA here is from genome assembly GCA_019425775.1 of Rafetus swinhoei. NCBI lineage: Eukaryota > Metazoa > Chordata > Testudines > Trionychidae > Rafetus > Rafetus swinhoei. The sequence continues at coordinate 1,236,637 of CM033439.1, read as the reverse complement.
CCCTCTAGAGGCCTCCCCCGGAACACTCTTGGCATCTTGGCCGTGGTCCCTGGGACCCGCGCTAGCCGCCCGCCCGCCTGCACTGCAGAGCACACGGCGCCCACACCACACGGGGGATACACCCTGCGGCGCTGCACCTTCTCCACACCCGGTACTGGAGAGCGCTGCCCAGGCTCACTCAGAACTGCCGTCCTCAGCCCGGGTCCCAGGCCCACCCCAGGGACTGACCACAGCTGGCAGGTGCCTGTGGCCGTGCCCGATGTGCCCGTCTGGAAGGTGTAAATTGCCCCCAGCCGGAAGCAGCGGTGGATGAGGACAGTCGGGGGCTCTGTAGTCAGGGCACGGGGGCGTCAGTGGGACGGGGTGTGAAGAAGGGGGGAGTTTTGGGGGTTCAAAGGGGGGTTACATACAGGGGGGCACTCAGTGCCCAGCAGTTACTGGTTTAATGTGACAAAGGGGGTGTCACGTTACTGGATTTTGAGGGGAGCAGCCAGATCACTGATGCACCCATAGGTGGGAGTGTTGGCCCCAAAAATGGTATAAAAGGGGGCCATGTGGGGTGTTGACTAGAAGCTTACTGTCTGCTAACCCTGTGTACGCTAGTCATGTGATTGTATAATGTCTGTGTGTGTAGTTAGGAATCTGTAATCTGTGTGGATACTGAATATTTCTCTGCATGTGGTTGAGCAGTGGGCAGAGCCCGGCCTATGGACATGCCAATTAGCGAGGCCCTGTGGGACAATGGCACTCAATGGGCCAAGGACACACCTAAAGAATGAGTGGTGACTCATACCTAAGGGCTACCAGCAGGGGACACAGGACTAAGCCGTGGGCCAGGTGACCTGCTGTAGCCAAGAAGAGACCAGGAAGGAGGGATAAATAGGCCATGAGGGGGACTCCATCTTGGTCTTCAGCTCAGCACTTCATCCCAGAGGCAGCAGTGCAGGGATTGAAGGGCTGGAAAGACCTGTGGACCCATCCTGATTCTAGGATGCGCAACAAGGACTTTTAAGCCAGCAGCTGTAACATCTCTGCTAGAGCCTGCATGGAGAACTGGGAGATTCGATGCACGTAATGTATGATCCTTTAACAACCTCACTCTCAGGCTTTTCTTTCTTGTGGTAATAACCCTTTAGATGGTAGATGCTAAAGGATTGGCTCAGCGTGATTTGTGGGTAAGGTCCAGAGGGTAAGTTGACCAGGGATCTGTGGCTGGTTTCTTGGAACCGGACAGAACTTGTTCGGGGTAGGTGGGGTTGGGTTCTAAGACCCCCCACCTGTGTATGAGGCCTGGGGCCATCTGGGGCACGGATATTGCTGGGGTGTCGGAGGGGTTTTGCTCGTGAGGCTTCAGGCAGGCAGCTGAAGCGCTCTGTGGGACTGGTGTGTGGCCTGTTGGGGAAGGTCTCCAGTCTGGGGGCTGTAAGGAGCCCCGAAGTTGAGCAATTCGCCCTGAGCGGACGCCCTCAGCTGTGCCCAGACCCGGCCCGGTACGTCACAGTGGCGTAGTCGGCAGGATCCACAGATCTTGGTCAATTGAGCTTTGGGATCAGGGCCCCACGCTGTCTAAATTTGATTTTTAGTACTGTGAGTTTGATTGGATAAAGAGCAGCTGAAATGAGTCAGCACCAATATGAAAGCCTCAGCAGAGAGGCTCTGAAGGACTTATGCTCACAGAGGGGCATTGGCTTCCTAAAGAAAACTACTAAGCAGCAGCTGACAGTTTTGCTGATGCAGGATGACCTGCAGGCCAAGGAGCGGCCCCCACCAGGTGCCACGGATGCAGTTGCAGAGGAAGTCAAGAGGCAACAGGCCTTGAAGGACGTGGAAATAGAAAAGCAGAGAGCCCTGGCCGAGATACTCAAGAGGAGGCCGAAAGGGAGCAAGAGAGGAAGGAGGCAGACCACGCTCGTCGAATGGAAGAGCTGGAGGCCCAAACCCAGTTAGCGGATCAGCGACAAGGGAGACCGCAGCCTGAGAGCCCGGCCCCACTTGCCAACAGGGTTTGGGATAAGATCTGTCCCGTCTTCAACGATAATGACGATATCGAGGAGTTTTTGGCCACCTTCGAGCGCATCTGCAACGTGAACCAGATCCCGGACGAGCAGCGCATGCCTGTCCTGATGTCCAAACTGACGGGCAAGGCCAGGGAGGTGTTCAATGACACGGGGGAGGAGGAAGCGTTGGACGACTGGCGGTTTAAGGACTATGTACTGAAGCGGTTCAGGGTTACCCCTGAATCCCACCAGTTAAGTTCAGGAGTTTTCGGATGTCCAACGATTGTTCTTATGTGGAATGTGCTCACAAGCTGATGGGCTTTGTTAAAAGGTGGGTGATGGGGGCAAAAGCAAATTGGAGTTATGAGAAACTGCTGGATTTGCTCACCCTGGAGCAGTTTCTAAAGATGGTGCCTGACCAGGTCAGGGCGGCTGTGTGTGACTGGGAGCCTGAGTCGGTCCTACGGGCTGCAGAGATTGCAGATGCCCATACCCAGAATAGGGCGCGGGACGGGCACAGACCCTTGGGGAGGACTCAGCACCTTTCCCCCCAGTCTAGACGGAGGGAGGGGTTCAGGAGCAGACCCAGCCCTGAATCCATCGAGGGGACGCAGAGGAGCCCCAAGAGCAGGGGTGCCCTCCCCAGGGATAAGCTGGCCAAGTGCTATCACTGCGGCAGATTTGGCCATATAAGGCCTGACTGTCCAGACCTAAAGAGCAGCCCAAGGCCAGCAGCTCCCGGCCACACTCTAAGCGCCAATTCAATTACAGTGCGCACACAGGCTGGGCGCTCGGACCCCTGCGAGGCCTCTGATGCCACCCTGAGTCCAGATGCGAGCAATGCAGTGGCTAACGTTAACAATGTAACCCAGCCCCGAAGCATGTATGAGGTTTGTGAGGGGGGTACAGGTAACCCTGGGGCTAGTCGATCTTATTGTAACCGAAAGAAAAGTGTCTCTAAATGTTTGCCTGTGGCTGCTAGCCGTGAATCTGCGAGTGAGGCTTCTAAGGGCCTGTCTAGTGCCTCAAAGGCGAGGCTGAAATCAACACCAGGGCGGAAAAAGCCCAGAAATCAGAGGAAGTTTTTTGGGGCTGGTCAGTCTCACTGTAACCAAGGGGAAAGTGTCTCGAAATGTGTGGCTGTGGCAGATAGCTGTGTGTCTGTGTAGAGGGGCAGTGAGCCTGTGGGTGAGGGCCCGTCTGATGCCTCAGAGGTGAGGCTGGAATCAGAACCAGGGCAGGAAGAGCCCAGAGATCAGGGAAATGTTTCTCTGGGGCAGTCTGGAGTGGCTGGCCAGAGTGAAGTTTTAGTTGAGGAGTTGGTGGCTGGTGAGGTTTGTGGAATTGAACCTGCACAAGGTGAAAGTGAGTGGTGTGAAGCACAGTGTGTGCAAGCTGGCCATTTGGTGGGTGGAAGTAGCAGTGGGTCAGTAAAGGAAGCTGTCTCAGTGTCTAGCTGTATGCCTGAAATTAGCCAGGGGTGCTGGGACAAGGGAGAAACGGTCTCTGGTTGTCTGTGTGTGTGGGGGGAAGGGTTTCTTCCTTTGTCTGAGGAGGGTGCCCCACAGCCTGTGTTGGCTGAGAGCAGTGCTGTAGTCCCAGAGTTGGGTCTGGATACAGCTAAGGCCCAGGAAGGGGGTGGCCCAAGGTTTGTGTTTGCTGGGGAGAAGGAGGCTGTGACCTGGGTAGATCCAGGCAGTGTTCTGCCAGAACCCCAGAGATCAGACAGTGGGGACACTGATGTTGTGCCTGATGCTGCTGTGTTGCTGGAAGAGGGGGGAGCGACTCTGTGGGACCAGGGTGACCCCTTAGCCCAGGCACAAGGAGAGAATGAGGACATGTTAACTCTGGTGCCTAATGACGGCGTGGACGTTTACAGCCATCTCGAGAGCTGCAAAGGGAGAGAAGATGTCTCTGACTTTATATCTTGTGAGTCTGTCTGTGTGCCTGAGAGGGGATTGTGTGTGAATCCACCGGAGGGGCCAGGGATGACTCAGGGAGTAAGGGAATTGCAGGAGGAGTTGGCTGGGGCTCAGCAGGGCAAGGCTGCTGTGGAGCCAGAGAAGGGTGAACTGTTGCTTAAGGAAGCTCATAGGGAAGAGGGTCCTGGCAGTGCTTGTAGCAAGCAGTTTGCTGTGACTGAGGGAGGTGACAGGGCCTGGCTTGGAGAAGGCATTCAGGAGAAAGCTCTGCCTGTAAAGGGCAGTGGCTTGTTGTGTGCGGCACTTGTTTCGGTGCCTGACAGACAGAATGTGTCTGTTAACAGTGACTCCACGGACTTGGGTTTAGAGAAACCCAGTGTGGATGGTTGTGGAGAGGTCTCGGAGGGACGGAGGGTTGTTCCAGATGAGGCAGGAACAGCCAGAGACTTGGAGCAGGCTGATGACCAAGTGACTGTGCGTGACCAGCTTGCTGGGAAGTCAGTGTCTTTGGGACAGGATTATTCCCAGGCGGATGAGGAGAGTGGGAAGTTAGTGTCTCAGATTCAGGAGAAGGACTGTGTAGCCAAGTACGCAGAGCAGAACAGCGGTGTGGTTACTCTCCCTAGGATGCAGGAGAGGGCAGTTAAGCTCCCATCTCTGGACACTCATAATCAATCAGGGATCTTGATATCTGGTTCCATGTGGAAACAGAGGCTGGAGGTGGACAGAGGAGAGACTTGGGAGTCTACAGCTCACTGCTGTTACCCCACTGAGTGGGGGGGGGAGAATTCCAGGGCCATTGTGAGCCAGGGGGTCACACCCAGCCAGCCCTTTGTCTGGGTCAGGCCAGAGGTGTCAGGCCTTCAGCCCACAGGACAAGGGGGAGGGGCAGGACTTGCTTTGACCCAGAAGATTTGCAGTTTAAACCTGAAGGGCCAAAACTGCAATGGGGTGGAGCCAGAGACGTGGCATGATGGGGAATGTTGTCAATATACACCTGGTATAGGATTGTTCTTGTTACTGATGCTAATTCTTGTAACCAATGTATTAGTGTTGCAGAGAAATGTAACGGTATACAATGTGCATGAGCTTATGGAAATACCATGTAATCTGTCCGGAGATGTACCAAACGACAGACTGTATGTAAAGGGACATTGTGATGTTGCTAGTTCATGGTTAGTGCTTGCAACTGGTCTTGGAACTTCTTACGCGACAAAAAAGGTTCCAGCCAGAAGGTGCTGTGTGAAAAGGGAAACTGAGGCACACCACCATTTTGTTTTCGTGGCTAAGTGCAAAAATGCCTACACTATTGGGGATGAGAATACCTGCATTCACACAATGTTAATTGTTGTTCAGAAAGTTGCCAGAGCTGGCCTGGATAAATTCACTATTTTCTTCAGCTCGGGGCAAAATCACCTGACACACTTAGGGATCATGCTGCAGAAGCAGATCCAAGTAGCTATGGTTCTTACCAAGTTCTACCTTAGGTTGGGGAGACAGTGCAAGGACATGGTTGTCAATAGGACAGACCTTGCAGTAATGAAGCCTATTTTAGGCAAGCTGGGTTCTCATACACTCACCCAGCTCTATGGGTTAGAACACGTGATGACCCAGAGCCAAAGCATGGGGAGGCCTGTGATGCCCTCAGTGATGTTACTGGCATCACTTCCAGCATCAATTTTGCGTTGGGGGTGTCACGTTACTGGATTTTGAGGGGAGCAGCCAGATCACTGATGCACCCATAGGTGGGGGTGTTGGCCCCAAAAATGGTATAAAAGGGGGCCATGTGAGGTGTTGAATAGAAGCTCACTGTCTGCTAATCCTGTGTACGCTAGTCATGTGATTGTATAATGTCTGTGTGTGAAATTATAAGCATGTACTTTGTGTGGATACTGAATATTTCCCTGCATGTGGTTGAGCATTGGGCAGAGCCAGGCCTATGGACATGCTAATTAGCGAGGCCCTGTGGGACAATGGCACTCAATGGGCCAAGGACACACCTCAAGAATGAGGGCTGACACCTAAGGGTTGCCAGCAGGGAACACAGGGATAGGCCACTGGCCAGGTGACCTGCTGCAGCCAAGAAGAGACCAGGAAGGAGGGATAAATAGGCCATGTGGCGGACCCCATTTTTTGTCTTCAGCTCAGCACTTCATCCCAGAGGCAGCAGTGCAGGGATCGAAGAGCCGGAAAGAACTGTGGACCCATCCTGATCCTAGGATGCGCAACAAGGACTCTTAAGGCAGCAGCTGTAACATCGCTGCTAGAGCCTGCGTCGAGAACTGGGAGATTCGATGCATGTAACGTATGATCCTTTAACAACCTGACTCTCATGCTTTTCTTTATTGTAGTAATAAACCTTTAGAAGTTAGATGCTAAAGGATTGGCTCAGCGTGGTTTGTGGGTAAGGTCCGGAGGGTAAATTGACCGGGGATCTGTGGCTGGTTTCTTGGAACCGGACAGAACTTGTTCGGGGTAGGTGGGGTTGGGTTCTAAGACCCCCCACCGGTGTATGAGGCCCGGGGCTGTTTGGGGCACGGATATTGCTGGGGTGTCGGAGGGGTTTTGCTCGTGAGGCTTCAGGCAGGCAGCTGGAGCGCTCTGTGGGACTGGTGTGTGGCCTGTTGGGGAAGGTCTCCAGTCTGGGGGCTGTAAGGAGCCCCGGATTTGAGCAATTCGCCCTGAGTGGACGCCCTCAGCTGTGCCCAGACCGGCCCGGTCTGTCGGGGGTTGTTGTTTCAGAGAACAGCCCAGAGCTGGAGCCAGGGTGTCTGGGACCCTGGTGCCCCCCGCCCTGCTCAGAGGACACGGCCAGCTCCGGCCAGACACAGACAAGGGGCTGCAGAGGGGGGACCCCGGCGACCGGCCCAGCGGGTCCCAGCGAGGGGAGAACATTGGACGGGGAGGGAAGGGAGAAGAGGGGCCCAGGCGACCCGGTTACCTGGGGAGGACACTGGCCGGGGGGGGGCTGTTGCTGGGGGTATTGGAGGCTCTGCTGGGAGACGGGGGCTGTTTTGGGGGACAGAGCAGGGCAGGCAGGACAGAGCAGGGCTGCAGGGGAGACTCAGACATGGGGGGCGGGGGGCCCAGGCGGACAGGCCTGAGGGATCCTTTGCTGGGTTCAAAGCTCAATAACCCCTCCTGTTTGGGGCTGGCTGGGAGTCGCTCTGGTCTAGAGAACAGGGGGGCGCTATTCCTTCTGGGAGGGGAGGCCCCAGGCATCCAGAGGGAGGAGACCCCCGAGGGGCTCACGGCAGAGCAGGCGGCTGGAGGCCCTGAGAGGCGCCGTCCCGGAGGCGGAGGGGCAGACCCCCCAGGTGAGAGTGGGCCCCCCAAGAGAGGGTCGCCACACTGGAGTGGCCCCTGGGAAAGGGCTGTCTCACTGCCGCTGGAGGGGAGGGGGCTCCCCGAGAAGGGGCTGCCACACTGGGGGGGTCCGCCCAGGAGCCGAGGGGCCCAGTGTGGGCAGGACCTGTGAGCCCTGACAACGTGGGAGCAGAGGATGGTTGGGGGGCACCCTGTAGACCGCTGGCTGCAGGCGCAGTGCAAAGAGCAACTGCCAGAAACAAACGAGGGGGCTGAAGGACCCGGCAGGGACATGGCCTGTACCCAGCTCCGTCAGAGCGACCTGGCACCTGGCCCGTCTGTGCAGGGGCAGGGGCTGAGCAGGGGGGCTGACAAAGGAGCAGCTAATAGCTCAGCTGGTGGAGAAGGACCAGTGGGAGCTACAGCGGGGCTCCTGGGCTGCCCGGAGAGCCAGGGAGTAGCTGGGGGGGGGTCAGTGTAGCAGCCTGGAGTCTGTCAGAGCTGACTCCCCACCAGCGCAGGGGAGCCCCGATCTGGGTTCTCCCCGGGGAGCTGCGGAGGCCGGTGGACGGGCAGAGAGCAAGAGGACCGAGTCCGGCAGCGGCAGCACGAGCTGGAGCTGGAGGAGAGACGGGCCAAGGGGGCCTGTCCGGGGTCAGTGGGGAGGGACCCCGAGATGGCGGCTCTGGGGGAGCTGGACTCCGAGCTGGGGTGACATGGATGCCGACCTCCCAGCCTGGGAGGGGCTTGTGATCTGCCCCGGACTGACCCTGCAGACGCTCCGCAGCCCGACCCCCGCTGGGCCCAAAACCAGAGCGACATTGGCCAGGGGGCGGGATGGAGTCGGGGACTGGGGGCTGTTCACACAGGCCTGGCTGCTGAGGGGGGAGCTGACCCCCAGGCCGACCGGACACGGTGCCGGGGCCTGCGCAAGTCCCCTGGTGCACCGACAAGGAGGGGGCCAACGTGCTGGGGGAATAGCCCCACAAGTGGGGGAAGGGGGCCGGGGCCACCACTGCCGAGGACGTGTACGACCTGGTGGGGCTGGAGCAGCTCTGTGACATTTGCCCCCAGACCTCAAGGGGTGGTTGGCCGACCGGCAGCCCAAAGACTGTGCAGGGCGGGGACACTGGCGGACGAGTGTGTGGCCAGCAGATCGGGGACAGGCGGGAGCCCCACAGCAGGGTCCCTGAAGGGGAGTCACCTGGAGACCCCTCGAAAGTGGGACTCCAGGAAGCCCAGCCCGGGGGGGCCCCAGAGTGCCAGGCCAGGACAACCCCCAGTATGAGACCTAAGGGACCTGAGATGCAACGTCTGTGGCCAGAAAGGGCCCAAGGTGGCGCCGTGCCAGAGGGGGAAGGAGATGGCAGCCAGGCAGGGCCCCAGGAACATCAACTGGCTGGGAGCGCTCCCGGCCGGCCCAGGGGGATGCAGTTAACGGGGCTGCGCCGGGGGGAGGAGCCCGGCGGGGCAGGCCAGCTGGGGAGGGCGAAGCGCCAGCCCCCGACCGGCCGTACTCCATCCGCCGGGTGAGTGGGGGACAAGCCCCAGGGAGCAATCGTCACGTCAGCCCCATTGTGGGGGGGAAGGAGAGTCCAGGGGTTCTGGGACGTGGGGGCGGAGGTGACACTGGCGCAGCCTGAACCAACTAGTGCCTGATGCCTACTGTGGTGCAGTGTTAGCACCGTGTTGGTTACTATGCTTGCGCTGTGGCACCATTCACTCTGGGAGGGGAGGCCCCGGGGGTCAGGGGGAGGGGACCCCCGAGGGGCTCACGGCGGAGCAGGCGGCTGGAGGCCCTGAGAGGTGCCATCCTGGAGGCGGAGGGGCGGCCCCCCCAGGTGAGAGGGGCCCCCAAGAGAGGGTCTCCACACTGGAGTGGCCCCTGGGAAAGGGCTGTCTCACTGCCGCTGGGCTGGAAGGGCTCCCCGGGAAGGGGCTGCCGCACTGGGGAGGGTCCGCCCGGGAGCCGAGGGGCCAAGTGTGGGGACGACCTGTGAGCCGTGACACGGGGCTCCTGCCAGCCTGTGAGCCGCCCTCGCGGGGTGTGGCTGCAAAGCGCCCATGGCCACGGTGGCCGGGACGGTGGTTCAGGGAGGTCGCTGGGGCTCTGAGTCTCCTCGGGACGCCGGGGTCTCTCTGGGGGGCTGGCGGCCCAGGCTGTGAGGAGAGAGCCCCCGTGGCCGGAGAACCCCGCTGTCCGGTGCCTGAGAGGCTGGGCTGTCCGGGCCGGGGATGCTCCTGGTCGGGCTGGGGGGCTCTGTGGAGACTTGGCCCTGAGCTGTAGCAGGGAGTTTCGCGGGCGGGGGCCGGGGGGCAGGTTCCTTGGTTTTCCTCGCTGGGCTCGGAGGGAAGAGCCCACAGAACGTGCTGCTGGCGAGGTGCCCGGTTCCCCCGCCCCAGCCTGATGCCCCCTTCCCCAGCGCAGCCGGCACCGCGCCCGCCAGCTTCACCCACGCCGCGCCCAGGCCACGGGTTGGTGCCAGCATCGCCCAGGGGCCGCGCCCCTTCCTCTCCCAGCGCAGGGCCCTCCCAAGGCGGTGCTGGCTCGGGGAGCCCCCCAACACCCCCCACAGCCCAGCGCCCTTGTGCTCTGAGGCACTGGGGGCACCCTGACCGCAGGGGAGAGCCCCCCGCCTCCCTCCACAGCCCACTGCCCCTACAGCTACGGTGGGGTCAGCCCTGACAGCCGGGGTTGGGCCCTGGAGAGGCCTGGGGGTTGGTTCCTGTGGGTCCCAGGAAGGGGCTGGGCCCTGTGGGTCCCTGGAGGGGGCGGGGGGGGCTGGCCCTGTGGGTTCCCGGAGAGGGCTGGTGGGGCTGGGCCCTGTGGGTCCCTGGAGGGCGCCGGGGGGACTGGGCCCTGTGGGTCCCTGGTGGGGCTGGGCCTGTGGGTCCCTGGAGGGGGCGGGGGGGGGCTGGCCGTGTGGGTCCCTGGAGGGGGCTAGGCCCTGTGGGTCCCTGGAGGGGGCGGGGGGGCTGGCCCTGTGGGTTCCCGGAGAGGGCTGGTGGGGCTGGGCCCTGTGGGTCCCTGGAGGGGGCTGGCCCTGTGGGTCCCCCTGAGGGCGCCGGGGGGACTGGGCCCTGTGGGTCCCTGGTGGGGCTGGGCCTGTGGGTCCCTGGAGGGCGGGGCTGGCCCTGTGGGTCCCTGGAGGGGGCTGGGCCCCCAGGGGTCCCCTGGAGGGGCGTGGGGCTGGCCCTGTGGGTCCCTGGAGGGCCTGGGGCCCTCCCTGGGTCCCTGGAGGGGGCTGGGGGCTGGCCTGTGGGTCCCTGGAGGGTGTGACTGGGCCCTGTGGGTCCCTGGTGGGCTGTGGGTCCCTGGAGGGGCGGGGGCTGGCCCTGTGGGTCCCTGGAGGGGTCTGGGCCCTGTGGGTCCCTGGAGGGGGCGGGGGGGGGCTGGCCCTGTGGGTCCCTGGGGGGGCTGGGCCTGTGGGTCCCTGGGGGGGAGTGGCAGTCCCAGGGCCAGACACAAGTAGCTCAGCTATTTTCCAGACCCCCTGGGACGCTCTATTTCCAGCTGCCAGCTGAGTGGCGGCAGCGGGTGTCCCCTGTCCCCGCTTGCCGTCAGGCCGGCCATTGCGGGGGGGTCCCAGCTGGGGCTATTCTGAGAGCGGGGGTGGGGAGAGCGTCCCAAACAAGCCCCACAGCTGTTTCTGACCCCCCCCCCAGCTCAGAGCACCTGCCTCCCCCCACATGTGTCATATCCTTCTTCCTGCCCTGGGCCAGCTGCAGCCCCCATGCCGCTAGGCTGCCCCGCCAGTCCCCCAGCCCCAGGCTGCCCCCCTCAGCCCCTCCCTTCCTGAACTCCACAGGCTGCCCCCATTGGTCATTTAGACCCTCGGAGGGCTCCCCCCCCCGCCTGGCTCTGGGCTCCTGTGGATGCCCCATGGACAATCTCTGAGCCAGGGACGGGGCTGCCAGCCTGGGACCCGCCAGAGTCTCTGGGGCAGGCCTGACAGCACCAGCCTGGCTCCCAGCCCCTCAGGCTGCCGGCCCCAGAGGGAAGCAGGGAGAGTTCCAGACGCAGAGAGGCTATGGGCCCCTCAGGGGTTCCCAGCCCAGCCCCATAGTGATCCCCGGCTCAGCCCCACAGTGGTTCCTGGCCCAGCCTCTCGGGTTTCCGGACCCACAGGGACTTCTGGCCCCACAGAGGTTCCTGGCCCCACAGGGGGTCCCGGCCCAGCCCCATAGTGATCCCTGGCTCGGCCCCATAGGGGTTCCCAGCCCCACAGGGGCTCCCAGCCTGGCCCCACAGGGTTAATGGCACAAGCCGTCCAAGGGGAGATTCCAGAAGCTGCCTGGAGCTGGGCCCAGATTCCAGCACATCCGGGCTGGGCCCCCGAGTCTCCAGAGCTGGGGGGGGCCCAGCCCGGCCGGCCAAGCGCAGGAGCAGGCCCCGCGGATTCCCAGGCCCTGACGTGGGGCTGGGCCGGCAGCCATGATGCCTTAAATGTCCCATCCTGCCGAGGTGGGGCCGGGGGCTAAACTGCACCGCCAGCTCCCCCCAGTGCCCCAGGCAGGCCCGGCCCTGCCCCACACGGGGGCAGAGTGGGGGATGGGCCGGGGGTGCCAGCCCCATGGGAAGTGACTGACCACGATGCCCTGAGCCCCTGTTCCTGCTGGGACCAGCCGGCTGAAGTGCCCGGGCGGGCGGGAGGCGCTTGGCGGGTGCCCGGGCAGGGGGGACGGGAGGCGCTTGGCGGGTGCCCGGGCAGGGGGGCGAGAGGCTCTTGGCGGGTGCCCGGGCGAGAGGCGCTTGGTGGGTGCCCGGGCGGGGACGGAGGCGCTTATGGTGCCCGGCGGGGCGAGAGGCTCTTGTGGTGCCCGGCGAGAGGCGCAGGTGCCCGGCGGGGCGAGAGAGGCGCTGTGGTGCCCACGCGGTGGGGGGGAGGCGCTTGGCGGTGCCCGGTGGGGGGCTGGGAGGCGCGATGGTGCCCGGGCAGGGGACGGAGGCGCTTGGTGCCCGGGCGGGGGCGAAGGCTCTTGGGTGCCCGGCGAGAGGCGCCAGTGGGTGCCCGGGTGGGGGTGGAGGCGTTTATGGTGCCCGGGCGGGCGTGGCGGAGGCGCTGGCGGGTGCCCGGTGGGGGTGGGAGGCGTTTGGCGGGTGCCCGGGCGGGCGTGGCGGAGGCGCTGGCGGGTGCCCGGGCCGGGGGCGAGGCGCTGGCGGGTGCCCGCGTGGGGGGGAGGCGCGTGGCGGGTGCCCGGTGGGGGGGTGGAGGCGCTGGCGGGGACCGGCCAGGGGCGGGAGGCGCTGGCGGTGCCTGGGCGGGGGCAGGAGGCGCTTGGTGGGGGTCCGGGGGCGGGAGGTGCTTGGGAGGTCCGGGGGTCCAGCCAGGCAGAGGAATCTCCTACTTAGAGAAGAAGTGGAGGAGGGGAGGGGAGGGGCCGGCGGGTGCTTCCCACGTGGGCGCGGCTCCGTGGTGCAGCCTGGCTGTAAAAGGAGCGGGGAGCCGTGGCCGGGCCGGGCCGGGGGGGGCAGGAGGCGCGTTCCCAGCCGCTGTGCTCATCACACAATGCTGGGGGTTGGGAGGGCAGGGGGAGGGGTGCGGGGGAGCAGTTCCTGCCCCTCCCAGCAGGGGGCGCTGCAGGAATTGGGGCGGGACACCAGGAACGGCTCGTTCGCTTATGCCCCCACGTCCGTGTGCTCTGGAGTGCAGGAGGGATGTGTCGGATGAACCTTGTGATCTGAGCAGCCCGGCTCCGGCCCCTGGCACCAAGGGGGGGCTCTGTGCCCGGCTCCGGCCCCTGGCACCAAGGGGGGCTCTGTGCCCGGCTCTGGCCCCTGGCACCAAGGGGGGCTCTGTGCCTGGCTCCGGCCCCTGGCACCAAGGGGGGCTCTGTGCCCGGCTCCGGCCCCTGGCACCTAAGCCAGCCGACACTCCGTCACACACCAAGCAACTGCCCCCTCCTGTGTCCCCTTCCCAGGAAAAGGGGTCACGTGGTCCCGTCCCTCCCCTCCCCCCCGACTCAGGTTATGGGGAGCCTTGGCCAGTGTGACCGTGCTGGGCTGGGGCAGCCTCCCGTGGTGAGTCAGCTGGCGGTGCCCTGCACCTGAGCCAGCACCTGGGAGTCCCGGGGCGGGAAGCCCTGGGGATGCCTGGGGTTACCCCAGGCAGAGGAATCTCCCTGTCGCCCCCGAGCCCTGCCTGCCCCCCCAGCCAGGCCCCGGGGCCTCTTCAGCCAGCAGCCTCTCATCTGGCATGGCCAGGAGCGGAGGAGGCGCTGGCGGGTGCCGGGGAGAGGCAGGGCCAGGCCGAGGGGCTGGGGAGGGGAGAGGGCAGGGCCAGGCCCGGGGATGGGGAGTGGGAGGGGGCGGGGAGGGGGGCAGGGGCGGGCCTGGGGGAGGGAGGGGCGCTGGAGAGGATGGGGAGGGGAGAGGGGCCGGGGGGCCAGGATGGGGGGAGTGGAGAGGGAGGGAGGAGCCAAGATGGGAGAGTGGCAGGCACCAGGGGCAGGGGGCCGGGCCTGGCCAGTGTGGGGGCCTCCGGAGAGCAGCCGGCTTCACTCAGGCGTGACCCCCGTGACAGCCAGCCCCTGCAGTGGGACTGGGCTGCGGTCCCAGGCCCGGCCAGCTCGGCAGCGGGGGGCCGACCCCGCATCCCCCTCCTAAGGCCCCTCCTGCCAATCACCCAGTGCAGCTCCTCCCCCCCCACGGCTCTGTCCTGCCCCTCCTGCCGGACCCACGCGGCTCCCCCACCCCAGCCTGGCTCAGCTATGCCCCACGCCCCGCGCCCCTCGCGAGTGCAGCTGGGGGCTGCGAGCTGCTGTTGGCTGAGCCAGCCCGTGCCCGGCCCCGCCCTGGCTCGGCCCCTGCCCTCTGGGACCCTGGGAACCCCATGGACTCAGAGCCACAGCAGCCCGGCCTGCACCAGCGGGCTGGCAGAATCCTGCCCCGGGGCCATCCGGGTCTGGGGGAGCCAGCGGGGCACAGCCCAGGGCTGGCACCTCCCGTCCCTCCCACTCGGCGCAGGGCGCCCAGGAACTAGCAGCAGCTAGGAGACAGACAGAGCCTGGCACCCCTTTCTCCCTCCCCAGGGTTTAAGAAGAGGAGGCAGGGGCTGGATTGTGGGGCAGATCATGGGGGGCAGGGGCAGATCGAGGGGCACGCATGGAAGGCAGGGAGTAGATTGTGGGGCAGGCCAGCTGGGGCTGGTGTGGGGGGCAGGGGCAGACTGTGAGGCAGGCCAGTTGGGGCTGGCGTGGGGAGCAGGGGCAGGCCAGCTGGGGCAGGCATGGAGGGCAGGGGCAGACCGTGGCGCAGGCCAGCTGGGGCAGGCATGGGGGTCAGGGGCAGACTCTGGGGCAGGCTGACTGGGACTGGTGTGGGGGGCAGGGGCAGGCTGGCTGGGGCAGGCATGGGGGGCAGGGGCAGGCCAGCTGGGGCAGGCATGGAGGGCAGGGGCAGACCGTGGCACAGGCCAGCTGGAGCTGGTGTGGGGCAGGGGCAGACTGTGGGGCAGGCCGGCTGGGGCTGGCATGGGGGGCAGGGGCAGACTATGGGGCAGGCTGGCTGGGGCTGGTGTGGGGGCAGGGGCAGGCATGGGGGCAGGGGCAGACCGTGGCGCAGGCCAGCTGGGGCAGGTGTGGGGGGCAGGGGCAGACTGTGGGGCAGGCCGGCTGGGGCTAGTGTGGGGGCAGGGGCAGGGGCAGGCTGGCTGGGGCAGGCATGGGGGGCAGGGGCAGACCGTGGGGCAGGCCGGCTGGGGCTGGGCGTGGGGGCAGGGGCAGACCGTGGCGCAGGCCGGCTGGGGCTGGCGTGGGGGCAGGGGCAGACCGTGGGGCAGGCCAGCTGGGGCAGGCGTGGGGCGGGGCAGACTGTGGGCAGGCCGGCTGGGGCTGGCATGGGGGCAGGGGCAGACTATGGGGCAGGCCGGCTGGGGCTGGTGTGGGGGGCAGGGGCAGACTGTGAGGCAGGCCAGTTGGGGCTGGTGTGGGGGGAGAGGGCAGGCCAGCTGGGGCAGGCGTGGGGCAGGGGCAGACTGTGGGGCAGGCTGGCTGGGGCAGGCGTGGGGGCAGGGGCAGACTGTGGGGCAGGCCGGCTGGGGCTGGTGTGGGGGCAGGGGCAGACTCTGGGGCAGGCTGACTGGGACTGGTGTGGGGGCAGGGGCAGGCTGGCTGGGGCAGGCATGGGGGCAGGGGCAGGCCAGCTGGGGCAGGCATGGAGGGCAGGGGCAGACTGTGGGGCAGACCGGCTGGGGTGGTGTGGGGGCAGGGGCAGGCCAGCTGGGGCAGGCATGGAGGGCAGGGGCAGACCGTGGCACAGGCCAGCTGGGGCTGGTGTGGGGGGCAGGGGCAGACTGTGGGGCAGGCCAGCTGGGGCTGGCATGGGGGCAGGGGCAGACTATGGGGCAGGCTGTGGGGGGGCATGGGGGCAGGGGCAGGCTCAGGCCGGCTGGGGCTGGCATGGGGGGCAGGCAGACTGGCCGACCAGCTGGGGCAGGTGGGCAGCAGACTCTGGGGCAGGCTGACTGGGACTGGTGTGGGGCAGGGGCAGGCTGGCTGGGGCAGGCATGGGGGCAGGGGCAGGCCAGCTGGGGCAGGCATGGAGGGCAGGGGGCAGACCGTGGCAGGCCAGCTGGGGCTGGTGTGGGGCCAGGGCAGACCGTGGCGCAGGCCGGCTGGGGCTGGCGTGGGGGCAGGGGCAGACTATGGGGCAGGGCGGCTGGGGCAGGCGTGGGGCAGGGGCAGACTGTGGGGCAGACTGGCTGGGGTGGTGTGGGGCAGGGGCAGGCCAGCTGGGGCAGGCATGGAGGGCAGGGGCAGACCGTGGCACAGGCCAGCTGGGGCTGGTGTGGGGGCAGGGGCAGACTGTGGGGCAGGCGGTTGGGGCTGGCATGGGGGGCAGGGGCAGACTATGGGGCAGGCTGGCTGGGGCTGGTGTGGGCAGGGGCAGGCTGGCTGGGGCAGGCATGGGGCAGGGGCAGACCGTGGCGCAGGCCGGCTGGGGCTGGCGTGGGGGGCAGGGGCAGACCGTGGCGCAGGCCGGCTGGGGCTGGCGTCGGGGGCAGGGGCAGACCGTGGGGCAGGCCAGCTGGGGCAGGCGTGGGGCGGGGCAGACTGTGGGCAGGCCAGCTGGGGCTGGCATGGGGGCAGGGGCAGACTATGGGGCAGGCCGGCTGGGGCTGGTGTGGGGGGCAGGGGCAGACTGTGAGGCAGGCCAGTTGGGGCTGGCGTGGGGAGCAGGGGCAGGCCAGCTGGGGCAGGCGTGGGGGGCAGGGGCAGACTGTGGGGCAGGCTGGCTGGGGCAGGCGTGGGGGGCAGGGGCAGACTGTGGGGCAGGCTGGCTGGGGTTGGCGTGGGGGGCAGGCTGGCAGGACGGATGCTCTCAGTCAGACAGCTCCCTGCCCCCCGCTCTGGGAGGAACCCCCATCCGGACATACCTTCCCTTTAAAGGCCAGCTCTGTCCCTCAGGCAGGGCCGGGCGCGCGGGGAGCTGCAGTGTTATGCCAGCCACTGCCCGGGGGCCTGGCGGCTGGGGGGGGCTGCGGGGAGCCGGGAGGGGGAGCAGGCTGGTTTGGAAGCAGGCTCCCTTCCCCAGGGCTGCCCCCGGGTGCCTGCCTCAGGATGGGGCACCGGGGATGCTCTGGCAATTCAGGCATCTGCCCCAAACTCCTGCATCCGCCTCCTGGGGCTGCCTCTGACTCGGAGGGACCTGAGGCTGCTCTGTGCCTCGGTTTCCCTTTAGCTGGCTGGCAGGAGCCGGGCTAGGGCAGCAGGGCCTCTCTGCTGAGTTGCCCTATGCCCAGAATGATGCCAACAGGTCCTGGCCTTGTGTCCAGCTGGGGTCCTGTGGGGCAGGGCTGGGGCATTGCAGCTGGGTTCCCATGGGGCAGGGCAGGGCTGGGACAGTGTGGTTGGGACCCCGTGGGCCAGAGCGGGGGCCGGGTGGTGTGGTTGGGACCCCATGGGTTAGGGCTGGGGGGGGGTCTATGTGGCTCAGTCCCTGTGAGGCAGTGTGGCTGTGTCTCTGTGGGGCGGATGGGTCCCTGTGGGACCGGGGGGCCAGTGGCTGGGTCCTCGTGGGGCAATGTGGCTGGGTCCTCATGGGGCCGGGGGGATGGGGCAGTGCGACTGGGTCCCTGTGGGGCAGGGCGGGATGGAGCAGTGTGGCTGGGTCCCCGTGGGGCAGGGGTGGGGAGATGGGGCAGGGGTCCCCGTGGGGCGGGGATGGGGCAGTGCGGCTGGGTCCTCGTGGGGCGGGGGGATGGGGCAGTGCGGCTGGGTCCTCGTGGGCGCAGGGGGGATGGGGCAGTGCGGCTGGGTCCCGTGGGGCGGGGCGGGGGATGGGGCAGTGCGGCTGGGTCCCTGGGGCAGGGCGGGATGGGGCAGTGCGGCTGGGTCTCGTGGGGCGGGGGGGATGGGGCAGTGCGGCTGGTCCCGTGGGGCAGGGCAGGATGGGGCAGTGCGGCTGGGTCCCCGTGGGCGGGTGGGGATGGGGCAGTGCGTGGCTGGGTCCCTGTGGGCAGGGCGGGATGGGGCAGTGTGGCTGGGTCCTGTGGGGCGGGGGGGGATGGGGCAGTGCGGCTGGGTCCCTGTGGGGCAGGGCGGGGATGGGGCAGTGCGGCTGGGTCCCTGTGGGGCGGGTGGGGATGGGGCAGTGCGCTGGGTCCCTGTGAGGCAGGGCGGGATGGGGCAGTGGGCTGGGTCCCCGTGGGGCAGGGGATGGGGCAGTGCAGCTGGGTCCCGTGGGGCAGAGGCGGGGATGGGGCAGTGCGGCTGGGTCCCGTGGGCGGCGGGGATGGGGCAGTGCGGCTGGGTCCCGTGGGCGGGCGGGGATGGGGCAGTGTGGCTGGGTCCCCCGTGGGGTGGGGGTGGGAGATGGGGCAGTGCGGCTGGGTCCTTGTGGGGCGGGGATGGGAGCAGTGCAGCTGGATCCCTGTGGGGCAGGGCGGGGATGGGGCAGTGCGGCTGGGTCCCCGTGGGCCGGGCAGGGATGGGGCAGTGCGGCTGGGTCCCCGTGGGGCAGGGGGGGATGGGGCAGTGCAGCTGGGTCCCCGTGGGGCAGGGCGGGGATGGGGCAGTGCGGCTGGGTCCCCGTGGGCCGGGCGGGGATGGGGCAGTGCGGCTGGGTCCCCGTGGGGCAGGGCGGGGATGGGGCAGTGCGGCTGGGTCCCCGTGGGCCGGGCGGGGATGGGGCAGTGCGGCTGGGTCCCTGTGAGGCAGGGCGGGGATGGGGCAGTGCGGCTGGGTCCCCGTGGGGCAGGGCGGGGATGGGGCAGTGCGGCTGGGTCCCCGTGGGCCGGGCGGGGATGGGGCAGTGCGGCTGGGTCCCTGTGGGGCAGGGCGGGGATGGGGCAGTGCGGCTGGGTCCCCGTGGGCCGGGCGGGGATGGGGCAGTGCGGCTGGGTCCCTGTGAGGCAGGGCGGGGATGGGGCAGTGTGGCTGGGTTCCCGTGGGGCAGGGCGGGGATGGGGCAGTGTGGCTGGGTCTCCGTGAGGCAGGGCGGGGGTAGGGGCTCAGCCACCCCAGTGGGGGTAGCTGCTGCCATGCTGGTGTGGCTGGGCCCCGCTCTGTGCGGGGTGGTGGGCGATGCACCGGGGCGGGCGGGCACATGGGGCACTGCTCGACAGGTGGGGGAGGGGGCGCTGCTCGGCGGGGGACCAGCCCCAGGGGCCGGGAGGGGCTAACGGGGCAGCGGGCCAGGCTCTGCGCCCGGGGGGGGGCCGTGGGCACGGAAAGGCCCCGCGGGAGGGGCAGGAATGGAGCTGCGCCCCGGGGCAGACAGAGCAGGGGGCGTCTCGGGCTCCCGGGGGCGAGGGATTCCCGGGCAGTCCCCTCGGGGGGCGCTCGCCCCGGCTGGGCTGTGGCAGGTGTAGGGGCTGGTCCTGCTGGGGCTGCTGGAGAGGCAGGGCACAGCCTGGGGCAGGCGGCTCGGCGAGGGGGGGCCTCACAAAACGGGGCCCCCTCCCTTCCCCCAGAGAGCAAAGCTGGGCCTGGGCCGGCAGAACAGGCGTCCTGGCTGACATGTGCCTGCAGGGTGTGTCCCCTGGTCCCGCATGGGGAGGGGCTGGCCCGCCGACTACCCCCGAGCGCTGTGGGGGAGGGGCTGGCCTGCCGACTACCCCCCCGAGCGCTGTGGGGGAGGGGCTGGCCTGCCGACTACCCCCCCGAGCACTGTGGGGGAAGGGCTGGCTGAGCAGGGGTGCAGAGCCCCTGCATGGTGGGGAGCAGAGCAGGCCCTGGGGCCCCTGCGGTGCTGCTGGGGGGGCGCAGGGCTGGTGACCTAGCACTGAGGGTCCCAGCACATGCAGCCCAATGACCCCTTCAGCCCTCTTGGGAGCACAGGCTCCTTCTCTGCCACCGACACCCCATGGGCCTTGGTCAAATCCCAACTCTACGCTGTCTGTGTCCCTAGGCTGATGCCAACCGGAGCTGGGCTGGGGGCTCCCCGAGCTCTCTGAGGCCTGCATCTCCCCAGCCCCCGGCCACCCTCCCAGCCAGGCGTGGCCCTTCCAAAGCGGCACAGAGACCTGGACACCAGGGGGAAAGGCCAGGCAGTCATGTCTGTATTGCCAGGGGCCACGGGCAGGGCTCCCGCAGCCTGGCACGGAGCCGGGGGCCACGGGCAGGGCTCCCGCAGCCTGGCACGGAGCCGGGGGCCACAGGCAGGGCTCCCGCAGCCTGGCATGGAGCTCTGCTCTGCTGCCATCAGGGCCTGTCTGAGCAGGTCCATCCCCAGAGCCGCTGTTCTCAGCACCGTGTGACGGGGGACGCTGAGGCACCAGCGGGGGCTGGGGTGCGCCCCTTGTCACCCAGCAAGTCAGTGGGAGCCCCGCCCGGCTGCAGCCCTTTGCCGGGAGCAGAGGGCATCTGGCCCGCGCCCGCCAGCTCCTGGCTATAAATATGGAGCACGGGGCTGGCGTGAGCCACCAGCTATTTCGGGCCCGAGCTGCCTGCCCCAGGCATGTGCTGGCCAGGGCGCAGCTCCTCCGTCCCCCCCCCTCTGGGGGCACACCGAGAGGGCTCCTGTCACCCGTCCCAGAGTGACTCAGCTGGCGTGGGCTGGCCCAGCCTGTGCCCGGGCAGTTGCTGCGGCCTGGCGAGCCCCATGGCCTGGGGCACAGGCCAGTTCCCGTGGGCCTGGGCCTGGGCCAGAGCCGGGGTGGCTGGGGGACGGCTGGGCCTTGCTGGGCTGCAGATGGGTGGGGCAGACGGGCCTGTGGGGGGGCACCCAGGCCTCTCAGGCAGGTGCCAGGGGCCTGAGCTGCTCCGCCCGTGTCCCAGGCCGCCCTGTGGCAGAGCGAGGCCCCGCAGCGTGCCCGGGGGTCCCTCCCCAGGGCTGCATTGACCGGCACCGGCCCAGGGCACCCTGCCTCCCCTCGGGCTGGCGATGGCTCCAGTGAGCTCCTCCTTGGGTGTCTGAAGCCCTTTGGGGGCCTGGGCAGCACCTCCCCTCAGCCGCAGACCCTCTCCACCCCACAGGCAGGGGGCAGAGGGTGGGGCGGGGCCCAGGCTGGCGGTCCAGGGGGCCTGGCGGCAGCTCCCCTGCCGTCCGGCCAGCCCCCGGCCCCTCGCTCCCCCGGGAGGCCCAGCTGTCTGTGCTGTCACTCCTGGTGGGGCTGGGCTGGCTGATGTCAGAGGGATACAAATAGCCGGAGCCCGGGACCCTCCCCGACTCCTCTCCCTCAGCTCCAGCTCCGGCTCCGCAGTCTCCGCCTGGGCTCCCGCCGGCCGCCACCATGAGCCAGTCGTACTCCTCCAGCCAGCGGGTCTCGTCCTACCGCCGCACCTTCGGCGGGGGCTCCCCGGCCTTCTCCCGCGCCTCCCTGGGCAGCAAGGGCTCCGCCAGCTCCGTCAGCTCCCGCGTCTACCAGGTGTCGCGGGGCGCCGGCGTCGGCACCGGGCCCGGCCTGGCCAGCCTGCGCGTCACCCGCGTGGCCCCGCTGCGCTCCTACCAGGGCGCCGGGGAGCTGCTGGACTTCAGCCTGGCCGACGCCCTGAACCAGGAGTTCCTGCAGACCCGCACCAACGAGAAGGTGGAGCTGCAGGAGCTGAACGACCGCTTCGCCAGCTACATCGAGAAGGTGCGCTACCTGGAGCAACAGAACGGCCTGCTGGTGGCCGAGGTCAACCGGCTCAAGGGCAAGGAGCCCACCCGCGTGGCCCAGCTCTACGAGGAGGAGCTGCGGGCCCTGCGCCTCCAGGTGGACACGCTCACCAGCCAGCGGGCCCGCGTCGACGTGGAGCGCGACAACCTGCTCGACGACCTGCACAAGCTCAAGCAGAGGTGAGCGGGGCCTGGCGGGCGGGGGCTCCGGCCTGGGGCCCGGCCCCCCCCGGCCCTGCCCCCCCACGCCCCGGCCCTGCGCCTGCCCACGCCCCGGCCCTGCGCCTGTGTGATGTAGGGGGGCATCTTGCTGGTTGCTAGGCTGGGGCTGCCCCCCACTGGCCCTGTCTGTGAGCACAGCCCAGCAGGGGGGCCAGACACTGCCCTGACAGGTTCTGGGGGAGTTAGTCTGGGGCTGGAAACATGATGGAGACAGCCTAGGGAGGGAGCTTGGAGACCAGGGCCTCAGGCACCCGCCTTAAGGGGTCTGGGGCATCCTACCCCCTCCTATTGCCACATCCCGTCTGTGCTGGGCTGTATTCTGGAAACTCAATAAACCCCTCTCTGCTCTGCTGGCTGGGGGAGACTGTTCTGGCTGCTCCGGGGGTGCAGGATCGGGGGCACCCGACTCGCCGTCACAGCCTGCCCCCTCCCGTCCCTGCACCCCATGAACTCCCATCCCTGTGCCCATCCCCCCCTGACTTTGGTGCCCCTGCCCTGCCCCCTCCCTGGTTTGCTCTCTGCCCAGCGGTCCCCAGCTGCTCTGTCCCATCCACGTGCAGGGCTCTCCCCCGGAGCCCAGGCCCTCTGTGCAGCTGCTGGGGGGAGCAGGGAACACCCCCGAGGGGGCTGGCTGTGGTGGGACACCCCCCAGTGGCTCAGGGCTCTTGTAATCCACCGTCCGTGTGCCAAAACCCCCAGGGATCAGCCCCTCAGCAGGGGACCTTGAGGGGCCTGGAGCTGCCTTGCACCCCCAGCCCGGCCAGCGAGACAGATGGGGCAGAGCACCCCGTGCCGGGCGCCGGCCCCCTTCCTGCTTGTCCATAACCCACTGCCACATGCTCTGGGCGAGCCAGGCCAGAGGTCCTGTGTGCCACCGGCCCTCAGCACCCAGCCCCACCCCGGCCCTCAGCGCTCAGCCCCCACCCCGGCCCTCAGCACCCAGCCCCACCCCGGCCCTCAGCACCCAGCCCCACCCAGGCACTCAGCATCCACCCCAGCGCTCAGCCCCACCCCGGCCCTCAGCGCTCAGCCCCCACCCCAGCCCTCAGCATCCAGCCCCACCCCGGCCCTCAGCACCCAGCCCCACCCCGGCCCTCAGCACCCAGCCCCACCCAGGCACTCAGCATCCACCCCAGCGCTCAGCCCCCACCCCAGCACTCAGCACCCAGCCCCACCCCGGCACTCAGCACCCAGCCATTCTTAACACCCAGTAGCCTCTGTCTGTGTCCCCAGTCTAGGGGCCCGGGGGAAGGGCACATCCTGCCGAGGGAGCCCCACAGAGCTCTGGCCCCATGGGCTGGGCCAGCTTGGGATGCACAAGGGGACATCTCCGCTCTGGGGGCCAAACCACAACAGCTGGTGCACAGGAGGCTCATTGTGGCAGAGCCCCGCCCCGGCCCGCCCTGCCCTGCCCCGCCCCACAGGACTTGGCTTTCACAGGCCCCCCCATGGCCCCCCAGCTGCTCTCACAACCCCACGAGGGCCCCTCAGCTCCCCTGCCCCTCTGCAGGGCCCCGGCTGCCCTAGAGCTCCGGGGGCACCAAGCCAGGGCCAGCCACGAGCCCTGAGCCCAGTGGGGGGGCTCGGCCCCTGAACATCACCAAACCACATGGCACGGAGCAGCTGGAGTCAGCCCCCCCCACCGGGACCCCATGTCTACACGGTCACCCCCTTCGCCCTGAGCGCCTGGGGTCCCTGCGCCCCAGTGCTCCCCTCCCCTGTCTGCGTCCGGGGTCCCTGCGCCCCAGTGCTCCCCTTCCCCGTCTGTGTCCAGGGTCCCTGCGCCCCAGTGCTCCCCTCCCCCATCTGCATCCAGGGTCCCTGCGCCCCAGTGCTCCCCTCCCCCGTCTGCGTCCAGGGTCCCTGTGCCCCCAGTGCTCTCCTCCCCCGTCTGTGTCCAGGTCCCTGCGCCCCCAGTGCTCCCCTCCCCCGTCTGTGTCTGGGGTCCCTGCGCCCCCAGTGTTCCCCTCCCCCGTCTGTGTCCGGGGTCCCTGCACCCGCAGAGCTCCCCTCCCCCCTCTCACCGCCCGGGCTCCCCTGCACACCATGCACCCACCGCCCCTTCTTGCCCCCGTCTGACAAGCTGGGCTCCGTGTCCCCCTCCCCCGCATTGGCACCCTGTGTCCCTCAGTCTCCTCTCCCCGCCCCCATACCCCCGCCCCCGCCCGGCCTGCTCCCCTACAAGGCAGGGGCAGGCGGCCACGGGACCTCAGCCTTGTGCCCGGCTCTCGCCTTTGACTATAATAGGGAAGGGGAGGCCCAGCTCTGGCCCCCGGCCAGCCCGGGAATGCGGAACCCGGGCCTCCAGCGTCCAGCTCGCCCGCCCCCGCAGCCTCGGGCCCCCTGCCCCTTCCCCTACACACAGCCTTGGGCCGTCTGCTCCCCACCCCATCCCTACCCCCACGCAGCCTCGGGCCCCTGCCCCGCCCCTACACACAGCCTTGGGCCGTCTGCCCCCACCCCATCCCTACCCCACGCAGCCTCGGGCCCCTGCCCTCCCCTGCCCCCGCCCCTACACACAGCCTTGGGCCGTCTGCCCCCACCCCATCCCTACCCTCCATGCAGCCTCGGGCCCCTGCCCCCTACACACAGCCTTGGGGCCGTCTGCCCCCACCCCATCCCTACCCCACGCAGCCTCGGGCCCCTGCCCCTACACACAGCCTTGGGCCGTCTGCCCCCACCCCATCCCTACCCCCACGCAGCCTCGGGCCCCTGCCCCTCCCCTGCCCCCGCCCCTACACACAGCCTTGGGCTGTCTGCCCCCACCCCATCCCTACCCCCACGCAGCCTCGGGCCCCTGCCCTGCCCCTACACACAGCCTTGGGCCGTCTGCCCCACCCCATCCCTACCCCACGCAGCCTCGGGCCCCTGCCCCTACACGCAGCCTTGGGCTGTCTGCCCCACCCCATCCCTACCCCACCCGCAGCCTTGGGCCCCTGACCCCGCCCTCTACACACAGCCTCGGGCCTCCTGCCCCTCCACCCCCCACACAGCCTCGGGCCTCCTGCCCTCCACCCCCACACAGCCTTGGACCGCCTGCCCTCCCCACCCACAGCCTCTGGCTGCCTGCCCCCTGCCCCTCACACACAGCCTCCGGCTGCCTGCCCCCCACCCCGCACACGCAGCTTCAGGCCGCCTGCCCCAGCCCTGCCCCAGCCAGGGGGCTCCCAGCCAGCAGGGAGCGCAGGGGGGTTCTTGGTCCCAGGGACCCAGCGTGGCACAGGGGGCAGCACAGGGCCCAGGGGCAGCCAGGGCAGCTCAGCCTGGAGGGAGGGGCCCAGAGCCAGGACCCTACCCCCTCCCTGCCCCCCAAGCCTGCCACTCCAGCTCCTGCTCCCAGCCCCCCAGCCAGGCCCCCCCTGCCATCGTCACAGGGTTGCATCCGCTCCCGGGTGCAGGTTACAAAGGGGATCCAGCAGTGTGTGTGGTGGGAGGTTGCCACCGAAATTCCCAGCCCCATCTCGCTACTGGTGCTGCACCCAGGGAAACTGAGGCACACACCCAGGGTTATGACAGGTCAGTAGAACTCACCTAACAAGGAGTAAAATCCCCACATCCCCCCTTCCCCGCCCCGTCACCCTGCCTGGGCAGTGTGTGGCCCTGACCCCCCTCTCCGCCCCCAGGCTGCAGGAGGAGATCCAGCTGAAGGAGGAAGCAGAGAATAACCTGGCGGCCTTCCGAGCAGTGAGTGCGGAGGCGGTGGGGGGAAGGGGGCCCTCCTGGAGCTGCAGTCTGAATCATGGGGGGATGGGTCAGAGCCTGGGGACTCCCCAGGCCAGAGCCCCTTCCTCGCCTGGGGTCTCCGGCGCCCGGCTAGGCTGGGCACCCCTGCTCCTAGCACCAGCACCCTGGGCTCAGCTGGTCTGTGGGGAGGGCGGCATGTGGGGCTCAGAGCAGCAGAGCCCTGCCCCCCATCCCAGCCAGGCAGGAGGGACTCGTGGGGGCCCAGCACGGCTCTGCCCCGCCCCCGCCACCGGGAGGGTGACCCTGGCAGGCCGGGCACCCCCACGGCCCAGCGTGCGGCTCAGCCTGGCTGCCTGCCCCGCAGGACGTGGACGCGGGCCACGCTGGCGCGCATCGACCTGGAGCGACGCATCGAGGCCCTGCAGGAGGAGATCGCCTTCCTCAAGAAAGTGCACGAGGAGGTAGGTCCAGAGGGCCCCGCCCCCAATTGCTGCCCCGCCCCTGCCCCAGGCCCCGCCCCCAATTACTGCCCCAGGCCCCCCGCACCCTGATTTCTGCCCCTCGGGCCCTGTAATATACAATGTGGTCTGGGGCACTGCTGGGAGGGTGAAATTGGGGCAAATTGCTCAGTCAGAGCTACTTCCAGCCCCAGCCTGGGGCTCCAACCCAACCGCACCCAGCGCCTCAGCTGCCCCCTTGGCCAGCAAGGAACCTCCCCAGCAAATCCCCTCAGACACCCCAGGGCTCCCTGTGCCCCCAGCTCCCCTCACACAGGGGAGAGGTTATAACCCATCCCCACCCCCTCAGACACCCCAGGGCTCCTGTGCCCCCAGTCCCTCCTTACACAGGAGAGGTGATAACCCATCCCCACCTCCCTCAGACACCCCAGGGCTCCTGTGCCCCCCAACTCCTCACACAGGAGAGGTGATAACCCATCCCCACCCCTCAGACACCCCAGCGCTCCCTGTGCCCCCAGCCCCCTCACACAGGAGAGGTGATAACCCATCCCCACCTCCTCAGACACCCCAGGGCTCCCTGTGCCCCCAGCCCCCTCACACAGGGGAGAGGTTATAACCCATCCCCACCTCCCCTCAGACACCCCAGTGCTCCCTGTGCCCCCAGTCCCTCCTTACACAGGAGAGAGGTTATAACCCATCCCCACCTCCTCAGACACCCCAGGGCTCCTGTGCCCCCCAACTCCCCTCACACAGGAGAGGTGATAACCCATCCCCACCCCCTCAGACACCCCAGCGCTCCTGTGCGCCCCAACTCCCCTCACACAGGAGAGGTGATAACCCATCCCCACCTCCCCTCAGACACCCCAGGGCTCCTGTGCCCCCAACTCCTCACACAGGAGAGGTGATAACCCATCCCCACCTCCTCAGACACCCCAGGGCTCCCTGTGCCCCCAGCCCCCTTACACAGGGAGAGGTGATAACCCATCCCCACCACCCCTCAGACACCCCAGGGCTCCCTGTGCCCCCAACTCCTCACACAGGGGAGAGGTTCTAACCCATCCCCACCTCCTCAGACACCCCAGTGCTCCCTGTGCCCCCAAGCTCCCCTTACACAGGGAGGGGTTCTAACCCATCCCCACCTCCCCTCACACACCCCAGTGCTCCCTGTGCCCCCAGCCCCCTTACACAGGAGAGGTTATAACCCATCCCCACCTCCTCAGACACCCCAGGGCTCCTGTGCCCCCCCAACTCCCTTACACAGGGGAGGTTATAACCCATCCCCACCTCCCTCAGACACCCCAGTGTTCCTGTGCCCCCAGCCCCCACACAGGAGAGGTTATAACCCATCCCCACCTCCCCTCAGACACCCCAGTGCTCCCTGTGCCCCCAGCCCCCTTACACAGGGAGAGGTTATAACCCATCCCCACCTCCTCAGACACCCCAGTGCTCCTGTGCCCCCCAAGCTCCCCCTTACACAGGAGGGGTTCTAACCCATCCCCACCTCCCCTCACACACCCCAGCGCTCCCTGTGCCCCCAGCCCCCTTACACAGGAGAGGTTCTAACCCATCCCCACCTCCTCAGACACCCCAGTGCTCCCTGTGCCCCCAGCCCCCTTACACAGGAGAGGTTCTAACCCATCCCCACCTCCCCTCAGACACCCCAGTGCTCCCTGTGCCCCCAAGCTCCCCCTTACACAGGGGAGAGGTTCTAACCCATCCCCACCTCCCCTCAGACACCCCAGTGCTCCCTGTGCCCCCAGCCCCCTTACACAGGGAGAGGTTCTAACCCATCCCCACCTCCCCTCAGACACCCCAGTGCTCCCTGTGCCCCCAGCCCCCTTACACAGGAGAGGTTATAACCCATCCCCCACCTCCCCTCAGACACCCCAGCGCTCCCTGTGCCCCCCCAGTCCCTCCGTACATGCACCTGAGTAGCGCAGATGGACCCAGCCCAGCACACTCCCGTGGCCCCTTAGCCCAGAGTGGGGGGATCCCCCTGTGACGCAGTGGGGTGTGCTCTGTGCACTCCTGTGGCCCTGGTCCCCTCTGGCTGGCCAGTCACTGGGTGCCGTGCTGTGCTGGGGGTGACCCCGACTGGCCTGCAGAGACTCTGGGGGTGTGAGGGTCCCAGTGGGGGGTGGTCCCTGAGGGGGGCACGTAGGCTTGGCCCAGCCGCCTGACACCTGGGCTAGGGGGTGGAACCTGAACAAAGCCGGGGCCGTGGCCGCCTGGGGGCTGAGGGACGAGTTGCTGGGGGTGGGGCAGTCGGGGCGGGGGGAAGCATGAAGGGAGCAGACTAGTCCAGACAGGGGCAGGGGCCTGGGAACCCCCCAAGAGGACTAGGCTCTGCCCTGGCTCCGGTGGCAACGTGGAGCCCGCGCTGCGCCGTGTCTCTGAGAACCGACAAACCTTCTACTCTACGCCCGGCTCAGAGTCACGTCTGGCTGCGGGCGGGGGGCAGGGTTGGGGCTCCCCAACGCGCCGTCGTACCCCCCACGGGTGCAGCCCTGCTCTGCCCACTGCCCTGGGACCCAGCGCTGTGACAGGACCCCCAGTACTGCCCCGCAGCCCTGCCCATCCTCCTGCTAACTCCTGGGGCCCTGCCCTCTGACCTTCACTCGCTGCTGCCCTGGGGGCCGGGGCTGGGCTGGGGGCTAGGCGGGGGCCAGGGTCACCGCTGGGTCTCTGTCCTGGCCCCAGGAAATCCGGGACCTGCAGGCGCAGCTGCAGGAGCAGCACGTCCAGGTGGAGATGGACATGTCCAAGCCGGACCTGACGGCCGCGCTGCGCGACATCCGCGCCCAGTACGAGAACATCGCCGCCAAGAACATCTCCGAGGCTGAGGAGTGGTACAAGTCCAAGGTCCGTTGGGGTGGGGCTGCATGGGGCCGGGGAGTGATAGCAGGGCTGGGCTGGGCTGCGCCGCGCCGGGCCGGGGCCTCGATTCTCACCACGGCCCTGCCCCGAGCTGGCTCCCAGCCGCTCCCAGTCCTTGCCGGGCGGGGCAGGGCAGGGCCAGCATGGGGCCCAGCGACCCGCTGCCCGCAGGCCCAGCACCGTCCGGTGCCAGCCCGGTGCCCGTGGTCACGGCTCTCGCTCGGCTGCCCTCCCCGCAGGTGTCGGACCTGACCCAGGCCGCCAGCAAGAACAATGACGCACTGCGCCAGGCCAAGCAGGAGATGCTGGAGTATCGGCACCAGATCCAGTCCTACACCTGCGAGATCGACGCCCTCAAGGGCACGGTGAGCAGCGGGCACGGCCCTGCGTGGATATGGCCAGAGGGAGGGCACAGCCTGGGGGCGGGCATGGCCAGGGAGCGGCACCAGCTGGCACTCACTCGCTGTGACCCCCCAGTCACAGCCCTGCCCCCAGCCGGCGTGTGCCACAGCTGGGTCGTGTGGCGTCGGGACCCAGCGTAGGACGGAGCTTGACCCCGCCCAGCAGCCAGCCTTGGACCCACCCTTCCCCCGCACCGCCCTGGCAAACAGGTCACCCGTCTCTGTTCTCCAGCCCCCCGGCTGGCCTCTTGCAGGGGTCGGGTCCGGCCACCAGGACAGGGTGTCGGCCGGTCACAGCCACACCGGTCCTGGGGTCTGTGCAGGGTCACACACCCGGATCCCCCCAACCCTAGACTTGCGTAGTGCCATGGGGAAACTGAGGCACACATGCTGTTCAGAGAAAATGTTAAGAATGTTCCCATTTCGTCACATCCACCAACCCACTCAGCTCCCACGATTCTGCCCAGAAGGGGAGCTCTCCCCAACCCCTTCTTATGGGGTGACAGCCCCTCCGGTCTCTGTGCAGTGACCCCCATACAGCACCCCCAACCTATTGGGCTACCCCCTGTGATGTAGTGGGGCATCTTGCTGGTCTCTAGGCTTGGGCTGTCCCCTACTGGCCCTATCTGTGAGCACGGCCCAGCAGGGGGGCCAGACACTGCCCTGACCCGTTCTGGGGGGGAAGGGGAGGGAAGGAGGTGGGAACAAAGGACGGACGTGGGGGGAGGAGGAGGAGTTAGTCTGGGGCTGGAAACATGATGGAGACAGCCTAGGGAGGGGGCTTGGAGACCAGGGCCTCAGGCACCCGCCTTAAGGGGTCTGGGGCATCCTACCCCCCTCCTATTGCCACATCCCGTCTGTGCTGGGCTGTATTCTGGAAACTCAATAAACCCCTCTCTGCTCTGCTGGCTGGGAGACTGTTCTGGCTGCTCCGGGGGTGCAGGATCAGGGGAACCCGACTCGCCGTCACACCCCCATTGCCCCTGGCTCTCCCCCATCACAGACGCCAGGAGTGGTGCCTCAGCCCCAGCATGGGGCCAGGCCCCCAAGGGTCTTGTCCAGCAGGGGAAGCCTTGTGGCCTCACTGCCTCCTTGGGCAGGACCCCGGCCCTGCAGCCCCCTGCCCCCACCAGCGGAGACAGACCCGGAGAGGCGTGTACCGTCCTGGGGCCAGGTGGGTGGTCGTCCCTTGGGCCCCACCGGGGAGCCTGGGGGCTGAGCCCCAGGGCATGAAGGTTAAAGCCGTAGCCGTGCTGGTCACCGGAGCCCAGCCCCGGTGCAGGGAACCCCTCAGCTGGGCTCTGTCTCCCCATCCGTCTGCCCCGTGTGC
The DNA here is from genome assembly GCA_019425775.1 of Rafetus swinhoei. Lineage (NCBI taxonomy): Eukaryota > Metazoa > Chordata > Testudines > Trionychidae > Rafetus > Rafetus swinhoei. Next base: position 1,206,396 of record CM033439.1, on the reverse strand, counting down.
CCGGCAGCTCCCAGTTCTGCCTGTGGGGCCAGCCTCTGCCAGCCCCTCTCCAGTGACCCCCAGGCAGCCGGCGCCAAGAGCAGGAGGTGCCCCCGGGGACACTGCTGCACCAAGGGGAAACTGAGGCACGCCCTGACGCCATCCCACGCTGGTGTCGCTGCAGAACGACTCGCTGATGCGGCAGATGCGGGAGCTGGAGGAGCGCTTCGCGGGCGAGGCGGGCGGCTACCAGGACTCCATTGCACGGCTGGAGGAGGAGATCCGGCACCTGAAGGACGAGATGGCGCGGCACCTGCGCGAGTACCAGGACCTGCTCAATGTCAAGATGGCGCTGGACGTGGAGATCGCCACCTACCGCAAGCTGCTGGAGGGCGAGGAGAGCCGGTGAGCACCCAGCCGGCCCCTGCGGCCTGAGCCTGGCCTGGGTGCCGCCTCCCAGGGCCCAGGGCGGACCCCTCCCCTCCTGGCCATGGGCAGTGCCGGGCACCCACCCCAGGGCACCCAGCCGGCCGTGGGCAGTGCCGGGCAGCCCCCCAGGGCACCCAGCCGGCTGGCCACGGGCAGTGCTGGGCACCCACCCCAGGGCACTCAGCCAGCCGTGGGCAGTGCCGGGCAGCCCCCCAGGGCACCCAGCCACGGGCAGGGCCGGGCACCCACCCCAGGGCACCCAGCCCGCTGGCTGTGGGCAGTGACGGGGCCCAGGGCGGGTTACCTGGCTGGGCTGGGGCGGTGTCGCTCACCCCTTTCCCCTCCCTGTGTTGCAGGATCACGCTCCCCATCCAGACCTTCTCTGCGCTCAACTTCCGGGGTGAGTCTGCCCCCCCCAGCGCGGGACGTCCCGGCGGGGCCTGGCTGTGCATGTGGGCTGCTCCAAGCCCCTGTGGGGGTGTGGCCCTGGAGGTGGGGGGCGGGGCCCTGGCTGCTGCCTGAGCTTCCTGCCAGCCACGGCCCGACCCCTGCTGCTTTACCCAGGCCAGCCAGACTGGAGCCCTGCCTGCCCCTGGCCTTGTGCCCCGCCCCGTGCCCCATGGCCCCGCCCCCTGTGCCCCATGGCTTCCCTCCCTGTGTCCCATGGTTTCGCTCCCCGTGCCCCATGGCCCATCACCCTCTGTGCCCAGCCCCTCACCCCCATGGCCCAGGCCCCCCCTCACCCCAGGCTGATTCCCCCCTGCCTGCAGAGACCAGCCCGGAGCAGCGCGGCTCAGAGGTTCACACCAAGAAGACCGTGATGATCAAGACCATCGAGACCCGTGACGGGGAGGTGAGCGGGGGCTGGGCGGGCTAGGGCCCCCCACCAGTAGCCAGGGATGTGGGGTGGGCCAATAGCCCCAGCTCCAGGGTCTCCATGTGGGGCTCAGATCTGCCCCCCGTGTAGCACTGCAGCCCAGGCTGTGCCGCCCTGCGGCCTGGAGGGGGCTCACGCTTGGCAGCCGCTCTGACGGCTCAGGCCCACCTCGGGCGAGTGCCCCTGGCCCCCAGCCTGCCCCGGGGGGGGGAGGGGGCTGGCGGGCGGAATGCGGGGGGGGGGGGCGTGGGGCTGCTGGCATGCAGGGAGGGCGTGGCTCCTTTTGCCCGCCCCTGCGCGCGGGGCCCCAGCAGGCGGGGCCAGTCCCTGAGGCTCCTGGCTCACCCGGGCTCTCCCTGAGCAGGTGGTGAGCGAGGCCACGGAGCAGAAGCACGAGATGCTGTAGACGGAGCCCGCGGAGACGATGGCGCCTTCCGATCCCACGACGCCCCCGTTGCCACCCTCCTGCCCCGGCCCCCCTCGTCCCCCGGGCACCGCTTCCCGGCAGGGGGCCCTGTGCCCCCACGTCTGTCTCCTATACTCAATACGGGGCCCCTGTGCCCCCATGCCCCCACATCCATCTCCCCCACGCTACGGGGGTCCCCAAGTGCCCCCAGGTCCCCACATCCATCTCCCCCACGCTACGGTGGGTCCCCTGTGCCCCCAGGTCCCACATCCATCTCCCCCACACTATGGGGGGCCCCCTGTGCCCCCAGGTCCCACATCCATCTCCCCCACGCTATGGGGGCCCCCCTGTGCCCCCAGGTCCCACATCCATCTCCCCCACGCTACAGTGGGTCCCCTGTGCCCCCAGGTCCCCACATCCATCTCCCCCACGCAACAGGGGGACCCCGTGCCTCTAGCTCCCCACATCCATCTCCCCCCATGCAATACAGGGGCCCTGTATCTCCCAGACTCCCGCATCTGTCTCCCCCACACAGGGGGCCCCATGTGCCCCCAGATCTCACGTCCGTGTCCCCCACACTCCCATTCTCTCTCCTGCTTCTCAAGTGCTGTGTTGGGAGCTTCCCCAGAGGCCCCCAAAGTTGGGAGCAGGGCTGGACGTGGGGCGCAGGGGGACACCGGGCCCCTGCTCGGGAGGGGGGGCACAAGCTCCCAGCCACTGTCTCTGCACCCCACCCCCATGCCTGTCCACATGCACGCGCCAAGGCCACGGCACCGGGCCTGGCAGGGGCCCGTCTCGCCCGCCCAGGGACCGGCTGCCCGGAGCTGGCCTCTCTCCCGGGCAGGCCGTAGGGCCTGGCCCTACTCAGCCCGGGAGGGGAGAGTGGTTTGGGGGCGGCGGGGGCGGGCAGCCCCCCTGCTCTGCAGCCTGGACCAAAGCCAAGGGGCGCCAGCAGTGCCCACGCCGGGGCAGGCCGGGCAGGCTCCATGGGAGTGAGGTGGGGGCACCCGGGCGGGGGAACCGCGTGGAGCGAGAGAGGAACGTGTAGGTGAGCGAGCGCGAGCGGGAGAGCGGAGAAGGACTGAGGCCGAGAGGCTGGGGAGCTGCCCCCCGTCCCGCCCCGTATGCGACGCCCCCAGGCTGCTGAAATAAACAAGGGAGCACAAGCCTGCCTCTGCCTGCTGATCCAGCGCCCGCCCACCCGCGCCCAGACGGGCTGCGCCACGGCCCCCGCGCCCCCACGAGGACTTGGGAGCCCGGACAAGCCGAGTGCCGCCTCCCCTCCGTGCCCGGGGGCTGCCCTGTCCCGTCCCCGCGGGAGAGCAGCATCACGCCAGCCTTTCTGGGGGCACACGGAGAGGGTCGGTCACGCCAGGGCCACCTGCTCAGAGCCGGGCCACTTACAGCCCAGGCCTGCGGTCCTCCCACCGAGGCACCAAACCAGCCACCGAGCGCGTCAGCGGCCCCCCGGCCAGCAAGGAACCGCCCCAGCAAATCCCCTCGGACACCCCAGCGCTCCCTGTGCCCCCCCAGCCCTCCTCACACGGGGGAGAGGTTATAACCCATCCCCCACCTCCCCTCAGACACTCCCAGCGCTCCCTGTGCCCCCCCAGCCCTCCTCACACAGGGAGAGGTTATAACCCATCCCCCACCTCCCCTCGGACACCCCCAGCGCTCCCTGTGCCCCCAGCCCTCCTCACACGGGGAGAGGTTATAACCCATCCCCACCTCCTCAGACACCCCAGCGCTCCCTGTGCCCCCAGCCCTCCTCACACGGGGAGAGGTTATAACCCATCCCCACCTCCTCAGACACCTCCAGCGCTCCCTGTGCCCCCCCAGCCCTCCTCACACAGGGGAGAGGTTATAACCCATCCCCCACCTCCCCTCGGACACCCCAGCGCTCCCTGTGCCCCCCCAGTCCCCCTCACACAGGGGAGAGGTTATAACCCATCCCCCACCTCCCCTCAGACACCCCAGTGCTCCCTGTGCCCCCCAGCCCCGTTACACGGGGAGAGGTTCTAACCCATCCCCACCTCCTCAGACACCCCAGCGCTCCCTGTGCCCCCAGCCCCCTTACACGGGAGAGGTTATAACCCATCCCCTCAGACACCCCAGTGCTCCCTGTGCCCCCCCCCAGCCCCACCTCACACAGGTGCGCAGCTGCAAGGAGGTCCCCCCCCCGCTCTCGCTGTGACCAGCCCGTCCCCGAGGGCATTTGGAGCCACGTGTCAGGGCTGCCCTGCTGGTCTGAGCGTGCCCGGGGGCCCCACCCCAGGCCCGCGGTCAGAGCCGGGCTCATCCAGTCCCGGGCTTGGCCCAGCTGCAGCCCAGAGCCAGCCCTGTGCCCCACGCCCAGCCCCTGCTCAGAGCTCCCTGCGCAAGGCGGGACCTGCCGCCGTTTTCTGCCCGCCTGGCGAGCTGGGTGCGGAGAGGCTGCTCTGCGTCCGCCCTGCCTGGTGCAACACCCCCGGCCAGCGCCTCACGCTCGTGTGCAGGCGGGACCCGCCAGCCCCAGCAGGGAAACCGAGTCACACGCACTCTCCCCAGCGCCGCCCCTGGCTGGGCCAGGCGGACTCTTGCGTGTCCACCTCCGAGGGGCCGTGCCGCTGCCTCTTTACAAAAATGCTCCCGTTTCCAGTTTGCACATGCGCCCTCGGGGCGTCAGGCAGTAACCATTGGGCGTCGCTACCGCTGGTCGCAGAGTTGAAGCTTCAGAACACAGCTCGTCGCCTGCCCAGCCCCCCGCGGCGGGGGCAGCGTCTCTGGGCCCTCGCGGTGCACGGCCAGGGCTAGCCGAGCCAGCCTGGGGGAATCCAAGAACCCGGACTCCGCAGGGCCAGCGGGCCCTCCCGAGCCCCCCACGAACTGGCCCGTGCCCAGAGCGGGACTCCCCCGGCCCCACCGCCCCTCCGCCACACCTCCCCGATCCCACCGCCCTCCCCGGTCCTGCCACACCTCCCCGGCCCCACCGCCCCTCCCCGGATCCCACCGCCCCTCCCCAGTCCTGCCACACCCCACCCCCGGCCCCACCGCCCCTCCGCCACACCCCCTCCCCGATCCACCGCCCCTTCCCGGTCCTGCCACACCCCTCCCCGGCCCCACCGCCCCCTCCCGGATCCCACCGCCCCTCCCCAGTCCTGCCACACCCTCCCCGGCCCCACCGCCCCTCCCGGATCCCACCGCCCCTTCCCCAGTCCTGCCACCTCCCCCGGCCCCACCGCCCCTCCCTTGGTCTCACTGCCCCTCCTCTGATCCACCGCCCCTTCCCCCTCCTGGTCCCACTGCTTCCTCCTGGTACCACCGCCCCTCCCCCGATCCCACTGCCCCCTCCCAGTCCTGCCACACCCCCTCGGCCCCACCGCCCCTCCCGGATCCACCGCCCCTCCCAGTCCTGCCACACCTCCCCGGCCCCACCGCCCCCTCCGCCACACCCTCCCCCGATCCCACCGCCCCCTCCCGGTCCTGCCACACCCTCCCGGCCCCACCGCCCCCTCCCGGATCCCACCGCCCCTCCCCAGTCCTGCCACACCACCCCGGCCCCACCGCCTCCGCCACACCTCCCGATCCGCCCCTTCCCGGTCCTGCCACACCCTCCCGGCCCCACCGCCTCCCGGATCCGCCCCTCCCAGTCCTGCCACACCTCCCCGGCCCCACCGCCTCCCGGATCCACCGCCCCTTCCCCGGTCCTGCCACCTCCCGGCCCCACCGCCCCTCCCTTGGTCTCACTGCCCCTCCTCTGATCCCACCGCCCCTTCCCCTCCTGGTCCCACTGCTTCCTCCCCTGGTACCACCGCCTCCCGATCCCACTGCCCCTCCCAGTCCTGCCACCCCCTCCCGGCCCCACCGCCTCCCGGATCCCACCGCCCCTCCCCAGTCCTGCCACACCCCTCCCCGACCCCACCGCCCCCTCCGCCCACACCTCCCCCGATCCGCCCCTTCCCGGTCCTGCCACACCTGCCCCCGGATCCCACCGCCCCTCCCTTGGTCTCACTGCCCCCTCCTCTGATCCCACCGCCCCTTCCCCCTCCTGGTCCCACTGCTTCCTCCTGGTACCACCGCCTCCCGATCCCACCACCCCTCTCCTGGTCTCACTGCCCCTCCGCTGATCTCACGCCCCTCCCCTGGTCCCACTGCCCCTCCCCGATCCCACCACCCCTTCCCTGGTCTCACTGCCCCCTCCTCTGATCTCACCGCCCCTCCTGGTCTCACTGCCCCCTCCTCTGATCCCACCGCCCCTTCCCCTCCTGGTTCCGCCCCCTCCCCGGTCCCACCCCCTCCCCTGGTCCCACTGCCCTTTCCCCCTTCCAGGTCCCACTGCCCCCTCATCCGATCCCACCGCCCCCTCCCTTGGTCCCACTGCCCCCTCCCCGGTCCCACTGCCCCCTCAGTCTTAGCTCCTGGGTCTAGTTGCAGCTGCCTCAGCTCCGTGGAGGGGAGTCTGGCCCTGGGAACCTTTGCTGGCCAAATGGGTCCTAGTGGCCCACAGGTTCCTCTGGTCGCCTTCAGCCCCTTCTCCGTCCTCAGCCGGGGGCGAAGGTGCCCTCAGGGGCTACCTGGCTGCTCAGCAAGGAGAGGAGCCAGCCCCGTGGGGGGTCGTTCTCCTCCAGCCGGGCCATTAGCTGGGCTCTGGGGCCTCCCCACAGCCTCTCCCGGCCCCTTCAAGGGGCTGTTCTGGCCACCGCCCCGCAGGCCCCAGGGGCCGTCA